>CP126895.1:5377500-5987500 GCA_030440675.1 Furcifer pardalis | reverse complement strand
GCTCAGATTACTATACATTCTGTGCAGGCCGACTGGGGTCCTATACCATCTCCATACTATTTTATAATTATGCTCTTTGATTCTGACCGACATTGTTCTCATTATCCTTCTTTCCCACATCTTTTGCCATTTTTTTGTTGGTATTCTTATATCTAGTTCCTGTTCCCAACTTTGTCTTAACACCTCTTGTATACTTTGGCTATTATTCAGGATCTTGTAGATTTTACTGACTAATCCTTTAATACCCATTTCTTCATTCCTGACTTTAGCCAAAAGTATCTCAAATTCCGTACAATCTCTATTTAGTCCATTTTCCCTTAGGAATTTCTTATTCCAATTATTTATCTGAAGGATCTTAAACCAATCTAATTGTAGTTGCGTGTACAGCTCATGCCTTTTTTCCTGATCTTTGCAAGTGTTAACCCAATCTTTTAATAATTTTACCTTCTTTTCTACCAATATATCCCTAATCTTTTTATCAATTTTAATTGGAAAATCCTGAAAATCTTCCACCTCTAAAATCGGTGAAATCCCCGGAGCAAGCTCATTCCTCACTCTGTTCCATGTCTCCACTGTTGTCTTTAACATCAGAACCTGAATCTCCTTTTTTCCTTTTTCCTTTCCATCCCATAAAAACTGCGCCTTACCCTCCTTTGTAAATCCTTTCCCTTCAATTCTTTCCCAGATTGTTTCTTGCCTAATTAAAATCTTTATCACATTTCTTATTTGAAAGGCCCTATAATATTTAATAACATTGGGAATCCCTAGTCCTCCCTCCTTTTGTGAGAGATACCACAGTGATTTGGCTATTCTAGCTCCTCTATTTCCATTACAGTACCTATTGATCATATTCTGATATCCTTTCAACTCCTTGTCAGTGTGTCTTAACGGTAAAACATCAAACAAAAAATTCAATTTAGGAACTAACATCATTTTGCATATGGCTATCCTACCAAACCATGACAAATTTAATTTACTATATTGTGCTATTTTCTTCTCTATTTCCTTCTTCTGTCTTCCATAATTTAACTCTTTGAGTTCCCCAATTTTATGTGATAGCATTACTCCCAAATACCTCATTTTCTGTGTAATCTGCACATTATAATTCCTTTTTATTGACTCCTCGTCTTCTTTGTTCCCATTAACTAAGATCATTTCTGTTTTATCCCAATTAACTTCCAGTCCCGTTACTTCCTCGAAGTCTTTCAAATGTTTATTTATTTTAGCTATAGTTTTTGTTGGATGTTTCACCGTTATCAGTGTATCGTCTGCATAGAGGCTTACTTTGGTACCTTCCATTCCAATTATGTCCTCGTCTTGACGAATTGTATTTGCCAACATTTCCATAGCCAATATAAACAATGAAGGTGACAATGGACAGCCCTGTCTCGTACCCGCCTCTAACCTAATCTCATTTGTATAAGATTCATTGAATTTGACTCTTGCCGAACCTTGTTTGTATAACTTTCCAATAACCCCTTGAAATTTATCTCCGAATCCATATAATCTTATCAACTCATGAATCGTCACCCATTGTAAAGAGTCAAAGGCTTTGAAAATATCTAATGCTAAGAATCCCATCTTTTCCTTTCTTTTTTCAGCTAAATCCAGTATGTCCACTGCTCTTCTTATAAGGTCCGCCATATGTCTGTTTTTAACAAATCCCGCTTGATCCTTCTTAATATAATTGGCTATGAAACCATTTAATCTGTTTGCCAAAATCGTTGTAAAATTTTTTGCATCTTGATTGATCAGGGAAATTGGTCTGTAAGATTCAATTTTTTCTATATTTTTACCAGGCTTGGGAATCAAAACTATAATCGACCTGTTCCATGAATCTGGAGTTGCATCTCCCTCTAAAATCCCATTATATAACTCATATAATCTCGGGGCAATCCAAGGCATAAAATCTTTATAAAACTCAGCTGGTAAACCATCCTCCCCAGGTGCTTTCTCCTTTTTCAACTTTTTTATTACATCTTCTACTTCCTTCATAGATATTCCTTGCTCCATTTTATTCCTATCTTCCTCTGTAATTTTTTTATTTTGTTGCTGTTCAAAGATTAGTCGCATTTTTCTTTGGTTTACCTCTTTTTTTGAATACAAATTTTTATAAAAGTTTTCAATAAGCAAAGCTTTTTCTTTCTTTTTGTTGCATCTTTTCCCATTCTTGTCTACCAAGACACCAACCTGCCCTTTACTCTTTTTATCTCTTGCTGCTTTTGCCAATAATTTAGAATTTTTATTGCCATATTCAAAATATTCTCTCTTAAGAAAGATCAAATCTTTCTTTACTTTTTCAATATCTTTCCCATCCAACTCTTTCTTAATTTTTTTTATCTTCTGAAATGTTTTCTGATCCTTCTTTTTAGCATATTCCATGTGAAGGTGTTTTAATTGTTGTTCCAATTCCTGATTCCTATTTTGAATTTGTCTATTTCTAATACTATTCAGTTTTATCGATTCCCCTCTAAAGATTGCCTTCATTGTATCCCAAACTCCTCCCCGACTGACCTCATTATTTTCATTAAATTTCCAACTTTCCTCCCATTTCTCCATAATTTGTTTCCTCGTTGATTCCTCTCGATATAACTTCGCATCATATCTCCAAATATACCCTCCTTTTTCTATCTCTTTAAGATTTATATTTGCTGTTACCTTTGCATGGTCAGATTCCCTAAATGTCCCGATCTTTATATCCTCAATTGTTTTGACTAATTCTTCTGTTACAAAAATATAATCTATCCGTGAGTACATATCATGCACGTGTGAATAATAAGTATATTTTCTTTCCTGCGCTTTAAGTTCTCTCCAAACATCCTTCATACCCATGAATTTTCTCCATTCTTCTAATATGTACTTTTTACCTCTTTTTTTTACACTTGTACTGTCAATATCTGAACACATCATATTAAAATCTCCACATAAGACCGTGCGTTTAGTCCCTTCCTTATTCAAAATTTTCCCCACTTTATCTAAAAATTCTTGCTGTTTGTCATTTGGAGCATAGATGTTAACCAACGTTATCTCTTCTTCCTCTATTTTTCCTTTTATTATTAAATATCTTCCTTCTGGGTCAGCAATAATTTTATTCACCGTAAACCCCAATTTTTCCGAAATCAGGATTGCAACTCCCCTAGCTTTGGATGTCCCATATGCTTTTTCATATATTTCGATTCCCCTCACCACCAAATTATTGACATCTGCAGATTTTTGATGAGTTTCTTGCAAAAAAATTATATCAGCCCTATCTTTGTTGAGCGACATCTGCAATCTCCTTCTTTTCAGGGCATTCCCTGTTCCCTTCACATTCCACGTTATTATTTTCAGTGACTTAACCATTTGTGTCTAACTCCACCTCCCATTGTTCGTTTCCTTCCCTGGACGTGCTCCCTAAAAACCCTCCTGCTTCCCTACTACTAAAGAAATTAAACAAAGCAAAATATAATAATATCAAAAAACTAATTTCACTAAATAAAAAATAATAAAAAACAGACTTACCTAATCTTTCCCTTTCTTCTTCCCTCCCCACATCTTTCTTCCCGATGTCACCTTTGTTCTCCAAAGAGGGGAGGGGGGGGCGGAGAGAGATGGCATATACTTCCTCCAATAGCTCCCCGACTCTGACCATGATTAAATTTTACTTTTTATCATCCCACCTGTTCCAAGATGGCGTAGGGGAAGCTGCTTCTTAGGCAATACCTTTTGTTGCTTCTTTCTTGTCCATTGACAGCACAGCCCTACACATATCTATTCCCAATAAAGCCCTAGTCAGTTCAGTGAGGATTATGTCTTGACTATGGGCCATAAATGTTTTGCTTTATGCTTTTGTTTCATCATGGGTTTTTTTTGTTGCCCCTTATTTATTAAATCTATTGCTTGCTGGGATTTGGTTGATTTATTCACTTTTCCTGTTTTAGAGGTTACTAAATGTCCACAAAGACACTTCCTCAAGCTCTTTGGGGAATGAATGCCCTCCTCCTTTTTTCAAAAAAGAAAAAAAGAATAGGAAACACACACATTCTAAATACCATCACATTGGAGAAGAACCAAATTTAATACATTCCTGATGCCTTAGCTGTGGAAAGTAATCTTGGACCATACTGGTAGAGAAATAATTGAATTAATAAATAATAAAATAATTGAATAATTCTTTTCTAGAGAAATAATGCATGTCTTTTCATTACAGTTGTACTGAGAACAGTGAAAATATATTATTACCTTCAAGGTTTTTTTAAAAAAAATTACACCCAGTTGTTACTCTGTTACTTCTTTGACTCATATTGTCTATGTCAAGTAGCCTGTGACCAAATATAAGGCTCATGGGCTGCATGACAACAACTACTAAATGTATTTAGAGATTACCTGTATGTTAGTACACATATGTTACTTAATGGCAATTTTCAGGTAATTAAAGTGTACACCCTAGTTTAATTAAATATCACTACTCTTCCCATTGATAATTCATTAGCAAAATGCATGGCTAATTATTCACACAATGTGAAATGCAGCCAGGGTTGGCTCTTCAAAATTCTGAAAGTCCCCTCCCCACAAGTAAACAGGGAGGAACTTGTCATGAAGTCAACTATGGAGGCAGGAGGAGTTGCCATAGGGCAGTTCACTTCTCCTACCCTTCTACTTATCTCAGTTTGCTAATCTCCTTTAGCAGTGAGATAGCAAGTGATGGCAGTGGCAGTGAAGGGTGGTGGTGGTGGTTACTCCTGAAACGTGGACAAGAAAGCTGCAGAACAACTGAAGGGGAAAAAATCAAGTGCTGAACCCATGACATCTCTGTTCCCTTCTGGATGAATTGCTAGTTTGTACTTATGAGAGTAAGGAGCATTTGCACCAAAAATAGAGTAAGTCAGATTACTTATCATGTTGTGAGTAGGATTTGTCTACCACCACTCTCAAATCCCCCAGTTTAGTGTATTGTATTGTGTAGAACAGTTCCAAGTTCCACTGAACCCATTGGGACATATTCCTCAAAAAACAAATTTAGGATTAGACATTAACAGTTGACATCATTCCCTCTAATTATGATCCCAAAGTGTGTGTCAGTTTGGGAGCCCAACAGGGTTACCCAACAGGAGTGTAGTAGTTTCTACATACTTGATTGTCTGCCTAAGTTATGTAGAAGTAAATGTTTGTAAATTAACTTGAAAATAAACATGCTATCACCTTTCCCAAGATGCTGACAAGGACTTGCGAAACTTCAGGATGTACAAAAAGATGAGGTGACAGTCAAGGGACAGGGAGGAAATGAGAGGTTTCAGCTTGGTCATGTCCCTTGAAATACTTTGAGGGAGGAATGAGGACTGGAGTGGATGTATACTCTGAGATTAAAAGAGGAAAAGAAAGAAAAAGGTACATCCTCCTTTCTTCTCCCTCCTGAAATTTTTAAATTCCTATTCCCTCCTCTAGAAAGTCCTTTTTTCCAGATTGACTATGGCCCTACGGTCCACTACCCTACTGTAGTCCTGTACTCATGATATTTGGGCAAGAGTTATTTTAATGTATAGAATTCTGCTTCTTTAGTTTTTATGTATAGTGGGTTTGTCTGTTGAAATAGAGTAGCACTGACTACTGGGTAACTGTAGGCATCATCTACCCCTTGTAATAAATAAAGCAGCAGTCATGTTTAATTGGGCCACAATGCATTATTCATGAAGCAATCTTTCATGACAATTTTGGCATTCATTAAGGGAAAAGAAAGGCATTAGACTTCTTGGTCAAAGGCAACTGAATTTTGATTTTGAAGACTACCCATTTCTGAAAATTGAGCAACTATGAACTGTTCTGGTAAAAGCAAAGAAATAAGAGGGAATCATAGAGAAAGAAATATCTTACTCTTGGTGTTGTGATCCAGCCCTCCTCCGACTCTGAAGAGGACCTGGATCAGGGGGCACTCCCTATGCCCAACCCAGTTCTGCCTGCACCCGAGCCGAAGGATGGCCTGAGCCAGGGATCTCAGCCTGTGCCTGGTCCAAGCCTGTTTCCCCCAGCAACTGAACTGTCAGATCAAGAGTCTGGCTCTGACAGTTATCAGCCCTCAGTTAGGGAGAGGTCCAGGAAACAACTACACCTGAGACACAGGCAGGCTAGAGTGGAGCACCAAAGAAGGCTCCCAGCTGATACCGATTAGCTGGGGGGCTTATAAGCAAGCTTCTCGTGGCTTCACCATCAGTACAACTCTTGTGTGAAGACTGACATCCTGCTTGACTCCAGACTGCCTGCCTAGACCCTGACCTGCCTGCCATGACCCTGACTTCTCTGCCAACCCTGATGATGCCCCTAGAACCCTTTGGATTAGATTACTGACTCGGACTACTGTTAAACAGACCTCGACTTGCCTTTTGGACTTTGATATCTGGACTATCCTTGAACAAGACTCTCTGTGTAGTGCCCCCGTGCAGCGATGATACCTGCTTGGGTGGGTCAGCACACCTGGCTAAATAAAGAACTAAACATGTAGAAAAGGATGATGACATCTATAACTACCCTTGAAACAAACATGTTGTTTGGTTTCAGAAGCTAAGTAGGATTCGACCCTGTTAGTAGATAGGAATCGGTGAAGGAGCATCACAAATTTCCAGATAGGATTATGTCCAAAACCCTGTAAAGCTGGTACCAGCTGGAGTTAATAATACTGAACTAGACAGATCAAAGGTCTGATTCAGTATAACTTCTCTTATGAGTCCTTGAGAAAAAGACATCAAAAAGATATATCTAAGAGCCGCATTCCAAATTCTACATGTTGGCAAACTAGGTTTGTGCTTGAATATAAACTCATCAAGGAAGTACAAACAATCACTGCTCTTTTAGATTACTATCAGTAGGTAACACATTTTGCAACACTATTTTTCTATCCCCATACATTACATTTGTGAGTGTATACCTAAATCATTTTAAATGAAAAAAGTACAGAGTGGTTCAGACAGCCAAAGGAAATCTGGCTCCCTAACAGGTTTACCTGAATGCTTTGTGTGTTCCCCTATATGTGTTTGTCTCTCTCATATTATGCATGTTTAGGTACTCAGTGGAGAAATATTGAAAATACCAGTTCTGGTCTAAAATATTCCTAAATTTACAAGTCTGGCCAGACATCCTACTAGCGTAATGGAATATACCATACAGCCAGTGACTCAACACCAAGTGTTGGGTGGTAGTAAATAACCTGACTCCCTAAAGGGGCCAACAGCTATGGGCGGATAAGCCCTATTAGGTGGGGTGATGCCTCAGTGGAGGAAATGCCACTGGAAATCATCGTATTGGGCCCAACAGCAAAATGAGTGAAGGTGCACCTTGTTAATATCCTCATGGCTGTGACAGGCCATTGCAGTCCTGGTGTTAAATCCTGCATGAGTCATTACATAGGTGCCTCAGGAGATGGCTCTGTGATCACTGTGTTTGGATCACTTCATAGCAAGCTGCGATCCACCTTAAACAAATTTATGCCAGTGGCATTTTCCCTGTTTCCAGGAAATACCGGTATGTATACTCGAATAAGAGTAGCAGCTGCTGCCGACGATCCCTAAGTATTTTCCAAACTTTGGTTTTTGGACTTCAATTCCCAGAAGTCTAAGTCAATTCCCCAAAACACTGATCAGCCAATGTACTGACTTAGGCTTGTGGGAATCGAAGTCCCCTCCCCCAATGGGGCATGTGGCCCATGTTGGGAACCACTGACCTAGAGCTTTACCTTTGCTTTACCTAGAGATCCTTACTTATTCAGCAGCAAAGTTGCCACTGCCCCCTTCCTTGTTTCTATAGAACCAGCAGAAGATTCAGGTATGTTGTGGGATCATGATTCTCCCCCTGTGACTGGAAGCTTCACTAAACAAGACCCCAAGCTCTGACAGCTATTTCCTCTTCCTCCTACCTGGGACACCCATCTGTGTGTATGCAGAACAGAAATGGTACTGGGAGGGCCGGAGCTTTATTGGAATTAATCTCTATTACACAGTGAGGAAAAGGGAGGATGACATTCTTACAAGAAAGATTATGATAAGGCAGGGTAGAAACACAGAACTTCTCCCTTTGGCAAAACTTAATTAAACATATGAAAGCAGTTCCAGATAACTATGAATAACTATCATAGCTATAAAACCAATCAGACATTCCTCACACATAGTCCCTAGCTTATTTAGAAATACAAGTCTTTGTTGTTCATTGCCAGCCATTTTCCTAGCAAGTGGCCAGTTCTGTCCTTTATCGTCTCTTCCACTTTGTGGTCAACTGAAAAGAGAGAAAAACTTTCCAGCCTGAAGATTCTAAGTGAACCAAAATGGCTAATACCTATGCGGTGGCATTTGCACCAGTGGTATCACCACCACCATCACCACTATTGTATGATATTGCCCATTTCCTGGCATATTACTATCCTATAACTTGAGGTCAAGGTACTTTGTGTTGACATATAATTGGGGTGGTGGGGGTGGCGGCGGCGGCTGGATCTGTTACACTTCCAAAATGGTGGAGAAATTTTGGAACAGAGAATGCAAAGTGGCTTCCTGTCTCTAAGAGAAAAAGAAAAACCTCCAAATATTCCTATGAAAAACATCTTATGAGAACTTTTGGTTCAGCACTAGTTGTACCAGAGCTCAGCCGTTTCTTTTGGATTTCCCAAACTGAAGCAGGTTAGGGGAGTTGTTATAGACACATTTCGTCTCCTGTGTAGAAGAGGAAAGTTGATAGTTGCGTTGTAATATCAGGAAGGCACATATTGTCCCCTCTTGGTACAGGCCATTATCTGGGACAAATATTTCATTATCTAAATGAAATATACTGATGAATAATGATTTTTGTTTGAGATCAAACAATGTAGGGAATAAAAAGACCAATGACATTTCTAAATTAATGCAATTTTGGTATGAAAAGCATTGTTTTGTCTTTGCAAAAGGTTGCTTTGCCATTAGCAGTTTTCTTTCTTTCCCTTCACTAAACAACTAATGATGGCATTTGTATCCAAAAGTAAATTAAATAAAATAGTCACTCCAGGCTGTCTGTATTAATTCTTGTTCTTATAAAAAGAAATGACTCACAATAGGTATGTATGTGTCATACAAGTATGTGAATGTTTGTGGAAGAAATGAATTAAAGGTGAGACAAATACAGCTCAAGTCTGCCTCTGCTGTAGCTGATTTTAACAGAATTCAGGCTAATCTGGATTAGAAAATCTATTTTCCAATTTTCACAGGTTTTACTTTTAAACTCTTGAAGTCCACATTTGAAATGATAAGATCATTTCCCCAGCAGGGTATGAATCAAGTTTTATAACAAAGTTTATTATAGAGAGCACAAAGGCAACTAATGGACAAACAAAAGTCAAGGTGAAGCACCAATATATTTAAAGAGGTGTTGGATACCACCCTGTAGTCCTCCCCCATTGCAGGAAGTCAGTGAACAAATCCTCCACTGTTGGTACAAGAATGACAAAGGAGACAAAAGGGGGAAAAGTTTGTATTTCCAAACTCCCAGATTCCCATAGTGCCGAAATCCAGTCATTCATGGGATACACCAGCCCTGAGGCCAACATACTTATTTTCCCTTTAAAAAAAACCCCCCAACAGTGAGTGGGAATCTAAAACTGGTACTAACAGAGCCTGTCAAGGGATTAGAAAATAGAATGCCCCCCATCTCTTAAGCCCTACTGCCATCTTCTTTCTCTGATCATGTCAGAAACACACTCCAACTATGTCAGAAGAATTTGGGATGGCTAGTAACAAATCTTCCATGGTACATTTTGAAAGGCATAGAGTATAGTGGACAGAGGCGTGAAGTTGCCCTTTCCTCTTTGCACTCCCAGAGAACTGTGTCCATCAAAACCCCATTTTCTTAGATTCACATTGGTTCTTCCATCTCTAGACCATAGTGCATTAAATGACTTCCAAGTAATGCAGTTTCCCTTTTCGCTGTAGGCTAGATTATCCAGGGGTCCCATGATTTTAAAACACGAGTTGTTCATTCATGCCACAGTGTAGTTCTGGCATTCTCTGCTCTTCTTTCACGATTTGCAAATCTTCTGAAAATAGCTTTTCTGTGATTTTAATCAGAGGTTGTGGTGATGGCATGCTAGCCAAAGAGTGGGTGTGCATTTGATGCAGATTCTTTGAGTCTTCACTACTAGTTGCTAACTGTATGTTACTATGTATAATGCCTGCCAGGTAACTGACTTTATCAATAGGGCTCCCATAATCCCAGATTTTGAATCTAGTGGTTTGCCTGCCATCCATCCTTCCTCTTTTGTCTCAATTTATATACAATGTTAGTCAAAAGAGCAGTCTGTCTCAATGCCAACCTTTGATTTTGGGATTGTGTAAACACTATTTAATTTACAGGAGCCATAAACAACTCTCTGACACATTCAACAAAACATTACACATAATAAATTGCAAACATCTCCCCCCCCCCCATGTCCCTTTCTAACCATCACCTAAGTTTGTCAACATGTCAATATTGTTCAAGTTGGGTCCTTAGCACAACTGTTTAAGAAATGGTCTTTATTTACAGTTGCTTAATTCATTTCTAATGTAAAAGGTTGGGGAAAATACAGCTATCTGTTTGAGGAGGAATCTAATCCCAGTTTAAAGTTTTCCCTGCTACTCAAAAAAAGATTAAACTATATACACTGCCTTGGCAAAATCCAAACCCACATTTACCAAACCTGAATAATGTGGTGGTGGGCAAAGCAGTAGGAGTTTTGTGTGTATATTCTTAAATATTTTGTTTAATTATCCACTCAAAATCCATCCCAAAATCCCTCCAGGGCAATTCCACCCATGATCCCCAAGAGTTACAGCCTGTGTGGGAAAGGAAGAAGTTAACATGTGTTATTAAATGTTTCTAACAGGCAGTAGAAGAGTTGGACATCTCTCCCAAGGGTTCATTCTTTCTTTTAATATCCCTTGCATGAGCACCATGGAGAACAACAAGAATAGTAGAGAAGACATGGTGTTAAGAACATGTCTTTTGCCCAGACTGCCCTCAGATGTTATACTGCTTCAACTACTGGGCACTGTTGAGCTGGCATGCAAGCCTGGACCAAAGTTTGAATGAAAGCACCAGAATCACCTTGCACTCAAGTAGTAGGTTAGATATAAACAGGAGTAGGGACATATGAGGAATCTAATTTCAGTCTGAAGTTCAGTGGGCTTATCTCAATACTTTACGTTAGCAAACAGTTGTGATGACATCTGGAAATGTATAGGTGCATGTATGAAATATGAATACAGAAAAGAGCATACAATTCAAATATGTGCTGAAACATGTGCTGGCCAGGGGCTGAATGTGTTAAAGCCATCATTCAATTTTAAACATGCACACAACTTAACATCATTTCATTTGGGAAAAAATACAGAAAGAAATGAACCATTCTTATCCAGTTAAAAATACAAAAGAAACAGACAAAACTAGCATAGATGGGGGTTCATGAGAAGATATCTGCAGATGCATGCTTAATTGATATGTGTGCCAAAGAGGAGTTCAGACCTTGGACAGCTCCAACAATCAACTTAGATTCTAGCAGTGGCCAAGAGCAGAGGTAAAGAAATGATGACTCTCCAGATATTTGGGTCCAAACTCATAGGAGCTCCACTCTTACTGGAGGTGTAGCATGGGTTGCAGTCTCTGAAGGGCCAAGGTTTCTCAACAACAGCCTCAGTTTAAAGAGACCTACATTTGTGTAGGTAGCCATTTTACTTCTTGGCTGGAAGAAGATTGTGCCGCAGCAGTAACTACTAGTGTAGATTCAATTCATTTTTTCCTCAAGCTAGGCAGTGGTGACAAATAGGTGGCCCACTATCTATATGGGCTTCCAGCACCTTCATTGTGGACACCAAGTCTCATTTTCCAGCCAAAAAGATGCCAAAAGCATCCCATGTAAAAGGACTACTGATCAGAAGCAACAAACTTTGCAAGTGGGACCTTGGCAAGTGAACCCCCTCTGCCAATAGGCTAAGAGATAAGTGGATCTTAGGCTAGTGTGACAAGCACCATCACTGAGTCATTGAGTCAAGTTATAGGCTATTGTTACTCATGGGAGAAATACAGGAGACCACATATCTCTTGATTTTGACCAATGGTTCCTACCCACCAATAAGATCACACTATACTCAGAAATGCTGAAGGCCAACATGGGACTTTTGACACCCATCCCTTAACTCAGCTTCTGACTATATTTCTATTTCCTGACAAAAGCAGTTCCAAAAGTAAGAAACACCCCTGGACATGTAGTTGGATAAAGAAGCCATGAGTAGATTCTCTTTTAACCAGTCATGACTATAAGTGGAACCTGGCAATGTTTCACTTAAATGGAAGACAAGTACCAAACAGAAAGGGACATAACAAGGCAAAAAAAAAAAAAAAGCTGCAGCTTGCATATTCCATGCTAGCCCTCAGGGCTTTAAATCAAGAAACAAGTCAGGCTTATTCAGTTCCTAATTTGGATGTCATTTATTACTATTCTTTTCTCTGTGTTATATTTTTCTTGGCTAAATGCATTAGAACAAGAACATACTAATACCAGATAGGTAATCTTCAATTATGCCTACATCTGTTGCCAAAACGCATTTCAACTTAAGCTGGTGCAACATCGTCCTGCATTGCTCCCTCTCTAATTTGAATTGCTGGTAATACACTAAGGAGAGAACTGACAACATATTGTCCATTAGCAGTTTTACAGTGTATCACAGTTGGAGTCTTGTCATCTTAATCTATATTTGACCAAGTCCTTATATGATCTATTTGAACATAGCACATATTCCTGTCATTTCCTTTCTGGCAATATGTGTATCAATGCACGTCTTGTGCTCTGTATGAAATATGCAGGCAAACATATTTTTATGTTTGCATGAGGTTAACCCCAGAAGAGTTGAATAAATGCCACACACTATTAATTATATTTATTTATGTTTTAATTTTTCCTATGCAACCCAAGGGCTATATTTTCAATAAGCCTCTAAGTGCATAATAACACAAGAAAAACAGAGAGCAGTATTGTGGCCTGGATGTCAAATAGTGTTTGAGTATTATCCTGAGCTTTTAACCAACTTAGAGCTTCACCTTCAATGTCATCATATCCTCTTGGTCATGGTGGGTGCTTAAGTAGACCATCCCATTCCTGGATTTGTCAGCCAAGACATAAAAAGAACTAAGGGAGAAGACAAACTTGACAACTCAAATTTGGTGGAAACGGCTTGACTGTAGTTTTGATGTTTCCAAAGCTTTTGCTTTCCACACAGGGAATGTATGTTCAAATTACTTTCACTACTTTTTAACCATGACATCTCCTCTGTAGCAACCTACTACATGGGATTCTGACCAGCAGAATGAAGACACGAGATTGGTGGGGGGCTAGCTGGGTACTTCGGAATCTTCTCTCTGCCTCTCTCCAGTGGTGGGCAGCAAAAATATTTGCTACCACACTGTGGGTGGAGCCTACATTGTGGGCAGAGCCTATGTCATGGGTGGAGCCTACATCATGGGTGATCTAGTTATGCTTGCCATATGGCCATGTATACATCTGCAAAAACAGGCAGCACTGGCTCTTTGGCTGTAAATGGAGATGAGCACTGCACTCTAGAGTCAGATATGACTGGCTTTTGAGCAAGGGACACCTTGAACCATTTGCAGGGACAAAACCTGATGGGTCAGGGCGGTGGGCATGGCCACCCAATTTTGCTACCCCCACTCCAAGAGTGGTGGGGTGGTACAAACCTGTAGCTGCCCACCACTGTTCCTCTCCCTCCTCTATCTCCTTCTCCCAGCAGCTCTCTTTATTAACAGTTTCGCACAAGCATACAGCATATGGCACACAATGATATGATCCACCATCTTTCACCACACTGTCACGCTATACTGCACTAGGCCTACTCAAATAGACATTTACGCAATTGATGATAGATGAATGCAACCTATTTCTGTATCCTTACAATAGCAAAATGGAAATGTTCCTAGATCATTGTTTCAGGATGGTCCAGAATGGTCCAAGAACAGGACATTTTCACCATCATAGGGGATGAACAGCCTGTGTTATTTATCAGTTTATCAGAGAATTTGTTCTCATGATTAACCTGGTCAGTCCAGAAGGATGTAACACTCCTCTCATCACAAGAAACTTCAGGCTAAATCTAGTTTTTAGTCCCAACTAGAATAGACCCATTGGGTGAAATAATGATATTATTATTGTTATAATAATCTATCATTAGATTCACCATCAAAGATTGGTATAAAATTAACAGTATAAGACCTAACCCAGAACCTAAGAACCATGAAAGTAACATTTAGTTATATAGACAGTACCTAGTAATGTGTGTGTGTGTGTGTGTGTGTGTGTGTGTGTGCATGCACACATGCATGCGTGTGTGTGTGTGTGCGCGTGCGTGTGCATGTGTGTATGTGTGTGTGTGTGTGTGAAGTTAGGGTATTCAAGTCCAGTAAATCTAAATTTTCCAAATATCTAGTAAGTCCTTTAGATATTGCTCCAAAGTCTCCAATTACTATGGATACAACAGCAGGTTTCATTTCCCATAAAAGTTCAACTTCAATTTGCAAATCACAATATTTTGTGATTTTCTCCATCTGTTTGTCCTCAATTTGCACATCTCCTGGTATAGCAATGTCAATAAACCAGGCCTTCTTCTTTTCCACAACAGGTATATTAGGAGCATTATGAGTCGGAGTCTACCTGTTTGAATTTTAAAGTCCCACAGGATCTTTACTCTCTCATTTTCCAAAACTTTCTCAACCTGAGGTCCGCAGTACTTTTTACTGCATTCAAATCCAAAGTTCTCACAAAGTTTCCAATGAATAATTTTCCTAACCCTGTCATGTCTTTGCAAATAACCACTCTCTGACATTTTGCTGCATCTGCTGATTGGGTGATCTACTGTTTCATCCTTTTCATTATGAAGCTGGGATTTGCTATTGTTGGATACATGGTGTATTTTAACCTTCACACAAGTTGTTGTCAAAACTTGTGCCTGCGCTGCCAAGATGAATCTTTCGGTTTCCACTCCTGCTCCAGGTCAACTTTTGGTCAGCCTTTTCTTCTATGTTTTTAAAGTATTGACTATGCATAGGCATGTTTTTTCCAGTTTGCAGCTCAACTTTTAATATCTTCCTTTCTGCATTCAGCTTTCTTCTTCGCTGTTTTCAAAAGGCCTCATTTATTAACTTTCTTCAGCATAGGCTCTTCACTTTTCTTAATGTATGATTTTCTTCCTCTGCTGTGTTGCTGTTGCTGTTGCTGTTGCTGTTGCTGTTGCTGTTGTTGTTAAAGGCATTGTTTCAGAGGTATACTCTAACTGGACATACAAACTGGATTTAGTGTTCCTGCATCCAAGGTACCACATTCTCATAATGTTTCAACAAAATAAAAATCCAGAGTGGTGGTAGGCATGTTTGTAGTACAGTATTACCCCAGTTAGCGTTTGCACTGCACAAGGGGAATTTGAGGCAAACTTTTGCACCGCACCTGCGGGAGCGTCAGTTTGTTTGGGGAGAGATCAGACTGCCCGATTTCTCCCCAAACAAACCTGCAGGAGCTTCAGTTTGTTTGAGGAAAGATCAGGCTACCTGATCTCTCCATAGACAAACCTGCTCTCCCAGCATGTGAGCATCAGGCTGCCCAATCTCTCTCCAAACAAACCGGTGCTTGGCTCTATCCACTTGCCTCTTTGGAAAGGGCAGTGGGGATTCTAAAGAGGCAAGTGGATCAACCCCCTGTTCCCTTTCCTCTTTGGAAAGGGAACAGGGCTTTTTTTTACACATTGTGTGATCAATGTGTCACAAAACATTAAAAACCGGATAACGCTAAGACTTGCGGAATCAAGTCTTAGCATTATCCGAGGTACCAGTGTATTCATCAATAGCTTTTATATTTCATTATCTATTTGTTTGTTGCCTTTATAGACCACCTTTCTCTTATGCAGAAAATAAGGTGTGACAAAGATCAAATTAAAACACAAGAAATTGCAATACATTAAAAAGCAATTAAACTGTAGTAATGATTAAAATACACTAAATGATTAAGAACATCATTAAAACATTAAACATTTTGAAAATGATCTGGGGAGGCCACAGGCATGTTCATAGCAATGGCAGTAAGATGACTGCTAACACAGTGAAGAAGTAAACTCCTTCATAAGTTTCATTGATTTAATGGGCTTATTTTAGTTGTGACTCACTACTGTACTAGATTCCAGTCACTGTTCAGGAATTCTCAATAAAGGAGAGGAGAAAGCACATTAAGTGCAGGAAATTAGGCTACTCACCTATACAAATGTTGGAAGTAGTTAAAATAATTGTGATAAGAAACGTTTGCCAGCATTCGTGAATTTTAGGTCACAGCTGATTAACAGAACAACCTTGTTGTGGGAGCTCATGGACTGAGCAGTGAGATCTATGGCTTCCTTAAATTGGCATACTATGTATACAACTCTGTACATGTGTTGTTTGGAAGTAGCTTTCACCAGTCAACTGTGTTTATCTCCCAGTAGAGATGGAAGAATCCATTTACGTTGTATATATTCAGTCACAACTCAATTCTATCCAGCTTCCACATAAATCAGTGAGGTTTTTATAATGCACAAAATGATATTTTTATTTCCTGGAGGAGTTTTTCCTAACATACACATTCAGGAAGGATCCCCCCCCCCCAATATATACATTTTTCCATGCGATGTCTAGTGATATATGCATTTATGTATGCAATTCATTTAGCTGAGGACTCTATTGTAAAGTTTGGGCAAGTGTAGAGTCTGAATAATTGTTCCAATTTGTACATTAGTCTTTGAAGTATAAGTTGAGTCAGTGCATTCAAAACTGGGTGGTGTGGTGGGAATGAATGAAACTCTCCCCCACATGTGCCACTAAAAAAAACATACATGGGGTTATTACCTTACGGACATTAAAAAAAGTGTGATTTAGAGAGCAATGTTGTCTTGGCATAGTTGGTTGAAAATTTTGAGGGGTTTATGCAAAGTATGAACAGCATATCTTATGCTAGTCATTTATAAAAGAATGATTAGAATATCATTTAGTCTGAAATGCATCACTTAGCTTCATTTTGCTGATTTATAGCCCATAATATTTATCTCACACAAGCCTCCCTCAGTGGATACAGCATTTAAAAATCCATACCAATAATAAAAACATTAGAAATGTCTATACATGGCTGTTACTTGCAAATACAGAATATATTGGCACATCAGAATTTACTTGCAAAGCAGAAGGTACTGCAGAGTTATTAGTTACAAACAGAGATTCTTATTCAGTTCTGAATTATTATTTTTATTTAATAGCCTGGCATAAAATATAAATCAATATACACAAAAAATGCAAACATAATAACAAAATATAATACAAATGATCTGCATTTAATTGTAGCTAGGTTATTGCAAATCAGAGATGAATATACAGTAACTTACAAATAAAAAATTGTATATAATCAACATTTATTTATTAAGTTGCTTGCAACTTGTAGATAAGAGGTTAACTGTTTTTGAAAGTATAATTGAAAGTTCACCAGGACTCCAGGTGGCAATACTCCCATCCCATTCTCACTTCAAGCTCCATAATTTATTTGCTGTTTGGTCTGTTCTGCATCGTTGTTTTGGCTGGCTGGAGGTGGGTGGGCATCCTGTTTCCTCTTTGAAAATATGGATGTTTTGAATGGAAGGCACAGGCAGAGGGAGCCCAATCAGATCAATGTTTCATGCATGTGACTGTCTTTCCAGGGGTTCCCAACCTATGGCCCACAGGCGAGACCCAGCCCTCAGCACCATTTCATGTGGCACACCACTGCCAATGCCTCACCCGGAAGTTGAAGTGGGTGCATTTACAACAGCCATAAAATGCAATCGCACACGTGTAAACGTGGTTTCATCAGGTGTAAATGCACCTGCAGCTGTAGTAAATGTGGAAGCAGGTGCATTTATTTCCACTTCCGGGGAGCATTGTTCAGCCTGCTCAGCTGTCCATGGGGCGTGGTCAGGCCCACATCATAAAAAGCTTGGAAACTCCTGATCTATTCCCTAGCTTGTATGATCCTCATACAATTTGACAAACCAGGATCAGGCTGCTTGCCATGAGAACATCCCTAGCCAATACCCACAAAGGTTTATTTATATAAATATATAGATATTGACACAACACTGTTGTGGATGAATGGGGACTTAATGTTTGTAAAATTTGCAAGTCATTTCACACTTGGGATGGAGTTTGAATATAGGAAAAAGTAAAACTGGCAGATTCATCCCTTCTGGACTTTAAGTGTTTAATTCTTAAGAGTTTGGTTTTGAACTCCTATGTACTCAGCTGTGTTTGTGGTGCTGGGTTATGATTGCTACTCTTTTTTTCCTAAGTGGCACCATCATCTTCAACACTTGGGATGTCAGGAAGGTAGAACATGTTCCTTTCCGCTTGCAAAGCAGCAATATCTGTGGGATTTGGAAGTACTCATAAAGGAGGAGTATGATTTGACTTTTAGGGGAACCAAAACACAAAGAGGTTATCTTTTATGTAACTCATGGTTTTTGCAGCATTTACTGAAAGAACACTTTTTAAAATATAAATTATTTATCTTTATGAAAGAGTACAAGAATTCTTTGTTCTTCTTTTATGTTCCCTCTTTTGCATAATCTTTTGGTACCCTTTATATGTCAAACTGCCTAACAAAAAGTTTTTCTCCATTAGTGTTGGCAAGGTATGTCAGCAGCCAGTCAGAATGTTTAAGGGAGTAAAATAAAAGGGCCTGGAATCCAGTGAGGAGTGCTTATAGTGCTTCAGTTGTTACTAAGTGCTGAATTCCTGGTACCCTCCATTCTGGATTATTATCTGGTCTGCTTGGTGTCCCTCAGCTTCTATCTTGAATCACTTTCTATTTAATTTTCTGGGTAATTTTCTCAATTCCTTTGGATTATTTCTGCTGTTGCAGTCTGCTTGTGTCTCTGATTTTCCTCTCTATTTCTTTTGGGATTCCTACTTTATTTTATTTTATTTTTACAGCTGCCTATCTGGCCTGCTGCTAGCTGATAAGGAGAAAAGAGAAGGCACCAAATGATAGTGAGGAGATACCCAGTACAGTGGAACCTCATCTAACAAATGTCCCCTATAGTGGGGGGGAAAATATCACACAACAAAAAGGTTTTGGAAAAAAAAAGGCATCTCGCATAACAGAAATTTTCACTATGCGAAAATAGCACACTCTATGGGAAAAATCATATTACAAAAATTGTCGCTATGTGATATGGCATTCCTATGGGGACAAATTGTATAATGAAGATTTCAATGGGAAAAATTGCTTAGTGAAAATTTTTTCATTATATATTTTTTTTCCATAGGGATTTTCATTATACAATTTTTTCCATAGGGATTTTCATTATACAATTTTTTCCATAGGGATTTTCATTAGTAGGGGGGGAAATCATAAAACAAAAAATAATTGCAGCATGAAAAGCCTCATAAAATGAATTATTTTTGTTATATGAGGTTTTATTGCATGTTGTTTTGGTTGCGGGTGGGTGGGCTTTGATTTTATTTTATTTTTTTGTTTTTCTTGGTTCTAGGAAGATTAGGTATGTGGTTCTGTATGGTTTTTTCCTGCTATTTCCCCATGTGTGAGTGTGTGTTAGAGGTAGCTGACATCCTGGGGTACACAGAAAGAGCCTCCTTGAAGATTGTGGTATTTTTGAACCACACTCGGGGGTACCCCAGGCAACAGCCACTTTGTGCCGACTAATCTTTCTTACACCAGGCTGGGCAATAGGATCCACAGAATGAACTCACCAAAAGGTGGCTTCATTTTGGGTGGTTTCATATCTGGCCTAAACATAGAGGAGGAGGAGGAGGAGGAAGAAGAAGAAGAATCAGCACCAGCATCAGCATCAGCATCAGCATCTGAGATCCTTCTTTCTGAGCAAGAAGCTTGGATTATGCAAGACCTAGCTAAATTTCAAGCTCAGGTCTTTCTCCCAAGTGAGTCCCATGTAGGTGCCTGTATGCCAAGTGGAACTCTCAAAGTTGAAGCATTATGGGTTATAGTTTGAACATTTTGAATGGCACATCTCCACTCTCCATCAGATATTGCCTCCTTCACATTGACCATTTTGTGGAAAGGTAAAAGTACATTAGAACCATTGCTAAATCACTCAGTTCTATTGTTTTAAAGCAGAGGAACGGGGTGGCATTTGAAACTGAAGATGGACCAGAGTAATGTTTTCATGTTGCTCTGTAGGTCGTAACCCCTGCTCAATTGTCACTGTGTCCCCTAGTTCATCTGGTCTGGTGCTTACTGTGCTACAAATTGTGAAGCGGTCTAGGCAGTGCTTTGCTCATCTTGTCTAGGTCAGAGGCCACCATCTGCTCACTTTGCAATAGCAATTAGACTTATATACTGTCCCATAGCACTTAGTACACTCTCTGGGTGGTTCACAAGTTAATTAGCATTTTGCCCCTAACATGCTGGGTGCTCATTTTAGTGACCTTGGAAGGATGGAAGGCTGAGTCAACCATGATCCCTGGTCAGGGTTGAATCCACAAATATATGGCTGAGTACAGCAGTTTAACCAGTGTGCCACCAGGGAACTTTGCACTAATATTTTCAGAGTTCACTTTCATGTCTTGGTGTTCCATTTCTGTGTCATGGCTTGCTGGTAGAGCAGAGATGTGAGTTAAAGGAGAGCATTTTAGTGTATCTATTTGTGCTAGTCTATAATCAAAAAATGCACATGACTTAATTTGTATTCATGTTCTTACATTTCTCCCATGCCTCAGCTTCCTCTTTCAATGTAATGCATTCCTCATTTGGAGGAGCTCCTTTGGTCTCACCTATTATGACCTCTTAACCCCAGTTTAATCCTGGCTATCTTTATCTTTCATCCATGTTCTGAACTAAAAACAATGACTCACTTTAGTTCAATTTGGAGATGCTGCCAGGGAAATTAAAAAAAATGAATGTGTTACTTGTGAACACAGCCATCAGACAGCACTCATATACCTTGTGGGTTGTGTAAATCCTGATTAATGGGGAGAGATTAGCGTTATTGAAGTGGCCTGCACTCCATTGAAATATTCAGTGTCTCATATCAATGTCATACTCCAAGGCGTTAATGGGATTGAGATGCAACAATAATAGTTTCCATGACAATGTGATGCCTGTCGTCCCAGGCACCTCCCTAGGTAAACAGTAATCCTTCAGAAAGGGGAAATGGGAGGGGGGGGGACCCAAGAAGGTCATTACAGCAACTTGTCAAATCAATGCAGAGAGTGTCTGAGGCGATTAAGGCATCTACTCTCAGCCCTGACATGGTGTCAATAGTACTGGACCGCTAGAGCTCAGTCAGATGATTGAAATGAAATGCCCATCAGTCAGGGAGTCGAGGTGGACTAATGATTCCCTGTGCTGCCTATTAGGACTACATGACAACTCAATCCTGTTTGCTAAAAAAAGAAAAAGAAAAGGGGGGAGGGGGAGGAAGTGACCTTGTTGCTTTGTTTGAAGCTGAATTAAATTGACAACAGCAGCTAATCTTTACCTAGGGCGATTAACAGAATTAAAGCACAACAACAAAGACACACAAGGCGTTCTGCTTTATCTTTTGGGTTTGATAGAGTACATTTCTTTCTAATCAGGTGTGAAGCATGTGTCTGTGTCTCTCACCGTGTGCATGTGTGTTTTCCAAGAAAGGTTTTATTTTTTTAATGAATCTGGAAGCTTAAAATCAAAATTGGGAAGCTTAAAATCAAAATTAACGATAAATGTGAGGTTAGAAGCAATGTGACAAACTCTAGTTCTTCCAAATTACATTCAGCAAGCTCATATATCTTTGGAGTGGGATTGAGAGAATTAAGAAGGACTTCTGAAAAAAATGTGAAATAAATATTTTCTGACAAATTTGCATTTGGTACTTTAGAGATTTGTCATACTGCTACATAATGAAATTCTCACAACATTCCAGGTTATTCTGGAAGTGCAAATCTGGTATTTCAACATCCATTTTACAATAATGTATTTCAGTTTAACATAAACAAACCTTCCATTATTTGGGAATTTTATTTCCACTCTTCTTATGCCTGTTTACCTGTGGAGTAACTCTTTCTCAGAAACGTACAATAGTGCATCACATTACATAATGTAGGGGATTGCACCATTGCAGTATAGTACTCATTTCTGATTCCTAGTCCAGTTCTTCCCCATCTAGCTTTCTATGTGCAGTATTGTCTTGTTTTAAATAGTTGACATTCAGCCGTATGGATACCCATCAGCAGTCTGAAATGATAAGAGTTCCCACAGCCCTTGCCCTTGTGATGTGTAGATGCATTTGGTGCGTAGGAGGACAAGCTCAACATGAAATATTGATTAGAAGTGCCTGCTGCTGTGGGCAGCTCATTAACAGGCACAAATCTGACATCTGAAGGGACAATATTCAAAAATCAATGGGATAACTTTTCCATCTCTCCCAGGACATTCTAGCCCTATTCAGTCCTTCACACTCCATGATGGAAGTGTGTTACCCTCCACACCTTTGTTATGGCCTTCATTAAGTTGAGAAGAATGGTGGAGGACAGAAGTGCCTGGCGGACAGTGGTCCATGGGGTCGCAAAGGGTCGGAATCGACTGTGCGACTGAAAAACAAAAAAAAAAAGTCTGAAGAGGAGGAGCTGACGGAGACAGAACATCCTCCCCCCTCAAGCTGTTGTTTTTGGGTGGCTAAAGTAGTTAAACCAGTGGGTGGTTCATCATGTGTAGGGGACACAAAAGTGTATTTTCACTGGCTAGGTCAGCTGAGGGTCACAGGGAATAGTAGTACACAGAGAGAGAGAGAGAGAGAGAGAGTTCCTAAGCTTTGGCTGCATTTTTACGCCTGTTTTTCTGTGAGTTTCATAGATGAAAGGAATTTGAATGCTTGGATGTCTTATTTGCAAGAGCACTGACAAAAATTAAAGTTTCAGCTGAGTTCGATAGAAATCCAAACTTGCAGTAAATAAGAATGTTTCTGTTCTAGCAAAATATCTGTAACACTGTTCGTGCAAGTTCAAACAATTCTGAGATTTCCCAGATTTCCCTTGCTGCTGTACAAAATGTAAGTTTTGTACTAATATGTAGACTAAAAGAAGCATGTAAACTCCGACATCTGCAGATATATCTCTTAACAATACCACTGGGATTTTTTTTGTGACTTGAAGGCTATTCTAAAATGATGTAGTTGATTAAAGTATTCACATTTCTCAACGGTGGTTAAGAAGCTTGCCTTGTTAGCTGGAAGGCTGGCATGTCAGCAGTTTGAGACCTGGCTACTGCATGACAGTTTGAGCACCTGTCTTTGCCCCAGCTCCTGTCAACCTAGCAGATCAAAAGCAAAAAATTGCAAGTAGATAAATAAGGACCACTTCAGTGGGAAAAGATCTTGGGGATATGAAAGGACCCTCATTCGGGCAATCCATGAG
Organism: Furcifer pardalis; assembly: GCA_030440675.1. Lineage (NCBI taxonomy): Eukaryota > Metazoa > Chordata > Lepidosauria > Squamata > Chamaeleonidae > Furcifer > Furcifer pardalis. The sequence continues at coordinate 5,964,052 of CP126895.1, read as the reverse complement.
CAGAGTTCCTCTAGCAAAAATCCCTTTGACCCAGAATAATGTATGACATGAAATAATAATAATAATAATAATAATAATAATAATAATAATAATAATAATAATAATAATAATAATAATAATAATAATAATAATAATAATAATAATAATAATAATCTGAACTTGATGACTGGAAGGTCAGCAGGTCAGCAGTTCAAGACCTGAGTATTGCATGATAAAGTGAGCTCCTGTCTCTGCCCCAGCTCCTGCCAACCTAGCAGTTCAAAAGCAAAAAATTGCAAGTAGATAAATAGGTACCACTTTGGTGAGAAGATAAATAGCATTCCATGCACTCTGGTGTCTAGTCATGCCTGCCACATGCCTATGGAAACATTTGCAAATGCAGACAGTGCTGGCTCTTTGGTTATAAACAGAAATGAGCACTGAACCCTAGAGTCAGATACGACTGACTTTTGAGCAAGGGCGACCTTTACCTACACCTATGAAGCCCAAAGTAACATTTGGCTTGCAGTTGTTCATTTTGGAGATGAATAAACAAAGTTTGGGTATTAGTAAATATATATTATCCTAAATTAAAAATTAACAAAGAGAATGACACTTCATATGATCCTACATGATAATAAGTATATTATTACTCTTATGTTGGGTACCCATGATGATATATTGGACCGAGTGATGGACTAGAGCACAAGAAACCTGGTTTCAAATCTCTGCTTGCTTATAGAAAGTCAGTGATGGTAGGTGTATACTGTATATGTATGTATGTGTGTATGTATGTATTATATAACCTATATAAGGAAAAGGCTTAAAGACAAAACAAGACATTTCCCTGAGTGTGGCTCCTTCCTGAATAGAGAAGGAACATATTCTGGTAGAGGAGGAGATAATAAAGCAGGTGAAGTGGGACTGCTCTGGCCTTTGTCAGGCTGTCGAAGGGAGGAGTGTCATTAGGCTTTGAATTTGACCTGTTCTCCATTGGGCACATTGCAACATTTTGTTGCCAATCCCCCTTGTACCATTTACTATCAACACTTTCAGCAGTAGCATTGTACAATTGTACATAGTGCTGGCTTTAAACATAATTCTTTTGTTGTTAGGGAGATTTGCGGTATCTATTTTTCAACAGCATGTGACAACTGTGCTGTTCCCTGGGCAAGTTTACATTGTACAGGAGCCTCATATCCTCGTTGTTCTTAGTTTTTACATAATTGCACAGAATAGACACACATGAATAAGCATGCATGCTTTGCTTACAACCCAACCTCAACATTTACATTTCCTCTGTGAGATTACCATTGTAGCATGAAATTCCCATTAATAAAAGTAATCACATGTTATTATTTTTGATACGCACAGCTGAAACCCTTTCTCATCAATTACTCAGAAGTTCTGTAGACAAAGCCACAGTTCTAAAAAGCCACATGTCTGTGGTCAGCTGTGTCCCGCAATGCTTGTTGGGAAGTTGACAAAGTGCAAGCAGCATCAGTCTATTCCTTGTCAACAGGCTCTGTGATCGATATTAAGAACTGGGTTGTTTAATGATCATTTTTAAGTGTTAAGTTCCTTCATTCTGGTGGTGACTTAATCAATCTGACCAGTCTAATCTTAATTTATTAGCTCTTAATTTCCAACATTGTGTTCAGTCTTGTCCAAACAGCTCACAGGGCTTCAGAAAGCAAGAAGATGCCATATCAAGAATAGCCCTCAGTTAACACTTTATTCAAAAGTGGTTTCACCTGAGTCAAAGCCTCTTTGACTGTTGGTACAGCATGCTGGCCCCAGCTTCCATCCTTCACGTCAAGTTGGAAGTCAACTTGCTAACCTAAAACTATTCCAAGGGCTTATGGCAATTGTGTTGCTGGCAATGGCATACCAGGACACATACCTCAGAATCATCTGGTAGAGGGAGGCTCAGTGTAGTGCTGAAGGGACATTCAGGAAATTACCAAGCTTGTTGTGGGTATGGAGGACTCAGCTCTGTGGTATACAGTCTCAGTAGCTTTGGGGTGTGAGATCTGTCTGGCTATAGGATATATTAGGGCTATGTATTTCCTTCACAGCTTTCTCAGACTTAGAGGTCCAGGTAATTATGGACACATCATTTACCTTTATTGATTTTATTTTCCCCTTTCTGCTGTGGGGATTAGGGTGATCATATGTATATAGCCCACAAACAAGTAGTAAGTAATCAAGTTAATTTGTGATTTCAGAGATGGGGCTGAACAATTCTGAAAATCAGCAAAATATGAGGGGGGAAACAAGAAACAAACTCATATACTATATTTCACTACTAATCTACTATTGGGGTGCACAGAAAGAGCCACCTCAAAGATTGTGTTATTTTTAAACCACAATTGGCCATACACTGGTAATGGCAACCTTGTGTGGCCAGCTAATCTTTCTCACACTAAGTCAGGTGAAAGGAACTACAGAATTATCTTGCCAAAAGGTTCCTTAATTTTGGCAGTTTCATGTCTCGCCTAAATACAGAAGAAGAGGGAGAGGAAGAGGGAGAGAAAGAGAAAGAGGGAGGGGGAGGGAGAGAGAGGGGGGGAGAGGGAGAGGGAGGAAGAGGAAATAATCTATTGTTTTTCTGTGGGTTACTTCTTGAATGGCTGTGGAGTTTATACTTCCAAATTGAGTGACTGAGTTTCTGGGACTCAAAATGCTTGTCATAAATACAATATGAGCATTATGACCCTAAATTCTTCTCTGTCTGAGGAACCACAATTGGATGTGGTATCTGGATATATGATTGGGATGAGATTATCTCAAAATAAATTCCAGTTGCTCTGTAAAGAAGCCAAAGTGTTCCTTAATTTGGGAGAAAAAAAGTGCAACTGGTTCTAAAACAATGGGAGAACTCACTTCTTGCTAAGTATATATGAACCTGAAGTGTGGAGAAAAACAATACTCACTCAGTATTTCACAGTCATTTATTCAGGTTATTTCAGCTACATGAGATACTTCAACAAGGATCATGAACTTGTACTAAGATATTTTGCTTCCAGCCAACAATTACTTTTTTTTTTAAAGTTTCCTACTTGTTGCATAAAATAGGTATAAATAAATCTCCTGCCTTTTGAGAAGCAAAGCATGTACACATACCAAAATCAGAAGGAGTGCTTGGTTACTGAGCAGGAAGCAAAGAATCCACTAAAGCAGTAAAATCACTAAACATTTATGGAACTAAGCCAGATTTATCAGAGCTCCTCAGCTATCCTCAGCTGAGGGTTGTCATTCATTCCTGAAATCAATCACTTTTGCCAGCTGCCTGAAAGCTCTTACTTGACATTCTTGTCTTCTCAAATAATCCATTGAAGGAAGTGGAAGAGGCAATTGGCATAACTGGCAGAAGAAGATCCAATCCTGGACAGGCAAAAGTCGACACAAATGCCTCCAAGAGATAGTTAAGGCTTGATTAGCTCTATGACCCACTTGTTCATCTTTGTGGCAGTCCAGGAAATTCACAAAGCTCTCTTCCAGTGTAATATTTCAAATAAATCAGTTTTTCCTGTCAGTTTTCTTTACTGCCCAGCTTTTGCTCATATACCTGGTGTAACAGAAGGGACCTGCCTCTCGGGTAGGCCCCAATCTTCTTCTGGATTACACTTCTTGGCTGGACAACTCGGGGATGGATTTGTGTAGAAAAGGTAGCATTAGGCCAAATAACCACTCCAAGTTTCTTCAAGAAATATTTTGAAAGCGTTGTAAAATACAGGGTACAGTCCATCAAAAGAACAGCAAGCATTTCAAAGTAGAACCCCCCCCCTCCTTCTACAAGTCTCACATTTTGCAGAATGGCTGTACACAGTGGTGGGATGACAAATTTTTTACTACCCCACCCTGACGTCATGGACGTCGTGGGCAGGGCCAACATCATTATGTCATGACATAGTGGGCAGAGCCAACGTCATGATGTCATGACATTGTGGGCAGGGCCAAAGAATTTTTTTAAATTTTTTTTAAAAAAATTAAAAATTAAAAAAAAATCAACCCATTCCCACCCAAAACATAAATCAACCTGCCCGCCCACCCCAAACACAAAAAACCCACTCACCCCAAACACAAATCAACCCACCTACCCACCCCAAGCACAAATCAACCCACCCACCCCAAACACAAACCTGGCCTGGGGTCGGGGAGCAGGCACTAGGCAGTCAGCACAGCAGCTTGCCTCCTAACACCCCCCCCCCATCTGCCTCACCGATGCTTCAGTGAGGTGAACGGGGGCTTTGGGACCAAGCCGTGCATGCACGTGGCTTGCTTCCAAAGCCCCCGTTCGCCTCACCGAAGCATCGGTGAGGCAGATGGGGGGGGTGTTAGGAGGCAAGCCACCGTGCTGACTGCCTAGTGCCTGCTCCCCGACCCCAGGCCACCAGTCCAGCCTGCCAATACACCCCCACGCTGATGCCACCAACACTCTCCCTGGCACCACTGCTGCCAAAATTCCCTCCATGCCACCAGTCCAACCCACCAACACTCCCCCATGCTGCCACCACCAACACTCCCCACACCCGCCATCGCTGCCACCAACACCCCCTATGTTGCTGCCACCAACACTCCCCCCATTGCCACCAATACTCCCCCCATGCCCCCAGTCTGGCCTGGCAACATTCCCCTCATGCCGACACTGATGCCAACACTCTCTACCCCCCACACCACCAGTCCAGCCCACCAACACTTCCCCATGCCACAGCAACCACCACCATTTCCCCCCACACCATCACTGCCACCAGCACTCCCCCTACCACCACCAGTCTAGCCTGCCAACATTCCCCCCCAAACACACCACCACAACTACTTCCCTGCCATGGGTGAAGGAGGGGTCCTGACTGATCTTGCTCATGCTTAGCCAGAGTGACCCCCAGAAAAGACGTGGGTGACTGTGGACATCTCTCGCTTCCACTTACGCCACCATCACCATCACTGCCATCCTTGTTCCCGCCACTTGGCTTGGCATGTCCCCAATGTCACTCCATAGCAGGGCAATGATAAGCCAAGCCAAGCAAAGGGGGCAAGGATGGTGGTGACAGTGCTGGCGGTGATGGTGTCGGGAGTGAGGACACAGGCTGGATGGAATGGTGCCACAGGGCAGATCCAGCCCCTGCGCCATAGGTTGGGAACCTCTGAACTAGAGTAAGGAGGGGGTCATATGGAATATGCTCAAAATGGAATATTTTAATGAAAGAAGCACAACCACATATGCTGATAAAAGGGGTATCCTTGTCTGCAGTACATAGCTTGGAGCCTTTGAAACCTCTGGAGAACTTTGAGTAATGGCAGTATACAAATATAATTCATTTACCATTTAATAAAATGTGCCATTCATTCCCTTCTGACAGCCTATGGCTTACATTAAAGGTGGAATTGTTTCTCATAATGGCATTAAGTCAATAGCAACCAGCCAGCCAACCATAAGACTGCAAATAAACTGCAGATGGCTGTCATTTGCAACATCATAAGAAGGGAAACCATCTACGTAGAAATATTTTCCCTATTATTAATGCAACTAAAAATTGCCATTTTAAAAAGTCTGAGTTATGTCAACTGGTCACATTGTGCTCTGATTTTACACATTTACCAAATTGCATAGTTCCCTTGTACTGACTAATCAGCAGTGTTAACATAGAGTTCTCAACACAAAACAGAATGAGAAAGAAGCATGAAACGTGGATTGATGCTTTTTCTACTGCTTTCTCTTGAAATCTTTTTCCAGTATGACGGGGGCCACAGAATAATCTACAGTCCACTGTACTGGTGGGCAGAAACTCTGGATTGTTATTCAGTGTCCTCAATGGTTCGTGCTTCTGTTTTACCAAAATTCCTTGCATGAAATCGTCTAATCTGTAAGTGTAACATAATCTCCCAGCACATACAGAACATTGTTTTGGGAGTCCTTATTTGTCCAGGCAAAAGGAGAGCTGCTCAGTAGCGATCTTTCTTACAAAGAAGAATGTACTGGATATTCCCAATGATTTTGGCAATCAACCGTTTATTGTATTACACTATCAAGATTCTGGATGAAAAAGAATGTGGATGGTTATGTGTGAGCTTTGAATGGGTAAATCACAACAGCAGTAGGGGCTATCTTCCCCTCCCCTCTCTCAGATAATATAATGCCTGCAGAACCAACCAAATATTCCTCAATTCAGATCACCCTCACTGTTGCATTAGACCTTTGGTGCATTTGTTTATTTACAATCACATATACAAGACAATCCATAGCTCCTCTTGCAAGCAATACTCATTCAAAACAAAAATGTATTAATTTCCCATAGCCCCCACCAGTGCTACTCCTTTCAAGTCTACTTCAAAACTTCAGATTTTATCCCTACTGGCTAAATTAGAATTACAGTAATACCTCGGATAACATTTACCTCTGATAACGCTAAAATCGCATAACGTTAAGTAATCTGGGGAGGAGAATTGGATCGAATAACGTTAAGGTCCTATGGGATGGATTGGATAACAACCGCTAAAGCCTGTGCGGTTACAATGTATCTCTATGGAGCTTTAACATTATCCGATCCATCCCATAGGATTTTAACATGCATCGGATAACACTAAAAATCGGATAACACCAAGACTTGTGGAATCAAGTCTTAGCGTTATCCGAGGTATTACTGTACCTCATTTGCCCCTTTTCTTGCAGACCTTCATACCTAGCAGTCAATAACAGATGTAGAAAACCTGAAAGTATCAATCAGGACCTTGACTCCTTGTTGATACCAGGAGATCAGATGGAAATGTCCAACACACTGTCTAGTGAGATTAAATTGCATCGGTTTCAGTTACTAGGACCTGAGAGGTTATGGACAAAGCATTCATACACCATGAATCTGCCACCTGTTCTCTAGCTCTTACCTACATCATTAAGAAGAAGGGGGGAGCATCTCCCTTACTGCTTAAAGGAAACCATTATAAGGCCCATTCCAAAGAAACCAAATTTAGCAACAGATTATTTTTGAAACTATAAACCTGTTGCTAACACCCAATTGCTGGGTTGAATGAGAAGTTGTTGGGTGACCAGCTGGAGGCATTCTTGGAGGAAATGAACAGCCTAGATCCATTTCAGTGGGGGTTAAGCCTGCACCATAGATCTGAAATGGCATAGGTTACTCTGTATGATGATCTCCTAAGGGAGGCAGACTGGGGAAATGTAACCCTGCTGATCCTTCCAGATCTTTATGTGATCTTTGATAACATCAGCCACACTATCCTTTTCAGAGATCTATTGAGTTTAGAACTTGTGGGCTGTGCTTTTCAGTGGTTCTGGTCCTTCCTCGAGGGCTTAACCCAAACAGTACAACTGGGGAGGTGATGTCCACTCCTTGGGACCTCTAATAGGGAGTCTCTCAGGGATTGGCAATTTCTCCAAAGCTTTTTAATTTCTATATAAAGCCTCTGGGAGAAATCAAACAGAGATTTGAAGTTTGTTGTGATCAATATGTGGATGAGACACAACTCTCCTTTTCTTCTTCTGCAAGTGATGCTGTATCGGTCCTTAAGTACTGCTTAGTGTCAATAATTGAGTGGACAAGGGCCAATAAACTGAAGCTGAGTCAAGATAAGACAGAGTTCCTGCTGTGAGAAGGAATTGGTTAGAAGGATATTTACCTGGCTTCATTGAGGTTACACTGGCCCTGGAGGATATGATTCACAGCTTGAGGGCACTCTTGGACCCAACTGTCTCTATGGAGGCACAAATATTTGCTGTGGTCATGAATGTTCTTTTATCAATTTCAGTTAATTATCTGATTCTATGTTCTGTGCATAGAATTGGATGTGTAGGCATGCTTGCCACATGTCCATGGAAACATCTGAAACTGCAGACAGCACTGGCTCTTCGGCTATAAACAGAGATGAACACTGAACCCTAGAGTTGGATATGATTAGCTTTCAAGCATGGGTGACCTATACCTTTACCCCCCACCTGGTAAGAAACACCCAACAAGAGTTGTTCATGAATTATAATAGACTACAGTAATGCTCTCTATGTAGGGCTTCCCTTGAAGTCAGTACAGAAAATGCAGTTGCCGGACTGATTACAGGTTCCAGCAGATATTATTTATTTATTTAAATTTTTTACAGACTTATATGCCGCCCTCCTCAAAGAGACTCAGGGTGGCTAACAAAAGCTTAAAAAGATACATAAAAACACAATTATAAAATCCAATATAAAATTATTAATATATTAAAATATTAAAACTGAACAAGTTAAAAGATTAAAAATTCATACAATGAGAGAGAGGGAGGGGTCAAATGAGCCAACAAGCTGATGCAACTGTCTGACCCAAACCCCATACCTGTCCCGCCAGCCAGGTCTTAACCCCCTTCCTAAAGGGCAGCAACTCCAACTGGAGATGTAGCTCAATTGGCAGGAGGTTCCATAGGGCCAGGACTGACACGGAGAAGGCCCCCCTCCTAGTGCTAGAGAGATGCACCTCTCTAGCCAATGGTACAACCAGAGCGCCTCTCTGGTTCGTTCTGGTGGGACAGACAGATGTTCTTAGGGCAATGCGGTCTCTTAGGTATCCTAGCACTACCATATAGGGCTTTAAAGGTAATGACCAGCACCTTGAATTGCACCCAGAGGCACACTGGCAACCAGTGCTGCTCCCTGAGCAATGGTGAGGCACGAGCATAACGCCCACACCCCATCACAACCCGAGCAGCCACATTCTGTACCAGTTGCAGCCTCCAGATGGTCACCAAGGGCAGCCCCATGTAGAGTGCATTACAATAATCAAGTCTGGAGGTGACCAAAGCATGTGTGACCATAAGCAAGGAGTCCCGGTCTAGGAGCAGGCGTAACTAGCGTATTACACGAAGTTGTGCAAAAGCCCTCCTGGTCACAACTGCCACCTGCTCCTCGAGCAGTAGTCGTGAGTCCAAGAGGACCCCCAGATTACGCACCGGGTCTGTTTGGGGCAAGACTGCCCCATCCAGAACCAAAGATGGTAGCTCCCGAGTTAACGCAGGGCCCTTGACCCACAACCACTCAGTCTTGTCGGGATTCAGCTGTAGCCCATTGTCCCCCATCCAGACCCTCACAGCCTCCAGGTACCTGGAGAGGACTTCCACTGCATCGCTTGGGTCCCCATGGGCTGAGATATACAGCTGGGTATCATCAGCATATTGATGATACCTCACCCTGTGGGAACGGATTATCTCATCCAGCGGTTTCATGTAGATGTTAAATAGATGTTATGAGGCACCCCATAACAGAGGGGCCTTGGGCTGGACACCTCACCCTCCAACCACACCAACTGGGTCCAGCCCCTCAGAAATGAGGAAAACCAGGACAACACAGTGCCCTGGATCCCCAATCCTCGGAGCCTTTCCAGAAGGATACCGTGGTCAATGGTATCGAAAGCCGCTGAGAGGTCAAGAAGAGCCGGGACGGACGGATGTCCACCATCCCACTCTCTCCAGAGATATAAGCACATATCCCCAGTCCTGCTTTCCTTCATTGGCTCCCTGATTGTGTCCATGCCCAATTCAAGGTGCTTGACATGACCTATAATGCCTTTCATCATTTAGGACCTTGATATTTAATGGAACACTTGTCCCACAAGATAGGGACCCAAAGAGGCCAAAATACCTAAAACCAACAACCCAACTTTCTTGATCATACAGATATTTACCTGACACCTTCCCTTTCAGTTTTTGGGAAGGTAATTAATATGGAATTATGGAAAGCTACCTTTTACTAGTGTTGAACTATTGACTTGTGGTGTTCAAATAAGTTTTAATTATGTACAGTTCAATTCAAAGGTAGGTTTATTGTTTCAGCTAGAGAGAGGGTTTTATTGTATTTTTATTGTATTTATTGTACACTGTGGGTTTTTTATTTATGATTTTATTATATGTCATGAACCACTCAATGAATTTTTTGCAGTAATGGGGCAGTGTAGAAGTTGCAATAATAAATAAATTTCCTTCAGATGTTAGTTACCCATTAATCATTTGTAGCCAAGCCTCTAAGCAGAGTAGCACACATCTCATATATTTTCCTCTCTGTTCCTTTTATTATAATGAGTGATGAAGAAAATTAATTATATATTATTTCTGGCTCCTTCCACCACACAGTGACATTCACACAATTTAGACAATTCTTGTCATAATGTATCAGATGCATTTTCACAGTCTTGCTGTCTCTGTGATTGTTGTTATGCTTGTATCATCCTTTTTCTTTTCTTTTCGTTCAGTTGAAGACAATCCATTTCCCCCTGGGTTTCTTATTTTTAACTCTTGGTTTCTATCAAAGGTGATGGTTCCTCAGACTTTTATCCTTCCATCTGTTATATGCATTACTCTGTACATAAAAGCAATGGTGGATACACATTCTCCACTACAGCCCTGTGGGAATTCTGTACCAAGGGTTATGGCAGACAGCCAGAGGTGTGGAAAAAATAATTCACACTGTTTGAAAGAAACAGACACAAATAATCATAGGCAAGGGATGAAAGGTAAGCTTCTTTCAGCTTTGCAAACATATATACTGGTTAGGTTCTGAATATAGTATATAGATATGCCCCTCAAAATGTTAAGAGTACAAATCTTACTTCTTACTTCACCAAATATCCTGAATTTTCCTTTTGTCACTTTATGGGACAAAACATTATTTGCTTTATTGATTTATGAAATGTATACCCTGCCTTTCTCCAATCATAGTGCTCAAGGTGGTGAAATATAAAATAAAATCAAAACAAGTACAATCTAACCGAAGTTTATGGAATCTCTGAAAGACAGAGATCATGTCACATTTACCTTTTAGCCCCATTCATTTCAACAAAAAGGGCTGGCCACAAAATGGTATAATAAACTGGAGAAATCTATGCTCATGTTTGTCAGAGCTGTTTGGTGTGCCCAGATCTGAATGTGATCAAATGCTTAATATGCCGAATGTATCCAAATGAAATCCTGAGAGGTTAAAAACAACAAACCCTAGATTCCCTCCTAAGGTGTTTTCATTGCACAAGCCAGTTTCTTAATTCAGACATCTTTGAAAATCTCCATAGGTTAGGATATAATGGCAACACCCTTTTATTACATGACACAGACGAGCAATGGCCCTGGCCAAAATCTGTGTAGAATGGAGTATTGGCATAATGTGCAGAACGTGACTGTAATCTGCTGCAGGTGAGACAGGAATAGGCTGAGGTTTGCAGTCCTTAAGTGCAAGACCAACATGCTCAAGTGGGGGCTGCTGGTGGACAACAGCACATGGTATGAATGTGGAGAGACACAGAGTCCGGCCCATTTGCTGGTCTGCTGATTGCTGCCAGAGACAGGCAACGATGGGGACAGAGGCGTAGCTACCGCCGTATCAGCCGTATCAATTATACGGGGCCCCCGGGCTACGGGGGCCCCCAACGTATAGTGGCCAACCGTCACAGATTCTCAGGGACAGTCCCGATTTGAGAGGGGGAATCCCGAGTTACCATTTTTAGGAAAATGGTCACGGAATTCCCCCATGACGTCCCGGCTGTCCCGATTTCTCTTCGGCAGCAGGCATTTTTTAAAAAAAGGAGCAAAAAATGGCTCCAATAAACTGTGCATGCGCAGAAACTCAATCTGATGCATTGCGCATGCATCAGATTGAGTTTCTGCGCATGCACAGTTTATTGGAAAATAAGCCATGTGCCGATTTTCGGGGGGCTCTAAAAATATAAGCCACCCCCCGAAAATAAGCCATGTGTTATGAAAAAACACAGCCACCCCCCACTGCCTGCTCGGACACAGAGAATACACCCCCCAACTCTGCTTACCTTCAAGCTCTGCTTATTTTCTCTCCCGACTAACAGCTGATGAGACTAAAGAGGCTTTTTTTTAAACTACAACAAGGAAGGGGGGAAAATTCAGTGATTTGATTGGATCTCTATGTCAGCTGACATAGAGATCCAATCATATCGCTGAATAGGGGAAACACCTATTCAGCGATGTGATTGGATCTCTATGTCAGCTGACATAGAGATCCAATCAAATCGCTGAATTTTTCCCCCTTCCCTACCGGAGTTTTAAAAAAAGCCTCTTTAGTCTCATCAGCTGTTAGTCGGGAGAGAAAATAAGCAGAGCTTGAAGGTAAGCAGAGTTGGGGGGTGTATTCTCTGTGTCCGAGCAGGCAGTGGGGGGTGGCTGTGTTTCTTCATAACACATGGCTTATTTTCGGGGGGTGGCTTATATTTTTAGAGCCCCCCGAAAATCGGCACATGGCTTATTTTCCAATAAACTGTGCATGCTCAGAAACTCAATCTGATGCATGCGCAATGCATCAGATTGAGTTTCTGCGCAGCATGCACAGTTTATTGGAGCCATTTTTTGCTCCTTTATTTTTTGGCCCCGCCCATGACGTCATGACGTCGTGACGTTGGCCCCGCCCATGATGTCATGACGTCGTGACGTTGGCCCCGCCCATGACGTCATGATGTTGGCCCCGCCCCACTATCCCGGATTCAGTTTTGCAAGGTTGGACGCCTTACCCCAACGGCAAAAAATAAAATTAAAAATAAAAAAGAGCAAAAATTTACTGCGCATGCGCAGAAACTCAATCTGATGCATTGCGCATGTGTCAGATTGAGTTTCTGCGCATGTGCACTTTATTGGAGCCATTTTTGGCTCCAATTTTTTAAAAAAAGCCGGAGTCGGAGAGTCGGAGTCGGAGCCGCAGCTTTTAAGCAGCGAGGCAGCCCCGACTCCGAGGCCCTCCCCTCGGTCGCCGCGGGGGCTCCCTGCCTGCGCCAGCCCGGGCGGCGCTCTCCACGGTCGCCGCTGGGGTGGGAGTCCACCAGCTGCAGGACCAGCTCACGGGCGCGCCCCGTCCCGCGGCAGGTCACCTGGAGCGCGCCTGGAGCTGACCTGCCGCGCGCGCCTGGAACTCACCTGCGGCGCGCGCCTGGAGCTCACCTGCCGCCTGCATGTGGGATGGGGCGCACGAGCTGGTCCTGCAGCTGGTGGACTCCCACCCCAGCGTCGAGGTGGAGAGCCCCGCCCGGGCTGGCGCAGCCTGCCAGGGAGCCCCCGCGGCAACCGGGGGGAGGGCCTCGGGGCTGCCTCGCTTCGCCCGCTCGCCTTCCACAACTGCCCCTTGCCTTCGCCGTGCGCGGCGAGGGAGCGATCGGCAGCAGCGGCAGCGCAGCGGCGGTGACAGCAGAGGTGGAGGAAGAAGAGGCCCCAGGATTAAGGTAAGTGAGGTTTTTGTGTTTCGGGTGGGTGGGTGGGTGGGTTGAGGTGTGTGTGGTTTTTTTTTTTTACATTTTAATTCTATTTTATTTATTTTAATTTTATTTATTTTATTTTTATTTTTGGCCCCGCCCACGACGTCATGACGTCATGACGTTGGCTCCCCCCATGACGTCATGATGTCATGACGTTAGCTCCGCCCCACATCTAAAGGGCCCCCAAACAATTTTTATACGGGGCCCCGGCAAGGTAAGCTACGCTTCTGGATGGGGACTTGTGTTTGGGCAACGACAAAGCAAAGAAAGTAGGTTCTTTTTGGCAGTCCAGGTTTTGATCAGGACATAGAAGAAGAAGAAGAAGAAGAAGAAGAAGAAGAAGAAGAAGAAGAAGAAGCAGCAGCAGCAGCAGCAGCAGCAGCAGCAGCAGCAACAGCAGCAGCAGCTTTAAATATACTGTCCTCGAAAATTGTTGGAAGGAAGGAAAAGGCTGGTCATCCTGAATTTCCTCTCTGGATCTGTTATTATTTTGCTCCAAGAAACCTGGTCAGAAGTGAACATGTCTCTAAAGGTTATATGCCCTTTTCAATCTCAACTGATGCTACTGCTCACAGATTTCACCATAATGCAGGCCTCTGTTGTTTAGTCTTTGTTTCCTACCAGTTTCAGCTGATGTCCTTACCTAGCTGTCCCCACCCCTTAGCTTTGGCTGTGTTTGTCAACAACACTATCTCTTCCTTGTTTGTACATGTACTTACCACACACAAAAATGCAAGGAAAAACTGTGGGCCCAGTAGGAGACTTTTAATAACAGAAGTTATTCTGTTTTCTTAACAGAAGATTTCAATGCAAGTACAGTCAAACCTCGTATAAAGAGCGTTTCGCTTAAAGAATAACTCGCTTAAAGAGCAGAATTTTCTCTGAATGGTTGCTTCACTGAACAAATAAAACGAGGCAAAAACTCAGGGTTCACAATCCCCCCCACAATTGGTCACTATCAATGGTGTTTCGCTTAAAGAGCAAAGTCGCTTAAAGAGCAATCCTGTGGAACGCATTATGCTCTTTATACAAGGTACAACTGTATAGGAAAGAATGACCTTGCCCATACAATGGCCCTGGAGCCATACTTGGTATTCCTTTCATTTCCCCAAACTGCAATGCTGCTACCATGCTGTCCCATTGTCTGTGACAAATGGACTTGGATTCTACTGCTGAAGCATGTCCCCCCGAGCTTTTTAAATGTGGGGAGCTGTGTAGCTTCCCCTCCATCACAGCCAGATTTAATAAGGCCCACCCGTATCCCGCCCTTGTGTGTTGCCCTATGCCTGATGCCTCCACTTTCCACCAGTGTCCTATCAGGGAGAAATGGACATGTTTTACACCTTGACTGCTCCAGATATCACTTGCAAAATGTATCATGTGGCCTGGCGAACTATTGTTGTACCAGTGAGCCCACACTGCAGCTAAGGGTTGTTTAGAATGGAAATTGGTAATGGGATGCCAATTCTGTCTCAGACCTACAGAAACCAGTGCTCTCCAACAGAGAAAATGGCTGGTCATCCAGGGCTATCATCTCCCCTATGTGACAGGTATTCCTGGAATCTCTACTTTTGCAGAAGACCTTTTCCTGCACCCCTCCAAACTCTGCCAGCATAGATTGAAGCTTATTCATGAGATGTGGGTCTGACATTTGCAGTCTTCCTCCTCTTAGGCTAGTGGCTCAATCTCTTCCCTCTGATAGCTCCTGCCCACCACAGTACTGTTTGTTTGTTTGTTTGTTTGTTTGTTTATGAATTGAATTGAATTGAATTGAATTTATATTCTGCCCTACTCGCACAGGCGACTCAGGGTGGATTACAACCAATCAACAAACATACAACACACAGTTAAAACTCTAAAATCAATTTAAAACCATTTGAACTTCATTTGCCAGCAATAATACTCTGTTTTCAGGTTGCGGAGTATACAACAGTTGAAGAGGTTGCCAAAGTCCTGCCTATGCTTGACCACCTTCTTGCACTGCTGCTGCCCAAGCTGACAGTGTCAGTCTGAGTGTTGATGCCATCCTTCTCCTTCTCTGACACATCAGTTCTTTTTTGGCCCCTTGCTCTAGCTCTCCTGACTGGATTGCGCAAAAGATGTCACTGGAACATGTCTGAAGTTCACTCATATCTGTCCAACTTGAATTAGAGGCTTCTCTGCAACCTCCTTGGCAAAGATACACACAACCTGTACAGCTGCCTGCAGCGCTTTCATGGTGTCAATGCTTAACAAGGCAGCTGGCTGACAGATTTTGTTGGAGAGGGCTCATAATAGCAGTTGGAGGTTGTCTTTTCCCCTCTGACTCTCCCACTCCTCTCAATAGAAGCTGCTACAATGGGTGAAGGCAGCATTCCTGTAGCCTTCCCCAAGTGACAACTTCTTCTACCACATCCACATTTTATACTCCCTGCAGTCTTCACTAAAGAAGAACAATATCTGGTTCTGCTACAGCATAACACAAATCCTTCCAACGAAAATGACACACACACCCTGCCTGAAATACTACAAAAGGGTATAAACCTAATATAATATTTCACTTTAGATTTATAATATATCAATACAGTAATACCTCGGATAACGCTAAGACTTGGTTCCACAAGTCTTGGTGTTATCCGATTTTTAGTGTTATCCGATGCATGATAAAATCCTATGGGATGGATCGGATAACGTTAAAGCTCCATAGAGATACATTGTAACCGCACAGGCTTTAGCGGTTGTTATCCGATCCATCCCATAGGACCTTAACTTTATTCGATCCAATTCTCCACCCCAAATTGCTTAACGTTATGCGATTTTAGCGTTATCCGAGGTAAACGTTATCCGAGGTATTACTGTATATGAATCTACTAATCCTAAATCTAACTCACAACTACATTAAGTAAACAATATACAATGAGGTGTAGAGAACAGACATGTAAATGTGAATTGAGAGTTCAGAGAAGGACACTGAGAAAACTACTACAGTGTTGGCTTGTACCAGAGCATATCCTAACAGCAAATGTTCAGGTGATTTGTAAGCAGCTATGCCCACCTTTCAATTTGAAAGAACCAATGATATCTGTTGATGCTTTCAGATTTCATTGGTGTAGACATATTTACAGACTTTGTGGTAGTCCCAGCCCCACTCTCTTGGGAAACCCATAGTAAACCTAATCAGGAGGTGCTGATTTCTCCATCCCAGTGCCCTTGGTGCCAGAGCACCTGAGGAATATATGTTTCATTTTTCTAGAAATCACTCCAGTATGCCTGAGAAATAGGTTTGAGTTTCACTTCTTTCCCAAGCAAGCAGAACCTAGCCCAGTGGTGGCAAACCTTTTAGAGACTGAGTGAGAGATGGATGGGGGGGGGGGGGGAGGCATCATGAGTGCCAGTGACATCTCCCCCCAAAGATATGACTAAAAACACTTTTAAAAGAGGCGCACTGACCAGGATTATTATTTTTAAAGCTAACACATCCGCTCCCCCCTCCCCAAGACAAGACTAAAAACCAGTTTTAAAAGAGCCACACTGACCAGGATTATTTTTAAAGCCAACACATCTGTTTTTTCTCCCCCCACTCCCCCGCAAAAAAGGCTAAAAAAAAGATTCACGCCAACAACAGCACTAAGAAAAGCTGTGTTTTTATATCTTTTTTTTGGGAAGTAACCGCCCTGGCTCTAAGAGAAGAAGACAGAGGATAATAATAACTGGCAACACAAGGAGACTGGATGCCAATGCCCCTCCCCATGTACTCCTCTCCCTTCACCAATGGGGAGGCAAGAAGGGAGGCGAGGTGACTGGATATCCTAATATACACCAATCCCAGCAGTACAGGGTGGAATAGGACAGTGCTTGCCTGCAACTGGACACGTTGCCTACAAAAAGAGCCTCTGTATTCCACTTCGGGCATGCATGCTATAGATTCGCCATCACTGACCTAGCCTTTTGCTTTCTAGTCTGTCAGGGTTAATAGGAGTCCAAATATTAGGAATTATTAATACAGATATTGAGAACTATTAAATTCAGATTTCGATGTATTTGGAATTATTTGAATATGACATTATCTGGTGAATTCTGAATATTTGTGAATCCAAGTGCACATCCTTACTTAAAAACAGTGGTGCATGACATTTGTATTCCTCAGTGCTGATGGCATTGTTCACTGTGTATATCCACCAGGCTTCTGCAATCAAAGCAATATAATTATAATAAGCCCTTTGAGCAAGAATATATAGCTTTTGATCTAAACTCAAATGTTGAAGTAAAAAACAAAATCATTGAAGTAAAGTGAATAATTTTATTCTTTCAACTGAACCAATATTCAATATGTGACCAATATTATGTTGACTTCAGCTAAAGCTCCAACAGTATCTGCACCTAGTAAAATGGACTGCAATCCTATGAGAAGGCTGGATAACTTTGATAATTGGGGAAAACTGGAATAAATAAGTAGGATAATCTTATTTGAAATTCTGAACTTCTATTATATGAATTGATTAAAACTAAAGTGTTTGATGAGAAACCTCCTTGGTTTGAATACCTTCAGGAGAAGGCATATTTGAGAATGGCTTGAGATGGATAAATAGATTTTGAAAAATTGATCTCTACCACTTCTGGACACAAATTAGGGGAGGTAGGCAATATCTTGTTGAAATTAAAATGTGCACCAAAACGCATCAAGTCTTATAATGATAGCAGCACAGGGTTTGTCTATTAGCATACCTTGTATGACTAGACAATATCTATTGTTGAAAGGCCATTTCTTCTCTGTGAACCTCAACAGCAGAGAAAATTGTTTTAAGTTAATGAGATAGTAATATATGTCCCCTAGCAAACTTTACAAAAATAATGAGAATTATAGCAATGTGTTCTGGAAATAGCATTCTGGTAGTGGTGCATTCATTCATTCTTTATTCTGGAGGTATCTAAATTAATTGGAGAGATAATGTGAAATTAATGTAAGAAATAATAGCTTATAAATTCATTTGAACCATGTTTTATTTTTATGAATCTGTGCAAGAAATAT
Source organism: Furcifer pardalis (assembly GCA_030440675.1). Taxonomy (NCBI): domain Eukaryota; kingdom Metazoa; phylum Chordata; class Lepidosauria; order Squamata; family Chamaeleonidae; genus Furcifer; species Furcifer pardalis. The sequence continues at coordinate 5,945,824 of CP126895.1, read as the reverse complement.
CATAATACCTATATACTCTGTTGTCTATATGCTTGTAGCACCCAGGATTCTATGTCTAACCCCTGTGAGAAGATATGTCATTGGTTAAGTCATTGATAAAGAATGTAATGGCCAGAATATACCTGGTATTTATGTATCAGTTGCAAAAATTCCTACAGTTGAGAGATGGGACTATAACTGCATAAGAGAGAAACACAGTAGAACTCTTAGTTGTGAACGTGTTTAAGCATTAGACATAGCTAATTGCATCTAAGCTGATGTGCTGAGCCATATCTTGGTTGCACAGTTGATCATGGGATATGTTTGGGCACCTCATCATTTAGCTACTATTAGCCATAGCACATTACCCAAACTTACATAATTATGGCCAGTGGAATGATGAAATAACGTGGTCAAACTATCCTTCATTGCTACTACTCCAAATCTTGGTCTTCTTCTGATTTTTAGTTGCAGTCCCCATTTGAGCTGAAGACTGAACCAAGGTATACAAACTTTTCCACCATCTCAATCTCTTCATTGTCTACTTTAAGGATGTGAAGTTCTTCTGTAGTAATAATTTTTATTTTCTTAATTAATGATCAGCTGCAATTCTCCTTTTGCACTTTCTTCTTTCACTTCCATTAAAAGTCATTTCAAGTCATTCCTGTTTTCTGCCAGTAAGATGAAGTCATCCACATATCTTAAATTACTCGTGCTTCTTCCATCAATTTTCACTCCTTCTTCACTTAAATCTAATTTGTATTTCTGTATTATTTATAGCATGCCAATTGAACATGTAAGCAGATAAAATGCACCCTTGTTTGACACATTTCTTATATGTTTCTTCATTTTCTGTTCTAATGGAAGTTTCTTGTCCAAAATATAGGTTATGCATTAGCACAGTCAAGTGTTGAGGCACCCCCATTTTTTTCAGAACAACCCATAATTTCTCTGCCCACAACATAGGCTCTGCCCACAGTGTGGTAGTGATTTTTTTTATTCCCACCACTGCCCTAATTCCACAGCTAGAGACCTAATCCACTGAGCTATCTAGCTTTACCCAAATAAGCATTTAGCAACCCATACAAAAAAAAGGGGGGGGGAGAGGAAGCACTGATCAAGGAAAAAAAGGTATTGGAGAAGAAGAGCAGAGGTGAGATGAGGGAAGGAGGGGTCAACCACTATGAAGTGTTTTTAAAATAATTATTCCCTGCCAGCCTATACCTTTGGTCTGAAAAAGTGAAACAAGCAAACTCTAGTCCTGAGTTCATGTCTTTATCAATAGGACAAAAAAAAGTAAAGTAAAATTTCAAGAAATGTCTATGCTTGCTCATAAAATGGCTCATGGTCGAAGCAGAAACAAGGTCCAGGAGAAGCAAGTCGACAAGAAGCACAAGAGGAAATTTCAGTTCAAGCCATAAAATGTGAAAATAAGAAATACTGTAATCTTGCCCATCCATCAGAAGATAATTGTTGTTTTTCTGTTTTAGTGGCACAGTATGGCTTTCTAAGGGCTGCTAAAAGAGCTGCAGCTTTCCAAGGACAGCTCTGATTATGAAGGATGGTCCCCCTTGTCCCAGTAAGATGCCTTAATATCTTTTTCTTCCACTTTGCTTTTCCATGCCATGCTGGCAGTTTTAAAAGAGCCCACACTAATCCTCTGAGCCCTTAAAGAAAGTGAATTAGACAGAGAGAGGGCAAGCCAGACATTGACATTGGCAGTTGACGTGAATGGAAGAAAAGGCCACAGCATGGATCCTCTCTGGAGTCATGGCAAAAGTTTCCTGTTTCTCTAGGCTTTACATCACCTCAGGGAACAATTTTTAGAAGTACAAGTAAACCAGAGATAACTGATGGCTCCCCTCAGTATTATCCAATGTAGATTTGGAAAATTTAAAAATTTCAGAGTAGACATGGCCAAGAAAAGGGATACTGTCTCCATCACTGGTGGCATTTACCACCTGTACAGCTACAGAGTCAACATTTTTCTAAGTGAAACAAAATCTTGTTTGATATGCGGGCAACAGGATAGCAAAATACTATCTTGTTGTGTAGTATAGGAAGGGACTAAAGAATGGACAGGGGCTACAGTGGCTCAAGTGGCTAAGACGATGACTGGAAGGTGGCAGGTCAGCAGTTCGATACCGAATACTGCAGGACAGAATGAGCTCCTGTCTTTGTCCCAGCTCCTCCCAACCTAGCAGTTCGAAAGCAAGAAATTGCAAGTAGATAAATAGGGACCACTTTGGTGGGAAGGTAAACAGCATTATGTGCACTCGAGTCATGCCTGCCACATGACCATGGAAACGTCTGCAGAAGCAGCCAGTGCTGGCTCTTCAGCTTTGAAACAGAGATGAGCACTGAACCCTAGAGTCAGATACGACTGGCTTTCGAGCAAGGGTGACCTTTACCTTACCTATAAAGAATGGACCCCACTTTTGTGCTTACCAAAGGCCACAACTACTTTTGTTTAATACAGAATTCAGTAAAAGAAGGGACACTAAGGTTTATTTAGTATCATATTAAAATGGATCTGAGCTGGGGTAGATAGTAATAGATACAGATTGTAGGAGTCAGAGATTGGTACTGCAGGATTTAGGCTACTTTCCCTCCATGCCCCACTTCACCCTTCAAAAATCAAACTTTCTCCTTACCCAATGTAGCTGATTCTGAAATTTGTGCCTGGTGTAGAGAGATGAGGAAGCAGGACCCTTCCCTGACATTTTTAAACTCATGTCCTGAGTCCTGGCAATTCTATTACTGGATTTTCTTGTTCAGATTGATTGTGACATTACACAACAAAGAAGAAGTAGTATAATTTGGCTTACTGAAATCTTACCTTAGTCTAGATCAGGCATCAGCAAACTTTGTTCTCCAGATGTTCTTGGACTTCAATTCCCAGAAGCCTTGATCAGCAGGAGTGTTGACTTGGGCTTCTGGTAACTGAGGTCCAAGAACACCTGGAGAGCCTAGTTTGATGACCCCTGGCCAAGGTAATTTTCAGTAGCAGATAGTATCCAAACAGGCCTTGCAAATCCAAAAACTATCATTTATTGTCAGAACAAGAATGGGGGAAAGAAACACAGAAAGAGGATGCTTGGCCAGTCAAGGACAGGTTCTAACAGCACTGGTAAAATAATCATCTTAACTCATATTCAGTTCTTCAAAAAATAAATTAAAAAAAAAAACTCTTCTAGTTTATGAATGTGGGCTATTGCGCTTTTGTATTCATGACTCAAGATGCCAGGAAATTGCCCAAAATTGCTTCAAAATATGGTACAGTACCTGCATTGCCAGTGAAAGCCAGCCAGTGGAACTAGGATGAAAATAAATATTTCCTGTTGGGGAAAGCAAGAGCTGCACTGGTTGAATTTCAGTCTGTTCAAAGTGGAAATTAAGAAGAGATTGCAGAGTATAAAACAGTAACTGGCCCTTTAGGAGCCAAAAGTCACTAAAGCTCAAGTCTCTGTTGCTCTCCTCATTCTACTGAGTATGTTCAACAGTTATCAAATGGCTGTATTTCCTGTTTAAAAGAGACATTTAATTATTATTTTTCTACAATTGTTAGGTGGATTTGCTGCAAATAAGGGGTTAAGGTAATTAATATATTTTACAGATAAAAATCTTCTTTTGAAATAAATTTAATCCATTTCTCATCTGCCAGAGGAAACAGAAACTTGTGTCTGAAAGGTGGTGTAAATCACCTCTATACTTAAAAAATCATATCTTTAAAATTGTTTGACCAAACATTGTCAAATTTGGCACAGAGCAACAACAGGCAGTCTACTTCTACTGTGCTACATATGGATGTTGTTCTGTAGTCTAGTTTCAAAGGTTTTTTTTTTTTAAATGTCTATCCCCATTTTTAAATTGCCTTGCAGAATGCTGATTTGTTTTGCCACATAATAACATCACCACACTCTCCCACAGTGATAATGAATCTGTCCTTGAAAGATGCACTTGAATCAGTAGCATCGTGTGGGAGCCCACCGGGGGGGGGGGGATGACTTGCCCAGGCAGCACTTTTTGGGTGTATGGGAGTTCCTGGACTACAATTCCCAGAAGTCCTAACGGGAGCGGGCACCAACATCCACCAGTGGGCGGCAAATTTGGCTTACGCCCCTGGCGACTGAAATCCACACTATGCTACTGAATAGAACCTTTTCTCTTGATCTTCCCAACCTCAAAGGCTAGATGGATGAGTGAAAAGAAGGCTTTCATCAACAATCCTGTTTATGGAATGACTTCCGAATATAGGAGACAGAGATCTCCATTTGTTAAGAAAAAACTTCCTTTCACTAAGGCTTTTCATGATTGATTTTTACTCGGTTATTTTTGAAAATAACTTTAAAGTAGCTGACCAGTTATTTATCACTGTCCTTTCTTTGTTATTGCAACCAGCTGACATCCTATTGCTCAGTCTAGTAAGTAGCATCTAGATCGGGTCATTAAAACAATGAACATAAGGAGAGGTTGGTCACCAAATCACCACTCTAGTTGTAACTTACTGCACTGAAGGAGCCCTGCTGGTGTAGTGGTTCAGCTGCTGTACTGCAACCAAAGGGTTGTGAGTTCAATCCTGATCAGGGATCAAAGCTGATTCAGCCTTCCATCCTTCCAAGGTCAGTAAAATGAGTACCTAACATGTTTGGCGCAAAATGCTAATTAACTTGTGAACCGCCCAGAGAGTGCACTAAATATTATGGGGCAGTATAGAAGTGTGATTGCTTTGCTTTTACTTTGATAAAGAACAGGATTTCAGCCACTGTATTGTATCAAGAATTTTGCAATGAACTGTTTTAGGTTTTAATTTTATTAGACTGCTTGTAGGCTAATAACTGGAAATAAGATATTTAAACAAACAAGGTGGCTCCATAGCAGGAGAGTTTGCAGCAGCTGACTGCCTTTTCAATGGGGAAATATCCCATTTCAGCGTCTCAGCTGCTGTCCTGCCCTGTCCTTCTTTACATGCCTGAAAGAAAAGGGTCAGCTAAGGAACTTCTTTCTGCACTCGTCAAAACCCTGCTCATATGCCCACCCAAAGTGGCATAGCCCATTGATTTCTCCCTATCCCGTATGGCCAAAAGCATCCATCAAGCAGGCATAACTGAAAGCAGTGGATGGGATACTAAAAGACTGTAATCCATCAGCAGACACCACTGAAAGGAGTTTCCAATACGGGCAGCCAGAAATCAAAGTGCTACGGAGTCACAGTGCTCACTGGGTGTATTAGAATAGTTACCATATGTGATGTTACAAAGTCAGCATCAATCGACAAGTAGAACAAAAGTGCATTCTATTCTTAGGAAGTGATTTATTACTTGTGAAATAACTTTTATCTTGAATGAAGTCCTGGAATCGTTCTGTGTAAAATTATCCAACTTTCTTCACGTGGCAATTATTATGCTGGCCGTGTAACCCTAATGGCCATATATTCACTGGCAATGAAATCCAGTTGCTCATTAATCCTGTCAGCATAGTATTGTGATTTACTAGGCATGTTAAGGTGTTGGAATATGCACTGACTCTTTTCTTTGGGAGATTTAAACCCTGATAGAAAAGTCCTAAGCATTTTAGAGGTAATTGTTATTATGTGCCATCAAGTTGCAACTGGCTTATAGCAGCCCTAACAGGGCTTTCAAGGTAAGTGAGATATTTAAGGAGTGATTTTATCAGTTTGTGTGGCCAGACATCCCACTACAGTAATGGAATAGACCGTACAGCCAGTGACTCGACGTTGAGTGTTAGGCAGTTGTAAATAATCTAACTCCCTAAAGGGGCCAATGGCTATGGGCAGATGAACCGAGTGGTGGGATTCAGCAGGTTTGTACCAGTTTGCCAGAACTTGTAGCAGAAATTCCGGCTGGACCCGCCCATCCAGGTTTTGAAATAAAGTAGCCCTAATTCAGGTGCAACTGCAGAGCTTTCCCCCTGGCCACACCCACCATACCATGCCCACAGAGTAGATAGTAAAACCATTTGAATCTCACCACTGGATGAGCCCCTTTAGGTGGGGTGATGGTCACCCTCAGTGGAGGAGATGCCACTGGAAACCATCATATTGGGTCCAACAGCAAAATGAGTGGAGGAGGAACTCTGATTCCCAGCAGTCATGGAGGTGGGAGAGGCCATGCCAGATGGACTGGGTGTGAAGGTGCACCTTGTCCATATCCTCAAGGCTGCGGCAGTCCATTGTAGTCCTGGTGTCAAATCCTGCATGTCTCATTTCATATGTGCTGCAAGAGATGGCTCAGAGATTATAGAGTGTGCGTCACTTCATGGCAAGCTGGGATCCACCTTAAATAAATTCATGCCAGTGGCATTTTTCCTGATTGCCTTTGAGGGCGAAGGCAGCCCAGAACCAGCGGGCCTCCAAGACCAGGCCTACTCGGATCGAGTTGCGGCTGACAACCATTTTATCAGTGCCACTCACCAAGTAGGCTTCCATGACAGAGTGGGGATTTGAATCATGATCTCCAGAGCAGTGCTATATTAGACCAAGTACTGTTTAGTTCAGCATTCTGTTCCCACTGTCCCAGCTAGTTATCTTTGAGAAACTATCACACTAGTAGAAATTATATGGCTTTTCAGCAGGCAGAATTGTTTAGCTTCATGATATAGCTACCATACCATCTCAACAACCCACTGTATATTCTATTTTCTCAGGCATAGACTGTACTTTACAGAGAATATGTTATTAGAAAGATGGATTTTTTTTAAATGCTGAAATCAACTTATTGTAATAGCAGAAGCTTCTCATATCTCCCACAAACTGTACATTCACTTCCTTTGTTTAGGTCTCCGGGCTGAAAGCATGGACTTTGTTACAAATCTGATCATGTGTAAGGAACATTGTCATGACTTCAGGATTCTGATGGCATGTTTGTCATCTCTAAGATACCTTTTGGCCCAAAGAGACAATGCACGTGTTAGTGTAGTTGGCTAATCTTTTATCACATCCTTAACTAGTCATTGAATCTTATCCACTGGGAGAATTTTGAGGATTTCTGTTCAGGCTGAGTCAGACTAAACAAGACTACATAACTTTTCATAGGCATTCTTCATACTTTTATGACAGTGGGTTTTAAGTGGGAGATTAATTAAGTAAAGCTTTTAAAAGGCACAATGGTTGCCATATGCAACATTACAAAGAAGCAGAACAAAAGTGCAGTCTGTTCCTGGGAAATGATTTATTACATGTGAAACAACTTTTGTCTCAAGTACTGTTCTGAAGTTGCTGTATGTTTAAGTAGCAGCCATTCTTCCATTGAAAACTATTATTCTGGAGATATAACCCTACTCATCACATTTTTTTTCATTGTTTACTGATGGGTATTTGAGTAATGCAAATAATATATAAATGGATTAAATAAATACATATACCTGTATAATGAAATAACATATACAGACAATCCACTCTGAGTCCAGCTGGTTAAGAACAGAGGATAGGGTTATCAGTGGCTATTTGTCATCATGATATATATTACCTTTAGTGTCAAAAGCATTAGGGCTACCCAGTGTAGTGTAATGGATAGACATGGGGTCAGCAAACTTGGTGGCAGACCCCTACTTGCCTATAAACTCAATCTCAAGCAAATACTCACACTCAACAGGCTACACAACAGTGGAGCAGAGATGGGAACTAAACTGTGCTACAAACCCAGATGAAAACTATCCTCCCACATTTACTCTGGCAACAACATTACTGGACCCAACAATGCCTCACACAACATTAAGGACAATTTTACTTGTTCCTCTGCTAATGTGATTTATGCCATCTTTTGCACACAAAAAAAAGCCCCTCTGTGCTCTACATAGGACAAACATGACAATTTCTGCATAAAAAAGTTAATGGACATAAATCAGACATCAAGAGTGGTAATACACAAAAACCCATTTCAAAACACTTTAGTCTACCTTGACATTCAGCCATGGATTCGAGGGTTGCTGTTCTAGAGCAGAGGCATTACAAGACTGGAATTCAGAAAGAGACAGCAGAGATGAAGTACATGCATATGTTGGTCAAACATCTCAGAGGTTTGAATATCGGTCAGGGGTTTCTGGTACATTATCATATTTGATGCACCACAATTAACAGGTTCTAATATGCTGCAGTTTTGCCTGGATCACTCAAAACCATTGCCAATAGATGCTTAACTCATTGGCGAATGTGTAATGCCACAATATTTGTTGGATTACATGATTCTGTGTGGTCATTCTCCACCCAGAGATGCTAAGGGCTCAGGATCTGGCATAAAGTTACAGAATGTGACTCTGTTTTTTTGGTTGTAGGAGATGAAGAAGATAAAGCCTAGAGCAATAGCTGTGTATGAGGCAGGCTATTTCCTATTTGGATTAACACCTTCAGTCCGGTGCTGTCTCATATCCACCAAAATTTATCTTCAAATGTAAGGTCAGAATTGCTGGATCAGAGCAATTCCCTAGACCAGGGTTGAGGAACCTGAAGCCTTGAGGAGAGCCTGGGCTTCTGGGAATTGAAGTTTCAGACACATGGAGGTCTAGTCTGTTTCCTCTAGGCCAGGGCTTCTCAACCTTAGGCCTCCAGGTGTATTTGGGCTACAATTGCCAGAAGCCCATGTTTTGTTGCTATACCAGTCCTTGGGAAGCCCCAAAGCAGGCATTGAGTATAACTGCACTTGCATCTTGCATTTCTCATCAACTGATACATAGAGGCACATCACCTCTGATACTGGTGGTGACATACAGTCATTCTGACTAAGTGTCATGAATTAATGCCATTCTTCTTCAAAGCTGTCTGATTTAGTAGCCATTATCACATCTTGTGGCATTGAATTCCAACTAGGTGCTTAAGCTCAATGCACAGTGGGAATCTTCTCCAGATGTAGTGAGTTGTAGCCTCTGCTATCTTCTGAGCCTTTAGATACTTCATACCATACAAAATTCCTAAAGTGGTGTTGTGCATGTGGAGCACCAAATAAAACTCAGTTCATGATTATAACAGACATTTTGCTAACAATGAATAAAAATACTGTAAGTATCTGTGAAATTGTTCTAGCATAATGCATTCTATGTAATAAAATTCTTGGCAATTGCACCATGACCTAAACTCCTAATTTAATGTTTAACTTTATCCTTTTAGTACTTTTGGGAAACTCTTGGGAAACTTCTCTCTCTCTCTCTCTCTCTCTCACACACACACACACACACACACACACTCCACCTATACTCATTGTTCCTCAGTTGACTTTCCTTTTTTCATCTTTCTTTGTAAAACTTTAAAGAAGACCCATGCACTCTGTAGTTTCTATATATTCTCTTGCTAGCTGATGGATGTGGTTCTAAGGTAATTTATATAACTTTTCACTTGTTTAGATGTTTCCCTTTCAGATGAATGTTTTAATTCCCCAAGTGCATTGTTTTCCACAAACATTTTGTGGTTTGTATTGGCAGTCTAATACAGTTCTGTTTTAAAATGTGATTCATGTGGAATTTTGCCTGGGAGGTTTGAAAAATTACCAAGCTTGACACTTTCATTTTGTTTTGTAGTTTACTTTGTTTTCAAGAAAGGAGAATATTGAAAATTTAAATAATTGCATTGTTCAACATTCATTTGCTAGTTTATTTTGATCTATGGCCATCCTTACAGCTGTATAATAATTTGTTATATTAACTATTGCATATGTTTTAGCTTTAAACACTTACTTTCCATTCCCATTCTATTTCCATTATGATTCCAGCCTTGTTTTTAGCTTCTTAAAATAGCTTTCCTATAACTATATCCTCTGGAAATCTGGAGGACTACAGCCAGGCCACCTTAAAAGTTGCAAATAAGACTGAGCACCAATTCCATCCCCTCTCTCTGTTGATTTCTGTGTGGTTAAAGGTAAAGGTAAAGGTTTCCCTTGCTCGAAAGCCAATCGTATCTGACTCTAGGGGTCAGTGCTCATCTCTGTTTCTAAGCAGAAGAGCCAGCACTGTCTGCTTCTGCAGATGTTTCCATGGTCATGTGGCAGGCATGACTAGACACCGGAGTGCATAGAATGCTGGTACCTTCCTACCAAAGTGGTCCCTATTTATCTACTTGCAATTTCTTGCTTTCAAACTGCTAGGTTGGCAGGAGCTGGGACAGAGACGGGAGCTCATTCCGTCCTGCAGTACTCGGGAATCGAACTGCTGACCTTCCGCCTCCCAGTCAGTGTCTTAGTGACTTGAGCCACACTGTGTGGTTAGGGGAAGTGAATTCACCAAGGGAAAACTTACATTCTTGGTGCAACTTCAAAGTAGACCCATTTCCCCCACTGTTAGGCACACCCTGAGTTATGCTGGTATAACTACATAATAGGATTCTGGACAATATTTATTATTGTACCTTTTTTATCATCAGGGAGGTGGTGAAGTTATTGTGTGTATTTTTGTCAAAGGTGCCAACATAATTTGACTGCCCTTTAATGTTATACATATCACTTGAAATCCTGTTCTGCATTCAATGTGCACAACATAAAACTGTGACAGAAACTATCGTTGAATCACATAGTCTTCATTTCCTAGGCATAATACCAGGGGACCTATTTTCAAAGACATAACTTCATGTGAACACAAAGAGAAGTTCAGATATTGGGTGTGTGGTGTGGGGTGGGGAGTCGCTATTTTTTCCTCTGCTCCAGGTAATGCCTTGCCTGGCCTTAACGTACAGCCTATGGGTTCATTCTTCCCACATAGTACCCAAAGCTGTATGTATATCATCCCAATCAAAAGACTGGCAATATGGCAACCAATAAACTTTTGGAGATTATTCCCTACTCATCCTACTGTAAACAGTTGATTCCTGCTATTGCTTATTATTTGTTAATTAGTCTGAGGTAATTGTTAACAAGTGTTTTTTTTATCCTCTCCTAGCAAGTAATTTTTTCCATGGAAAATGGTTCTAATTTTAAAAACTTTGTATACAATCTAAGAAATATTTGGAGTTTTGGAACATATAAATATATGAACATTTGATGGATTAAGATACTAAACCTCTGTGCTGTCATGATGTTGCACATATTTAATAAACAAAATGAAGCTTGTGTGTTGGTGTGCTGTTCTGTATCAGTTTAGTAGCTTAGCATCATTAAGTTGAGAAAATGCAAGGGAACAGTAGAATATCAAAATTCTTCTTTGTTTATGCAGAATATGTCAACTTGCATTTTAATATTGACACACTCTTCAATCTGACATCTGTCAGCACTACATATTATTTTGTTTTTAATGAGGTCTTTGATAAATGTATCATTGTGTCCCCATAATGGTAGGCATGGATTTTTGGGAGGGATTAAACAACAACAGTCTACTAAATATTGAGGCAGATCATAAAGTAATAGGATTCTCCCGGTCTTTGAAATGCTTGCATCAGTTGCTTAAGCATATTCTAGAGTACTAAATGATGTTATAACCCAGATGAGGGTCCAATCCACGACTCAGTTAATCATAATAGATTTACTAGTGATATGAACTGGCTCTTATTATTTCCCATAATAGAAAACCCTGGAAAAGATTCAGAGATTCCCAAGAGATTTCCAACAATGATGATAAGTGGTTAGAAACATATTATACTGTTTCATGGGCTAAATTTCCCCAAGGGATAAAACATTTTGAACCAGTCTTTCCTGTGGGGGGAAAATACTCCTAAAGACTTATGGTGCTTTTCTAGTATGTCCTTATTTATAACTGAATGTTGAAGCACAGGGCTGAAAGGGAGAGAAGCATTCAGAGACACAGTGTTCATATAGTACCATAATTTCTTCTGTAAACAGAGACCATGAACTCCTTCAGGCTCCTACTTGTCAGACAGCTTCAAAACTCAAAACTTCTCCCTACTCTGCTGACTATTTTCCATAATCTAGTCACTGAAAGCCATCAGTGTTCATTTAAACAAGGCTTTTCTAAACCCCTGTGACCATTCAGCAATCATTGTAGACTCGGGTCCTCCCGAGTGGGGCGGGGTATTAAATGCGAACAATAAATAAATTAGCTTAGAAACTCTTGTAAAAAAATCATGTCATATCATTGATAGGTGTAAGAGTATTTAGGAAAAATGAAGGAAATGTGAATATACACATAATGTTCTGCAAAGTTGAGAGAAGATATAACTAGAGATATCAAGCCTTAATCACTTAAATATAGTTTGTTAGACTTGGTTACCTACTACTAATATTAATTGTATACCATCAAGTCAATTCCAATTTATAGTGACCTTTTCCAGATTTTTCCAGGTAGAGAGTAATCAGAAATGTTTTACCATCCCTTTCTTCTAATTGTATCCTGGGACTACTCAGTTTACCCATGGCTTTACAGGCGGGCTTTTCTCCTGGGTGGCACCATGGAGAATCAAACTCCCAACCTCTGGTTAAGCAGCCAGATACCCAGGCCACTGAGCTATGCAGCCAGCTAAGACACTTACCACAGGTCAACAGTCTTAGAGCTGTAGATTGTTTGAGGAACACCCATGTCTAGCAGGTGTTGAATTTACACAGTACTAACTGGCTGCACAAGCATTTGTCTTTACATAGATGTTTCAGAAATAGAAGAGGGATTGAGACTATGCCTCCTGGTTCTGGCCCCAACTGTCCAGTCCTTCAGTGTGATATATAAACCTACATGGTTCCATTCAGCTAGTATGATGAACAAGCATGTTGAATCAGGTTGGGGCCAATGGGAGAAATGAAGTTAGAGGTCCAGGAGGAAAAGTCATATTCTCTCCAAACACTATGTGTCATTAAGAAGGCAAATATCTATGGCCGTCACACCATCCCCTCAGTTCAAGTGGAAAGAAAACAGAATTTTCTATCTTTTCCAGCTTTTGAAGCCTGTCTTTCTGAACCCATGGTCCTTCATCCAGGAGGCATTTCTGCATCTGGCGGGTGTTGCCACTTTCATAAGAGGAGCTTGCTGATGGACCTTTATGGATCATGAGCTGCCATACCCAGGGTGTAGCAGTTTGCATCTATTTGTTTGTCAGTGGGTATGTTCTTAATTTCAACTGGAGAAAACTAAGATGTTTGTATCTTCGATTAAATAAATATGCCAAAAAGTACAGTCTAATGTACTTTCCTAACTAATGTGTAAATTACACAGAAAAATGAGCTGTAAAATAAAATTTATGTTGCCAAAGGATAGGTTTGAGAGGTAAATAAATATTGCATATATTTCAGATTTCTCCCCAAATTTCCATTCTCTCCCCCAAAAAACCCAACAAATCCAAAAGAAAATTTACAGTCCCCACCCATGACTTGAACATTTTCAATAAAGATTTTTCTTGAAAGTGGAATGATACCAAAAAATTATGGCTTCACATACATGCTTAGTTCCCTTCCAATGCATAATAGCTCTGGCATCAGCTCATCTGATAGGTTAGCTAATAGGTACTCCTTTACAAAACTTGGAAAAGTTACATTTTTGCACTGAAACTCCCAAAGGCTCTGTGGCCATGCTGGCTAAGATATTTGGGGAGTAGAAGAGGAAAAAAGGGTAAGCTATGAACACCCATTACCCTAAGGAGTATGCCCAAATTATCCAATATTTGGGTCAAACTTACACACTGAATATTCAATCATTCACAATTTTATACTTCATTTCATATTCTCATTTGATAGAATGGTTTGATATAATCATTAATAATAACAATTGAATCTTTGCCTAAAACAGAGCTTTTCCAAGTTTGCTGCATGTGCAACTGATGGGATAACGTAAAAGACCCAAACAAAACAGGAGTGACATCTAGCATGTTGTTTAAAGTTGCCATTTTAGATAGGAAAACCAAGCCAGGAGCTTAGGCTAATTTCCATGTCTCCAAACATTTGCACATATCCAGTTGCAGTACTGTTTGTACCATCCACATCATTTTTCAATTGCAGTTTAGATCCCCAGCTCAGAGAAACGTCTAATGGCACTCATTCAAAAGGAATGTTTACCGTTTATGAAAATGTAATGTGTTTTTGCAACCCACACTTTGTTCCTTTCAGAGGACTAATGTTTTTCTTCCAAATATGCAATTAGGACATTGTGCCTTGCTAACTTGCTGTTCAGCCACATAGCATGCAAAACTATAGTTTAAAGCCACCCAGTCATAGCTCATATAAACAAATGAGCTGTCTTTGGTCACTCAAATAGAAGTACATCAAGATGATGAAATAGTATTTCCCAATCTGAAAATGTAAGTATGTGAGAAAGGTCTTGTTGTATGAAGTCCTCTTTCCAAGCAGAGCCAACTAGCAGCTGATTGCTCCCTTATAATATTATGAGAGGGACAAAAAAAAACAACCCAAATATTCATCCCAAGATATCCTTTTATATTCATTACTGGTTACTTTCTTTGTATTCCCTTTTTAAAAACCAAAGCCCCCAAACAATCTGAGCCCCTTGCCCTTAATCTTTTAACTGTAACACCTAGTTTTAATCTTTTAATCTTTTAAATCAGTTTTAGTTTTAATTTTTTGACTTAATAATTTTTAAAATTGGTTTTAATTGCTATTTATGTTTTTCTGGTTGTAAAATCTCCCTGGGTTGCTCCAGTGAGGAGGGTGATAAATAAGTTTGAATAATGACTAAATAAATAAATAAGAACGACAGCGCTTTGTTTGAAACAGAAAGTTTAAAGCAGTACTTATAAACTAGTATAGATTGATCTGGGAAATAAATGGCAATTCAATCCATATATGACTAGCCATTAAGAGCACTGCTGAAAGGCAAGTGTTACTTACCGCAGACTTAACTGTAGCATGCAAGGTAGCCAATGTGTCAGGGTGCTAATGTTTTGCTGTACACTCCAATCCATGTTAAAATCCTATGGGACGGATCGGATAACGTTAAAGCTCCATAGAGATACATTGTAACCGCACAGGCTTTAGCGGTTGTTATCTGATACATCTCATAGGACCTTAACGTTATTCGCTCCAATTTTACGTTATACAATTTTAACGTTACCCGAGGTATTACTGTATATGGTATCAGTAATGTCATACCAGCTAGGTTTTTTGAAAGCGGTATCTAGAAAATGTTTATCATTCTCTCCCACTGCTAAATGGTGAGGCACATAAGCAGTTTAAGAGCAGTATGCACTACATACCAGAAAAAATAGAATTCAGTAAAGCAATTTAAGGGACTGTGGTGGCTTAGTGGTTAAGACACTGAACTTGACAACTGGACAGGTCAGCAGTTCAAGCCCAAGTGCTGCATGGAGGAGTGAGCTACTGTCTCTGGCCCAGCTCCTGCCAAACAAGCAGTTCAAAAGCAAGAAATCACAAGTAGATAAACAGGTACCACTTTGTTGGGAAGGTAACAGCATTCTGTGCACTCCAGTGTCTAGTTATACCTGCCACATGACCACAGCAACATCTGCAAACACAGGCAGCACTCGCTCTTTGGCTATAATGGAGATGAGCACCAAAACCTAGAGATGGATATGACTGGCTTTCAAGCAAAGGTGACCTTTACCTTTACTAGATCAAAAGTAATAAAGGCCAGTTATATATACCGCTCTCCCAACCAATATGTTATATGGATGCTCAAGGATGATAATGTCCCTCTTACTGACACCTTGTTCAAATTCCTTGGGCACAGGATCTAACCCATGCAGAGTATCCTGCACTTCTTCTTTTGTGTCCTGATCAAATCCTGGACTGCCAAAATGAAGCCACTTTCTTTGCTTTGTCATTGTCCAAAAGCAAATCCTCATTGCTGTCTCTGGCAGCAATCGGCAGACCAGCAAATGGACCAGACTCTGTGTCTCTCCACATTTACACTGTGTTGTTGTATGCCAGCAGTTCCCACTTGAGCATGTTGGTCTTGCATTTAGGGACTCAACCGTCAGCCTATTCAGGGTCCTCCAGGTGACGTAGGGGAGATTGAGATCTTCAGCTATATCCACCTTTAATGATGTTCCTTTCCCAGTGAGCTCCTTCTTCCATCTTCTAATTTGGTTTTGCTCCTATGTATCCTCAAGAATATTTGTTCTTAATATAAAGCTCTTTCTGGATCTGAGCCTGTGAACTTGAGGCTCATATCCATTTAGAGCGTGTCGAGGATCATTCTGTTGCTTAGTTCTCTCACCATCTACTGCTACTTCTTTCTTGATCTTAGGTGGAGCAATACCAACAAGAGGGAATATTTTCTCAATTGATATAGGTTTAAGGCATCCTGTTGCTATCCACATGGCTTCATTAACAGCAATATCAACTTCTTTTGCATGTGTGGATGCGTTCCATACTGGAGCAGCATACTCTGCTGCAGAGATGCTCAGGGCCAAAGTTGATGTGCGCAGTGTGGATGGTTGAGTTCAAAGCCTACCAACACCATTTTAGGCTGGATGATGATCTTTTGTGACCCATCTGCCAGCCCATGCAGGAAGATGCTGAGCACATGTTTTTTTACTGTCCACACTTTGATGCAGAATGGGAAATTCTACAGAAGCATCTTCGACAACAGTAGTCTCCAGAAGACATCATCAGCGAGATGTTGAGCAGGGAAACTACCTGGGTCGTGGTGTCCAATTATGCAGCCAGAGTCATCTTGGAACTTAGATGTGTGGAGAAACTGAGAGCCATAGAGGAGGAGGGCGAGTAGCCAAATTTGAGGAGGTTTTCAGCAGTGGTCATATATAAATACAGTGTTGGAGACAATACACTTCTTTGGAGCAGTCCATTCATCTGTAACCTTGATCCACTGTTCTTTCCATTCACCACCACATAGAATCTCCTGTTTTGGAGGAAGCTGCCAATGACCCTAGTAATCTTGTTATCTTTGGTAAGTTTATTTATTTTATGGAGCAGAATCCTATGATTGACAGTATTATATGCTGCAGTAGGTCAATGAAAGAAACTCCCATAATTTGCTTTCTTTTAAAGCTGTTCACAATGTGTTGTATAAGATTAAGGATTTGACTACAACACAATCTGCCCGGTCTGAAGCCTGCTTACTCCTTTATGATCTTTCCATCAATAAACTTGGAGATGTAATTGTGAATCATCCGTTCCAGTGTCTTATAAAGATAGCAAAGGAGTGACACTGGTCAGTAGCTTTTAGGGTCATCTGGGTCTTTGATGGATTTCAATAAAGCTACAACTCTAGCCTGTCTCCACAATTTAGGAACCTTAAATTAGTCTATGAAGTTGTTCATTAATTGCAGGAGCCATTCCAAAGCCCAGAGACCAAACTGCTTTATCTGCTTTGTTCTTACATCATCAATGCCTGCTGCTTTATTCAGTTTCATGCTGTTTATAGCTTCCTCTAATTCAGATGCCACAACGGGCTATTAAGTAAACCCTGCTCTTGTTCCTCTGGGTGGATAGCTTCCCCTTCCCCCTGCACCTTTTTGCCTTGTGTTTTCCCATTCTTTAGCAACTGACTAGCTGTTTGGTCTGCTGTTACTCCACTATAGTTTTGCTATGGCTGGGTTAAATCTCCACCTAAGTTTTTAAGGAGTTTCCAAGCTTGTCAACTGTTCTCCTTAATATTCACGTTATCGACTAATCCTGCATTGAGCAAACATTAATCATTAGGGATGCTTCTATAAGCAAGCAGATCCAGTTGCAGGATGTGGACATTATAATTAAGCAGTAACAGGCAATTGTAGCACGGCTAAAATCCTGTTGCTTTATTATAAGTGTGGAAGAAAAATAGAGTGATAATAAGTTGTCTCTAGCTGGCAATTAATAGGAATCCCAGGGGCTCCTGTCCCTGATTATGTTTTGCACACTTGAGAATCCCAGTAAGGCCAGGTGGAAGGTTGTCCTTTTTACCTTCTGCATGTGCAACAAAGCAATAGGATTTCAGCCGATATTACTTTCTTCTGATTCTATCCTATTTATTGCTCTGAGAAGAGAAATATATCTCGTAGTGACTGGATGATCAAACTGCTCCATCCTAGCTCAGGGGTTCTGACAACACAATGCAGCACATGCATTTCAATGTGCATCCCGGTAATGATTGCATTTTCTCTGCAAATCTAATGCCATTGGGTGCAAAGCAATGGGAGACTCCTGTGAGAGAAAGAGATGTGATTGGAGCATTTCTACATAGATCATGCAATTAATGGGGGAAATTTTCCCGTTCACCGATAGTCTCAAATGGCAAGAGAAATGCACTTGTCTGAAAAAAACTATGTGTCATGAGGGTTGTGTCAAATGTAATGCTTCAATTCACTCCCACCTTAGTTTGCCTGCTTTTGGTTGCAAAATATGCACAAGCCTGTAAGTGTTCCAGGAAAAAAAATGCCGGATGATGTTGGACATCACTTTGAAACTGATGGTCTTTATGTTGACATTGGCCTATATTTGTAATACTTGAAGAGCCGTGAATTTTCTGTAACGTGAACCGTAGCATCCTGAATCATTCAGAATTACAGCATGTAGGCTATTACACAGCATGAAAGATGTTGAAGTCTTTCACTTTGCTGCCTTCAGTCATTTACAAGTGGCTATTGTGTGACATTGCTCCATTTTTTGTGGACTGAGTTTCTTGACAATTTCATGTGAGGGTGATTATCAGTACAGAGAATAGCCTCAATAGTCAGCCTTCACTTAAAAGGCATGTTCAGTTACCTGAGACAAAGTGAAAGAAAGAGGATAAGATGCGACACTGGAAAAAGCACGCCTCAATATGAGGTGGCAAACATCACAAAGGACCCTTTAAAATGATACCTTCCAAATGTTTCATAGAATGCTCTTTCATTCTTCAACCACAAGGTATTTTTATTAATCTACATTTCATGAGGACTAATATTAACAATATTCTAAATTGTATTCATGTTCAGGGATGCAAGTCTTCACCTCACACCCTAGCTGGTTACAAGGCATATTGTGTCTGTGATGCCTTTAAGACCCTACTGCAGAGGCACTTAAGTGCTGAGATTTTCCCCTGGTGTGCTCCATGGGCCAGTGTATTTAGGTCCAAGCAGGATTGCAGACTTCAAGCTACAATGCTCACCTTCCTCTTCTGACAGTCTGGACAAAGATGCCTGCATCTTCCAGAACCTGCTATGAGGACGAAATCTTTGCACTCATTCTGATGATGGCTTTTGCCTGATATGCCATCTGTGCTTCCTAGACAAAGAAGGACTACTTGGGGTAATAAGCCTCCACCAGGAGGACAGAAGCTGTAGAATTATTTGGCTTTGACTGTAATTACAGCTTGCGTTTACCCTGCTGGACTGGACTGCTACTGAACTGTATGGACTTGTATATAGCACAACTGAACTGTCTCAGTGAGGTCAACTGAGCAGCCCAAGAGAATATATCTGTTTTGTGTTACAGTCAGTGATGGGATGTCCCCGGTTCCAGACGGTTCCCTGGAACCGGTAAGAACAATTTCGGAGGGTTCTCCGAGAGGGTAGTCTATTTTTAAGGCGTCCGGTTCCGGACGCCTGAAAAAAAGAAAAAATTTTTTTTTTAAATTGGAGCCAAAATGGCTCCAATTCAGTGCGCATGCGCAGAAGTCAATCTGACGCATGCGTGCTGCAATTTTAAATTGCGCATGCGTCAGATTCTGTTTCTGCGCATGCGCACTTGTTTTTGCCGGAGCCGGACCATTTTGAAGTGGCTCTGGCAGTGGCGGAGGGCTTAGGAGGAGGAGCCGTGCCTAGCCGGGCGGCCCAGCGCTCCCGGCCGCAACTCTCCATGGGCGGCCCCGAGCCTTGGCGCTCCGCGGCGCACCTAGCCGGGTGGCCCAGCGCTCCCGGCCGCAACTCTCCATGGGCAGCTCGGGGCCGCCCGGCTAGGCGCGCCGCGGAGCGCCGAGGCTCGGGGCCGCCCGTGGAGAGTTGCGGCCGGGAGCGCTGGGCCGCCCGGCTAGGCGCGCCGCGGGGCGCCAAGGCTCGGGGCCGCCCATGGAGAGTTGCAGCCGGGAGCGCTGGGCCGCCCGGCTAGGCGCGCCGCCAGGCACCAAGGCTCGGGGCCAGCCCCAACGGTCCCCATTGTAAGAGGGGTTTGTGTTTGGGGTGGGTGGGTGTTTGGGTGTATTTTTATTTAATTATTATTTTATTTATTTATTTTATTAACGGTTTTGTGGGGGGGGTTTGAGGGGTGTGTGTGTGTGTTTTATTTTTATTTTATTTATTTTATTTTTGGCCCCGCCTACAACGTCATGATGTCATGACGTTGGCTCCACCCATGACGTCATGACGTTAGCTCCGCCCCTACTGTGATGACGTCAGGGTGGGGTACTAAATTTTTTATCATCCCATCACTGGTTACAGTTGTTGCACTGTATATACTTGCACCTTTTTACTTCCTGAGTAAACCTACGTTGAGTTTTCTTCTGCACCAAGATCTGTCTGCCTGTTTTTCTCACAAGGGACCACCTTGCTAGGTGCGAACCTCTTGCTGGCCACTGCATACCACTCTGCTAACCATTTACATCAACAGTTCAAAACAATGTTTCTGATTGAGTCTCCTACCATAAATGATAACAAGGAACCAATTTCCCAATGATCCAGGGATAATTTCAAACCTCCAGATAAATATTTGTTTGCAGAATGTCCCCAATGGGTCTTTGTCTTGGTTGCTTTTTGTTTTGAATTTGGGTCCCTAACCTACAGCTAGTTCCAGACTGCTGTGTTAGGATTAAGGACGGAACAAGTATTCACAGGTTTTGAACAAAAAAAAAGTGTACACCAAGATACCATGATTAAAAACAAAATGTCAGCGGCTTTCACATTTCTCTCTCCTGTAAGATTGGAAAAAGACCAGCACTGTTTTTGTCACAGAAGTGGTGCAAAAAATAAAATAAAAATAACCCCATGTACTTTGCAAACAAAACAAAACCAACAAAAAAACTTGGTCAGAATCCTGTTTAAAAACACACACACAATGGTAAATTGTGCAAGTATTTTGTTATTGGCAGGGTGCCCAACAGACAACAGGTCTTGTGACCTCATCGTTGTCGGCGGCAGCTCGATCTGAGTACATGTTTGTTTGTTTGTTTTCCCTGCCCCAGGGCACCGGGTGGCCTGGTCTTGGAGGGCAGTTGGTTTTGTGCCACCTTTGCCCTCCAAGGCAATTAGGAAAAATGTCACTGGAGTGAATTTGTTTAAGGTGAATTTCAACGTGCCATGAAGTGACCCACACACTATGATCTCGGAGCCATCTCCTGCAGGCACATATGAAATGAGACATGCAGGATTTAACACCAGGAATGCAATGGACTGCCACAGCCTTGAGGATATAGACAAGTTCTTCCTCCACTAGTTTTGCCGTTGGACCCAATATGATGGTTTCCAGTGGTATTTCCTCCACTGAGGGTACCAACACCCCACCTAAAGGGGCTCATCCGCCCATATTGCCATTGGCCCCTTTAGGGAGTCAGGTTATTTACCACCGCCCAACACTCGGTGTTGAGTTGCTGTCTGTACCGTCTACTCCATTACCACAGTGGGATGTCCAGCCAGAAAGTGATGTCCAGAAAGTGATAGAATGTTATCCTTCTAAAAGTATATCCTTTGAAACCTGTTGAATCTGTATAATTCATTTTCAAATGAACCCACTGTTTATTTCCTCATGAGCAATAATTAACAAAGCTAACCACCTGTTAGCAACCTAATTGGCAACTTGTAGAATTTAGCAGTTCAAAAGCAAGAAATTGCAAGTAGATAAATAGGGACCACTTTGGTGGGAAGGTAAACAGTGTTCCATATGCTCTGGTGTCTAGTCATGCCTGCCACATGACCATGGAAATGTATGCAATGTATGCCAGTGGCCATGGAAATGTATGCAAAAGCAGACAGCTCTGGCTGTTTGGCTATGAAACAGAGATGAGCACTGAATGCTAAAGTTGGATACCACTGGTTTTTGAGCAAGAGTGACCTTTAACTTTACTTTACTTTAGAACTTGGTTGAATAAACAAATGTCCATTACCTCTAAAGGAAGCTCCATTTCTAATTGTGAAGCTGCCCTCTCATATAATCGTTAAGCCTCAGCCATCACTGAAACCTGCCTTATGTCATCCAAATAACTCTGGCTACTCTTTGTATTAAAGGATTATTCTGCATAATAATAATAATAATAATAATAATAATAATAATAATAATAATAATAATAATAATAATAATAATAATAATAATAATAATAATAATAATAATAATAGATACCTTTTAATTAATTTCAACTAGTAATCACTCAACCATCTACACTGCATATCTCAGCTTTGGCCCTGAGTGTCTCCAAAGCAGAGTATGCTGCTCCAGTATGAAGTGCATCTAGACATGCAAAAGAAGTTGACATCACTGTTAGTGAACCCATGCATATAATGACAGGATGCCTCAAACCTACACCAGTTGATAAAGTATACCCTCTTATTGGGATCACTTCACCTAAGATCAGGAGAGAAATAGCAGTGGATGCTGAGAGAACTAAGCAAGAGAAGGACCCTCAACACCCTTTGAATGAATATGAGCCTCAAGACCACCGACTCATATCCAAAGAGCTTTATGACTAGAACAAACATTATTGAGGGTACACAAGAGCAAAACCAAAGTAGAAGACGGAGGAAGGAGCTCACTATACAAGGAACAACATTAAAGGAGGATATAGCTGAGGAACTCAAACTACCACCACCCCTGTCACTTGGAGGACCCTGAATAGGCAAGGCCAACACACTCAAGTGGGGGGCACTGGTGGACAACAACCTTCTGTGTAAATGTGGAATGACACAGAATATGGCTCATTTACTAGTCTGCCAATTACTGCCAGAAACATGCATCGATAAGGACTTAAGTTTGGGCAACGACAAAGCGAAGAAAGCAGCTTCATTTTTGGCAGTGCAGGGTTTGATAGGGACACAAAAGAAGACGAACCTGTAGTCAGAAGACTTTTGAAAAAATGAAGGAAAGGAACAAAGAGGGTGGAAGGGAAGGGAGGAAGGAAAAAAAGATAGGCAAAAAAAAAAATTAGACACCATCTACTCTCTTTCATTTAAGCCAGACTTTGATGCTTGCTGTTTAGTTCTGCTCACGATTGCCAACTGATGATCATACGTTGAAACTCTTGTTCTTCCTCCCTAACTCTAGGTGATCTCCAACTGGCAAATATCATAGAACAGCTCAAGTCAGATGAGTTCGATTAGAGAAGCTACATCTACCTCCAGGGGGGCCTCTCCTCTCTCCTTCTGCAGTTAAAAGGAAAAGCACTTTCTCTGTCAGTGACCTCTCTCTGCCTGGTGATAATAATATGAATAAATGTCAATTTTTTTCCAGTGAGCTTCAGTTTTGCTCCTTGTGTTTAAAGTCAAAGCAGATTCAGGTTCAGAACTCCGGGCCCCTTTTGTATTAAGTGCAGAGCCTTCGGCAGTGGGATTAGAGAAAAGTGGGCTCCATCAATAAAACACAGTCACTGGGAGTGCAGTTGTGTGGAGGGGAATAGAAAAAGTGCAGAAGGCCCCCAACGATCTTAAAGAAAGCCAGGAAAATAAGCTGTGCTTATTATCCTCAGTGCTTTTGAGCCCTGCTATATCTTTGGAGGCTGAAAAGTGATGAGAGATCAGGCCCAGCAGATGAATGTTTGCAAAAGAATTGAAAAGCATCTAGACATGTTTTGAGATTGTAGCCGTGTTAGTCTGTGTTTCAAGCATATCAGAGAGTAAACAAAACAAAAAGACAAACAACTTTGTTGCACTTTAAAGACCAACTGCTGTATTTTAACGTTAGCTTTCGTGGATCAAGTTCAGTGGTGGGCATAATTTTTTTTTTACTACCAACTCTGTGGGCGTGGTATGGTGGGCGTGGCCAGGGGGAAAGCCGTGTGTTGCACCAAATTAGGACTACTTTATTTCAAAACTTGGATGGGCAGGGCCAGCCAGAATTTCTGCTACCGGTTCTAGCGAACTGATGTGAACCTGCTGATGCCCACCACTGATCAAGTCCACTTCATCAGAGAGAAGAGTGAGACTTCATGGTATCAATGTATGCACATCAGGTACAGAGGTACCAACTGGAAAGCATAACAGATAAGTATACACATCAATGTGTTTTTTCACAACTTGTAATACCTGTTATTCAGATTAGTTGGAGCTTCATCCTGTTAAATTGTAAATAGTAAATGGATGCAAGACATTTTGGCATTTTTTTATTTTTATTTTTTTTGGTTTCAGTAACTTCGCGTGGATTTCAGCCGCCCGGAGCTTAAGCCAAATTTGCCACTCCCTGGTAGATGCCAGTGTCCACTCCAGCTAGGGCTTCTGGGAACTGTAGTCCAAGAACATGCACAGCCAAAAAAGTGCTGCCCGGGGTAGGGCGCCCCCTGCCTCCCATGCGACACCACTGTTTTGTTTACTCTCTGATATGCTATAAAAGTTTGGAATATTTAGAAGGGAGGGAGATCCCTTTCTGATAAACAGCCTAACATCAAACAAGTGTTTCATTTGTGAGCAGCTCTACTAATCACATAACCTTTGGCATTTTGTGAAATATACTAATGCAGTTTCATCAGCTCATTTGTTTTTATTGTTTTATTTTATTCTTCATACTTGATTTAACTTTAATAAAGCTATCATTCAGCACAGGGGTCCTCAAACTATGGCTGTGGGCCAGATCTGGGCCTCAGAATAAAAATCCTGGCCCTCGCTTAGGTTTAGGCCAACCTGGGATTCATTGCTTAATTATTATTTTTTTAAAAAATTCCCGGATGGGGGCAATATCTGGCTGATGCGTTCCCTTCATGGTTGGGTTTAAAACAAGTGCTCAAGAGGCAGACATTGGTGAGGAGGTGGCACATGGCTTGATTTTTAGGTTTCCGATGGTCACCCGTGCAGGGTTCTTCCTTCTGAAGAAGGAAGGCAGTCAGATTGCTGGCTTTCCATTGCAAAACTGTTTGGGATAGTGAGGGCATTTGAAGAAAGGGAGGGAGGGAGGAAGACCTCACACCTCAGAGTTGCCTCAGGCTCTGCAAGGCTTTGGTGGGTTGTTCCCTTCCTCTGCCGCTCCGCCCAGCCAACCATTACTAGGTTATGCCCAATTGTGATTCAAAAATATCACAATCTTTGAGGAGGCTCTTTATGTGTACCAGTGTATGTGTGTGAGAGAGAAGTGGGACAGCATCATGGCATGGTATTTCCTTCCATCCACTCCCAAATCTCTCGCCCTTCTTCCTATTTCTTTTGGTATCGTCAGGTCATTACTGAGATACAGAGCAAAGAATCCGTGGTTGACTGTCTACCATTGTTCTCTCTGAGAAATGAGGGAATTGAGCCATATTTGGGTGTGTGTGTGTGTCCAGAGTAAGTGACCATTTCTCTCTCTCTCTCTGTGTGTGTGTGTGTGTGTGTGTGTGTGTGTGTGTGTGTGTGTGTGTGTGTGTGTGTGTGTGTGTGTGTGTGTGTGTGTGTGTGTGTGTGTGTGTGATATCATTCTTTTTGGGGGAGTGAAACTTCACCACAGAGAGGCTGACCAGCAAACGTTAAACTGCTGTAATGCAGCCAAAACATTGTGAATTTGATCCTGATGGGGATCTAGGTTGACTCAACCTTCCATCCTTGCTAGGTCGGTAAAAAGAGTACCCAACATGTTGGCGGGCTTATAATGCTAATTACGCATAAAACCTCCAATTAAGCGCTATTGGCTGCAATCCTTCTGGGTAGTCCACATTGCACATTGGGACTTGGGTCAGATAAGAGGTGTCTTGCTTGCCATGCAACTGGAAGAGGGATGACAAAGTAAGAGGAACAAAACAAATACTGAGCAAATGGTGGTTTCTGACACCTGTTACCTCTTACCTAGAAGGGCCAAGTGCTCTCCTACTGAAGTCAATCCACCAACAAATGCTGTGTTGTAAATCACTGAAGTAGGACTCTGTCATGAAAGGTGTGGTGTCTTGTGTTAACTTCATTAGAGCTCATGCACTGAATCATAGACAGTCTCAGGAATTTTTATCTGAGCTGAATGCTGCTCAGGTGTCTCTTGCGGGAGGACGGTTGTATTCGGAGTGATTTTCAGCCACTTTGGCCAAGTGGACATCAAAACTGTGGTTAGGTCTGTGGGGTGTATGCCCAGGTGGCAACCCTCTTCTTGGGTGCCCTATTCAGGTAAAAAAACACTATTGATTTTAGTGTGTATGTGTTTGTGTGTGCAGGGGGGGGAGGTTAAGCTCCATCTACATCAACATCATGTATACTAGGACTGGACTGTTAAAAACACTCCCCAGTTAATCCTCTTGGTACCCAACACTGGAGGAGATTTTGTGGAGCTAGATATGAAATTGCAGGGCTGTAGACAGGCATTTCAGTGCAGGATGGATTGTAGAAATGTTATCGTCTCACCCATGCGGAACAAGAAATATATAATCCCATGATGTGTGGATGTAGCTTTCAGGGCATTTGGACACTATGGTTATTGCAACATAACTTGTGCAGGGCACTGAAGCACTGTTTTGGAACACAGCTGGGATTTCTTGCCCCTCCTTCCATGTCTCCAAAGGATCACCTATTATGATTGCCAGTAACAAATATGGAACCAGACATTGCCGATCTCATCCGCTAAAAGCAGGCTCACACTTCCCATTGAAATACATTTGTTATTGTAATAGTGATTCATGTGGTAGTGTAATTTTTGTGTTTTTCTTGAAATGTTGTCTTGTTTTAATAAAAAAAATATTTAAAAAAAATTAAAAAAGAAATATACATTCCATTTAAATAATAGTTTGGCCCCTCAACAGTATGAAGGACCATGAACTGGCCCCCGGCTTAAAAAGTTTGAGAGCCCCTGATCTAGCATTTCATATAAGATGCCTTGGGCAGGGTACAATAGATCAGTACTGACAAGCAATTAAATGCCATATAAAATCGATTCTCTCCAGACAGGTCCACAAAATGTTTCTTTTTGCTATGAGGGGATACCTCTAGTCACTTCCCAATAGCCTACATAAATTATGATTTTAATATTGGATAAGTATCATTTTTAAATAATAATAATAATAATAATATACTAATTCAATTAAAATTGGTTGCAAGGGAGAAAAGACTTGCTTGGTGTACCCAAGGCAATGGCAACCTTTAAAGACCACACCACCACCAGCCTCACCAGCCTCTCCTCTGGCCAGCTTGGAGGTCAATACACTGCCGTTGCCACCACCTCTGCCATTGCTGGGCATGCCCCCAGCTGAAGAGGCGAGGAGGAACAACTGGTAGCCCAGCAGGTTTTAAAAGCTGTACTGCTGTTGCCGCTGCCGCTGCCTCTGCCACCTTTGCTGCCATTGCTGCCATTGCTGGATGTGTCTCCAGCCCGCCCCACTTGAGGATGATGTTAAATCCTGGGTTCCGTCACAGACGTTGAGCTCTGGGCTCCGTTGGGTTTTCTGTGATTTTTTCTGTGAAGTGTTTTTTGTATTATGATGTTCTGATATTTTTCTTATTGTAATGGGATATTTTTTTTCTTTTGAAATGTTCTGAAATGTTTTGTGTATTATAATAATTTAATTGTAACCGTAACTGTATATTTTGTATTCTTTTTGTATCATTTTTAGCTGCCCAGAGTCGCTTGGCGAGTGGGGCGGCATACAAATCAAACAATTAAATTAAATTAAAAATTAAATTAAATTAAACCTTGTGCTGGGTAATCACACCTAAGTCAGGTGAAAGGAACTACAGAATGAATTCACTAAAAGGTGGCTTCATTTTGGCAGTTTCACCTCTGGCCTAGACACAGAAGAAGAAGAAGTTTCTAGGAAAATATCTACAGTCAAATCTTGCATAAAGAGCGCCTCACTTAAAGAGTAACTCGCTTAAAGAGCAGAATTTTCTCTGAATGTTCACTTCATTTAACAAATAAAACCAACCAAAAATTCGCTTAAAAAATAAATTGGGGTTCACAATCCCTCCTGCCAGAAGTCACAACCAGTCATTTACAATGGTGTTTCTCTTAAAGAGCAAACTCACTTAAAGAGCAATCCTGTGGAACGCATTATGCTCTTTAAGCGAGGTACAACTGTAATCTACTTTTACATGTATATAATAAAGATAGTTAGAACCATCATGCTAGTCCTGTCCCCAGTTTCAACATACATTTCTGTGTTGAGTTAGGGAGTGAGTAACGGGGTTTCTGCATAGATATGCCTGAAAAAGAGTTGATGCTTCCCTGTGACTTATTTTATTAGAATTCTTGACTGTAAAGGGTTCTGTTTATTTTAAACACAAGCTGGAGCCCTTCACAAACTTTGAATTTGATCAAGGCTGAGGTCAAGTAGAGAGAGGGTGGAACTGAGACACTCGAGGACTTTGCATAAGGCACCAGCATATCTCACCTCATCTACTTACTCGGGTTTTTCATCCTTTTCAGCCACAACACCTGAACAAGACTTCATTCTCTATAAATTCCATTATGAACTTAACTGTTTTTGAGCACCCAGCTCCAGCAAAAAATCCTTTCAACCCAGAGTAAACTCTGACATGAAATTATTATTATAATGGGCAGTCTGGAACATAGCTATCAATATATTTCACATTTCCCAAAAATCTCGACGTAGTTCTTGGTGGTTATTATTATTATTATTATTATTATTATTATTATTATTATTATTATTATTATTATTATTATTATTATTATTATTATTATTATTATTATTATTATTATTATTATTATTATTATTATTCAATAAGTATTTTAGAGAAAATACATATTTTGTATAAAAAGCACTTTATATTCCATATTTTACATAGAATGTACCATTTGAATTTGTGGGTAACATTTTTCTTTAAAAATTCAGAGATTCATGGGAAGATGGAGCACATTGCTTCCTCCATGTTGCTATCTTGAAAGGACAGGTGATAGACCAGTGATGGCGAACCTTGGCACTCCAGATGTTCTTGAACATCAATTCCCAGAATCCCTGATCACCAGGAGTGCTGACTTGGGCTTCTGGGAATTGAAGTTCAAGAACAGCTGTAGTGCCAAGGTTCACCATCACTGTGATAGACACTGTGATATGAATGCTGCAATAAAAGACCACTTCCAAGCCTTCTCCCCCCCCCCCCAAGCAACACTTATGTCGTTCTCGTTTAGTTGATAACCAGACTGTTTTCTGAGTTCAGACCCTTTCTAAGGGTAACAGTATCCTCAAGAAACCACACCTTCTCCAACATCTGTCTCCAGAATAAGTGGCTTGTTGAGTATTTTGATTGCTCTATGTTTCCCTCTGCTGGTTGACAATAGATTGTCATGGCAGAAAATTCCCAAGGAACACTTCCCTCTCTCCCCCTAAACACAAATTATATCCCTCTATCATCAACTCTGACTCCAGCATAAATAAAGACATCTTTATATATATATATATATATATTTCAAAAGAGTAGTGTACTTTTACAAGATGGAAGTGCAAAGACTAATAAAATATATGGTTTAATTAACTAAACTTATGCTGCAGTATACACTAGAAGTAGGTGATTTACAGAGCACTATCCTCTTCAAGACAGAATAATGTAAACAGCATAATTAAAAGTTGATGAGAAGTATATTTATTGAGTGAAAAGGATGAACAGACACTTAGATTTATGGTACACAAAGTGTACCTTTAGTTTACAATATTATTAACGTTTTAAAGTCCAAAGCTTGCACATAATGAATTCAAAGTGCTCTGTTCCATGTAGAGATTATTTCAGCAGCACTAATACCTCACACTTTGGACAGTAAATTACATCTACAGATATATCCTAATGCAATATGATCTATGATGATCAAGTAATTATGTTCATTGAGATGTCGATGGCTACAATATATCACGTTGTCTATAGAGTCCCGTGGAATAGATATAAGACCATTTATTTGTGTGTGACATGGGTTTCATAGCTATTAATCACCGATGAAGCCACATAGTTAATATATCCCATTTCATTTTAATTAATCTGTAGAATAATTCTACTTAACTCAAGTCTATAAAAAAAAGGGAATGGGAATCACACCTCTCTATTGAGGGCTTGAACCATAGATATGCTGGGTATTTGTTTTTTTATAAACTTCCATCATGTAAGACCCACTGAAGGTTAGCCTACAAAGTCTCAGTTAGAGTTGTTTAACACCAGGCAGAGGTCTGGTATGCCATTTGTGCAATACTGTATTTCCAATCCAATGGAAACCAGCCTTGCGGGCTTTGGGGCAGAGATCTCTGCTGTGGTGGCTGGCGCGCATGCCCCATTCTTCCCCCCAACCCAAGCCTGTTCTCTCCCCAACCCATCTGGCGCTTGGCTCGATCTGCCTGCCTCTTTGGAAAGGGCAGCGGGGATTCCTTTCCAAAGAGGCAGGTGGATTGCCCCCCTGTTCCCTTTCCTCTTCGGAAAGGAAAGGGGTGCTTTTTAACGTTGTGCAATCAATGCATCGCACAACATTAAAAACTGGATAACGTTAAAGACTTGTGGAACCAAGTCTTAATGTTATCCAAGGTACTAGTGTATCTGACTTGAAAACTGAGAGAGATCCCAATGAAACTCATATAGATATTCAGGACAGCACCCTGTATTTCAGTTTCAAAATGTAGCTTTTGGTCCCATGCCACGTGGTTCTCAAGTGAAATAAATCAAAAACAGATGTCAAAAATATCACAATGCAGTATTTTTACTTGAAAACTAACAGAATTAGGGATGTTTCCTAGTGCTGCTGAGAGTCATATCCTAGCCCTCATTTGGGTCCGAGAGAGCTCTGAAGAATGGCAGACACAGTACAATGCAGCATCTTTCTTAAAGACTGAAGTAACTGAATGCATTTGGGTTTGTATGTTCAAGGTACTGAGCTGTATCTGAATACCTGCTTAAACTTCACACCCATTTTAAGGAAGGGAGGAAAGCGGCATCATGGTTGTAACATATCAGAAAGGAGGCGTATTAAATCTTGTCCCTCATGGGGAAGACTTGTAGTGATATACCATTATTTTGAGGCAAAATAGATCAGTAAGATAAGGTAAAGGTCGTCCTTGCTCAAAAGCCAGCAATATCTAACTCTAGGGTTCAGTGCTCATCTCTGTTTATAGCCAAAGAGCCAGCATTGTCTGTGGAAGTTTTTGTGGACGTGTGACAGGCATGACTAGATACCTTGAGTGTATGGAATGCTGTATACCTTCCCACTGTAATGGTGCCTATTTATCTATTTGCAATTTCTTGCTTTTGAACTGCTAGGTTGGCATGAGCTGGGACAGAGACAGAAGCTCACTCCGTCATGCAGGACTTGGGTCTCGAACTGTTGACCTGCCGACCTTCCAGTTGTCAAGGTCAGCATATGAACCACTGAGCCACCACAAGGATTGATTCATCTATTGTCATAGCTTAAAATGAAGCAAAATATGCAAATGGAAGACCAAAGGGTAGAATTCTTGTGGAGCCCCCATGGAATGAATGAGAACTGTGAAAGATCACAACCATTTGTGCATAAAGTGGCAATGTAAAATATGAGCTCCTATTCATTACCCAGTTCATTACACTTTTTAGTGCTTATTAAATCATTGTTAAATGATTTAATTTGTATTTGAAAAAGTGGAGGGCAGAGATTAAAAGGGGATAAAATGCTGAGCTTTCTGTTTAGGAACTGGCTGTAGACTAAATGTTTAAGTCTTGAAAATTAATTTTTATGTCCCTGTAAGAGTTAGTCTCCATCAGATACCACGTTATACTGTTAGGCTTATTTTTGCTTAATTAGAAAGGCTTTCTCTGGGGACAACTAGGATTAAGCAATGCAGGAAATAAATCAGCTCTTGTACTGGTCCCTCCAGGTCAACATTCATTTCTTTTCTCTAGGAGAAGACTATGCTCAAGTCCACTCAACTGTAATTCAACTGAAATTCATGAAAGCTGAAATCAGATGGACAGAAGCTTCCTGAAAGTGCAGAGGGGTAAATATCTGGTCCTGATATGGGAATGTAAGTAATTTAGGTCCCACCCTGACCCCTCCCCCGGCAACATCTCCCACCATCCACTTACAGTAGTTTCTTCATTGGGAAAGGCAATAGCGGTTACTCTAATATAGCACTCTATAGTGCTTAGTGCACTTTCAGTGCAGTTCACAAGGTAATTAACATTTTAATTTTTGCCCCCAACATGGATACTAATTTCACTGCTCTCAGAACAGGGGTTCCCAAACTACAGCCCATAGGCCGGATCCAGCCCACACTGCCAAATAATCTGGCCTGTGCTGCTTGCACTGCTCCTGGAAGTGGAAGTTAAACATGTGCAAAACACTGCTGTAAGTGCACCCACAGTTGTCATAAATGCATTTACAACAGCAGTGGGTGTATTTACAGTAGCATTTTGTGCATGTGCGTGTACATTTAACTTCTGCTTCTGGTAGGATGAACCACATGACTGGCCCACTCAACCATGTGACTGGCCCCCTGTGTGAAAAGTTTGTGAACCTCTGCCTCAGAAGAATGGAAGGCTGAGTCCGCCTTGATTCCCTTCAGGATCGAGAGCACAACATCAGCAGTTTTGGCTGAAGTAAAGTTTAACCACTGTTTAACCACTTCACCACCACGGTAGAAGGGAGGGTTCCTCATTATGGATGCCTACGAAGCAGAGCCAAATGAATGTAACTCCAAATAGTTCTGCAAACCAGAAGCGGAAGTAAAATGTGCCTTGCAATCTGTTTTCCAACAGGATGAGATAGATTTTAAGCTGCTATTTTCTTTACTTAAACAAGGGGTGCCCAAACTATGGCCTGTGGGCTGGATCCAGCCCCTGATGCCAATTGATCCAGCCTGTGCTGCCCTCGTCACTCCCAGAAGCAGAAGTATGGGCATTGGGGGCTGTTTCTACAACCCCTACATAGATCAATTAATGGACAAAATAAAGTAGCATAATTCTCTCATACAATTTAAGCAACATATTCACCTATAACATAAATTCTGGTAGAGATATATGGATCCATGACTTTGGCCTACACCTCCCAGAGTGCCCCAGGTAAAAAATACAAATTGGCAAACCTTCAGATTCTAAACCCTGGGAAAATGGGTAGAGTATTCCCATATATGTATGAACTTATAATGAGTACAGTCAGCTATAGATGTAATCACTCTCCAACTTTATGTTAAAAACTATTCTCCTGCCCACTTGAGTAAAGAGGGGAGAGAGAGAATAAACATCTGGGAAATGTGTTTTGAAAACGTTAGAATTAAGAAGGAAGCCAACATTAGGCTTGCAGAGGCAAGGGAAGAGATGTGACAGTGCCGGGCACAGTCCTTTCATATAGTGAAGTACTGTTTTGTTTCATGACCTCCAGTGGCAAACTATTCCCATTTATACTGTCCCTTTCACCTTCTTTGTAAAAATCACAAGAACAATGATTGGTAGGTGAGAGTTCCAATAATGGATGCAGTATAAATCAGGTATAGAATAAAAAAAAAAGATCCATTCAGAAGAGAGACACCATTGTAAGACAACCAGATATGATTGCTCTGTGAGAACAGTGTTTCTGTACATGCATCCTTTGCAGAGCTATGTAGAAGATGCATCTGGAACAGCAACTACAACAGCCTGAGGTGAAGACTCCGTGGCCTAGCAGTGGCTGAGAACATCGCCCCCTCCTCTGAGCCCACAACAACGGCCTGAGGGAGAAGACTCCATGGCCTGGCAGGAGGCTGAGGACCTTGCCCCCTCCTCTGGGCCAACAACAACGGCCTGAGGGGAGTTTGTCTGTGTTCTGATTTGGTTGTATTTTGTATTTTGTGAGGATATATTACAGTTGTAGCTCGCTTAAAGAGCATAATGCGTTCCACAGGATTGCTCTTTAAGCGAGTTTGCTCTTTAAGTGAAACACCATTGTAAGTGACCAATTTGGGGGGGGGGGTGTGCGAACCCGGATTTATTTGTTAAGCGAGTTTTTGGTTGGTTTTATTTGTTAAGCGAAGCGACCATTCAGAGAAAATTCTGCTCTCTAAGCGAGTTACTTTTAATTGAGACGCTCTTTATGCGAGGTTTGATTGTATATATTTTTTTATTGTGCTGTTGTTGTTTAGACTGTAAGCCGCCCTGAGTCGCCTCGGTGAGTGGGTAGCAATATAAATCTGAATGAATGAATGAATGAATGAATGAATAAATAAATAGGAAATAGATTTCTTATTGAACCCCTTCAGCTATCCTGCCTCTGACTCTGTGAACTACATCTACCTTCATTCATAGCTACCACATATTCCCCAGTTTAGGTACAAACAAAGAGCACTTAACCCCTTCTTTTCCCTCTTGACCCTACACTGAATCACTGAATGGATAGAGTGACAGGAGCAGAATTCTACCCATTTTGTCTATTTGTGGGTACATATCAAGATCCACAGTGATGATAGTGGATGAAGTCAATGTTCCTGACCTCTCTTGTTGAATCACAAATATGGTCCCTGGGCACACACAACCCATTATCCCTGCTCGGGGAATTATCCTACTCAAAATACACTTCCTTCTTCACAGAACAGTTTACTATCGAACCTTCCTCTCTGCTGCTTAAGAAACTTTTGACTACCTTCATTCGGTTTTTAAGGACACCTTGGGAAGCCTTTGAGGGAAAAGGGCAAGTGTGTTCCCCTTTGTTTTCCCTAAGCAATCCCTAGCAGCTTTACTCTTAAAAGATGGTAGTCCACACATTTCCTCCCTTTCTTGCCTGTGATGTTAAATATGATTTACAGGCCTGAGTTATTATTTATCATTATTCATTTCCTGTCACCAGTGCATTGAAGGTTAATAGAAATGCCAGCATGCTCACTGATTTACTTAGTAAAATATTTGTTCCAAGGTTTTAGGTCAGATGATTGGTGTCTGAGAGAGCTTCAGGTTTATGCATTATGAAAAGCAAGCTGACTTGACCTTGAGCCACCAATACTGGCACTATATATTACTTTAGCAGAGTGACCTTCAGAGACCCAAGACACTCGGGATGTATTCAATTCATGTTTTTTCCATCCATATTACTGCCAACACTGTATACATAAGCAGCTGAACTAATGCCATGTAAACCAATACTGATTTTCCCCCACAACAAATCTGAGCAGGATATTTTCTTTTTCTTTTCAAACATAGCAAATGATTCTAGATTTCTAGCCCATTCCCCTTCAGCACTGAGACTCTGAAAATGGTTTAAATTAATTTTGTCAACCAAAGATGATCTATGTAGCAGATTGGGAGGGGGTCATACCTTGAAACTCACTTTGCGCTGCTGTAAATCATGCCTGATGCCAACAGGGCAGGTGGGAGGACAACTGTGGGACATAACATGATCTTTGAGAAAGCTTCTTACCTCAGCTGGATGTTCAAGGTTAGTATTTCCACCATTGATTAAGTGTGATTTTTGCTACTGTGTGTCTTACTAACTCCTTTCTACTCTCATGGGAGCAAATATTAGGCCAAGACCACATTTTAACCATATAAACATTGAGAGCCAGTGTTCTCTCGATGTGTATATTTTCACAAATTTTATTATATGTGGTAAGGGATGCCTTCATCTACTGCTCACTGTGGGTTGGTTTGTTTGTTCTGAATTGGTCTTGGAGAAAATATTTTGTATTTTCACAGGTGGGTGGTTTTTGGTTTTTGGTTTTTTGTGGTGACTGTCCGTTCTGTAAAATAAACAGTTTTAGAAAAAGAGGTAACTTTGCCTTACTGTTTCTACTAGTAAAATTAGTAGCTGATAGAAATTCTTGACTAGGATACCTGCAACAGTAATCTTTGTTCACATATTTACAGCTGACTGGATAGCTAAATGGTTTACATAGGGGGCTGCATAAATTTGGAGTTCAATTCCTCCCAGTACATCCCAGAAAGCCAGCCTTCATGACTTTGGGCAAGCTGCACAGTCTAAGGGCAACATCCCCAGAAGAAAGGTGCGTAACCTGGGGGTCCTCCTGGACTCACGACTACTGTTCGAAGAGCAGGTGGCAGTCGTGGCCAGGAGGGCTTTTGCACAACTTTGTGTAATACGCCAGTTACGCCCACTCCTAGACCGGGACGCCTTGCTTATGGTTACACATGCTCTGGTCACCTCCAGACTTGACTACTGAAATGCGCTCTACATGGGGCTGCCCCTGGTGACCATTCAGAGACTACAGCTGGTCCAAAATGCGGCGGCCCGGGTAGTGATGGGGCGCGGGCGTTATGCTCGTGCAGCACCACTGCTCCGGGAGCTGCACTGGTTGCCAGTATGTCTCCGGGTGCAATTCAAGGTGCTGGTTATTACCTTTAAAGCCCTATATGGTAGTGGGCCAGGATACCTAAGAGACCGTGTCACCCTAAGAACGTCTGTCCATCCCACCAGGGCGGACCCGAGGGGCTCTCTTGTTATTCCATTGACTAGAGAGGCCCGCCTCACTAGCACTAGGAAGAGGGCCTTCTCTGTGTTCGCCCCGGCCCTTTGGAACCTCCTTCCGACGGAGCTGCGCCTACAGGCAGAGCTCTTGCCTTTTCGAAGAGGCTTAAAGACCTGGCTGGCGGAGCATGTGTGGGGACCCAGTAACACGGGATCCCATACAGGCTGGTTGATTTGAGGGACAGCCACCCCTCCTGCCCCGGGTTTTATCCGTTACGCTGTTTTTAATCTTTTCTTATGAATTCTTTCCTATGAATTCCTAAGGTTTTAAACACTATTATTTTTATTGGATTCGGTCTGTGTTTTTAGCTATGCTGTAAGCCGCACAGAGTCGGGTTTACCCAATTGGGGCGGGATAACAAACGTGAATAAATAAATAATAATAAATAATAAATAAATAATAATAATCTATGTTTTTTATGGACTATGCTAATGAAACAATAAACAATGTTTTTCTCCACAACGTATTTTATTGGGTAAGAGGTGGTACTACATACACACACACACACACACACACACACACACACACACACACACACATACACACACACACACACACACACCAAATTTGCTACCAAATATCTCCCTAAGTCTTCTTCTTTCCCCCCTGGTATTCATGGTTTTGAATGGGTCCAAGAAGAGCAGCTAAAAGGGTTTTTTTAGCTGGAAATGCAGCCCAGTTCTCTTGCTAGGTAACTTTGAGGAAGTTCTGCGGGAGCTTTTTGAAATATAGAAGTCCCAAATAAAGAACATGGGGAGACCCAGAGTAGAGCAGGACGACTGGTAAAGCTGACACTTTATGTCTACCCACTTGAGGAGCAGAACTCTGCTTCTATAGATGGACTTCCTTTGCTAGGCAGAGGCAGCGGGTCTGTGATGGAAAGCTGCATCTTGCTTTTGAAATTAAAATATTTACATACATATCCTTTGGCATATACAAAGTCCAACTCAACAGTGCTGGCATGGTTAAAGTACAGGAGTTGCCACAGCATTTCATTTTCTACAACCCAAAGTTGCAAGGAAATCTGCCGTCCAATTTTGCCATGAAAGAAGATACAAAGTTAAACCTGATCAGGTAAACAACTAAGAAGGTAAGTGCATGTGCATACTCATGTGTGCCTACACACAGTGGTGGGCTCCAAAAATTGTTTACTACCACACTGTGTGTGTGGTATGGTGGGTGTGGCCAGGGGGAAAGCCCTACGTTGTACCCAAATTAGGATTACTTTATTTCAAAACTTGGACCGGGGGGGGGGGCAACCAGAATTTCTGCTACCAGTTCTGCCGAACTGGTGCGGACCAGCTGATGCCCACCACTGCCTACACACACATTTGTAAGTCTGAGAGTTGCTAAGACTAGCAACTTTTCTCAATGCTTTCCCACACACATACTCAAAATTACAATAATCAATGTGTTTCTGTTCCAAAAT
This sequence comes from Furcifer pardalis, assembly GCA_030440675.1. Classification (NCBI taxonomy): domain Eukaryota; kingdom Metazoa; phylum Chordata; class Lepidosauria; order Squamata; family Chamaeleonidae; genus Furcifer; species Furcifer pardalis. The sequence continues at coordinate 5,908,155 of CP126895.1, read as the reverse complement.
AACATCAATGATTATAACCATCACTATTATACATTAAAACAATGACATTTCCAGGGCATATTTTTTCCTTTAAAAAAACTGGGATAATAAATTGACCTAAAGCCTATTAATAAAAATGGCAAACTGACTTGGAGCAGAGGAATGTTTTAACTTAGTGCCAAAAAGAGGAAAATATTGGGGAAGGTAGCGGCAAGTAAGACTAAAGGAGATTCACTGAAGAAAGTCCCCTTCTTGATAAGGTTAAACAAGAACAAAAGCTACTTGAAAATATGGTTTGCAAAGCCCTTTACTGTTCCAGGAATGCTTTTGCAGCATTTTGATTTACTCTCTCAAAAGGGTTAAGGTTTTTTCCTCTCCTCCTCTGTCTCCAATTAGGGTAAAAGCACCTGCTCACTTACTCTTCACCCCTCATACTAGTACACAGAAAGCGTCCAGGAGAGATGAGATTTATGCATCAAGATTTGACAGCCTTTTCTTATTTATTTTTACTAAGATATAAATTACACCTAGGCCACTCAGTCTAGGGATAAGTTATTCATTATCTGCCTAGTAAGTATGTTTGTGGATCAGATGTGGAAAAGGTATTTTGGTTAGAAAGTGCAATTGTTCAAGCATGATTTACAATTCTAGAAGTTAAGACTTTTCATTGGTGATTACTCGGTATGTTCTACTGACTTTGGAGTTTTACTAAATGGAGGTAAGGAGAAAAGAATATAAGATGGTTGTTGTTGGATGATAAAAAGAACAGGGAAGAAAGAAAGCTGTGCTTTCTCTGTAGCATGGATAAATGCTATCATTTGAAGCATGCAAAGGAAAAGAAGTGTCTTAGGATATCCAGGAGAAATTGCGGTCCGATGGTTGATTGCACAATGTATTAGAAATATTGTATACTGGAATGACTATTACAAATATTTTATTTTATTTATTTATTTCAATTTATATGCTGTCTTTATGGCCAAAAGGCCACACAGGGCAGTGAAAAAACACAATAAAGCTACATTAATAGGTAACATGCATGAAAACAGCATGAAACAATCATAATCAATATATAAACACACAACACACCATACAGAACCAATTAAAAGTAAAGACTATGATGAGCCATAAAAAGAATCAAGCATTTGGGTAGGGAATAGGAGACTGCCCCCAAAAAACCTCTCTATAGATTTTGGCTTTGATGGCTCTCCTGAATGCCTGGAGGGAGGGTGCAATAGGAGTGTGTTCCACATCATCAGGGACACCACCAACAAGGCCCAGTTCCTTGTACAGGTCTCCCCCATATATCCATGGGGATACATTTCAATACCTTCCATGGATACTTGAAATCACAAGCAACAGTAATTCCTATATTTAACACAAATACTTCAGTCATAGAAACAGGAGAAGGGTTTCAAATGCCTCCATCATTTTACATGAGAGCTCCAAAATGTCTGCCTCCATTCTTTCTAAAGATTGCTTTGTAGACAGTGGCCTCTAGTTGCCAGTTCTGTTAATGTTGCATAGAAATACACATTATATACAGCATTATGAATTTCAGGGATATTTTTATTGAACACTTTTAGGCCTATAGATAACTGAAAAGGCAAACACTGAACCTGTGGCTGGAGAGAGAGAGAGAGAAAGAGAGTGATAAGAAAAATTATTAGCTTTCATTACATCCCTACTCCTCATCTGACCAGTCTAACAAGGCAAGCACAGTGGAACCCCATATAACGAATGTCCCCTATAGTGGAAAAAATTGCATAATGAAAAGAAAATGAAAAACCTGGCACCCTGTACAATGGAAAATTTTGCTATGCGATACAGCATCCTTATTGAAAAAACCGTACAACGAAAATCTCTACGGGAAAAATTGCTGAGAATTTTTTTTTTTGCTGTACAATTTTTCCATAGAGATTTTTGTTAGTAATGGGGGGCAGGGGAATCATATAACAAAAAAAAAAGCAATGCAAACAGCCCCATAGAATGAATTATTTTTGTTCTATGTGGCTTCAGTGTACTTTACCTTTTCTTGATGGTACAGCCTAGATCTCAAAAGCTTCTTTTTCTGTAATTCCTCTTACTTTGTCTACGCCACTGTTAGTCACATGCTCTGTGTTAAGTGGCCCCAGCAAAGCCAGAGTCTGCAGAGCAATGGGACATTCAATTATTGCAAAAAAAAAACAAAAACACACACACAAATCCAGCCAGTTTAGTACCATATTAGCTTATGTTCCATTCAGCCAGGAAACTGAAAGCAAACGTTCGTGCCCAATGACTAGGGATGATACTGTGCTTTGGAGTGTTTACCAACCAGGCAGTCTTTTTGTGCTTGCTTTGTGTGTGCTTTATCTTACAAAGGGAAAATACATTAGTTGGGCACATAGCCATTTTGTGCAAACTGTGGAAACCATGGAGGGGGGAGTGTTGCTTGCTTTGTTCTTGTGCTGAAAGGAGGACTCAGTAGTTTCTTAATGGATTTTCTCAAAGTGTTGGGACAACCATCTCATGGAGAATACACGTTCCTTATATCTTAGCTCCATCCATCCCCTCTTGAGGGGATGGCAAAAAATCTCTGAAAGTTTGGGTGGGGGTAGCTGTTTGGTGCCTCATGGGGGCAGCCGTGTCACTGGGAGCTATGCTGCATTATGACACAGGAACATTCTCACTGCCACTCTTGAGATGCTGAATGCTACAACTTGCTTTTGTTTAAGGTTTCAAAAGGGGGAAAGATGGAAAGACTTGTCAGCCACCTCATCAATTTTTTAACCTTTTAATTTTTTTCTTTAAGTTGTTTTTAACTTTTTTAATTATTATTGAAATCTGTTGATTTTTGTGAATTTTAAAAGCTTTTTCAATTTTTATAATTGTAACTTTGAAGTTTTAGATAATGGGTTCAGGTTGTATTATGTTATGCTTTTATGATGTTGTAAACTGCCCTGGGTCGCCCCGGTGAGGAGGGTGGTATAAAAATGTGAATAAATAAATAAATAAACAAACATTACATAGATTCTTTGCTTTTTTAGTTTTTGAATGATGGTTCATTGAAGGTAGAAAGTTGAGTCTACTCTAATCGGAGGGTGAAAACGTCATTAGTTTACCAACTTTTATCCAAGATGGGAGGAGCTTGAGGTTTAAATGAAAATAAGAAGAAAGAAAAACTGAAATGAACAGAAAAATGTCCCAAGTCTTTGTATGGTTAACTTTTAAAGGAGTGGCACTGAATCTTTATACAGCCAATAATGCTTGTAGGCACAGTCACCTCTTTCTTCTAAAAGGCTTCTCAACTTTAACAACAGTTTGGCAAGGGACACAATGTGTTTCTAGAAGAACCTACCAAAATTCATAAACTTCTTCATCTTTGGGTTGGAGACAAAGTAAATTATGATTTTCAACTTGATGAATGGTACAAATTGCTCTGGAATACAAATAGCTGTTGATGGTAAATTGACATGTGAGATCAAGTTGAGAAAAGGGTTGGTAAAAGATAATATTGTAAAGATGAAGCTAAAGTACTTTGGGCATCAAATGAGAAGAGAGGATTCACTTGAGAAAGCCTTAATGCTGGCAAAGGTGGAGGGCAAAAGAAGAAAGGGGTGGCCAAAAATGAGATGGCTAGGTGGTATTGTAGATGCAATGGGCACAGAGCTGGGTGGGTTGAGGAGGATGGTGGAGGACAGGGGTGCCTTGAGGGCAATGGTCCATGGGGTCGCAAAGGGTCAGAATCGACTGTGCAACTGAACAACAATATTGTAAATTACAGATATACGGGAATAAATTTTGGAATATATCCTAGTGAAGAGGAAAGGGAGAATGCTATCACAGGAAGTAAGGTCATTTTGGAATTGGATGGAGGGGTATTAGTAATATGAACATATATGATTTTATTAAGGCCCCATGTGTGATGTGTGTAGAGTTAATATCTCAATATATTGTATATTTGATTGTTTTGTATAATTTTCTTTTTTGTTGTTGTGTGTAAATTTAAAAAATAAAAATGCAGAAAGCAAGAAAAAATAGAAAGTAAAACATGTCACTTTCAAATTAATTCACCTTCAAAACTGAAGTTGTTGGTAGCTCATGAATTATCCTGGTGGCACTAAACCCAACTCTTTTCTAGCTCAGGGACATAGTCACTGTTCCAGTTTTAAAGTTAGGCAAGGCAAGCATCGGTCTAAGTCCTTGGATAACTCAGCATGTCTTGAACTGCTATAAAGATAGTAATAGTCAGTAGAGAAAACAAGTAATCCCTCTTCTTAAACAATAAACTATATTTGCAGTCAATCATAGCTGGCTGGGTAGCTTTCTAGTTTAGGCATCATGATTCTCCATGGTGGAATCTCTAAATAAATGTAACTTTTCCATACTTCAAAATGCCACTGACCGCTGTTAAATCTCCCATTGCATTTCTGACTGATCACTCAATAGGAATTTACTCAACTGAACACATTTATAAGACATTAAATATAGCGTGGAAACAGTCAAGTTGGAAACACTTCATAGGCTAGCAGCTAAAGGCGGGGAATAGAGGCTTACTCATCCGTTTTCATTCATCCTATATAGGAGACATGGAATTTTAACTGAGGTGGCTTTTACCTCCTTGAATTGGCTACAATAGTTTACATTGTTGCCCTCTTGTACAGCGATGACTTTCCTCCATATTCGTAGAAAACACAATGTTTCTGCAATGTTTTCATGATATTTTGAAAGTGGAGCTGTCAGAAATGGGGGGAGTGAGTTTCAGGGGCTTGGCTGCTGGGGTGGGGTGGGGGGCGGACATCGCTTTTTGAACTTTTTTCTATTATTGCATTATAGTGCAATTATATTGTACAGTATTGTGATATTTATGTGGTACTTTGTTAGCCGAAATGAGTCGCATTGTCGAATGGGTGGCATCCAAATGTAGAAGCAGCAGCAGCAGCAGCAGCAGCAGCAGCAGCAGCAGCGATGATGATGATGATGATGATGATGATGATGATGATGATGATGATGATGATGATGATGATGATGATGATGATGATGATGATAATAATAATAATAATAATAATAATAATAATAATAATAATAATAATAATAATAATAATAATAATAATAATAATAACCTCATAACTACACCCACTCCCATGATACTGTATACCAAAAAACTCGGAAGAAGACTCAAATCTCTTCAGAGGTCATTGTTCTCTCAAAATGAGGCATTCACCAATGATCAGGAACATACTTAGACTCCAAACCAGTGAAAAGTCTAATATGGAAGCTAATATAAGAACATACAAGAGCCCTGGTGGTACAGTGGTTAAACTTCCATACTGCAGCCAGAACATTGTGAGTTTGATGCTGATGGGGACAAGGTTGCCTCAGCCTTCCAACCTACTGAGATCAGTAAAATGAGTATCCAGCATGTTGGAGGCAAAATGCTATGAACTACACAGAAAGTGCACTAAGTGCTATGGGGTGGTATGAAAGTTCAATCACTATTGCTAATGTTCTTCCATCGAATACAACGTGGACTCACTGTCAAACTTAGAAGTATGTGCCTTCTTGCTGACTAACATCTGTCCTCTGGAAATCACTCTAGCTACAGAGATTACATTCCCATCCTCACACAGGCCACAGATGGGGATTAAACAGGGCCACCGCTATTCAGAAAAGAAGTGTCTTAAACATAGTACTGTCCACATCTGTAGAATGCAAGCATGTTTCATGTTTAAGAACAAAGTAAATAGGTGTTTCTGGTGCCTGTATGAAACATGGGCCCCAGTGCTTCCAATCTTAATGATTTCTGTTTTATTTATAGAAAAAATGTTCCTCTCTTCTTCTTTAACCCACTGACATAGCAATGGTCTGTGGTTGTTGTTTTTTAAATCCATGAACATTGTGTTCCTTTGCAAGCTTCATTAAGCCTGTTTTAATTAAACATGCTGCTGCATCAGGGGAGAAAGCAGACAGTTTTGGTTTTAAATACACTTCTGGTTTCAAAAATGGTAAATGTCAATGTTTACATGTTTGCTGGCTTGGCTAAATTATCCCAAGCCCTCTGCAGCTATCACCTGTAATTATCTCTTATGGCTGTGACACCTACCGCTAAGGACTGGGGCTGATCAGATTGCAGGCTTCTTTCAGCTTCAGGACCCAATGGGCAAAACAGCGTGCAGGGCCAGCAGATGTTTCTAGTTTGAAAACAGTGGGAACTTCATGAACTGTTTTCCCCCCAACCACCCAGGAGTAAATGCCACCATGGTTGAAAAACTGGAAGCATTTGTCAGATGCAAGGAAGCGAAAGACTGTGAAAGGATGCTCTAGTAATTTGCTGCCCCCCCCCCGCGTTGGATTTCTCCTACACGTATTTATATATACAAAAGAACAACACTATACAGTCTGTCCATACAAAACAGCCTGAGGATCAGATGTTGGTGGGGGGACTTTTGCAGAGGGAAGCTTATCATTGCAATATTTAATATTTAATGGGGCTATAATAGAAGAGAATAATCTTGCAGAAATGGCTAGAGGCTAATGCTGATGTTAGAATGTGCTTAAGGACTTGTGACTACCAGGGATTTTAGGGTGTAAAATGGGAACATCAGAGTATGACACAGGGAAAGTGTGTACTAAAGCCTCCAACCCCCTTCAGGCATAGAAGAATATTGAGGTTTCAAGGACCGGCCCCTGCTGTGGCTAGGCAATATGTAGATGCTGTGTTGTCCGATCCTTGTAAACATACAGAGAGCCCAGTCTCACCTCATCAACACAACACAATGCACTTTTGAAGTGCAACGTAATCCTTCTAAGTGAATTCAAGATGTTGATAATGGTTTTTGATTTGGTAAATGGGTCCTAGAGATACAAGGAGTGTTTCTATAGTGTGCCCCCATAGTACAGTAGTTTAAGGTGCAGCCCGGTACCCAAAACTCTCCTCATGTTCTGAATTCAGTCCTAGCAGTCTCAAGACTGACTCAATCTTCCATCCTTCTGAGCTTGATAAAATGGCTACTCAATTTATGGAGGACAAAATGCTAATTACTTAGTGACCCCCTCCCCCTATAGGAGATATATAAGGGTAATTGATTGTGGTGACTTAGGTGGTTACGATGCTGAAGTTGATGAATGAAATGTTGACAGGTCAGCAGTTCGAGACCTGAGTGCTGCATGATGGAGTGAGCTCCCGTCTCTGTCCCTGCTCCTGCCAACCTAGCAATTCAAAAGTAAGAAATTGCAAGTAGATAAATAGGTGACACTTCAGTGGGAAGGTAACAGTATTCCACGCACTCCGGTGTCTAGCCATGCCTGCCACATGACCAAGAAAAAATCTGCAGACTCAGACAGCCCTGGCTCTTTGACTGTAAACAGAGGTGAGCACCAAACCCTAGAGTCAGATAGGTCCGGCATTTGAGCAAGAGCGACATATAAGGGTAATTGCTACTGTTATATACCTGCCTGAACATTAAGATCTGCTGGAGAGTGTAATGCCCTATAAGGAAATAGGGAGAGCCGTGACATCCAAATGACGTTTGCCCTCCCTTTCACAGCCCAACTGATACCAGCACTATTTTTAAATTATGACAAGAAAAAAATCTGAGCATTTGGCACCTAGAGAGACAGTGACTTTGGTTTCTAAGGCCTGTTTCCTGGTTCTTAATTTTCCTCAAAATGAAGGGTTTTTTTTTAAAAAAACTTAAAATTAGTTCAAGGTATTTGAATTATTTAAATTTTTTAAATGCTGATTGTCTCATTCCCTCAGAATTGTGGAGGTGGAATGGGTTGTAAATAAATAAAGATATAAACAGACAGACAGACAGACAGATAGATAGACAGACAGACAATGTGTTATAGCAGTTGCTATTATTGCTGTCATCCTAAAATTATGTCTAAAATCTCAACTTCTCAAAATGTACATTATAACAAAAATGTGAATGTATTCATCTATTCCTGCTAATATTATATTAAAGGTCCTTATTTTTAAAATCCTGTTAGTGTGAGGTATGAGACCAACCTTTCCTTTTGTGTTGCCTTGTGTGTGTAGAAAGCACTACAAAGGATTACAAAGTCATTGATACATTTGTAATAAATTGTGTTTGCAGCATAGAGGGAATAGCTTGGCTCGCGGTCTCGAGTCGTTGCAACTGTAGTGGAAGAGGAGGAGGCCAGCAAAAAAATCGATAGGTCCAGTGTAAGCAAAGTCAGAACAACCTTTAAAATAATAAGACAAATCAATTTATTTCACAAATGTCTTCATTTCCAAATGCCATTGTTTTGGTGCGCTGTGCTGCCATTGCTCATGACATTTCAGAAAACTGGGCTCTTAATCATTTTGGTGCAGAGGGAGTTATCATGTAAACAGCCGGGCTGAAAGATTACGCACTTCCCCCAAAGATATCCTGCCACAGCCAAGTCCAGAGGGAAGGTTACAGAGGGGCACAAGGTGGTGGCAGCAGTGAGGGAGGGGGGCTAAGATTGAAGGGGGGGGTGTTTTAGAAATATGGACCGAGGGAAAAGACCTTACTTTATGGTTATGTACAATGAAAAGTAATTACACAGAAAAATGAAAGCTTGGGCCTGATGTGCGCAGGGAAGAAGAAGGAGAAGGGAATTCTGATCTTTTTTAAAGCTTAGAGTCCATTTTGATATAATTGGTTCCAGAATTATTTATGACATTAATTGCTGCATTATCGACTACCTGTCAGCAGCTCTGGCAGTTAGTCCATCTTTCTTAGCACAGAAAGCCAGCTCAGCCCAAACGAGAGTGACAAGCTAATTATACCCATCTCCCGTTCAATGACAAATGCTGCTCATCGGAAGCCTTTTCTAGAAATAAGCTTTCATTCTCCCCACCCCACCCCCTTTTTTTTTTCCTGAGCCAGACTCAGCCGATATCTCAAGGTACAGATCACAGCTAAAACTCTGCTCACCAGGGCTATTAGCTCTGAACATCTCACTTGAGCCAAAAAAAAAAAACCCTAAGCATCTTATGTTATCAAACTGTATGTCATTCCCTGATACTAGTTTTCAATGAATGTGAACTGGGCCACGCATGTCACTCAACGCCGTGGCAGAAAGAGCAGACCTGACTGAATTAGGCAGCCCTTTCTTTCACAGCCCTGCCAGGACGCTGACAGCAATTCCAGGATTCGGCACCCAGGCTTTTGCATTTGATGCAGTTAAACTTACCAAACTGATAGTGTTGCTGTGGGCTTGTATTTTGTCCACTAAACAAACAGAAGGAAGTGAAAGCCAGGAAAGAGTGATGTTTAGACACACACCTTCTAGATGGTGTAGGATAGGCAAGGGGACTCCACTATGATCTTTGTCAACTTTGTGAGGTAGCATGTCCAGTAAGGTAAAGGTTGTCCTTGCTCATAAGCCAGTCATATCCAACTCTAGAGTTCAGTGCTCATCTCTGTGTACAGCCAAAGAGCCAGCACTGTCTGCATCTGCAGATGTTTCTGTGGACATGTGATAGGCATGATTAGACACTGGAGTGCACAGAACGCTGCTTACCTTCCCACCAAAGTGGTACCTATTTATCTACTTGCAATTTCTTGCTTTCAAACTGCTAGGTTGCAGGGATAGAGACTGAAACTCACTCCGTCATTCAGCACTTGGGTCTAAAACTGCCAACCTACCGACCTTCCAGTCGTGAAGTTCAGTGTCTTAACCACTAAGCCACCACAGTCCCCAGTAGATAGACATAAATGGCTCTGCTCCATGCATAGGAAGAAGTGGACGTCAAGGGAGCCTTATCCAGAAATGAGAGAGGGAGATTTCTGGGTCATAAATCACTGGAAGGCGTGGATTTCAGTCCATTTGGGGCAGCTTGCAGACCAAGCAGTGGGTGCTGCCAGATCACAAGACCAAATGACATGTGTTAGTTTCTAAAGTGCCACAAGGCTCTCTGTTGTTGTTGTTTTTTGCTGGAACAAACAACAGAATAATGCTGGAATTAACTTGAAACAATATTAATTTAATAGAAATGAAGAAACATCCCTCATCACTTTGATAAGAAATTGTCAGGTTAAGTCAAGATGAAAGACCAGTGTGTGATATTCTCCAGTCCTTACAGCTGAAAATTAAGATATCAGAATAGAAGGAATGTGATGCTTAAAGTATAATTCAGAATGAAGTATTTTTGAAAATTGCACTAATTTTCAGAAATGGCAAAAATGTTTTATATATTTATAAAGGGAGCCAAAACTATTTATATTCTGCATGTTAATTTTGGAAGTATCAACTCACCCCAATAATAATAATAATAATAATAATAATAATAATAATAATAATAATAATAATAATAATAATAATAATAATAATAATAATATTATTATTATTATTATTATTATTATTATTATTATTATTATTATTATTATTATTATTATTATTATTATTATTAATTGAAAGGATTTTTGCTGAAGAAACTCCACTCATGGGTTATCCGAATGAGCCTCCTTTCATGTCCTCAAGATATTTTCTTTTTGGATGATATCTTTTGAATGGTTGCAAAAATCTTTTCTTGTACAGTATTAGGATGTATTGATTGCTCTTGTCACTATGGTTGCCTTCAATGACGTACCATAGCCAGAGCTGATTGGATACGTGTCCATTTTATCCATTGTGTAATGTCTGGTAGAATTAGAACACCCAATGTGAGTGAATTTAGGATGTATTGTTTTCAAACACATAGCTAATTAACAAAATTTGATTGGTTATGTAGCATGGAAACAACTAGTTCATTGTATGATCCCTGATTGGTTCAGACTTACACTGTGAAAGATTAAAAAGATAAAAAGCTAGTCTCTGAAGAGGACATTTTTTTAAAAAATGAAATTATATTGAAGCAGAAACAGACATAGAGAAGAAATGATGCCAAGGGAGGGGTTTTTGTGTGTGATCTTTCCCCAAAGTGTTTTCCAGAAGGGGAAAAAAGCCCCCTCTCAGTTGCTACTTTTGATCCAGATATCATCATTGAAGATTACTTGGCATGAATATAAATAAAATTAAATATGTATTTTCAGTTTTATGGTTTGTTTACTTAGGATATTTATGGATTTGGGTTTTTCAAAGACAAAGTAGATTGTGGTTAAACAACTCTCCCTCTTTCTCTCTTTGGTTAGCTGGTGAGGTACAAGTCAAGTAAACAGAATCGAAGCTTGGCACATTCTACACTTTTATCAAAGTACATGCCATGGGGGGAAAACCTAGCACATAAATTGAGTCTGAAGCTTTTACAAATTGGCTATTTAAACTACTCTGTGCCTATAAATTGTACGGTGCTGGAGGCCATCTTTCTATGGCCATTGTTCTTTCGTGAAGCAAGACAACAAACTCTAGTAGGAAAAATCCAGAAAACCTCCATTGTATCAGGAAGCAAATTGACTGCATATTAAAATAAAGCAAGAAGATAAGAAAGCTGGACGACAGAGAAAATGCAAGTGACTGCAAAGTACAAAAGGAGATGTTGTTTTGCATGCAGGCTGGTAAATTAAAGATGATAAATTTTTAGCAACTCCAACTCAAGCAAGAATAATATATTTATTTATTTTTATTTGTATACCTTGTATATCTCCCACTTTGCTCCCTATAGAGGACCCAAGGCAGCTCACAGCAACTAAAACGATAAAATAATCAACAGTTTTAAAAATACCATGTAAATATCGTACTTTTTTTAAAAAAATTAAGTGTTGCAGAATTCTGAGAATAACAACATTTGACTGTCAGTTACTGACACTGCTTGAGTATACTGTAATTTATAATTTGTCTTACATATTCAGAAAGAAAATCAGTGTTGCTAAACGTATTTGTCAGTACTACTGAGAAACACCTCATTTCAGTGTTTTTTGCACTCCATTAGAAAATGTTAGATTGTTTACAATCCCTGTTTTAAATTGTGTCCACTTGCCAATAGTGACGTCATATGAAGCTAAACGCAATGGGTTGCATGCTGTGGTGATGTTATCACATTTACTGGGTGATCCCTTGTTGGGAAAGAAAAGCAGCCCAGCCAGACAGTGGTGGGATGTCAAAAATTTTACTACCCCACTGTGACATCATTACAGTATGGGCGGAGCTGACATCATGACATCGTGGGCAGAGCCAATGTCATGATATTGTGGGTGGGGCCAAAGAAAATAATAAAATAAAATAAAAATAAGCACACACACGCACACACAGCCCTCAACCCAACCGCCCACCCACAGCACAAACCCATAAATCAATTAATTATTTAATTGAATAAATGAATAAAATAAATACATTAAAATACAACCAACCAACCAACCAACCCCAAACACAAATCTACCAGAGCTTTTAAACCAGAGCTTAAAGCTTATTCTGGCTAATCTTTCTCATACTAGGTCAGATGGAAGGAACTACAGAATGAACTCACCACAAGATGGCTTCATTTTGGTACTTTTCAACTTTTCAACAGTTAAAGAAATTAGGTACTAAGTCTTTGCCTAACCAGTTCTCTAGGATAATATGCCTTAATGTAAATGTAAAACAGCTGTACCTCCTTAAGGGTTCTCCAATTGGAGCTTATTGATGAAGTAACTCTAAGACTTTACTTAAAAACCCCAAGCCAGCCAGTGGCGGAACCAGTGAAAAGGTAAGCCTCAAAGGTGGTTCCCCCCAAAAGCTGCTACTGGTTCTCCGGGACACTGGGGAAAGTTAGTACCGGTTCTGGAGAACTGGTGAGAACCTGTTACATCCCATCACTGCAGCCAGAGCAAAAGAAGACCTGCAGCCAAAGAAAATATTTCCAGATGAAACAGTATAAAATTGAGTCTAAGTTTCTATTCATCTGTATATGCAGTACATTTAAGTAAGCATTGGGGGATGTGAGGAACTCCTAGTTTCCCTCAAAAATTACTGGGTAATACCTAACATAGCTTTGTTAGTTTATGTCAAAGATGGGAATTCCTGGTGTAGCGACCATGCTGGCTGGTTTATTCTGGGAGCTGCAATGCGAATAATAATTACATTCATCTTTCAAGAGTATTGACACTCATCTTTCCCCCTGTTTCTACATCTTTCCCCATTAAACAGTGGTTTCACTTCTAACCACAAAATGATGGTGATAGGATTTGATACTCCCAGAACATTGCCTTGGATGTGACTGATATCTATAGCACTCACAAGTACAACTGCTTGACCTCATAGAAGAGACAGAAGAAGAGGTAGCAATGTCAGTGCAGCCACCAACAAACTACTACAGAAGTTAAATAAGTTAGCCAAATATGATGGTGGCCTGAGAACATGAAAATTGATGCTAGGCTGATGCTCATGGACTTAGTGAGTTGTTCCATTGACTTCTTCTACACCATCACTGCATTCAAAGAGCTATTTGCCAACTTTTGGAAACAGTAACATGGACAGGAAAAAAAGGGGCATTAAAGTAACCTTTCCCAACTGGTACCCTTCAGACATGTTATACTACAACACTCATTGCCTGAGATTTTGTTGACATTCTGCAAGTACTGCTGCTCATTGCTTAGTGGAAGTGTCATTCATGAAGCACCTCCACAGGTGGATTGTGCAATTGCTTTTGCCTGGGCAGAACTCCCATCACATTTATGCAGGTATATTGTTACATTGTGCCTAAACAGGATTCTGGCCATTGTCCCAAACCACGTGGGAGAACTAAGAGTTGTAATACAACAGATCTGGAGATTTGGATGATGTCTGGAGGGTGACAACTGTGAAAGAGTAAACAGGATGTCATGATCTAAACCAGTGGTTCTGAACTTCTTTTTTTTTTTAGCCATGCCCCACCTAAGCATCTCTAAAATCCTGGTTCCCCACTGATGTATACTTTTTATTATTCAAAAAAAAAGAAGAAAAGAACTCCTATTCATGTGGAGAAAACCTAAAAGCCCACTGTTAATAGCTCATTCTCCAATTGCCCCCCTTAAAAATCAAATTGCCTCGTATTGGGAACCATGGATCTAAATAAAGTCACAGTCTTGAGTTTGTAAGAGCTAAGCTAGGATATTAATGACAGAACATTTTCATAACACTTGCCCTAAGTCAGCGGTGGCTTGATGACACATAAAAACAATGGTTTCAAGATGTGCAAATGTCCTTAAAAACTCCGAGCAGTTTCAGCAGAACCTTATCAAAAATGTTGACCTTCTTTAAATTTTTAGATGTTTAGGTTTACTGATTTTAATCATAGTATTGTACTGTGATTCAATTTTATACTGTGACTGTTGTTTTACTGACTGTAAGTCGCCCTGAGTCACCACGGCAAGCAGGCGGCGATAGAAGTCTAAATAAATAAATATCTAATCTGAATTCAGTGAAAATTTGCTAGCCTCCAAAGGGGGGGGGGCTACTTAGAAAAATATGTAGGGAAAGGTGGATGTTTACAGCAAAGCCAAACATTATCATGGCACTTGGTGCATCTCCTTGTCAAGACTGATCCTTATTTGAAATATAATAAAGGATGAAATGGTTAAATACATCACTGTTTTGCCAATAATAGGTGTTCTTATATAAGTCTAAATGGCAGTCAGGCTGCCCAGCCTATTGATTCTACTGTCTAATGGTTCAAAGAGATGTTATCGTGATTAATTAGAAGGCAAAAACAAATGCATCTTAGTTCTGTTAAATCTCCTGGCACTTTCTTTCACTTTCTTCCCTGCAGTAAGTAGTGTTGTATTTAGAGTTGGAAAATGCCTAAACCAGAATAGCAATGAAACTCAGCATGGTAGGAGTCAGTCTCAGTGACTTTATTTCAGCTGTTAGTGATTTCAAAACATACAAACCAGTTATTATGGTCATATAATACTAGTAAAGCAAATTTAAACACCTACTGGAACAAAGGCAAAAAAGAAAGGAAAGGAAAGGAATGAAAGCAACTCTCTTCAACCACTTTATTTCTTGTTGTTGTTCAGTCACACAGTCGATTCCGACCCTTTGCGACCCCATGGACCACTGTCCGCCAGGCACTTCTGTCCTCCACCATCCTCCTCAACTCGCTCAGCTCTGTGCCCATTGTCTCTACAATACCATCTAGCCATCTCATCTTGGGCCGTCCCCTTCTTCTTTTGCCCTCCACCCTTCCCAGCATCAAGGCTTTCTCAAGCGAATCCTTTCTTCTCATTTGATGTTCAAAGTACTTTAGCTTCATCTTCACTATTTGACCTTCTAAGGAGCAGTCAGGTAATTCTGTAGTCATAACACCACTAGTTCTGTACAGTAATACCTCGGATAACGCTAAGACTTGGTTCCACAAGTCTTGATGTTATCTGATTTTTAGTGTTATCTGATGCATGTTAAAATCCTATGGGATGGATCAGATAACGTTAAAGCTCCATAGAGATACATTGTAACCACACAGGCTTTAGCAGTTGTTATCCGATCCATCCCATAGGACCTTAATGTTATTCGATCCAATTCTCCTCCCCAGATTACTTAACATTATGCGATTTTAGCGTTTTCCGAGGTATTACTGTATTTGGATTACATTATATCCATTTGTATTAAATTAGTATTCCTTCCTTCCTTCCTACCTTCCCTGCTTTCAATATATTCTGCCATATATCTTGAGATCTCAGGGTAGAATTCAAAAATAAAATATATATATATAAGAATTCAATACTTTAAAAGCAGTTGAAACAATCTAAAACATTAAAAACTGCATTTATTAGACCAACCATGGTAGAGTAACCTCCATTAAAATCATGACCCATAGTCCTCAAAGTGAATAACAACATTTTAACATAGCACTAAAACAAGATTAGCATCAGCACCAACCAAACTTCTACGAGGAGAGCTTTCCGCAATTGAGAGCCTGTAGCTGATAAAACCATCTCCCAAGTCTGTATATTGGATCATTCTCCATGGTAGAAATCAAAGATGGAGAACCACCCTGGCAGATCTGTTATGCAGCTCCTGAGCTGCTTAGAGCTTTGTAAGTCACCATGAACATCTTGAAAGCAAACCAGAAGCATGCTCTTATCCAGTGCAGTTCTTTCAAAACCAGTGATACAGGCTCTGAAAAGTTATCCAGTGTGCAGTTTAGCTGTGACATATTACACCTGCAGCAGCATCCATGTAATTTTTGAGTGAAGCATTTCATAAAGTGCATCACAATTCTCTAAAAAGGAGATTCCTAGTGAATGAACTACTGAAGGCCAACTGAAATGGTTGTAGCTGGCAGGCCAGGCAAAGATAGCCCAAGCCACTGTACTCACATGAGCCTTGGGAGCCAAAGATAGTTCAAGGAGTGCCTGCAGAGAATACACCTATTTCTTCAGAGAGAGTAAAAACCCCTCCAGAACAGATATTCTGCATAGTTCCAAGATGTTGGAATCACCCAGCTATGCAGCCTATATTGTCAAGATTCAGCTTCCGTGGTCCATATACAGACCGTTATAGACTCCAAACTGCAATTCAATGCATACACACACAACTTCACACAACTCCATTGGTAAAAAAATAGAGCTGGATGTCATCAGTATACTGATGGCACCAAACCCCAAAACTTTACATGACCTTTCACAGGAGCTTCGTATGGACATTAAACATCGGGGGGGGGGGGCAGAATGGATCCATGTAGCACTCCACAGTTTAATCATCATGGGGCTGACCAGAAGTCCCCCAGTGCCACTCTCAGGAACTGATCCCACAGATAGGAACAGAACCACTGCAACCTAATGCCTCCTATTCCCATTCTGTACAGCCAGTACTCTTTACTAATTATATGTTCTAGGAGGGGTAACATAAGGAGAGTTTTCCTGGAACCTGTGGGGGGTGTTAAGATGTAACATTGGACCCATTTCTGAAAATTCTGGATGTTCAAGGCCTTCAATCTCTGTTACTATTTGTGCCACATTATCATCTCTTACCCTGTTGCACTTTCTTCAACTTTTTTGCTAATAAAGCAAAAAAAAAAAAAAAGGCCATAAGCTGTTTTACATTCTTCATAACTTCCAATTCTATTAGTTCATTGAGAAATTACTCTTAAAAATACCACTGTAATTTTGTTAGTTTAGGAGTTTGGGGGTGGTGGTGGTGGTTCTGAGAGCTGTGTTTCAGAAAATAACACCTCAAACATTTTGACCTATGAGATGAAGGATAGCTTTGCTTACAATTTATCAACAGATTTCTCAGAACTCTTCCCTGCAATGATAATAAATATCCAAACATTGTATAAATAGAGGCATACACAGTGTACTCCTGAAGGCAGGAAGTAATATTTCACCTGGAATCCTCAGAGGAAATGGTCAAAGCAGAAGGAATATCTAGAAACTTTCTGCTTCTTTTCCAAACCTAAAAACTATACAACTTTATATTTATCCAATACAACAGTCCCTTCAACATAGTTGGAGTAGGTGAGTAGGTGGGAACCTCTCATTGAAATAATATCTAAAAAAATAGTTCCTATTAAGAAAAAGATGCTCAATGGGAATATCAATTAAACTTTCTGGGCTATTAATAAACCATCTTGATTAAAAAAACAGAATGCTTACTTACTAGTTAAGGAACAGAAACCTAGTGTATCAGAAAACAAAACAAAATAAACACAACAAAACAAAAATAAAAACACATTGTAGCACGTTAAAGACTAACTGCTTTATTTTTATTGTTAGCTTTCATGGATCAAGTCCACTTCTTCGTGGATAAAGTCCACTTGATCCACTAAAGCTAACAATAAAAATAAAGCAGTTAGTCTTTAAAGTGCTACAGTGTTTTTATTTTATTTTTATTTTATTTTGTTTTCTGAAATCCTGAACCACAGAATAACACAGCTACTATTCAAAAAAGAAACCTAGTGGAAGCTCTCTGTATCTCCAAAGAGCAGTGATGGCAAACGTTGGCACTCCAGGTGTTCTTGGATTTCAATTAACAGAAGCCCATGTCTGCACTCCTGCTGATCAGGGCTCCTGGGAATTGAAGTTCAAGAACATCTGGAGTGCAAAGGTTTCTCATCACTGCTATAGAGTGTTAGCCTGGCGTTGGGTTGGGTACTGATATGGTTATACAAGCGTGGAGCCTGGAAAAAGTCACTTTTTAGGACTACAATTCTCAGAATCCCTCACCCAGCATGACAGTGTTGGTTGGAAGCTTTTTGGAGGTATAGTCTAAGAGGGTAATTTTCCAAAGCTCTGGGCTGGTTAATGTTGGAAATGGGATGCAACCCTTTTTGGATTCTTGAGATTCCCAATAGGAGCTTTCATAGCAGGGAGAAAATATCAAAGGAACAATCAGCAGTGACAATTGGGCAACTGCCTCCCTTTTGCAAGTCTTTCTTAACAGCTTTTAAGATAAAAATATACAAACTGCAGTGTTCCTTCTTCTTCCCTCCTCAAAACTAAACATCCCCCCCCCCCGATAGCATTACATCTGCTAACTCTTGGCATCACAGAGGTGCGTAACAGCCTTACTGTGCTGCGGGTATTTTTTTAATGCACCAAATAATACTACTTTAAGTGGAGGGCAGGGAGAGCATCCAGAAATGTTAAGGAATTCATGTGTAGCTGAGTTCTGCATATCTGTTTTGAATGCAGCACATAACAAAGGTCACAGATAGCCCCGCGTTGTCTTTTCTGTGGTGCATCTGTTCTATGGGGAAATGTTCCCAGGTTTCTTCTTGAGGAAAAAAAATGTTGTAAAAGCCTGGTTACTACTGAATATATTTCTAAATGACAAGATTTATTTGACCACATTTTGATATGTTTAGGGGAAACCTAGGCTGACAGTTAGAGGAGGCAGGAAGAGGGGGCCACAGCAACTTCCACCCAAACAGAAAATGTCAGCTCTTCCCTCGCTAGGATGAAGAAGCATCCTGATGAAAAAAAGAGCAGACGTTTAAAAGTTTCTGACATGTGTCACGGACGCAGCCATTGAGCCAGTGCTCCTGATGTGGCTGAAGTTGACAGCATCCGAGCCACTGGAGCTGGCTGCGGGACATTCAAAGTTTGGTGTGTGTCACATCGAATCCTTGTCATGTCACCCTAGAAAAAGAAGGAGGGAGGGAGACAGATGGATGTAGGCATCAGCAGTGGTTCTGAAATTTAAAACAACACCCCCACCCCCATCTAAGTGATACTATGAAGCAGCCATAACACTGGACCAGCTACCAAACATCTGGGTTCACAGAAGGTCAGGGTGGATTTTTCTTTTTGATATAATTCTTTCAAGTAATTGACAGCAGTTTGCCAAATTCTTGACCCAAACACATATCCTTTGCATCCCAGACATAAAATGTTCGTGTAGTGGGTGGTCTATAAGGATACTCACTAAACTAGTGTCCCAGCTGTTCCCAAGATATTTACAGTCAAGCCACATTTCTTCACTCTGGATGATCTCTACAGAAGATCCAAAGATCTGGGCATTCAGTGAAACAGCAACTCTGTTCTGTGCACTGTGTTGCAACCAGGGTCTTGTTTTGAAAATCCTAGATCTTATTGACTGTCTAATTGTGACATTTAATGCTTTTACTACAGTAGATTGGAAGGACCAAGCTTTCCCAGAGCTGCTACTGTGCAGATAAAAATCCAAGTTCCATAAAAGGGGCACAAGTATGGGGCATGATTTAAGCAAGGCCTGTGGGATATTAATGAAACAGTGATTAACTGGGACATAACTAGCATATCAACCAGGAATCAGAGAGAGGCACAGCAGGTGTCAATCAGTGACTTCAAAAATATATTATTGGCAGAGCTGAAAGGAATAACAACCACAATTTAATAACCTCATAGGATTAGGAGGGATGGGAGAGAAAGGTACTAGAAGGAAGATATATGTTTGGGCAAGGAAGAAAGATTTGGAGAAAGGAGTGAATATTGTTCTAGTGCTCTACATATAGTGATAAAATGACCAAGGATAGGACTGGCTGTAATACTGCAACACTCTTATGTAATGTAAAATCTCTCAGATCATAATGTGTGCAGCTTCAGTCTCCAGTGGAACATGTTTAGGTCCCAACATGATTAACTACATGCACTGAATTTGACCAGTGGGAAAAGATGCTAGACAACAGGGCTGTAAGGAAAAATTGATGGGAGAGGAGAGACGAAGAATCTTTATCCTGCCTGCTAGCCTCCACATTACATTTAGTTTTAGATGATCAGCAGATATCCAGGTTCCCACATCTGTGTCTCCTCCAAACATCTATTTCTGTTCATGGTGTATTGCTGGCCTCATAATAGTACTTGGAACTCTTAGTTCGTGATGCACTACTTTTCAATGTACATAAGTGGAGAAAAAGTCTATGTCTTCTGTAATGGTGTTGCTGCCCATAAACCCATCTTGAAGGAGGAACAATTGCAGATTGATCCATATTCACTGATCCGTTGCCACTGTGCTAATGTTATAGTAGTACTTCACTGAAAATAGTAGAGTTCTGTATGTAACCATTAAAATGTATAAATGGTTCCTACACACTTCAAAATTAATGGCTTCCCTTGCACAATAATGGCCAAAATCCATGTGAATGTTGTCTGCTAAAGGACATTGGTGTAACCCGAATTGGCAAATAATTGCTAATTAACAAATATCTGACTAAATTCCTAGTCTCATACTGAGTCATCTAATTGGAACACTACTAGCAACTCAACAAGGAACTCATTAATTAGTGGCTAGTCACTGCTCCAAGTTGAATCAATGCACTTTTCCAGGTGTAAATATTCACTTGGATTCTGGCCAGTACTGATGGGGTGTCCAAAGAATTGAAGTTCACAGGTATCAACCTCTTAACTGAGTCCTGTGAGTGAAGGTGTGATCATTGCCTAACTTCAAGTTTAATATGGGCAGCCCTTTTTTTTTTTAATGGCCCTGGAGGTGAAAATCTGTGGATTTAATTTTAGTATTTTCCAAATACAATCAGACTGTGATAATGTGGCTCCTCTGGCAAACTGCATTTTTACAAAAATCCCTCTTATTAAAAAGTCAGTGGTACCTACAGGCTATGAGGCTGGTTTCTACTTAAATCATTTGGCTACCTAGACAGAGTGATAAATCAAGCACAAAGCAAGGGCTTATGGATTTGCTTTCCATATGTTACCGTGTGCTTTCCAAGAGAGGGACACAGTGTCAAAATGGTGTGATGCTGCAAAAATGTGGAGTGTGGATAAGACTTGCACATTAAATTACAAGTCTGCCCTTAAATTCTGTTGGAGATGTTATTTAACTAAAACCAATGCAATGCTTTGCTCTGTATCTCTCTCTGTATGTTTGTTTGTTTTATTTGCTTTTGGACATTCTGATCAGTGCAAGTAGAGATATGAACTCCTCCATTCCCCCCCCCCCTAAATGTACTGCCATTTAGCAGAGTAGACCCTGAAGGGAAATGATCTTCAGATCCAATACAACTGAAATAAGTCAGGAAAGAAGCTTTGGAGAGTCGTAGTTCAACATGGAAAACAAGTCTTATTCTCAAACTAAATGCTATCTTTGTTCTTTTTAGTTCAGCATCTTGTCAGTATTGGGTCTGACCTCATTGTTCAGAGGCAAATAAAGTCTGCTTGCTTCCTGCCATTCAAGCATCCCAGCTGCTCCTCTAATGTGAATGAGCAATTGTGCTGATTTCCTTCCTAAATATAAAATGGAAAGTAACCCTTAGTTCAAATGGCTTAACTTTCACATAAAAGCTAGTAGGCACTACTTTCTGGTGAGCTCCGTGGTCCATAATTCCTCAGAATTTCAAAATCCCCAGAGACAGCTTAGATATCTCCTAGTGTCATACTAGACCTTTCCAAACACGTGCTGATACCTTTAATCTTGCAAGGGATCGATAACATTATCAACCTTTAGCCTTTTGCTAAAAATGACTGAAAACTTACTGTGGTTTGCATATGTCTTATAACTGCTGTAAGCCATGTCATGGATGTCCAGATCCATCTGGTGAAGATCATCTTTCAAGCTGTTATTATTTCCATTGCATGTGCAGCGTGAGCCTGTATCATACTAAAAATAAAATAAAAATGCTTGCCCAGTTATCCACAGAACTAAATTCAGGTTTCAAAATCTAGTGAAATTTATTCCAGCTTTCTGCAAATTACTTGGAGGAGGAGGAGAAGTAGGTCCATCCCTCTCTGTCAGACAGAGCTTAATCAATGATTATAAGATAGTTTACTGAGACAAACAAACAAAAATGGATTTTGCATGTATCAAAATACATAAATTATGGGAGATTGAATAATTTGTTTCATCAAATTGGGAATTAGGTTCCTTTGTTTATAGTTTTACATTATTGGTATTCACAGAAACACATTGGAGATGTGGGAGGAGAAGATAACATTGATGATGATTCTACCCTAAAGGGGGAATATTTGTTATATGTTTTAGATTTAATGAACCATTGAAATAAGACATGAGATTTATATGAGGTATTTTAATTTTTCATAAAGGACCACTTTTCAAGCCACAGGTAGTAAAGTTAAGATATTTCCTGTTCAATGTTCTAATTGATATTTGAGTTCTGTTTGTTAATTGATGGAGCCACAAGCAAGTGGCAGCCTTAATCCGTTTGGAAACAAGAAAGCAGCTTTTGTTGTTCAGTTGCACAGTCAATTCCGACCCTCTGCGACCCCATGGACCACTGTCCGCCAGGCACTCCTGTCCTCCACCATCCCCCTCAACTCGCTCAGTTCTGTGCCCATTGTCTCCACAATACCATCTAACCATCTCATCTTGGGCCGTCCCCTTCTTCTTTTGCCCTCGACCCTTCCAAGCATCAAGGCTTTCTCAAGTGAATCTTCTCTTCTCATCTGATGTCCAAAGTTCTTTAGCTTCATCTTTATTATTTGACCTTCTAATGAGCAGTCAGGCTTGATTTCTTCTAAGATTGACCTATTTGTTCTCCTCGCTGTCCTGGGGACTCTCAAAACCCTTCTCCAACACCACATCTCAAAGGCATCTATTCTTCTGTGCTCGGCTTTCCTTATGGTCCTGCTCTCACAACCATACATTGCCACTGGGAATACCATTGCTTTGACTATGCAAATTTTTGTTTGCAATGTGATGTCTCTACTTTTCACTATGCTCCCCAGGTTTCTCATTGCTTGCCTCCCAAGAATCAGTCGCCTTTTTATTTCATGGCTGCAATCACCATCTGCAGGTAGCTTTGATCCTAGGAAAGTAAAATCTGTCACTTCGGCCATTCCTGCTCGGCCGGAGGGAAAGGAGAAAGCAAAGAGGGGGAGAAGAGGAAAAGCCGCGGGACAGGTGGTGAGAGGACTCGCGCCCCCAGCCCAGCGCCCCTTCAGCCATTCCTACTCGGCCAGAGGGAAAGGAAAAAGTAAAAAGGGGGAGAAGAAGAAGAAATGCCGCGGGACGGCAGCAGCGGCGGGTCGGGCGGAGAAGAGGAGCATGCCGCTGACACACACCTCACTGCCGCCACAGCAGTGAGGAGAACCTCGGCGGGCACCGGGCAGCTAGCAGGGTGAGGGAGACCGAACGGCTGAGGAGGGACCTCGCAAATGACACAGGCACTGCCGACGCAAGACCACCAGCAGGCAGCTGAAACTGACTGAATGCATGGGATAAGTAATTCATCTACACTAATGTAGCTGACTTTAGATACTTTAGTAGAGACTTATAGTGAACTTACAGTAGAGACTTGATATATTGGACTTCATAACAAGGATACTTAGAAACTCTTGACTTATAACTACATATAACCAACACTAATTAGCTTACTTTTCAGTCTGATACTGTTTAAACTGTTATAATGTGCATGATAATACCTTGTTTTAAACTGTGATAACATGTATGAGGAGAGGATACTGACGTAGAAACCGTCAAACCAACGTCAGGAATTTTGCCAAGAGAACCCTATGGACCAAAACAAAAGAAAGCAGCTGCTAGTAGTAAATCCTTTTATTGCTTCTTGTTTTCTTCCTAATTGGAAGTAATTGGAGCCATCACACTTTCATATTGCGAAGGGCAACCCTACTGTCAGGCTGAAAGAGGTGGTCAGAATGAAGGTCAGTGAGTTGCTAGAGCTATATCTGCTATATAGTCTATCCAAAAAAAGGAAACCATAGAGAGACCAAATATACTTAAGGAAGAGCTGGTGCACTGTTAAAGATGATTATCAGACAACAGCTTTACTATGGCACATCAGCCCATCTCCCAGGTGTTCCTTCCTGCCCCTTTCTGGCCCCTGTTAAAGGGCTTCTATGTTTTTTTTTGTGTGGGAAGGATCACTCCACTTTGGCTTGTCTCTAGCATTTGTGATCACTGAGAATGGACCAATGGGACCCTCCCTCTTTCAATTTGCAAACATTGTGAAGTAGCTTAATAAATGAGCCACTTGGATATTGATAAATGAATCAGTTCCCCTGCTCAACATAGGACAAGGGAAGTGATTTTCCCCTCTGTATATAGATTATTGGGTGTTTTTCTTAAATCTTTCTTTATCTCATCTTAAAGAGCCACTCAAAAAAACTGCCTGCGAGGGAAGTGATTAATTTGCCAATATCCTGAAGTGGCTTGCTTATTAAGCCACTTCATGATATTAGCAGGAGACATTTTTGTATGAATAGTGCTCTAATCATTCAATTGAATGTGACCCACACTAGCTCACTCCCTGCAACTAGTGAAACTGAACCCAGAGCTGCCTTAAGATCCAGTGGAAAATGTTGTAGCACCACCACCACCACCAGTAAGTAAGATGTAGCCTGCTTGTTTTTGCTTCAAGTAGCAAAATATATTGAATTGGCCCTGCCCATTATCCAGATAAAGCAACTAGAGGCAGTACCTAGGAAAATTTGAATACTGGCTGGATAATGTAAAACCTCTCCTGAGGAATGGAGAAGGAAATGGGGCCAATCAAGTACAGTAATACCTCGGATAACGTTTACCTCGGATAATGCTAAAATTGCATAACGTTACATAACCTGGGGAGGAGAATTGGATCGAATAACACTAAGGTCCTATGGGATGGATCAGATAACAACCCCTAAAGCCTGTGTGGTTACAATGTATCTCTATGGAGCTTTAACTTTATCCGATCCATCCCATAGGATTTCAACATGCATCGGATAACACTAAAAATCGGATAACACCAAGACTTGTGGAAGCAAGTTTTAGCATTATCTGAGGTATTACTGTACCTATATTTTTGTGACTGAGTGCTTATAAACTTCCATGTAAATACTACAGATAATATTACATCTACTTCACTTTCATGATGGAACATTCTGGAAGGTGTTATGATTCCATTGATAGAGGTTGCCAGCTTCATGAGAATATAACTGGGACTTAAGGATGTCTTCGTCACTATATCATGCACCAAACAGACAGCCTGCTTCAAGATATAGAGGTCACAAACTCAGAAGACAAAACATATTATTTCAGAATTTAGATCCTCCATTTTTTAAATACTCCCTTGCCATCATATAAATGTAAGAAAAGTACAGGCTGGCAAAGCAAGAACACCACAATTGAAAGAAATACTGCTTTGCACAAGGCAGACCCAGAATTCACTGCAGCAGGGGGTCAGAGGGCTAAATAAAGCAACTAGGTTATTAAAGAAGGCTAGGATAAATTTATGATCCCTCACTAGCATGTGAGGCTTTGGGCAGTAGGATAAGGACAAGCGGATCACCAAAGCTTCAAGGGTTCTACCTCCCTCCTCTCATGAATCAGAGTGAGCAGCCTGGAGGCAGGAGATGAGAAATGGCAAGAGCAATAATCTCAGGGAATGGAAGAAAATCCTTGAGTTTGTCATTCTTGATGCGCATTACATCACACCAGCAAACTGCTTATTTCTTATGGGCACGGGGTCATTTTCTGATCTTTCATATGACTGCCTGCTGCCTGGATGACAGGGATGGGGGAGAAAGGGGAATCATTACACAGGTTGTTTAAGAAAAGAATATATGAATATAAACAGAAACACACCCTCTAGTCTATATGCATCCCCCCCCCAAAGAAAAAATAACCTCAGAGAGAGAGAGAGAGAGAATAACAAGATCAAATGTTTGGTGGACTGCTATGCAGTGGCTCAAGTGGTTAAGATGCTGACTGGAAGGCGGCACGTCAGCAGTTCATTACCCAAGTACTGCACGATAGAATGAGCTCCCTTCTTTGCCCCAGATCCTGCCAACCTAGCAGTTTGAAAGCAAAAAATTGCAAGTAGATCAATTGGGACCACTTCGGTGGGACGGTAAACAGCATTCCGTGCACTCCGGTGTCCAGGCATGCCCGCCACATGTTCATGGAAATGTCTGCAGAAACAGACAGCACTGGCTCTTCGGCTATAAACAGATGAGCACTGAACCCTAGAGTTGGATATGACTGGCTTTCAAGCACAGGTAACCTTTACCTTTATGCATATATCAACCCCCCTTTTTAAAATCACATAATGTTTAAAAATAAATAATAGGCCAGAAGGCAAATGGCTCTGCATATACTGAACAGCACAAAACACATTCATATTAAAATGTATTTTGATGTATATTCCGATTTTCTCCCAGAACTGG
Source organism: Furcifer pardalis (assembly GCA_030440675.1). Lineage (NCBI taxonomy): Eukaryota > Metazoa > Chordata > Lepidosauria > Squamata > Chamaeleonidae > Furcifer > Furcifer pardalis. The sequence goes on along the minus strand of CP126895.1, from coordinate 5,881,750 downwards.
GAATCAGGGCAGGTCACATCAAGATTAACTTAAAGGGTAGCTGTAACAACAACAACAATTGTAATACTAAAAACCAATTAAACAGTTTATAATACCAAATGCTTAGGATAGGTCACCCTTCCTCAAAAGCCAGTCATATCGGACTCTAGGGTGCGGCATTCATCCCTGTTTAAAACCAAAGAGCCAGTGGTTGTGTCTGCAGACATTTCCATAGTTATGTAGAAGGCATGACTAGACACTGGAACACACAGAACACTGTTTACCATTCCTGCTGAAGTGGTATCTATTTATCTATTTGCAATTTCTTGCTTTTGTACTGCTAGGTTGGCAGGACCTGGGACAGAGATGGGAGTTAGGCCAATATAAAATCACATCAGTTCTAATGTATAACTGTGAGAAAGCACCATACTTACCCATTATAAGCCAGACCTTTAATGAAAGCTTCTTCTTCATCAGCCAGTATATTGCCACAGTATGACTAAAGATCTTTAGCTGTCAGCAGGAAAACAAGAAGGGTACCAACCCATCTTCTCTTGATTGGAAGCTCTCTTGCCTCAATGCGGCCACCAGGAAGTTCCTGTCTCAGTTTCTTAGCAAACATGTTAAAGTTGAAAGGAACTATGAAAATTTGTGAAACATAACCAGCTTGGAAAGAGTGCAGTAGCCAGTGAAATTGCTCTAGAAAGTCTGTTCTATGGTCCCCGAACAGTCCCCAGGATACCCCAAGCACAGTCAAACCTCACATAAAGAGGACCTCGCTTAAAGAGTAACTTCGCTTAAAGAGCAGAATTTTCTCTGAATGTTCACTTCGCTTAACAAATAAAACCAACCAAAAACGTGCTTAACAAATAAATTGGGGTTCGCAATCCCCCCCACAATTGGTCATTTACAATGGTGTTTTGCTTAAAGAGCAATCCTATGGAACACATTTATGCTCTTTATGTGAGATACAACTGTATAAGGAAATGGAAAATGAGGGGGCACAATGGCTTAGTGGTTAAAATGCTGATCTTGACAATTGGGACAGGTCAGTAGTTCAAGACTCAAGTGCTGCACAACAGAATGAGCCCCCATTGTTTGCCCCAGCTCCTGCCAACCTAGTCATTATAAAGCAAAAAAAAAAAAAAAAGCAAGTAGATAATTAGATACCACTTCAGCAGGAATGGTAACAGTGTTCTGTGCACTCTGACATCTAGTCATGCCTTCCACGTGACCATGGAAACATCTGCAGATGCAGACAGCACTGTGTTGCATATGAAAAGGAAAAGGGTGGTGCTGTTTTTTTAGGTCTCCATGTAATTGAGAACAGTGGAAAATTATGTTCTTGTTCAACTAGAATGCCTACACCCAAACACAAAACAATCCTCTTTAAGCACATGGCTCTCAGATGGAATAAACTGCAATAGAGCAGTGGGACTGTCAGACATCTGGCCGTCCCCCTTGAGGGCCTCTCCCCTCCTTCCAGGGACTCAGTTAAAGAGCTCCCCCTTCTATCTGAACCTAGCCCCCATTCAGAGAGAGAGAGACGGGCCACGTTACCAGCTAAAGACCTCGCTGTAATTCCGTTCTGGGCTCATTCCTGCTTTGAACAGCCTACGGAGTTTATGGGGAGATATGCGTGGCCCCTTGTGTGTGCAGACTTGTAGTTACCTTTTGCTTACAAATGAGATGTGATCTTCAAGCAAAAAAAAAAAAAGAAGTAGATTTATTGATCAGGTTTCTTGAAGGATATTCCAGAAAAGCATAAATAAAGTTCAGTAACATTAGTCAGTCCAAAGACAGTCCAAAGGCAGAACAAAACAAATGAACCTAGGTAATCATTTTGCAGGTAAAAGAGAAAGATCCCCTAACTTGCTAATTCCAGGGCATCCCAAAACGAACTGAAACTTCCCCTCTCCAAAATGGAAATTCTTAACCATGTGGCGTGTTTAGGCCAATCAGAGAAAGTTCTCATTGAAACAGAAAGTTCCCATAACATAGGATTGTTGACACACGTGCAAAGACAGTGTCTCAGTAGTAGCCACACCAAGGTCTGTGCTACTAGCTGAAGACAAGGAATGGGAACACTGAACTGGAAAACAAGCAATCTTGTGACACAGCCTTGTGACTCAGATGAGAAATGATTTTTGGGGCCTAGTAAAAACCAGGTCCCCTCCATGCTTTGGGAAACATTAGGAAAAAGGTGTCGTTCCATGACAGGAACTATGGGTTCCTTTCTAACAGCATCACCATGAATGACTAATGACTTTTTTGTGTTCCATTAAGCTGCTTCTCATTTATGGCGATCCATAAATATGTTCAAAGCGTGGTTTTCCATTGTCACACTCCATGAGTGAGTTTTCATGGGTAAATTGGGATTTGAACTCAGGTCTGCTGGATACTAGTCCTGCACTCTGCCCACTATATAACACTGGCTGCCAATTAATGACAGAACAGGATTCACTTTGCCATAGCGTTGTGACCAGATAAACTGTTTATTTACTTTTCAAAGACAGCCTCATGAACAGCAACTGCAGTAACCTAAGGGGATATATTTAAGGCCAACCTTCATGCCAGAAGCCCTGGTCAGTTCAAGTCACAGAAAACCTGATCTGCAGGTGTGCTTGCTTGGGCTTCTGGTAATTAAAGTCTAAGAACTCATGGGCACCAAGTTTGGCCACCCCTGATGTAAGGCATAAGTCACAGTAGTCTGATGAGACATCTCCTGTAGCCAGATCAGACAATCTCCTACAATCATTGTAGCTGGTGTACTATCCTCTTGTGTTCAAACATACTAATGGCCAATGCCAAAATACCTGAGTATCCAAAATCAGGATACAAATCTGAATTAGTAGCAGAATGTAACCCCATTTATCACAGGTTTATGCCAGGCTGCCCAAGAGCTATGAAGGTCCTAAGAGCTCCCTGACCTCCCTCTGCTGAACTTTTTTCAGGAGTAAAAATACCAATAACTCCCCTGAAGTACCTTCAAGTGGTGTAGCTGGTCATGCAAAAGCTTTTTTCAGGGGGTCTTGGCCAATTTTGGACCCTTCCAGTGACTTTCAGTATTGAAAAATAGGTGAATGTGGCCCACTAAAACCCCAGATCTCCTGTGTGTGAAAATGGGGCACTGTTATGTCACCACTTCCAACAATTCCTCACCATTGCCATGAGGATTAAGGGTTCACTACACTGACTTATGCTGTTTAGGTTGATTTGCTAGTAATAGCTGTCTTCCTTTTGACTGACCAAGCTGTAAGGAATACATGACAGTGGAAGTCTAGCATTACATCTTCCTTTCTCTGTAAGACCTCTCAAATCCCCCAAGGAGGCTAAGTACAAAGTGGTAGTGGGGAGAATTGAGGCTCCATGCATTGCCCACAGATGACCCATTAAAAACAGTAATCAGCCTTCTCACATTTTGGTCCTACATGAGACTATTTTTGCCACCAGAGGAATGTTTTGTTCTACTTTGTTTTCTTTCTTTTCTGTGTGTGTGTCTGTGTGTGGTGGAGCTGACTGTCATGGCAGAATCAAAGGAAAGAGGCTGAAAGATACTCCCCAATGGACAATGTATGATGCTATCTCCAGTCTTCATTTTTTTAAAATAAATCCTTTTAATAATTATATATATATATATATATTCCCTCACAGAAAATGCCTCCATAGCCACCAACTGAATGGAGAAAAGATGCTTTAATAGCATGATGATGATGATGATGATGATGATGATGATGATGATGATGATGATGATGATGATGATGATGATGATGATAATAATAATAATAATAATAATAATAATAATAATAATAATAATAATAATAATAATAATAATAATAATAATTTCATGTCAGATATTCTTCTGGGTTGAAAGGATTTTTGTGGAAGAAACTCTGCTCAGGTAATATCCAAATGAGGTTCCTTTCATGCTCCCAAGAAATGGGATGGAGACGGGGACTCAATCCATCATGCAGTACTTGGGTCTCGAACTGCTAACTTGGGAGCCTTCCAGCTAACGCGGTGAGCCACCACAGCCACTTAGCAAAATCATATGATATTGATGCAGGTTCACATCCATCTTCGCATTGTCCTGCTTCTCTGAGCCCCACTGAACTGCTAGGTTGATGTGGAGATATAAGGACCCCATCTGGGTTTCTCTTCCTATGTGTGGTTGCCCAGAACCAAAGCACAAAAAGAGGAGGGTCAAGAATCAGTGCATCAAACTCTCCTATCCAGGAAAAGGCTGTTCTTTGAGCTGATGTGTGACTATAACAGGGATAAGTGCTAATTCCATAAAAGGCTGACTTAGGTCTGGAGATTCCAATTGCTTCTTAAAGTCATCACTGTGGTAAAAGGATTTATTTTGTGTGGATAAACAGCTTGTCTCTGTGTACCACAGAGACAGCAGGCTGTAAACAGAGGGGCTGGACTAAGCTATGCCCTTACCTCTCGACTATTTCCTTGAGGTGATGCAAAAATAATTTTGTTTGAGTGTAGAGGATGAAAAGCATGGGAGGGGGCATTTGATAGCTAACGGAAACCAAGCTGTTCTAAGATGCTCACCTCTGGCTACGAACCAGCCGTTATTATCCTATGTCAGAAAAGAGTGATGCCTTCTCTGAAGCATCCAGGCCTTGAATAGTTAGGACAGAGGTCAGGAGCATAGGGCAGAGGTTTAAAGAATAACAAGGACGTGGCAAGGTCAACCCTTCCCCTTGCCATTATTTCATTCAGGGCTGAGCTAAGTGCAGCTCTCCAGAGGATATTGGACTACAGCTCCCAGCAGTCTTCTCTACTGGCTATGTTAGCAACAGCCAATGGGAACTACAGTCCAACAGCAATTAAAGTATTCCACTTTGCCCATCCCTTGCTTTAATTCAATAGAAGTGAGATAAAAGTATCTAAAGCATCAGTAGACCTCTTCATTTGACACAAAGTAAAGGCTTAGTTTAATGAGTTTTTGTGGCTCACTTTCTGAAGAAGTGCGTTGAACTAACCAAGCTCAAGGTCAATAATATGGTCTCACTGAGGTGCCCAGGGGCCTTTGTGGTTATCTCTCTCTGGTTGAGGTTCTTGGTAAAATCATCTGTTTTCAATTAATTTGTCTCTTACATTTTGGGAGTTTGTACGTTTAGCTGTCTAGGGGCATTGCAGGCCCAGACATGCCCTGGAGAGGCAGATGAAGGTTCTGTTCCCTGGCAGAGCTCACCAGTGAGTTGTTGTTTATGCTGGAAACTTATATAAGAAGGATTCTTATCTGGCGAATGCTGGGTACATGGCTGCGAGAGCTAATATATTCATTCCCAGAGTATCCTGCTGTCATACTGGGCATTACAGGAAAATAAAATATTGGTTCATGGGAACTCCACTAACAGAGTGCATTCTACCTAGAACTAAAATATAGCTGGATGTAGTGTTAAGTGCTGGTGGCATACATCAAGACATCCACAGTTCATAGCATGGCCTTGCTGAAGAAGTCACTGCCCTTTAGCAATAGTCTCCCCCATCTGCAAAAGAGGGATCATATCAACCTACCTTACAAAACTATTGTAAAGGCAATTAAAAACACATATATGAAGATCTTAGGACATTATTGGGTCCTGTATACATGAGGTTAAATAATATGATTTTCAGTTTTGCAAGATAGTTCTGCAAGTGCAAAAAGGAAAGCGAAGAAAATTGCACACAGGTCATGGAAGGGAAGCAAGCTTCAAAACAAATTGTGTAGGATACACTTAAAATTTCCCATCAACCTAGTTGTTGAGTTGTTGTTAGCATTTTGTTAACACATTCTTGAGAGGGGACACTGATAAGTGTTGGAGAAAAGGTGGAAAAGTCAGCTTATCATTACTGGATAGCAAACTCATTTTCTCAGTGCAGCCATTCCTCCTCTTTGACAATGGCAAATGTGTGATTCTCAGTCAGCTCTATCCCCATGAAGGAGGTATGGAAAACAATTATGGGATTGTGTGTTGATGTAGAAAAATGAGATATAACTGTGATAAAAGATTCTTCTATTTGAAATGCATGGGCCATCAGCAACCACAAATTGATATACTCCTCTCTACCCCAGTCAACACTAAGGAGTGGTGTTGTTTAATACAGATCTGATCTACCAATACAAGAAAGGATTGCAGTAAAGCAAGCAGGCTCCAGTAGACCAAATCTGACTGAAATAGAAGATTAGTCTACTCATGGCTCTGTAGATCAGGCATTATTGCTCAGGCAGATGACTGGACAACTGGCTTATCGTCAGAGCTCAGGCATGCCTGAACTTCAGTAGACCCAGCCTCTGGCTGCATTGCTTAGAGAGCTGTTCTACCTGCTTGTCAGTTGACCAGATCTCCTCACCCATCTGAAGCCAGTACACTTTGCCTCTGAAGGAGGAGGAGGAGGAGGAGGAGGAGGAGGAGGAGGAGGAGGAGGAGGAGGAGGAGGAGAAGAAGAAGAAGAAGAAGAAGAAGAAGAAGAAGAACAACAACAACAACAACAACAACAACAACAACAACAACAACAACAACAACAACAACAACAACAACAACAACAACAACAACAACAACAACAACAACAACAACAGGCAGGGACCAGTGCTGTCCACATTGAGGACTGGAATTCTTAGTTTGTACTTATATCAAGCCTTCCCTACTGGAGGATGGATCTACTGTATTAGGAACTTGATATATGAGACCATCACAAAGGACAAGGTGGATTTGGGGGCACATTTCATGATTTGGGTGCTAAAATCGTTAGTTACTACTTTGACCGATATTATACAATGCACTTTGCTAATTTAGAGCTGGGGGTGAAAGAGATGTCCAGCAAAGCCAAGAAGAGGAAATATACCATATTTCTTCTGATTTGTTTGGAATTGTATGTAGCACTGAAAATGACAGGCCTCCAAGCACAGGGAAGAGAGAAATCTGCTTGAGGGCTTTACTGGCCTGTTTTTGTCAGAAGCACATTGTCTTCTTCTTAGAAGTGTGGAATAGGAGACGCTCACCTCAGCATCTTGGGAGTTTAATGTTCTTTCTTAAAGTATGCCAAGAGTTAATAACCCTGAAAGTTACAAAGTATAACTGCCCATCCTTTTGTAAACTTGCTATAAAATGCTGCAACAGTCAGAAGAATGACTTCACAGCAGTACAATAGGTGCCTTCATGGTGATCTCAATCCTGCTGCTTTATAGTTTGAAACTACTGAGGCTCTTATTTTTTGGCAATCTCCCTAAGCTAAATAAGTCTGTGCTCTGCCAAAGAGCTGACACTTGGTGTTGCTGAGACATCCCAGGGTGTTGAGGAGAAAGAAGACTCAGCTATAAGACTGAAACCAGAGTTGGCAGCCACCTTCCTAGAGGAATATTCTTTATTCCTGAGCAAAGTTGCTTCCTCAGTTTTCTTGGGATGGGAGTTATCATTACAGGGTTTCCAGCGGCAAACTGCAAAGATCAAGAGTTTGGAACACCTTCTGTATCAGGAAAAGTAAAAACATTTGGGGGACTTTTACTTTAGAAACAAATGAGGAAATATATGACAGAGAGGTATATTATTTATGACTACCATATTTATATATTTTGTAATACTGTAAAATGAAAATACAGTACATACAGATGAGGAGACAACTATGGAGACAAATAGGTAAAGGGTTAACATTCATTGAATTTTCTCTCTCTCAATAAAAAATAGTGGCCAAACTGATGCAAGAGCCACTGTAATCTTCATAGAACAGCCAGGCTCCTTACTCATGGAATTTCCATCTTGTCTCTCTTAAGTCTCAGGTTCCATCCCAAAGCTGTTCCACAGCTTCCCTGGCATTGGTAGATGGAAATGAAATTTAGAACTTCATTTCATCCATATACTGACAACCTAGAAGTTTCATGAAGTTGTTTGAAAGCACAAGGGATTCTTTAAAACATTGTGATGCAAAACTGACCTATGGCCAAGTCATGGAGCAGAGACCTCACCACCATCTACACAGAATGCTCCTCCAAGAAGAGAGGATACCTGGAATTGAGAGATCACCATTTACTTGAACGCTTTGCTTAAGTACACATCATAACTGCCAGCTAAGGAAATGAAAATCTTTCAGTTGCAATTTTGTTGTTCTTCTCTGAATGTCACCTGAATTTATTTCTTAATCTTGTTTTGTATTGAGTTGTTAGACTTTGGTCTGTGTTTATTTGCTTGGAAATTAGTTCATATAATTTTAATGTACTTTTTCTAATGATTTCTTCACTTTCCAGACATCCTCTGAATGGATATGAGTCTCAAGTCTGCTGACTCAGATCCAGGAGGAGCTTTATGGCAAGAACAAACACTCTTGAGGGTACACAAGAGCAAAACCAAATTAGAAGGTGGAGGAAGGTGCTCACTGGACAAGGAACAACATTAAAGGAGGATATATCTGAGGAATTCAACCTCCCCTACATCACTTGGAGGCTGAATAGGCTGAGGGTTGGAGTTACTAGTCTGCCAATTACTGCCAGAAATAAGAACTGATGAGGATTTAGGTTTGACCAATAACAAAGCCAAGATGGTGGCTTCATTTTAGTGGTCCAGGGTTTGATTGGGACACAAAAGAAGAATGTTTTCTTTTAAGAACACATTTAACCAAAGGCATTCAGTTTCCCCTACTGATTAAAGTGTGCCTATGCATGTTTTTTCAATAGTATGTTTTACCCATTCACATTTTTAAAATGTACACTTTTGTTTGTGCACACACTTTATCTCTCTGAAATGCAATATCAGTGTTATAGATGTGGGAATTGTCTAGGCATATTGAACATCATATTACAACAGATCTTAGGGTATGTGAAACGGCTACTTTTCTTTGAGAGTGTCAAATCTAATGAAATTCTTTCCAATACCTGCTGCTAGCTACTGGGCCATGCGTATTAAAGATTCTGTGGTTTTATATGGGGCATCTTAGCCTGAGGCTGGCAACTAGCCTGATAAACTACTAAGAATGGATACGTTCAGATCTCAAGAGTCTTCTCCAGTCATAGAAAAGAACATTGTTGAGTGACAGCCAACTCTTTGACTGACAAGCAATATTAGGCTTGTGAACTGGCCACTCCTGGTACACTAAAAATCCAGCCTTCTGTTTTGCCTTTGACAGATCAATTCAGCACAGTACATACTGCCTGAGGCAATCCAGCTTAAACAGTTGTGTTGGTTCTATGGCAAGTCCCAGGGGTCCTGCATTGAAGAAACATCTCTCTAGGTCCATATTTGCTGATCTTGAGATTATTTTGCCTTATATTTTTTTTAACAAACCTACCCTATTCATAAAAGCAGGCTTTATCTGTATAAACTGCTCGGATTGCAAAACGTAGGCATTGGTTGGAATAATCGCCTAAAATTTTGAAGAGTTGTTAGCACTAATCATAAAACAAAATTAATGTTGCTAATTACTTGATAACCCAAAAGTGTTATTTCAAATGGGACAAATTGTTGTAGTGCACCTTTAGCCTTCCCTGAGAGGGCAGATTTCATTGGCTGTGCAGAGGTTATAGTGAATGCAGTCTGAGAATAATGCACCTTGGACCACCTGAATCTAGAATAGCTGAGGAAGTGACAGTTTCACAAGGAAGCAAAGGCTATACACACTGCTACTTTCCCCACAAACTTAGTGTTAGAAATATTTCCCTCGCTCTTCCTCACAAGGCAAACAAGGAAGATTAGTCGTGTGATCCATATTCAAATTGTAAAGATGCAAAAGATGCAGGAGGCAGGTGATACCTTTATTGGATCACTAAGAAAAACAAAATGTTGTGCAAGCTTTCGTGGTTCAAGACCACCTCTTTAGGCATGTATTTAAATGTTCATGGTGTGGTGGTCTGCCAGGCTCTCTTCTTAAGAACATCAAAATATTTCATGGATTTAGGATGCTACTCCTACAGGAAGCTAGACTTCCTGTAGGAGTGACACATTTTCTTTCGGTGGGGGCGGGGGAAAATGTGAACAATCAAAACACTGGTTCCAGAAAATTGATACCTCAAACCCCCAAAATCATTGGACAAGAGGAGAACTGTTGCTACCCTTTCACTGTTGTGTAACCCATATAACAAAGGATGGGTAAGCAGAAATATTCTGATATATTTTTTATTTGAGATGATTTCAAAATTAATGAGACAAACTTAATTCTATGGTTTTTTTAGTTCAGTTTTCCTCAACAGGTGAAGTATTGCTTGATATGATCCTGTACATGGCTTTGGAGGCTATGAGGGTGCAATCAGGTGAGCATTTAGCCTGTCGTTTGGTGTACTATGAGGGTGGGTGGGTTGATCTTTTTTCCAGCAATCACATGATATAATTTCTGGAGCAAACCAAAGCATCCCCAGAGCATTCCTATGAGCACCTTTCTGGACTCCTGTCACAGGCTTCTACTTTTTCAGTGCTGGTAGAGCACTCTGGTTTGGTCCATTGCTGGTGCATGTGATCCTTCAGTTTGAATTTCCAATATCACAAAATGGCTTAAAATAAGTAAGCAATGTAGCAGATAATCACTTCTCTCTGGACCTACTTATTAAGCTTTATCTGAATGGCCAGTCATGAAACTGCTCACAGCTGAATGATTCAGGTGCAGGCAGTTTCTTGATGGTTGTTTAAAACAAAGCAAAAAAAAAAAGATTATAAGTGATGCAGCACATCAATGATGGTCTATTATAGTTGTGGAAAAATCACTTCCCTTGCTGCTCCACCAAGGAAAAGAGGAAGTGTTCAATATGCCAATACCCTGGACCACCTTGTTTATTAAGCTACTTTACAATATTGGAAGATCAAACCAGAAGGAGGAGGGCCAAATAGAATAATAGAATCATGGAGTGAGAAGGGGGCCATTGAGTCCAACCTCCTGTTCAATGCAGGAATTCAAAGCAAAGCAGATCTGACAGATGGCTGTCCAACTTTCTCCTGAATGCCTCCAGCATTAGGGCCTCTTGATCTCTGATATGCCATTTAGATGTGATGATTGCACCAAATAGCTTATCGCACCTCCACCTTACCCCAAATGATCCTATTTAGCCCACATGAACCCACTCAAAAAGGACCTATGTTAGACAAAGCCTGAATTCCATCTGTGTACAAGTGGCCTGATTCTATACTTAATGTCATGTAATGGGGTGGAACCATAATACTTTGTCTTGCTTTATTCCAGCAAGATGGAACAGAAGAAGAGGTTGCAGTAGTCCCCCACTATCAGATTTTTTCTTATTACTGTACTTGCCTTTTTGTTGTTGTTCAGTCGCACAGTCGATTCCGACCCTTTGCGACCCTATGGACCATTGCATGCCAGGCACCTCTGTCCTCCACCATCCTCCTCAGCCTGCCTAGCTTTGTGCCCATTGCATCTACAATACCATCTAGCCATCTCATTTTTGGCCGCCCCCTTCTTCTTTTGCCCTCCACCTTTTCCAGAATCAAGGCTTTCTCAAGTGAATCTTCTCTTCTCATTTGATGTCCAAAGTACTGTAGCTTCATCTTTACTATTTGACCTTGTAAGGAGCTGTCAGGGTCGATTTCTTCTAAGATTGACCTATATGAACCTACTCCCCCTTTTCTGACTTCTTAAGCTATACTGACTACCCTGGTATGAAAATTGGATAGCAGACATAAGATTAGGAATGTGAATGTCACAACTTTTTTACACAGAAAAAAAAAAAGCGAGAGCAAATAACATCACTTTTTGCTGTGAGAATTCGGTGTCTTTGTTTCCTTCCAACAGAAAAACTTTACAGAAATTCTCACAATTTTTGTAAAAAATATTTCTGGAAGAAATGCCAAGCTTGGCAGAATTACTACAACTCTTGAATGTAATGGCATGATTCCTATGCTGGATTCACCCTGGAAAGGGAAGACAGAACTCCAGTCAGCTGAAACCTGTTCCATTTCCTACGTAGAATGCCATCTTCTCTGCACAGGAATCCCCTGGAAAGGCCGGAGGAAATGCCAACACACCAAACACTGGACTAAACACAACTTTTTTTAAAAAAAACAACAACCCCCAACTAGCTCCTTAGGAGATTGCAGCCCAATCTATCTTCTGTGTTAGTGTTTCAGGGAAATGGAAGCATGCGAAGAAGAAGAAAAAATCAGTTGCATGAAGTATCATGCCCACTGCAATACAAACAATTCTGCTACAAGAGAACAACAACAGTGAAATCTTTGCATATTATTTTATTGTTAATTAACCAGGGAAATGTAGAAAGATCATGACTTTTAATCTGCGGCAACAAAAGAAAAATGCATATGCCAGACTGTCTAGTGGATAATTTTAATTAAACTTGCTACATGAAAGATTGCAAGAAACAAACCCAACACAAATTAGGCTGAGAATAATACTGAAGCATGACCATAGTTCATTCCCAAAATACTTTTGCCTCCAAAAGGGGGGGGGGGCATTCCTGACAATGATACATATGGTTTTGACATTAAGAAAAATTCTGTTGGGGTGGGGGTGGGGAGATAGAAAAAATATATAAAAATCATGTGGTCCGTTTGCAAATATATATTGATTGTTTCAGGCAGGGTTAAAAGCCCCCTGATGTAGACAAGGAGAGATATCCAACCCGACTGTGAGACAAGGTTATTCCAAACACTTCTGCTTCAAATTCCACTGCCATGGTCAAAATACATATTTACGCTTCAAAGCAACCAGTCAAATATAAGGGAGCATGATTTATAGCTTGCAGTTGTTTTTAGGAAACCTTCAGACTCTTCCCCAAAAGTGCAACTAATAATGTTAAAAGGCAAGTCAAAATCAACATAAGAATGGTCCTTAGAAGCAGACAGATGTTGGAATGCAGTCACAGATTCTGACGTTTGTACCCAAATTAATAATGTTTTTTTTAAAAAAAAAATAGAGACATTAGCTCCTAATTCCAAGATGGATGGCTTTTTTGCCTGACCCCTGCCACATGGGCATTTATAAAATGGTACACCGTGCATGGCTGATGAATGTAAATGCATACAACAGGTTAGATGCTGTGGAGAGTATCAGTGGCTACAGAAAAGATTATAAGTTGGGGACTTGGACCAGCATCTTCTTCAATACCAGTGGAGTGGAAAACTCTACTTCTTATAACACAAGATCCACCTGGCAGTTGTTGCACAAGAAGAAATTGCTGCTCATGAAAAATGGTCCACAGTACAACTGGTATGACAATGAAAATCCTGCCCCTACTTTGGTAGATGCAAATGCTGTTTTTAATACAAAAGGTGAAGGACACCTAAATAAAGCAAGGTAAAGTTAATTCCGTACATAAAACCACATACTCTGTCTTTGTATCAGTCTACGATATGAGATCTGAAATATATGGTACAATAGATGCAAAATTGTCAATGAAAACAACGATCCATCATCTCTTCTCTCCAATGCTTAACATTTAAAAGTAAACACACATGGTGTGAAATGTGCAGTCTCCCTGTAAGTAGCAACCTGTAAGCAACAAAGAAGGAACAAGGAAATGCAGAGTACTGTACAATCATGCCACATTTTTCAATTGCTAAACAGGGTAAGAAAGGCAAAGGAGACCTGGGATGCTTAAATGGTGACTTCTGCCCTAAGACCAGGCTTCATGTGCCTTCAGCAAAACTATAAGCCCAAGCAGGTTTTTATATTTGAGACTGAGCAATTCTCACTAAAAATTATAGTCCAAATAAATCCTTCCTTTTTTTAAAAAAAGAAGTCAACAAGAGGCTAATTTGAGCTGGCAAAAAGGCAAGAATTTAGGCTTGTTTCCTTTGGATGTTGCTGAGCAGGTAATAACATAAAGACCACAAATACTGCTTAAGAATACAGCAACAAAACTGTCGCTGATTTTGAAGTGTAAATGTTGACATGTGGACTTGAGACTCTCTCACTTATCTTTCCTTTTTCAAATTTAATACAAGGGGGCTCAACACTCTTTTGTAGTTCCTGTGCTGTTTCTGTGTTCCTGTACTTTTATTCCTCAACATAATGTTTATTTTTTTAAAAAAAAAATCCCCCAAATTTTCCCTCCTGGATGATAAGTGAGGAACAAATACAAAGAACTCTTGAAGGACATCGAAAGAAATCTCTCCTCCACCATTTACTGGGAAACCTTTTCCTACAAAGAAACAGTCAAGCCCACGTAATGTGCCTATCTCATATGTCTGCTTTAAAAATAAAATCGGCAAAGAAAATAAAACCAGGTAGAGAACTCCGGCAGTTTGAAAACACGCAGCCTTCTGACTCCACAGGCAAATTACAGATGAGAAGGGCTGCTCTCCCTTAAAAGCAGCTGGGCATGCTCTGTGAGGCCTCAGGTGTGACCTTTGCTCTTTGGCGAGCCGCAATTGGACCAGGCAATCCATCATGGTGTTCCTCCTGTCAGGCTTGGTGCTTCGCTGCAGCTGTCTGTCACACTGGTGGACGGGACCTGCTTAGAGGCAATCATGTCAATCTCTATGTGACTACTCAGGCTAAAGCAGAAGGATGATTTTTGACAAGTCTGGCAAAGTCAGCAGAAGGTACTGGAAGACTTTGGTTTACACATGTGTTTCCTTTTTTCCTTTTGAAGATGTGGATTATTTTTTTCCTGTTATTCCTCTCCCTCTTCCCCCCCCCCCCTTCCAGGGTGGTGTGATGTGCCCAGATGGATGCTTTTGCAGGGGCACATCACATTTCCCCTCAGAGCTGGTCATCCCGTATAAACCGGTTGCCTTCAGAATGCTTCCCATAGTAGACGTAACGACATTTCCCTAGAACACCTGCAGCAAAAGAGAAACCAAAAGGTTAGCCCTTAACATGATGACAGTATGGAGCAGACAGTGCGAGCAGAAGAGAGGAAGACGAGGAATTCAGTGTAATAAAAATGTGTGCCTATATACAGTACAACCTCGCATAGAGAGCGCCTCGCTTAGAGACTAACTCGCTTAAAGACAGCATTTTCTCTGAATGGTCGCTTCACTTAACAACTAAAGCCAACCACAAACTCACTTAACAACTAAATTGGGGTTCACAATCTCCCCCCCCCAAGTCACAATTGGTCACTTACAATGGTGTTTCATTTGAAGAGCAAACTCACTTAAAGAGCAATTCCATGGAACACATTATGCTCTTTAAGCAAGGTACCACTGTACTTAAAAATTTGGAGGAAAAGAAAGCATTGGCCCAGCTTAAACAGTATGTTCACCTAGAGCTTGGAAAGTGTTAACAAGGGCTGTTTTACTGTGAACAAAATTACATGATCACCTTTAATATTGTTAGAATTTTTGAGTCCAGGATTTCCTTATTATGTCTAAATGTTATTTCAGATAGTCATTTGAGGATTTTTCATTATTTTTAAAATGATAAATATTCAGTAACGTCCTACAGTTACAACATAGTGCAACTAATTGTAGCTAGTGGACAAGGTATCAGAGCATATCTTGATTGTGCAACTGGTCATCTGACTAGGTATACAATTGAAAGGGATTATCACACATTGTCCATTAGCTGCAATTAGCTGAATTCTCAACCTCTATGTTCACTGTGACCTTTTCCATTGGTGACATGGGAGAGAAACATTAGTGTCCAGCCTACTGCCCATTTATGTTCCTGCCCTGCTAGACCAGGAGTGCCCAAACTACAGCCCGGAGGCCAGACCCTGTCCCTGATGCCATTCATCTGGCCCACAAAGCCCTCATCGCTCCCAGAAGTGGAAGTATAATGCACATGTGTGGGAGCGATGAGGGCTTTGTGGGCCAGATGAATTGGTGTCGGGGGTTGGATCCAGCCTCCAGGCCATAGTGACCAGCCCCCTGAACCACATGACTGGCCCCAGGACCCAAAAAGTTTGGGCACCCCTGTGCTGGACAATGGGAACTACAGTGGCTTAGTGGTTAAATGATGAACTTAATGACTGGAAGGTCGGCAGCAGGTCAAGACCCAAGTGCTGCTCAATGGACTGAGTGCCCAGCTCTGTCCCAGCTCTTACCAACCTAGCAGTTCAAAAGCAAGAAATTGCAAGTAGATAAATAGGAATGTCAGCAGGTCAGCAGTTTGAGACCCGGGTACTGCATGATGGAGTAAACTCTTGTCTCTCTCCCAGCTCCTGTCAATTTAACAGTTCAAAAGCAAGAAACTACAAGTAGATAAATAGGTACCACTTCAGTGGGAAGGCAAATAGTATTCCGTGCACTCCAGTGTCTAGTCATGTCTGTCACATGTCCACAGAAATGTCTACAGGCACAGACAGTGCTGGCTCGTTGGTTATAAACAGAGAAGAGCACAAAAAAAAACTAAAGCCAGATATGACTGGCTTTTCAGCACACGTGACCTTTATCTTACTGTTAGTCAACCCAGCATGGCTACAACATTTGAATGAAAAATACACTGTGGACATAGCCAAATTGTATGACAAATATCCAGTTTCTTATAGGCACCTGATTGTGTTTTTCAGAGTTAATTTAATGCCTGTATGTCATGTGTAGATGCCTGTCAAGAAAGACATTTTTGGCCTTCCATGAAATACCCTAGTTGTTCTATCCAACCAGAAATATCCATATACAATTTGAAATTCACATACACCTTTAACCAAAATATTTGTATCAGCTACTCAAATGTTGGCACTTATGATTTCTTAGAGCAGGAATGGGTTAGAAACCTTGGCACTCCAGGTGTTCTTGAACTTCAATTCCCAGAAGCTCGGATCAGCAGGAGTGTTGACTTGGGCTTCTGGTAATTGAAGTCCAAGAACACCTGGAGTGCCAAGGTTCACCATCATAGGATTAGATCATTCTTTTTCTTGTCCATATTGATTTCACCTATATTCATTCACAAATATATCTTATCTTGGTTCTGCATTAATTTGCCATTTTATAAGTTGTATGAAAATGTGTATTTTAATACATTTTGACTACATTAATTCTGACAGATCATGCATCTCTTACATGGTTTTTCTATCTCAAACTACAGTGGTAACTCGAGTTACAAATGGTTTGAGTTACAAAATGTTCACAATACGAATGAAAAACAATTGAAAATAATGGCTCGAGTTATGAATTTTTCCAGAACAGATTAATTGGTTTTTCGATGCATTCCTATGGGAAACCATGTTTTAAGTTATGGGTGTTGGTTTTCAATGCATTCCTATGGGAAATTCGAATTACAAATTTTTCATAACATGGAAAATGCCTTGGAATGCATTAAATTTGTAGCTCGAGGTACCACTGTATACAGTGAAATATACTTTTTAAAAAACATGTTTTTATTAACATTTTGGTTTGAATTTTTAAACTTTGAACTTTCCCACAAGGTCTGTGGAAATGTAAAATCTGAAGGATGCTGTGTTCCAATATTAGTCCAAGAGGTATGGGTTTGGTATAGTAGATCATGTGAGAGACTAAGACTGTGGAGATTTGGGTTCGAATCCCCACTCAGCCATTGAAACTCCTCGGAGGAGTGGAACTGATAAACCACTCCTAAAATATCTAATTTATCTTGAAAGCTCTATCAGGGCTGCTGTAAATCTGTTCTGATTTGACAGCATATAACAACAATAACAATACAGAGACAAATTTATGTAGAAAAGATTAACTTTAAATAGCCATGTAGCAAACGTGTACTTGTAACTGCTGCTGAGACTTTCTTATTGTGAGGTTTGGAACTCTTTTGCTGTCTATAGCAAGACCGAGGAGAAGGTTGACGGCTCATATTGCTCCCAAACTGAAGATGGTTTAGGGATGTTTGAGGAATTCAGTTATTATTAGTTGCAAAATGACTTTGATCCTATCTATATCTCCTGTACTTGTGTGTGGATCAAATTTCAGTTAATTGCCAGCTGTGGTATTTTTCAAAAATTCTCGGGCATTTCTCCAGCTAATCAATGTACGGATTTGGTCTCCACATGTTTGGGAGCAAGCCTCACTTAAACGTGGTGAGTCTCTATTTCAGGTAAGCATGTATAGATTTCCAACCAGGTTACATTTTAAAATATATATTTTGCATGATTATAACTTGGGTCCACAACCTGGAGCAGATCCACTGAAATCAGGACTAACTAAATTCCAATTGATTTCAGTGGGCCTACTCTATGTAAGACTAAATCTGAATCCATTGCATTTAGGAATGACTATTGCAAGAAACACACACTTAGAGATCCATTTTGAGAGAAAACTCAATTCAATTTATTTTGTAATGTGCATGCAGATTTAGTTTAATCGATCACCTAATGCAAAATGGGACTTAAGGTTGAGCTGGTGAAAAGTGATACTGAACAGAAATAGACTGATTTTCCCAAGTACAGTAAAACCTCATATAACACTAAAACCTGGTTCCACAAGTCTTGGTGTTATATGATTTTTAGTGTTATCTGATGCATGTTAAAATCCTATGGGATCCATAGAGATACATTGTAACCACACAGGCTTTAGCGGTTGTTATCTGAAGCATCCCATAGGATCTTAATGTTATCTGATGCAATTCTTCCCCCCAGATTCCTTAATGTTATGCGATTTTAGTGTTATTCGATACTAATGTTATATGAGGTATTACTGTATTTGCCATTGTCTAGAAATCTGCCTGCATGGAAAATTTGACATTTTCTCTTCTAAAACATCATTTCCCCTGGAAGACTGCGGATTTTCTTGTATTTTCTCATAGGGCTGGATGGGCTTTTTGATTTTAAGAATTGAAATCCGAAGTCCGTGAAGTGTGCATTTTGTTAGCGTAAGTTGCTTTGTCCTGATGAACAGCATTTCACAGTAGAGAGCACTGATAAAAGATGCCGAAGGCTGCCATCCTTCCCAGCAGTTTGGGCTGAGGACTGTTTATGGAAAACCCGTTGAGAGGGAGAGAGAGTGCGGAGTGGTCTTTGATGAATGCCGGTGACTACAGCTAGGTGTCAGCTCTTAGAAAATGAGGCAAGGACATGAGGTATTAATATTGTCAATGATCTCTTGACAGGAAAACAGATACTGCGTTCACCACCAGATTTTAAATAGACATCAAGTGCGCTAATGACAAAAGGGCAGGCTTCAGACAAAGGGGGCCTATCTGGCAATGTGCTGAGCGGGGCTTTGGCTAGCAAGAACCTGATCTGAAAAGACACTGTCAGGGCTACAGACAGGCCTGGAATTGTGTGCGGTGACAGAAAACAGAGATGCTGACAGAGATACCGGTGCCATATTATGCCACGTATATTCTAACACTGTCTCCAGCCCTAACGAAACCTGACATCCTTTCCTATCACTTATAGTATTCTCCATGGTTCCTGCAGAAGATTTCTCCCCAGACATCATTACAAACTCCACTGTAGTTTTAAAGTTCCTGGCAGGCCTGTTCTGTCATGGAGGTTGGGTCCTAGAGGCCTAAGGATAACCTCAGTCAATCTAAATTTGGAGATTGCCGCAGAAGTGCTCTCATTTTCACTGAGATCTCAGCGACTTGAGGTGATCTGAACGCTAAAGTGTGAGGAGCTGTCACCTTGAATAAAATCCTTAAAGTAAAGGCGCTCAGTTGCCGGGATGTTCAGCAAAGATGTCCGACAGTCTGGCAGCAAGAAATGAAATCCAGCTGCTGCTGCTCGCCTGGGGATAAAGGTGCTTGGGCTAGTGACAGTTAAAGTCAGCTGATTATTTTTTTTTGAACTCCTGCAGTCTACAATTGTTTAAATTAACGAAGTGTTGTCTCCACTGAGAGTCACCACCAAGGCACGCAGCTGCGATTCGATTGCCGGGTGGATTGTATAGACACTTCTGCTCAGAGGGCTCTGATAAAAGCACAGTTGAAAATGGTGCCATGAGACTTTATTTTTATCATGAAGGTTATTTGTAAAACAATAGGCATCCTTCTAATTCAAATGAGGTGACAATGACGTATTCCTTCTTTGCTCTCTCGCTCTCTCTGCCTTCCTACCCCACACTTAGCATCTGCAGAAGACTGTGAAAATTATAGGGGGTTGTGTGTTACAGTAAGAGCATTTGACAATCAGATATACCATGTGTTGAGTTAGAAAACCAACGGGTTCTGTCTCTGTAGGAGATTCCTACTTCATCCTGCTGTGTGTCCCCACAATTTGTTCTTTTGGCTACACCTTCAGAAAATAGGAAATGAGGAACGAAGCCCCTACATTTAATGACATATGTGGCATTTTTAATTAAAATATCCAGCTCTGATCATAATAAGGTAAGCATACTTCCAATGCATCAAGAGCTTTCGGCTCTTTTCAGAAGAAGCTCCCCGTTCCGGCTCTTGAAAAATGACAACATGAGGTCTCTTGAGGCATCATCTTCCCCCAAATGAGGCTCCTAATTTTTCTTAAGTAGCCGCTTCCACCATCACCATAAGCTGTTAAAACTATAATTATGAAAAAATTGCATTGGGAAGATTCATTTTTAAGTACACTCTTTATCTTTTAAATGTTTTCCCTCTACGGAATGGATGTTCTAATTATACTGGGTAAGTAACAAGCTTGCAATTGCTCGCATGCACTGAGAGATCTGTCTCACTTGAACACTACCCTGTAATGTGCTGGCACAACAGACCTTCCAGGGCTGGGGTGCATGCATGTGTGTTTGAGAGGCGAGCAATTCTCTCCATAAATAAATACAAGCAGGCATACTAAAGCATGCTTTTTTTTTTTTTTAAATGGCTTTTGAAAAACTGGGTGTGCATTGCTCAAAACTCTGGGATTGTTACACCACATAAGCTTCTTAGTAAGAAAATCGTTGTGTTTTTCTTCCCACAAGAAGTGAGATTATGACAGTCAATTTTCTTTCAAACCACTATTTAAACCGACAGCACTTTTCTGGTATTGTTTTCTATGCTTGTGTCAAAAACATTTGCTTGAACAAAGAACTTGCTACGTCTCCAAGCAAACATGTCAAAAATACAGAACATGGATGAAACATAGCTGTACTCTCAGGATTGCTTTATGGTCACAAAGGTCATCCTTGTCCTGAAGCAAGAGACAGCTGGGTGCTCCAGTGGTACCTGTACTTTTTCACAGCTTCAGTTATCTGACTTGCTGTGCCAGCTGCAGGAATGTAGAGACCTGGATAGGGTCATCCATGCTGTTATACTGGAAGCATTTCATGCAGATCTCCATGCACCAGAATTGGGGTGGGGATGTGTAGAATCTGTGATTAGATGGCCCACACTGAGATCAGAATATCACCTGGGGGCTCAAAGGAGGTTTCCAATGGGCTTGAGGGCATAGGATTCCAGCCTTAAAAGTGTATCTCAGATTGCAATAGGAATAGAATAGAATAGAATAGAATAGTGGAAGTCCTTTCCAGTTGCCTGGAGGCTGTCAGGGTCTGGATGGGGGACAACGGGCTACAACTGAATCCCGGCAAGACTGAGTGGCTGTGGGTCGGGAGTCCTGTGTTATCTTGAGAGCTACCATCTTTGGTTCTGGATGGGGCTACTTTGCCCCAAACAGACCCAGTGTGTAACTTGGGGGTCCTCCTGGACTCACGACTAATGTTCGAAGAGCAGGTGGCAGTCGTGGCTAGGAGGGCTTTTGCACAACTTCATGTGATTTGCCAGTTACGCCCACTCCTAGATCAGGACTCCTTGCTCATGATCACACATGCTCTGGTCACCTCCAGACTTGATTACTGCAATGCGCTCTACATGGGGCTGCCCTTGATGACCATTCGGAGGCTTCAACTGGTCCAGAATGCTGCTGCCTGGGTGGTGATGGGGTGTGGGTGGTATGCACATGCCTCACTGCTGCTCCGGGAGCTGCACTGGTTGCCAGTATGTCTCCAGGTGCAATTCAACATGCTAGTAATTACCTTTAAACCCCTACATGGTAGTAGGCCAGGATACTTAAAGAGACTGCCTCACCCCAAGAACATATGTCTGTCCCACCAGAGTGGACCGGAGAGGCTCTCTAGTTGTTCCGTTGGCCAGAGAGGCACATCTCTCTGGCACTAGAAGAAGGGCCTTCTCTGTGTCCACTCCAGCCCTATGGAACCTCCTGCCAATGGAGCAATGTCTCCAGACAGAGTTGCTGCCCTTCAGGAAGAATCTAAAAACATGGTTGGTGGGGCAGGTATGTGGTGTGGGAGGTATAATTTAAGCCCCTCTCTCCCTCTACTTTTTAATCAGTAAGATTAGCAAGATGTAGCAATTTGGTGTACTTTTAATCTTTTTAGATTTAGATTTTAAATTTAAATTTTAACAGTTTTATATTTGAGGTTTTTAGGTAGTGTTTGTGTTTCTATTGTGATGTCTTTTATTACTTGTCAAATGCCCTGAGTCACTTCGGTGAGAAGGGTGGTGGATAAATATGAACAAATAAATAAAAATAAAAATAAATAAAATAAGATGTCTATTGCAATGGTAGGATCAGGACCTTGACGCCCCTCCCCCTGTGCCCACCCCAACATAATCTATTGTAATGTAATGTATTGTCTGTAAGCCGCCCTGAGTCGCCACGGCGAGTGGGCGGCAATATAAATTTGAACTAATAAATAAATAAATAATAATAAAATGCCGAAAGAAAATTTCAGCAAATTTAATTAAATGTTATTCTGATGTGCTTGGCTTTGGTGTGTGGATTTGTTTTGAAGGTCTGCTTTTGTTATGCATGATGCTACTTATCTAAATAACAATAATATTAAAATAATCAAGCTGAAGTCATGGACAAAGATAAATGTAAGATATGCAAGACTCTATATTTATATATAAAATATTCCTCTGATTTTGTGCAAGCATTGGAAATACAGTCAAACCTCATATAACACTAAAACCTGGTTCCACAAGTCTTGATGTTATATGATTTTTAGTGTTATCCGATGCATGTTAAAATCCTATGGGAGCCATAAAGATACATTGTAACCACACAGGCTTTAGCGGTTGTTATCTGATGCATCCCATAGGATCTTAATGTTATCCGATGCAATTCTTCCCCCCAGATTGCTTAATGTTATGCGATTTTAGTGTTATTCGATACTAATGTTATATGAGGTATTACTGTAACAGATTTAGTGGGGTTTAATAGTGCAGATCTGCCCTATTCATTCTGTACAGTGGAAGTCAACATGTGGAGGACACCTATTGGCTCTGGTTGTTAGCCCACATTCATTCGCTATAACCCCTGGAGAAACATTTCAAGATCCATAAAAAAACCTTTTAAAAAATACAATGAAGAATGGCCACTTTTGCTCTGTGAATTAGGGTAGAGAACAGATAGGCTACATGTGCAATTTCAGGCACAGTGATTTATTTATTTATTTATTTGAATTTATATTCCGCCCTACTAGCATGAGCAACTCAGGGCAGATTACAACCAATCAACAATCACACAAAACACAGTTTAAAAACTCTAAAACCAATTTAAAACAACGTCTTATTCCTTTAAGTAAAGGAGTAAAGGAGAGGGACGGCAAGTATAAGATGTTAAATAAGACAGCAGGGAGGGATCAATAAGCCATCATTACCCCGCACCACTCCCTCCAGCCAAGTTTTCACACATTTCCTAAAAGCCAACAGCTCTGTCTGGAGGCGCAACTCCAAAGGCAGGCGGTTCTACAAAGCCGGAGCGGACACGGAGAAGGCCCTCTTTCTAGTGCCAGAGAGTCGAGCCTCTCTGGCAGATGGCACAACTAAGGAGTCTCTCCGGTCCGCTCCTTTTACCAAGGAGACCAAGTAAAAAAGAATGTTTCAGCCTAAAGCAAACAGTATCATCTCCTGTCCATCCAAAGGCATGGACCTCTAGGCAAGTTGTGTGTAAGGAGAGCAAGAAAAGCAGACAACTGGCACACTTATCAGGAAGACAGGGCAGGGGGACAGAGGACGAGAGGTGAAATTGGAGTCACCAGAGAACACAGGCTGGATAAAATCTGCAAAGAAGGCAAGATGAAGTGAAAGCTGTGAAGTTTCCAATTCAGGCCAAGGAGAAGCTGCAGTAATGTTTGATATAAACGAGCAGTCTGTGTGATTAAAAGCAGTCTGGTGTAAAGAGCACTTCAGAGTTCCCACTGCAGCTGTGGATGAAATGTGAGTTCTTTTTCAAAAGAGAGGAAGTGGAAGATGCAAGGGGGGGGGTAGCAAAAGATACACTGCATGCTTATTTTTAAATGATTCAATTCTATACATAATCTGTAAATGGGGGAAAAAAATTGAGGCCTTTGTCCAAATCTTTGGGAATAAACAGACAAGATGGTATTTAATAATAAGCCATATTGTGCCAGGGTTACATTATGTCACCATGATCTAGTCAGGCCACAAACTAGAGGTCATGTTGTATGACCTGGGCTGTGATACAGTTTAAAGCCCTCTAACATATTAAGGAGCGGTGCCATTAGGTTGACAGATTAAAAAAAGATCTCAGAGCTAATGTTTCCATTATGCATATCCTGGCAGTGGAACAAACAACACTCTGTTCCTTAGATGTCATCCTTCATTTGAAAGAAAAGAGAGGGTGAGAAAGAGTCTGTTCCTCCCCGAATGACAGTGACATGATGACCTTTGATCTAGGCATATGCTATCTACAGCTCCACTACCTCTGTTGAAAATGGGCCCATTTAGGGAATATTACTTTAAATCATTTAAGTAGCTCTGACCCCGTGGGGTGTGAATAGGCTAGAGACTTTTTCAAAAGACAAGTGTACGTAGAAATAAAAACTACAAGGCCAGCAACTGTATTTTGTCTTAGGAAGATGAGGATTCTGTGTGAGCTTAGAGCAAATAAGCGGCAGGACGACTGGTTCTATAAGTTGATTCTGTATGGAGAGGCAGGAAGAGGAAACACTGCACTATATATAACTGATAACCAAATGAGACATGGCTGCTTGACAGTCTGCTATATTCACTCAGAATTCTATATAATATGCATCTTATCATTTATGGGACTGGGTTAGGTTTAACACTAAGACATAATTTAGGGTTAGCAGAATAATCCCAGTACCACATCATGTAAACCTGATAAAAAGTCATTAAGAATAACTATGACACAAAACTGTGTCAAAACAGGGTTATGACGCTGTTTGTTTCAACAAAACACAGTTAACATTAATCGTGGTTTATGGTTTGGATGATATGTTACATTCTGGTTAATGTAGTGGCCGGGCATCCCACTACGGTAATGGAGTAGACCATGTGGGGTGATGGTCCCCCTCAGTGGAGGAAATGCCACTGGAAACCATCATATTGGATCCAACGGCAAAATGAATGGATGAAGAACTCTGATTCCCAATGGACACGGTGGCAGAAGAGGGCATGCCAGATGGACAGGCTGTGAAGGTGTGCCTTGTCCATATTCTCAAGGCTGCAGCAGTCCATTGCAGTCCTGCTGTTAAATCCTGCATGTCTCATCTCATGTGTGCTGCAGGAAATGGCTCTATGATCATAGTGTGTGTAATATTTAAATTAAAATTTAATCATCTTGTAGTTCCTGTGCTATTTCTGTGTCCCTATACTTTTCATTCTTCAACTTAATATTTATTTTTTATATATACCGTACCTAAAAATGTCCATCCTGGATAATAAGTCAGGAACAAATACAAAGAACTCTAGAGAGTCCCCCCTCAATCATATCTTAATATTAAGGCAGGGATATATAGTGAGATCCATTGTCTCAAATACTGATGTCTCAAACTATGTAATGCATATTAGCTATCAGTGTTTCCCAAATGCTGGTTTGTGGACTTCAATTCCCAGAAGCCTAAGTCATTTCCCCAAAGCACTGATCAGCCAATTTACTGACTTAGGTTTCTGGGAATTGGAGTCCACTTGTGGGCTGTGTACCCTTGTTGGGAACCACTGACATGAATGAAATTCACAAGGCACTGAATATAAACAGCTTTAATAGACAAAACATAGGCATAAATTGGATTGTAATAAGGATAAATAATATGTTATAATAATTGCACAACTTGGAATTGATTCCAGGTTACAATGAACCTTGTTAGGGTTTATATGCAGAAATGGTTTACCATTCCCACACTCTAGGAGCAGTCTTGCTGCTTGTCTAAGGCTCTGAAGAGGCACAGTGCAGAATCAAACTCCCAACCCTGTCTTCCAGGCAGAAATCCAACTCACCGAGCTATGCAGCCAGTGCCATGAATTTAGGAAATACTACGGCAATACTTTCCAAGGGTTTCAGAGGATAAACAAAACCAAAACCAAAACTGTTATAGCACTTTAAAGACTAACTGTTGTGTTTTAATGTTAGCTATCGTGGAGTGAGACCTCGTGGCATTTAGTTATACAGATCAGGTACAGCGGTACAGAGTGATTTCCAAGGATGATATCTGATGAAGTCAACAAAGACAACCAGGCACACCCTGTTGCTTCTATATGCCTCCCCCCCAAAAAAAAAAAAAACCACACACACAATTTTTGTTGCCCACCACCAACACCATCATCAGAAGATCACTTAAATCCATCTGCCACATGAACTCCTGGTGGCCTCAGGCAGCCCCTTTCCCAGGGAATTGAACTCTCAGTCATGGGTCTGCTAGAAGCCACTCCTAAAAATCCTGAGGTTATGAAGGTGAGTTGGAAAGGGGATTGTGACACACTTTTTGTCTTTGTGGCCAGCCATTTGGACTTCAAACAGGTTATGCAAATAGCTAAAACTGAAGGTAACTTTAATAATAAGTCTGTGTAAGCCACCTGTATTTTATTTTCACATTCCAGTAGGAGGAAACAGACCAAACACATAGCATTGATTTAAACGATAAAATACATTCAATTGATCAGATAATATCAACATTCAACTGGTATTTTTATATACAGGTAAATTCAGCATAACATAATTAAAGTCTCTAAACCTGACAACATGGTTTAGATTTGTCCTCTTGGTTATTCTCTCTCTCTTTACAGAGTGGAAAGCACCATCCGAATGTCTTTTCCATCTTACTACACCGAATTAAAGGCCTT
Source organism: Furcifer pardalis (assembly GCA_030440675.1). NCBI lineage: Eukaryota > Metazoa > Chordata > Lepidosauria > Squamata > Chamaeleonidae > Furcifer > Furcifer pardalis. Next base: position 5,854,933 of record CP126895.1, on the reverse strand, counting down.
CACCACTAGAGGGTAGCATTAATTTGTCAAAGGAAGAGACCAAAGCCACAAACTAAATATTCTACCAAAACAATTAAAGCAATCCTGTCCACTTCTTTCAATCCAATCCATGCTAGGTAAGGCCCTGCAGTTTAAATATATATATTTTCAGTGGTTTGAGATTTTTTTAAAAAAAATCCTACTCACTGTATTTTGTGTGAAGCTCAGGCAGTAACAAAACGCATGACAATTGTATATGTGAGGAGAAACAGGGAAGCTTTGGTTTGGAGGAAAAAATTCCAAACAGAACTGCAAAATTACTACCAAATAACATTCAAAGCAATCAGGTTTTAAAGTTTCTGTTCTTCAGAATGACTGATGCACGTGAAGGAATTTGCACTCAAATGAGAGAAATGCCTCTTGGTTTGGAATGGAATTCTCCAACATAACAAGTATCTTCCAGGCTATGCGCTAAAGTGGGTGGCACTGCCAGCTGCCTCTCAGTTGTATTCCGGAGGTCTTGAAGTGAGTCCGAAATACAATTAAGAGGCTCTCTATGTAGTTGCCAATGTTGATGGGATACCGGCTCTGGTTGTTGCTATTGCTGTGATTTCAGTGGAAACAAATTTGTTTTGCTTCAGAAAGCTGATAAAAGCAAAACAAATTTGGAAAACCTACCAAAATGTCACACGCAGATCTGCCCCTTTCCCCTGAAAGATCTGATAAAGAAGATAACTTGAACTGAAACACAAATGACTACTTTGGTCTTTAACTCTTTATGTTTCTTTTACTTGTGCCACAAAAAGGCAATGGATGATAGAAACCTATACTTTTATTTCAGAGACGTGCCAGAGCAGAAGTAATATCTTGTACCAAAAACAACAGTCTTGTGACACCTTAGAGATTAAGTGGTACACGGCTTCATTGGCAAAACCTCTCTTCATCCAATCACAATGATTTCATATTGACCTGTCTCCAACAGCTTCATACCCAAACTGATTTGGTAGTCTTAACAGGGGAGGTGTCATAAGACTTTAAGATACAACTTTATCCACTCTAGGATTTTCTCTTACTTTTAGAGTACACAATAGGAAAAAAACACAAGTGCTAAAGGATTAATACAACAGTGAAGTGTCACACACGCTTAACAAAAAGTTCCATCGTGTTCAGTGGGGTTTGCTTTCTAAAATGTATTTATGGTTGCCATTTAATATTATTGTATTTATCAATCTTGAATAGTCTGTGAAAAGTGCCATTGGTAAGTCTCCCCCCCCCCCCCCCATTCTTAGCATGAGGCTTGAACTGGTGCATGGCAAATACTTTCTGTGGAGACAGGATCCTGCCTGATCTCGGCTATGTTCATAATTTTCTCCTTCTCAGAGATGCACAACTAACATATGGGTGTCAGTGATGGGGAAATTACATGGCATCGGGTGGGAGCTCAACAATGCAATCCTGCTGCCTCTTTATATTCATAGATCCACTTCAATATAATTAACATGTTTAAGGCATTTAGGAATGGATATAAAATGGCCAGTATCCAGTGGTGGGCAGCAACAAGTTTGCACCATCGGGAGGGAGGGTAGCAAAATTGGGTGGCCTCTGGGCAGGGTTGTGGTGCAGACAGTGCTGGTTCTTAGGATATAAATGGAGATGAGCACTAAACCCTAGGGTCAGATATGACCGGCTTTCGAGCAAAGGTGACTTTTACCTTTACCTATAGTATTCCAGAGGGACTGCAGTGGCTCAAGTGATTAAGATACTGATTTTGACGACTGGAAGATTGGAGTTCGATTCCCAAGTACTGCACAAGCTCTTGTCTCTTCCCCAGCTCCTGCCAACCTAGCAGTTTGAAGTAAGAAATTGCAAGTACTGTAGATAAATAGTTACTACTTTGGTGGGAAGGTAAACAGCATTCTGTGCATTCCAGTGTTGAGGCATGCCTGCCACATATCCACAGAAATGTCTGCAGATGCAGACAGCATTGGCTCTTTGGGTATAAACAGAGATGAGCACTGAATCCTAGAGTCAGATATGATTGGATTTTGAGCAACCTTTACCTTTATCTATAGCCAGTGGTGGGCTCCAAAAACTTTTACTACCACACTGTGGATGTGGTATGGTGGCCGTGGCCAGGGGAAAGCCCTGCATTGCACCCATATTAGGATTACTTTATTTCCAGACTTGGATGGGCGGGGCCAGCCAGAATTTCTGGTTCTGGTGAACTGGTGAGAACCTGCTGATGCCTAGCACTGCCTATAGCTATGATGGTGAACCTTGGCACTCCACCTGTTCTTGGACTTCAATTATCAGAAACCCAAGTCAGCACTCCTGCTGACCAGGGCTCCTGAGAATTGAAGTATAAGAGCATTTGGAGTGCCAAGGTTTGCCATCACTGACCTAAAGTATTCCAGACACCTTGACGCAAAAGAGAAATGGCAGAGCTGAATGTGGCACAGAAAAAGACATCTAAAATTAAGGGGTAAGGAAGAGTGGAACACCTCTTGGTTCTTGTCACATAGGAGAGAGGTGATTAAATTTCACAAAATTTCTCATTCTTTGCAGTTTCTTGTGTTATGCCATACATAAAGTTATCACTAAGACGTCCCCCTGTTTAAGAATCCACACCTTCCCATGAAAGCTTCTACTTCTCTTTTTTGCTTTTCACATGTGATTTCCTGCAGAAAACTACCAAAATCTGTGCAGCATACTGCCTTTTCCAGTGAATCCTATCTAATAAAGATGCCATTCTGTGCAGATATTACAGCAATCCCGCACGGCTTGCCATGTCTTCTGCTTTACTGAGACAAATCCTGTATAGGAAAGATGCATTCTACACAGATTGGCAGTTTGGCAAGTTTTTCCCCCCTGAGGGTGTGTGTGTGTGGGGGGGGGCACTAGGAAACTTCTAAGAAATCCTCTCAGATTTGCTATGAGAATTCTGGAGGGGGAAATTGTGCAGAGGAATCTCTTTCCAAGGATAAAGGATGATTCCCGCCTCCTTCTCCCACAGGCTCTCTTTGTGAGCAAGCAACTGTAAGCTTCTTCAAGAGTGTCTGCAGGAATTTTTCCATGGGGAGGTTAAAGCTGCAAAATGGTATGTTGGCACAGTGCAATGCAGTCTATCTACCATATATCTATATTAGGATTTCTGCAGGGTCCAGTAGAGTAAAATCTCACATAAAGAGTGCCTCGCTTAGAGAGTAACTCACTTAAAGAGCAGAATTATCTCTGAATAGTCGCCTCGCTTAATGACTAAAACCAACCAAAAACTTGCTTAACAAGTAAATCGGGATTCACAATCCCCCACACCAGAAGTCACAATTGGTCACTTAATATGGTGTTTCGCTTAAAGAGCAAACTTGCTTAAAGAGCAATCCTGTGGAATGCATTATGCTCTTTTAGCGAGGTACCACTGTATGTGTTTTGCTTGCCTATAGCTACCGATGAGCTCCTTTCCTCCATATGGAGAAACAGCATATTTCTGACTAATGGATACAAGAGAAAAACATCAATGACTCAGCTAGCTCTACCACATCCTGTACGTCAGCATCTTTGGGCCATCTGGGTGGCAACAGTTGGAGAAAGAATGCTGGGATGGATGGAACCAATTGGTGGGACTAAGCAAGACAATTCTGATTTTATTTTGCTACATGAATCTTTAGCTTGCTTTTTAAGGTTTCCCTGCCTTAATATTTTGCATTCTGACTTAATTGGGAAATTTGGACAAAGGAGACCAAGAAATCAGAATCCCAGGATAGGCCAATGGTGTAGCATATTTATCAATATATCATTTAAGGTTCCAGTCTGGAAAACATAGCATATTTAACATGATAGGTACAAAGAGACATTCTATTTATCTTTTCAGCAATGTGTCTTACATTCCAGTGTGTCTTGTGCTGAAAAGTGAGAAAGGACCCATTGGTTTAGATTGAGCCTCATGTGTGTGTGTGTGTGTGTGTGTGTGTGTGTGTGTGTGTGTGTGTGTGTGTGTGTGTGTGCGCCCTCACGCATGCGTGTGTGTGCGTGCACGCGCACGCAAGCATGTGTGTATGTAAACTCTCTCTCTCTCTCTCTCTCCTCTTATTTTACACCTCATATCTTCTCCAGAATTGGGACATAAGGTAGCTTATGATTTAGATAGGGCAGTATATAAATCTATTAAATTAAATTACAAACAGGTAGAACTAAAGACATAAGTTTCAATATTAAAATACAGTTAAGAGAGAAATAATGTTAAAATAGTGCAAATTAAAAACAATTTTAAAAGCACACCAATTAAGAAATACAGTCAAACCTTGCATAAAGAGCGTTTCGCTTAAAGAGTAACTCGCTTAAAGAGCAGAATTTTCTCTGAATGTTCGCTTCGCTTAACAAATAAAACTAACCAAAAACTCGCTTAACAAATAAATCAGGGTTCACAATTCCCCCCCCACACACACACAAATGGTCACTTCCAATGGTGTTTCGCTTAAAGAGCAAACTCGGTTAAAGAGCAATCCTGTGGAACGCATTATGCTCTTTAAGCAAGGTACAACTGTAATAACTTTAAAGACCCAACAGCTACTGCATTAAACAGCTTGTCCTCAGCAACCATGCTGTGGCCTAAAACAGGAGATCTCAATTTTTTTTAGCCAGGGGCCGGGTCATGCTCCCTCAGACAGCTTCAGGGGCTGGACAGTCATTTTGCTCTTCCTCCACCATGTGGTGCTTCCTGGTATGGTGGAGGCAGTGGGGGGAGCATATGAAATGGTGCTGTTGGCTGCATCCGGCCCATGGGCCAAAGGTTGAGAATCCCTGGCCTACCTGAATAAAAAGCAATTCTTGCATATCAGCAAGAGGCCAATGGCTAACCCTGGAAGCAGCAAGTGTGGAGCACCTATCTTGAGTTCTTGCCAATGTGATTGTGAGAGTGGAAGGAGAAAGGACATGACCTCAAAGTGGAGAGAGATTTACTGATATGAGAGAGTAGAGTGTTTCATATGAATACAAATGGTTTTATACAAATGTATCTTAACGTATGCATTCTGTTTGCATTCACCTATGAGGAGAAATTGGCCATAGTGGCTTAGTTGATAGGATACTGAGCTTGACAGTCTGAAGGTCTGGAGGTCAGCAGTTCAAGACCCAAGTGTTGTTTGATGGAGTGAGCACCCATCATCTGTCCCAGCTCCTGCTAACCTAGCAGTTCAAAAGCAAAAGATTGCAAGAAGATAAATAGTGCTTTGGTGGGAAAAGTAACAGCATTCTGTGAGCTCCGGTGTCTAGTCATGGCTGCCACATGATCAAGGAAATGTCTGCAGATGCAGGCAGCACTGGCTCTTTGGTTGCAAACAGAGATGAGCATCGCCCACTAGAGCCAGACATGGGTGGCTTTGGAGCAAGGGAGGTCTTTACCTTTACCTTTACTATGAAAAGAAATGCACAGAAATATGTATAGATTTGGAGAACCACATACAAAACAGCATACACTGAAAGAATTGCATGAATTTTGCAAGCATTTCGTCTGATGCATCTGTTTGTTGATTAGATAACTGCATTGCAAAATCTGTAGAAATGTAAAAACTGAAGGATAAGTGTTCATGTATTAGTTCAAACCATGTAATTTATATCAGTTCACATCAAAATGGCAACCAAATGAATTTATTGTCCCAGCTAGAGATAATGATTTTGATTTGGTGTGTATCACATGGCTTGGCTTCCCCGCATGTGTCGTCAGGCATTATATGCTTAGTGTACACATTAGTAGTTCCTGTTTTTCTGTTTGTCACACATTTCATAGTATGGATTTTGTACGGATCACCATCCACTCTTGGTGCCAGATTCTTGTTGTTTGTGTAGCCCATGTGAGCAAATCTGGCACCAAACTCCCATTGTTTAGGTAATTTCCCAAAAAGTGGAGGGGCTGTGGTGGCTCAGTGGTTAGAAGCTCGCCTTGTTTGCTGAAAGGCTGGCAAGTCGGCAGTTCGAGACCTGGGTACTGTATGATGGATTGAGCGCTTGTCTCTGTCCCAGTTCTTGGGGACATGAAAGGAGCCTCATTTGGGTGTTCCCTGAGCAGAGTATCTTCCACAAAAATCCTTTCAACCCAGAATAATTTCTGACACAAAATTATTATCATTTTCAAAAAGTCAGTGTAGTACAAACAGATTCTTGCAAAAGCTGAATCTGGAGTGTGTGTATGTTTGAAAAGAAGTAGCAGCAGCAAGAGTTATTTTGCCAGAAAGCTTCACAGTATTTGGACGGAGGGGAACTGAATTGTGGGAATCTATTAAGAGCTACAAATCTTTTTTGGGAATTAAACCAGTCTATTACACTGACTACATTTCTGTAAATGGCTTTCAAGAATGGATTTCAAGGCCTTAATTTGGATCTGGATTTTATCCACATTTTCAGTGTGTCTAGTGATACCAGTATTTGTTGGCAATAATAAATATTGTCTGTTTTATTCAGAGACAATAAGGTAATGACCAGAGCATGATGTATTAACCATCCTAGTAGGTAAGTCCTAATCTTATAACTAATGGAGTAATCAGAGACAGACAAGATGTATTCATTTGGGGTTGCTAGGCTCAGTCTGGGACAGAATGTCTTTGCTTGTGCTAGTTACAGGAAGAGAGCACTTCAGCATATCCCTTGCTATAGCAGGCACCTGTCAATTTTGCATTCTGGGAAACTAATAAAGAGACTCAGTTGTGCTATTCCATATTGATTCCAACAGCCCTTGGCTTGCCTAAAGTCACATGGGAAGTACCCAACAGTGTTCTGTTTTCTGTCTTTTCTCTCAACAGCCTCAAAATGCTTCATGTTAAAGACTTAATATATCATCAAAAATGATTTTTTTAATTAAAGTCTATTCAGTTCTTTTTATCTGAGCTAGATCATCACGCAAAGAAGGAAGTACTCTCCACCTGCCTCTTCCCTCATTGCTTGGCTCAGGTGACAAGCAGTGGATCTGAAGCAGAGAGTGTCTTGTAAGTGTAGAAACGTCTGGTTTGCATGTAGAAATCCCAGGCTTACAGAATGCTCTATGTTTCAGTCTAACCCATGTTCCATTCTAAGCCACAGGGGGACTTCAGTTCCCAGAAGGCTAAGTCACTGCATTAGCTGATCAGTGCTTTGGGGAATTGACTGAGGCTTCTGGAACTGGAAGTCCAAAACCCAAAAGTTGGGAAATGCTGATACAGTATAACTTCTCATTGGGTGAACAAAGTGATAAGGGACTTATTGCATCCTTCTCCTAATGTATTTATTTATTCTAGACAATGATAATGAGATAAAGGTATATTTCCTAGAATAAAACCTTCTGTGGAACGGGGTGGTCCTGCAAAATTCAAATCATGGATGAGAGGGAGAATAATGGTTAACAGGGCAGACATTCAGGATGCCTTTGATAGTACATCTAACCAAACACTGTACATATAATTTGATGAAGGTAGCAGTCAGCATTTTTCCTTAAAAAGCAAAATAATAATAATAGTCATATGCACACAAGTGTTTCCTTTTCTTTTTGGTAAATGAGAAATGGTTTATATGGATAGATAACTATCTGGTGACATACATCAATGATATCCAGTATATGTGCTGGTGAGAATGGGTGGGAAGTTTTGGAGCACTTTTACATGTTATGTCATGTAGGAATTCATTTATAGCCTTAATTATGAATGGAGACTGGTCAAAATTAATCCCTTACAGATGTGGATGTTTTTGTCAGAGGCAAAACATCAGATGCTACGAAGGGACCTAAGAAATCATTCAAATGGATATGTTAAAATCCTTGCATTAGGGTCAGACTTATTAACGTTTCATCAATGGTTTCCAAAATTTTTGGACTTAGTAAATATATTCCTATACAAGACAGGGAGCAGTGAGAAAATGTCGGCTGATCAGTATTCACCCACTCTGACAACCTTAAATGCCATTCACTTTTACAATTTGCCAAACTATTACATGGAAACAAGTACCTATTTAGAATAAGAGCCAACTGAAATAGCTACATGTGAACCTAATAATAGAACACATCTGGACACACAATGAGTTTAGATTTGTTCATACAGATTGTTTGTGATGAGGATATTGCCCAAAAGCAGGAAGGGAAAGGAAGAGTAAAAAGAAAGCCCAGAAATAATTTTTAAAAGTGCATGAAAGAAAAGAGGAAAGGTCTTAGCTCACAGATAGACTGCATACATACTATGCATGCAGAAGGACCCAAATAATTTCAGGAAGAGGGACTTCAGAAGTCTCTGTCCACAGAAATGGAAAGATGCTGGTATTTCCAGGAAGATTGTGTGGGGTCACATGGATCAAGATTGTGAAATAACCAGAATCCTATTGAGGATTTATGCCAACAAAAATATAATCGCATAAAATCAAGGTGGGGAATTGTTCTTAATTAACAGGTTGCAGTGGACATTCATGCCCTAGTTATATGACTTCATCAAATTGAGGAATGAGACTGGAAACTTGCTAATTAGCAGCATTTTGACCCCGTGATATATGCAATGGTACTTTTGCTGGTGTAAATCCCCAAGAGGAGTTTTGGCCAGTATAAACTAGCATAAAAATTAGTACTCAAAATCAAGCTTATTACAACATAATCTGCTCAAAACAGGAGTGCCCAAACTATGGCCTGTGGGCCCAATCTGGCCCACAGTGCTAATTAATCTGACCCATGCTGCCCTCGCGGCTTCTGGTGGGAGGAACCATGTGACCAGCATGCTGAACCACTGACTGGTCTGTGGCCTGAAAGGTTTGGGCACCCCTGGCTTAAAGCCACTATTTTAGCTTTATTTCACACAGCACCGTAACTGTAAGTCCCTTCCAATCTATTTCCTCTTTCATTTCAAGATGAATGTATCTACATTTTTATATATACAGTCAAACCTCACATAAAGAGTGCCTTGCTTAAAGAGTAACTCGCTTAAAGAGCAGAATTTTCTCTGAATGTTTGCTTCACTTAACAAATAAAACCAACCAAAAACTCGCTTAACAACAAATTGGGGTTTGCAATCCCCCCCACAATTGGTCACTTTCAATTGTGTTTCGCTTAAAGAGCAAACTCGCTTAAAGAGCAATCCTGTGGAACGCATTATGCTCTTTAAGCAAGGTACAACTGTATATGCACACAAATATGAAAAGTCACATTTAAATATGAATGTATTTTTCACATTTTTCCATTTTTACATATTATATCCTAAACTACATATATTGTGAATAAATGATACCCTAAATTTTCCAGTTCCTCTTCAATTTTTATACTGAGAGCTGTTTAGTGGCAATTGTGTTTTGATCTTACTATTAATTCAGGAAGTACGAATCAGGACAGTTTGATTAAAAACATTTCTTAAACAGAATCTACAAACATCTGAAATCACTACTACTGTGACAACTGCAGTTTTCCCATTTGGGTAACCTACATGCAACAACTGTGGAAGGGGTTAGGCTTCTTCTGTATTATCTTACAAGGGAAGACCGTGCCCTGTTGACTTAAGATAAAATAGGCTGTCTTTCAGAATAAAAAGAAGGCAAATCACATTTATTTGAACAGATCCTGGTATATAACACTTTATTTGCTTTACTTGCTTGTTGCCACAGTAAATTTTTAGATCATTTCCTATGTCAGGTTCCCTATTATAATTAGAAAAGTTGTTATACTTTGTATTTTGCATGCAACTGAAATTTTTTCTCTTTCAAAATAAATTAACTCCCAATAGAAAATAATGGATTTCACCTAGAGGACAAATGGTGGTGCATTTCCAATTTGGTATTACTCAGTGTATCTTCCACTGATAACAGTACCCCATTAGTGACATTGGGTAGGACCTAAAGATCCGTCACACTAGCTTCTTGAGCCAGAAATAACTTTGTGTGTTCTTCTCAAACAGAAGCCCATCACACTGCATGACATAAATGTCTCTTCTAGCTGAAGAGAGTTTCTGATAATAACTTTTCGTATGGCATAGATGCATATGCACTTGCTGGTATTTTTGGAAGGATGGTTTGGAAAATTTTACCAGATAAGCTGTTTCATGAACTGAAGTAGTTTTTTTTAACTCCTAGCCTTATATGTTGACTCCTAGCCTTAAATGTACTTGCTTGTCTGTCATTTTGCTTTAACACACCCTTCTCCCTTTGACCCCTGAATTTGGTACATAAAAACCATGCCTGTAAGTTTCACTCCTTGTCTGAAGAAGTGGACCTGATTCACGAAAGCTAACAATAAAAATATAGCAGTTAGTCTTTAAAGTGCTACAGTGTTTTTTATTTTGTTTATTTTATTTTATTTTCTAATATGCCTAGAGAGGTGAGCCTCTCTAGCAGATGGCACAATAAGAAAGCCGCTCCAGTCTACTCTAGTGGGGCAGACAGATGTTCTCGGGGTGATGCGGTCTCTTAAGTATCCTGGCTCACTACCATGTAGGACTTTATTTTTTTATTTTTTGGAATTATATTTTTTATTTATTAACACATATATATTGCGACAAACATATAAAACAATATTATAACAAAAAATAAATAAATGAACAATAAACAGAAACCAAAATTGTACATATAATGACATCTGCGAATACACCCACCCATTCACATACTCATCAATGCACGCTAACTTGTAAACAAAGCACATAAATCATGCCAGCTCATATTGTACATATAATCCCAGATAAGTTGAGTATCTTGTAGATATTAAAATCTCAATTCTGCCAAAACTTCAACATTTCTTGGCTTCGTTTAATACCTTCGTTACTAGTCATATCAAATATAGCAAATGCCATGTAGGACTTTAAAGGTCATTACCAGCACCTTGAATTGTACCCGGAGGCACACCGGTAACCAATACAGCTCTGGAAGCAGTGGAGAGGCATAGGCATAACGCCCACACCCCATCACTACCCAGGCAGCCACATTCTGGACCAGTTTCAGCCTCCGAATGGTCATCAAGGGCAGCACCATTTAGAGTGCATTACAGTAATCCAGTCTGGAGATGATCAGAGCAAGGAGTCTTGAACTAGGAGTGGCGTACAACACAAAGTTGTGCAAAAGCCCTCCTGGCCATGACTGCCACGTGCTCATCAAGCAGGAGTCGCAAGTCCAGGAGGACCCGCAGATTACGCACCAGGTCTGTTTGGGGAAAAATAGTCCCATCCAGAACCAAAGATGTTAGCTCCCAGGGTAACACAGGGGTGGTGACCCACAGCCACTCAGTCTTGCCGGGATTCAGTTGTAGCCTGTTGTCCTCCATCCAGCACCGTAGCATGGGTTTAAGACGCCCGGGGCAGATGCCAAATTTGCCGCCCCCAAAAAGTGCCTTGGGGTGGGCCGTCCCCCTACCCACCTTAGCTATGACACAACACTGCAACTGCCCACCCCGTTTAGGTTCTTCTTGCCTGGCAAGTGGGAGGAGCCAGTTTTTGCACGTCTCTTTAGCTCAAGTGACTAAGAAGACGCTGATTGGAAGGCGGGAGGTAAGCAGTTCCATTTCCAAGTACTGTACTGCAGGACGGAATAAGCTCCCATCTCTGTTGCAGCTCCTGCCAACCTAGCAGTTCAAAAGCAAGAAATTAGAAGGAGATAAATAGGGACCACTTCGGTGGAAAGGTAAACAGCGTCCCATGTTCTCCGGTGTCAGGAGGGAGGGATTCCCAAAAGGCTGCACCCACTCCTCTCTCTCTCTCTCTCACACACACACACACACACACACACACACAATACACACACACACTATCTCTCTTAAGCACACCTGTGGCTGCCTCCTCTGCCTTCCCCAGGAATGCAATGGCTTCCGTCCTTCTGGGACATTTTGCCACCCCCTGGAAAGGGCCACCGGGGGCAGGTGGCCCCCCTGGCCCCCCACTCTATGTGACTGCCTCCATCCAGACCCCAACAACCTCCAGACACTTGGATAGGACTCCTACTGCATCACTTAGATCACCATGGTATCACATGCTGATGATATCTCATCCTGGATCTCCAATCCTCAGAGCCGTGCCAGAAGGATACCATGGTTAACAGTATCGAAGGCCACTGAGAGGTCAAGAAGAACAAAGATGGATAGATGACCTCTGTCCTGCTCCCACCAGAGATCATCCAATAGCACAACCAATGCAATCTCAGTACCATATCTAGGCCTGAATCCTGACTGAAGAGGGTCCAGATAATCCGCTTCATCCAGGCCCCCCTGTGACTGTTATGACACTGCCTCCTCCAAGATCTTACCTAAAAAGGGGAGGTTGGATACAGGCCATCATCATCATTATTATTATTTACAAATCTATCATTTGATTCACAGTCGAGAACTGGAATAAAATTAACAGTTCAAGCTCTAACCAAGGACCTAAAAACTATTAAGGTAATGTCTGACTAAATATGCCATTCCTAGCAGTGTTTTATTTTTATTTTTTTGAGTGTTGGGACGTTCAAGTCTGATAGGTCCAAAATTTCCAAATATCTAGGGAGTCCTTTAGGTATTGCTCCATGGTTTCCGATCACTAGAGGGTACAACAACATATATCTTCCTCCATAGACATTCAACCTCAATTTGCAAATAATGATATTTTGTGATTTTCTCCAGTTGTTTGACTTCAATCCATTCACCTCCTTCTTTTCCACAACACTTATATCAGGTGTGTTGTGAGGCAAACGCCTATCTGTTTGAATTTTAAAGTCCCACAGGAGCTTGACTCTCTCATTTTCGAAAAGTTTCTCTACTTGATGTTCCCAATGCTTTTTACTGCATTCAGATGCAAACTTCTGGCAAATCGTCATCGTCATCGTCATCGTCATCGTCATCGTCATCATTGTGACAGAATAGGACACACAGAGAACCCTATTTTACTCTTAATCAGTTCTTTCCGTCCATTTAAATTTGATTTTGGCAAGAGGAGCCCACATCGACTGTATTTTTGCAGTTTAGGTAAAGGTTGCTAGGGGCATCTAGATTTTCCACATCAAAATGTTTCGGGCAGCCCCTTGCATGAGGAATCACACCTAATAAAGCATTATGTTTCCCACATGTTAAAGAATACTCAGATGGCTGGCAGGGAAACGAGGGCTGTTGATACTAGTGAGGCCTTCTCTTTAACTAGATCCTTCAGGGGAAAAAAAAAACAAATTAATCAAGAGCTAGCTGAAGTGGGTTTAATGATTGCATTCTGCATACAATCAGCTTTTCGCTTTCCAAGGGCCATCAATATGTCGAGGGAAGACATATCTGAAGGATATAGCTCTTAACATCAAGGTTATCTATTCTCCGCAAGGCTCCCACTTCTTACCGGGGCTGATACTTTACGCTGCCTGTGTCTAACATTTTCATCAACTCGGCAATCAATCAAGGTAATAATGTTGTGCAAAAAATCAATTAACAACGCAATTAAACTTTCCTTATTATCTCAAAGGGCTGAAATAATACCTGAAGGGGAGATAGACTCACTGAATGCAGACATCCATAACCCAATGTGAAAGTGAATGATGAGGTTAGACAGATGTAGGCATGTACCAGCGCAGTTATTTTCAATGGGATATAGCTCATCCAGGCACCCTATCAGTCATTGCAAATTCTATATCCTAAAATTCTAAATTACTTTTAAGAAATATATGATGTGCAATATCCAATTCATATTCCCTTTTAAAGCTCTCACACACAAATACAGCAGCATACACACAGACACACTCTTTCACACATACAACCTGCCTACCCACCCCCAGAAATCTGAACAGGAATATTATTCAAAGACAAAATGATATTTCAGAGGGAACATAAAATATAAAAGCTATAATAACATTTACATCTGTATACCACCCATGTCAGTAAATGCAGGCCATCAATTATACATAATCTGGAGCACGCATAAAGCCGGGGGGGGGGGGGAGAGAAAGATGTGGTACAACATTTTAAAACCTTGAGGCTTAAATTTGCAAACACCTACATCTGTGCTGCCATCAAACGCCATAAAGGAATAGCCCCAGTTTAGACATAGACGATAGCATCGGTTACAACTCAAGTATTAGTCATTTAAAATAAGACAGAGCGACTGTATTATTCAGAGATTACACTCACGCTCATTGAAATACTGTTCTCCTGAGCTTGGATTTTAAAAGTGCATCAAAATAAGAACTATTAACCTGTTGGAGATGGGAAGATATTTTAACATTCTCTATAGTTAAAGACAGATGAACCCCCCAGAATGTTATGATGCATGCTGAATGCAAGGCAGGGAAGAAGATAAGCCATTTTCAAGTGCTCATAATTGTAATCTAGCATCTGAATCCCCCTTTAACCCTTAGAGGAAACATTAACAATGAAAGGGTGCAACCGGAGCTGAATTAACCTGCTTTCTGTAGTCCTTGCTTTCTTGTCTTGTACAGACATGTGTATAATTACTTATACTTTAATGAAGAGTTTAGAAATAAAAGATCAATTTAAAAGAATATCTGGGGATGGGAGGAAGAAATGCACTTGAAAATTTCTAGCTAAGGATATTTCATTTGGTTATCTTGGCATCAAGCATTAAAAGCAATACAAAGGTGCTGTCTGGATTCAGTGTATTAAGTATCTCTTGCTGTCTTCCACAACAGACCACTATAAAGCAATTCTCCCAGCTGCAGTCCCTTAAGTACATAACAGCTGCATTTTCAAAATGGGCTATTTTTACAATTAGCCCATATAGGGCAACAATACTCATTTGGACCAAAAATCTTTCCTTTCTTCTTTCTTCCTCTCCTTTGGTTGGTAATTCTCTTTGGTTTTCTCCTCTGGAGCCACCACATGCTATTGACTCAGCCAGGAAACATGTTACGTATGCATGATCACACCAAGGCAATTTTTGGCCATTTCTATCTGGAAAAAGAAACCTTTTCCCTGGAAAAAGAAACAAATTGTATACATCCCCACCACCACCGCCACATGAATTTCTGAAGCATCAACATTAAAGGACTATTAAAGGAAGTATTTCTATCATAATCTTAAAGGAACATAATTAATGCATTTTTTTTGTCTATGGAGAGTTCATTGTGCATCTGTCAACTGGAACCATTCCTGCTGTGCACTTGATTTTGCAGACGATGGGGGTGTGTTGGGTTTTAAATGGCATGCTAGTGTGTTTCCTCTTTATATGCTGCAGTTTATGTGTTAGGGTTGCATTGTGAGGCATGGACGATACACAGATGTAGATGTTGTTAAAGCTTTTTTGTGACTTTGACTTTTTGTGAAATATGTCTTCGTTTTAAAATAATTCTTTTAACTATCTCAGGTAACCAACAGTACTTGACAATGTCTTGAAGAAGGGGGTGGCTTTTTATTACCTTCCTAAGCCATTGTAATGAAAAATGATATCCCTCCTGATCATTCATTTTCAAAATAAGGTGCAATAAGACTTGGCAGTCAACAAGGCAATGTCTGGAGGGTAATCTGAAAGAAAACCACATTTTTGTAATGTGCTTGTTAAGCAGTATCAAAAGCAAAAGTTACTTGATTTCTGACTTAGCTGTCAAGGATATGGGTCTAAACACCAGAGGCCTGAGACTGACATGTTCTTCAACTTGGTTTTTCATCATACTGTCACTCACATCCCCTCCCCCATAAATTTGAGATGGACTTGTCAGAAGTACAATGCCCTGACAGAACATAGTACATCAGCCTGCCATCCTCTATTTCGACATAAAATCAGAACATTTCAAAATAACCAAACAACCTTTTAGTTTCCCCAGTTTTCATGTTCAAATCCTGCTAAGCAGAGCAGTAACACTTAATCGAAAGTACATTAGTACCCCGGATAACGTTATGACTTGGTTCCACAAGTCCCGTTGTTATCCAGTTTTTAACGTTGTGTGATACATTGATCACACAATGTTTAAAAAAAGCCCTGTTTCCCTGGAGGCTGCAGCAAGCCAGAACGTTGGGATTTGAATCCTGACATTTTGGCTTGCTGTAGCCTCCAGGGAGGTGGGGGAACTTTGGAAACAGCTTGGATCGGGTCTCCCCACTTCCCTGGGCCCAGCGGTGTGTGTGTGTCAGAGACCCCCAAATTGGTAAAAAAAAATCCTATTTTTTACCAATTTTGGGGTCTCTGACCCCCCCCCCAACTGGGTCCAGGGAGGTGGGGAGACCCGATCCAAGCTGTTTCTGGGTTTCCCCGACGTCCTCAGCCAGTGCAGCAAGCCAGAATGTCAGAGTTTGAATCCCGACATTCAACTTAATCTGTGAATAAGTTACATCCTGTAACTTATTCACAGATTGTTAATATAACACATTGGCTAGCACTTTGTTGCCTAAAAATGGAGTAGAGGGAATAACCTGGTAAGATCCCCCCCACCCAATCAGTCCACTTGCATAACTGATCTTGCAGCCAGTCTTGTGTGAGGCAGCCTGTTGGATAGGGTGACCATCGTGACACTGCCAACAAGGAGGACACCCATCACCAAAGAGGGATGCACATTTGCATGAATTTGCACATGCAGTTTTAAGCTAATAAATGCAAATACAGTAAAAAATTACACAGTTATGGCAGTTTAAATACAAATATTTATCGAGGCCGCCTCGACAGTTGCACTGGGAGCACCTCCGTCTCCTGGATCCTGGGACTCTGCTCCGGCCGGCATTAGAAAAGGCAGCCCGGGAAGGCAGGAATTTGCCCTGTGCTGCCCAAGGGCCACCTGGGAATGTGGGTAGGATTTCACTGCACCTGCTCCTGGACTTAATTGCGGATGTGGTAGAGAGGATGTAGATTGGCATTGGAGTGGTATTCTGCAATGTATATTGTACATTGTCGAATTGATTATTTTTGTATTGGGTATTAGCTATTGATTATACAGTACTGTGATTTTATTGTTTATTCTGTACTGAGTGTTGTTTATGGATTGTATTCTGATTATATAGTGTATGTATATGCATGACTGTGAGCCGCCCTGAGTCAGATAACCTCTGACTGGGCGGGATATGATTATAAAAATGAAATTAAATTAAAATATGTATCATCTCCAAATGGAAAAACAAGCACATTCTGTGAACTGATAGACACATAGTAAGGAATAAGGTGGCTATGGTGGCATCGTGGTTAAGATGCTGGGCTTGATGACCAGAAAGTCAGATGGTCAGCAATTCAAGACCCAAGTGCTGTGTGACAGAGTGAGCTTGGATCATCTATCCCAGCTCTTGCAAACCTAGCAGTTCAAATGCAAGAAATTACAGGTAGGTAAATAGGTACCTCTTTGGTGGGAAAGGTAACAGCATTTAGTGTGTTCCGGCATCTAGTCATGCCTGCCACATGACCATGGAAACACCTGCAGGTGCAGACAGCACTGGCTCTTTGGCTGTAAATTGAGATGAGAATCATCCCCTAGAGTTGGGTACAAATGACCTTTGAGCAAGGGGACCTTTACCATTACTAAGAAGTAATCCTGACTGAATATTCTGGAATTTACTTTAGAGTGAACATATATAAGATGATGTTATTGTGCATTCACCTAATATTGAAGTCCCTTGCTAAGGATTAAGTCTGATGTCATTTAAGGCTCAAGTTCATGTAACCAGATGGGTCCGGGTTTTGGACTCTCTCCAAGTCTCAATTAATAACTTTGGCTGGTGAAGAATTTATAGGATGTAGAAGCTCGCCTTATTTGAGACTAAGCCAATAGAGATACTGCTTAATTTAATCCTCTGCTACTATGAGAGTTTTGCATGGCTATTTTTTGTCTTTTCCTCTTCCATCTTAGCTCAATTGACCATCTCACCCACTGAGGGACTGCTATCTCTTCTCTTCCCCCTCAGCAAAATATCTTTCTTTAGCTCTCTGGCCTCTGTTCCAAGGCACCAGCCACTCAGACAATGTGCTTCAGGCAGAGACCATCTTCTGCTTAGAGAAGCACGCAAGCTACTTTGAACAGCTGGCTGTCCTACAAAAAAAGGTTCTCCTCTCTACCTTGCCATTGTATTTTTCCAACACTGCCTTCCTTTTCTGTTTCTCTCACTTCCTCTTTGTTGCTGCCTTGCTGGCATTTCTTCTCCTTTCCTCTAATGTTGACTTCTCAAATGCTAGGTTTACATACCTCCAGAAACATCTTTTCCTCAACACCTCTGTTGAGGGAGCTGCCCTCTTCTGTGTGCTGTTAAGTGGAGCTGATTTCAGCCTTAAAACAGCATCATCATTGGAATGGTTGTGTTTCTGCAATGAGGGTTGCCAGCTGGAAACATCAAGGGTGAGGGTCTGGTGATCAACAGACAGCAGGGAAGGGAGGTGAGGTGACTGGGGTAAGAGGAAATTGTGGCACATGTAAGAAAGGGTAGTAGGGTCAGAAGAACCTGTCCAGGCTCAGCCATGGGAGATGAAGGCCACCAATGGGATGGCAAGAGGGAGAAGGAGGGAGGGAGGGAGGGAGGAATATCCCAGCTTGCAGTTCAGACACAGAGGAAGACATGAAATGATTCTTGACCAGGAGGAAAGGAAACCATTTTGACATTGTCACCATACTAGCCACAATGATTCTCAATGAGTAGGGGCAACCATACTTCATAAGCAGTGTCTGGATAAAGTCCAAATTGGTTGACAACCTGAGCCAAATCCAATTCAGTGCTGAAGCATGCTTATACAACTTTCCTTCCACTTGTGTCTCTACAAGAAGATAATAGCCATAATTCTGCCTTAACAACAACAACACTACATGTTCACATTACCTGCTTTATTTCTTATGGATAACGTTCATCAAATATGAAAGCAATCCAAAAGCTACCTGTGGGGAGGCACTCTGTACACGGACAAATAAGGAGAATTTTCACAATGAAATTCTCTGGACAGCAAGAGGCCAGAGCAATGTGTTTGGTAAGACATTATCACAAAAGCATTGGGTTATAGTTGCTCCCAACCTGTTCCTAGAAGGGCCACTCTTTCTCCTCCTTTCTCTTTCTAAACCTACCTTTGCTGCTGCCTCCACACCCTTCATCTGCCCTGCTCTTCTGACTTGGGTCAGCTATGACACCTCATAATTGCATCTATGTTGTGCCAAAATGGAGCAGAGCTGTGTAGGAGTGACTGTCACCACAATTCACTTCCATTCACCTCAGGGGCTTCACTGCTTTCCTCACCCCACTATGAAATGATCTGCTACATCCCTGTACACAAACCCTTCTGTTTATAGTATAGCAAAGTTGAATAAGGCGATGGCTCTGAAATTTATGGACTCTGCGTGCAATTAATATCAGAATGTTTGGGAAACATGCACAAAGCTATTATTCTACTCCAGAGGAATGGTCTGTGGAAATCCAGGTTGCAAAAGTCGTTTCCTTGTTTCTCCTTGTCTTACTACGCGTGTTGGTAGTGGTGGTGATATGGGAGGACAGGTTTATTATAAATCTTCCAAAGTGTAACTTGGGAACAATGTGCTTGCAAGAAAAGATTATAGGCTAGTGGATAGGTTTTTGTTTTCCCTAATACCCATTAAAAAGCCTCTCCCAGTAAATCAGTTTACAGCAATGCTAGAAATAGAGTTAACTTTTTTTTTATTTAATGAATGGTTGTGGAGGGTTAAAAACAGCACAATGTGCTTGCAAACTTAGCTCCTTATTCTTGGCTTTGTCTCTATTGGAATTTCCCCCCTTTTCATTTTCAATGACATGTCAGCCATCTCTCACCAACCACAAAGGAAAGTTGAATGCAGGGCTTACAAAGTTAGGCTGACATTTGCTCTCTTCCAATAAAAAATATTTAGTCCATTAAACATAAATACCTGTCATTATGATACATGGACTGGGTACAAGCCTCCCGTTTCCCTCTGATGTTTATTACATCCAAACAACTGCAGTGCCTGCATGTTTTCAACTTTAGTGTATTGATTAAACTTTTAAATGGCTGCCATATAACCCAGGGACATCAGGAAGATTAATTTGCGTCAATGTTCATCTGTAATTCATTAGCCATTTATTCTTTACAACCACATGGGCTATCAAGAAAATGCAGGCCATTTTTCACTCTGCACAGGCTTGGGAACAGATCCTGAAATTGGTGCTGCATACCAATCAGTTCCCCAGGCCCGGCCTCTGAAACCGCTTGGATTTTCAAAAGTTAAAAGTTGGGAATAACCATGGCAGGAAAGGAAGGAAAGGACAGGGACATAAAGAACCAGGAAAAAAATGGTCAAAATATATGTCCCCAGGGTACTTGAGATTTAACTGCGTTTGTCCACTGTCTTTTCATCCATGGATTATGGTTTCTTATTTCATTCAGATTAAAATAACTGAAACTTGTTTCAGAGCAAGGGCTGTAATAAAACGAGTCACATGCATTCCTATCTGCTCCCCACCACCACTCCCCCAAGTAATTTTTCCTTGAAACAATTATTGGATGAAAGTGGCAGCAAAGGCTTTTTAACAGCCACACTAGCGCCTTAAGGAACTTACAGCTACAAATGTGAAGACTCAAATTTCAAAACCGTCTATGACACTTATTCTGAGTTTTGGTCTGGGTTCACTTGGTCTAATGCCCAGCTAAGTATCATGATGTTTCCTTGGGGTGCAGGTAAGCCATTTGACTGCTGTATTTGTCCTGCTGACCCTTTGGCATGGTACAAAGTGTACATTAATAGAGAAAGGCAAACAAATGAAGCCATGAAACAAACACTATACCCAGATTGTTCCTGCATGCAACCTGCAAAGATATATAGCAGGGAGGCTGCATTTCCCACTTCTTCCTAAATGCTCATTGATCAGTTAATGACACTGGACTTCCTCCACGTCTATCATCAATTTGTGAGTGCATTTTACTACTGAAACCTCAAGAGGGCATAAGATTTCATAACCTCTCATCAACTTAAGTGGTGTATGAGCCCAATTCTGCTATTTGTAGTTAATTTCTACAGGATTTGGCATTAGTTTGGGAGTTTATTGTAAAACACAACATCAGACTATAATCAGCTTGCCACTTTTGAACCATAAAAATACTGGCAGCAAAATATTAGTGCCTCTAAGAACTTTCCATACCTAGTAGACCTAGTAGAACAATATATATCTGTGAGCATGCAAATGATTTATTTTTTTAAAAAAAAGTTTGGTTTGGTGAAGAGAATATGTCCCTGAGACTCAGAAATGCTGTGAATTTATTAATCTGTGTCTCACCTCTCACCTGCAGTCTGCCCACTTATGTGGACAGAAATCACTGATAAAATACAGTCTGAATTTGGATGAGATTCTGGCAGCCATTTTACTGAGAAAGAAGAGCCTGGGTTCAGTTCTGGACTGGCTGGTTTACATGCTAAGTACACTCTACAATTTAACATCAATGTATCTCAATGACCTTATTATCAAGGGACAGATAGCTTTCAGTGTCTATGCACTATTTTTTTAAAAAAACTAGGCATGTAAATCTTTGGGTGTTTTGTTTTTGCTGTGAAAACAAAATATTTCAAAAGTTTCCCTACACTTGGTGGGATAATGAGATTTCTGCCTTTGGGGGGACTTTTTCTTAAAATATTTTTGTGTATAAGAGCTATTGTGTTAAAAACAACATTTTTTTGCTAAATCTTCTATTGATAGGGAAAAGGACCTTGGCCTTCTCACTCTGATGAATGAGTAAAATATCACACAGCAATCGACAGAGTATCTGTGATGTGTTGACACCTTTTCCCTTGGAAGACTGAAAAAAAGTTGTTGTTGTTTGCTATTTTTATATAATTCCTTTCCTCCAGTGAAATCAAAGTGGCAGACATGCTCATTTCTCTATTTTATCCTCAAACAAACTTGTGAGGTAGGATAAACTGAGGGATTGTGGGAAGTCAGCAACTGTTTAGGGTGTTGAAAACCCCATTTCTGTGACCACTTGTTCTATGAACAAGAATTTTTGTGTGTTTGGTTTGGAACTGGAAATGCAACTCTTGTCTACTTAGCAATGGTTATATCTCTCAGCTTCAAGCTGTTTTGATAGGTCTCCTTCCTTCCATTCCTTCTGTGGGTTTGGCTTCACCAAGACTGAACGCTACTTGGGACAGAAATGTATTCAACACAGAAACAAATAGGAAAGTGTATCACTGGATCGTGCAACAGGCAGGCAGTATGGAGATCTGGATTGTCCACGGCTATTACAAATGCTATAAGACAGACCTTTTTTAATGCCCTAATCAACTAAGTCCTATTTGCAGTATTCCAAAGCTACATCAGTACTGGAGGACATGTTGTAGCAAGGTCCTGGCAGTAGTGAAGTTTAAGAGGAGATAAAAAGTACAAATAAGTACCTTGCTTAATGAGCATAATATGTTCAACAGGATTGCTCTTTAAGCGAGTTTGCTCCTTAAGTGAAACACCATTGTAAGTGACCAATTGTGACTTCGGGGGTTGGGGGTTGGGTTGCGGAACCCTGGTTTATTTGTTAAGCAAGTTTTTGTTTGGTTTTACTGTATTTGTTAAGCAAAGCGAACATTCAGATAAAATTCTGCTCTTTAAGCAAATTACTTTTTAAGTGAGGCACTCTTTATGCCAGGTTTGACTGTAAATAAATTCCTAGGCTCCCACAGCATCTCAGAAGTAATTAACAAAAGCTGAAATAATAACTGCCCCAAAGCAGGTTTCCCTTGATCAAAAGCCAGTCATGTCCAACTCTAAGGTTCAGTGCTCATCTCCATTTATATTCAAAGAGCCAGCACTGTCTCTATCTGCAGACATTTCCATGGACATGTGGCAGGCATGAGTAGACACCAGAACACTGTTTATCTTCCCACCAAAGTGGTACTACTTACTTTATCTACTTACATTTTTTTGCTTCAAATTGCTAAATTGGCAGGAGCTGGGACAGAGACAGAAGCTCACTCTGTCCTGCAGCACTCAGGTCTCAAACCATTCAGTTGTCAAGTTCAGCGTCTTAACCAATAAGCCACCACAGTTCCCTGCCCCAATGCTGAGTCAGAAAAATATGAGGTTCTTTCACCAAGACAGAAACAGGCTGTACTAGAAATCCTTGCAACTGGTTATGATGTTCAGTTTTTATGCACTCAAACAATTTCCCACAAACCATGAACACTAAATCATTATAAACATAAATTAAAATAAAGAACCCAACCAATTTCAGTATATTTGACAGTAAGGTTGAATTTTTCTCTAAGTCCAGCAACCTGTCTTCTGGACTGAAGGCAGCTGTAATCTCTCTTGAAGCTCAAAATTATTTATCTATTTATTTATTTTTTAGATTTTTGTCCTGCTCCCTCAGTGTAAAATACTAACAGGGGAGCTGGCAGATGAAGGGATAGAGTCTTCTTGAGGTAGAGGCAAATGGAAAAGGCAGAGGGCCAAGCAAGTCAGGTGCAATGGTTCCAAATGGGAGTCTGAAGGATGTAAGAAGGCGGCAGATTGAGTTAAAAGATATCTCAATTCAGGGGAAAATCACTTCTTTATTATCTTCCCAGAGTCTATATCAGGGGTTCTCAAAGTTTTTGTGCCACAGTCCAGATCACTCCCTCTCAGATTGCATGCACAGATTGCATCCCTGCACAGGCATGTTTATGTCTGTCATAAACATGTCTGCTTCTGCTTACAGGGCCACTGATGCAGGCTGGATGGAATGGTGCCATGGGTTGGGTCCAGGCCAAGGGCCATAGGTTGCGAACCCCTGGTCTATATTATCACTTCATTCTTGAAAAACACTGAGCTGCAATAAGATTTAAAACACAGTAGTGGAAACTGAGTAGTGGAAACTAGTCCTGACCCATATATATGTGATTTCTTATTATCCTACATATGGAAGGTAATGAGTGTGAAGAAGGAGATGCATGGTGTCTTCAACAGCATTCTATATTAGGTGGAACCCCCAAAATCAAACTCCTAACTCACACATAGAGTCCTCAAAGACAAGCAGGTAATTATGTTCTACATATAGAACAGTGACAAAACTACAGACAGAAGGAATGAGGCAAAAGTGCACCATTCTACACATAATAACATTACATAATACTGAATGTGTGAACAGCCTACTGTGTAAAGCTACTCCAGGATATATCTTAGACCTAGAATATAAGGCCACTTCTCTGTTGCGCCCGCATCGCCATCTTTTTTACTATCTTGTCTGCAAAGCACTTCTGTGATGAAAGGTATGGTAACACATGTAAAATATTACAGCTACAATTGTGGAATGAAACTTCTTTGAGGAGAAAAGGCAGACCACGCCAAGAACAATAAAGCAATCAATGACAAAGGAACAAAATAATGGGTTCTCTCTGCTTTGCTTTGCAGACATGGATTAAATTGTTTCAGCACCAGTCACCCAATCCAACTTAACAAACAAAGGAAAAGGTGGGAGGGAGAGAAAAGAAATGAGAAACATTTGCTTAGAAAGCCCATAGCAGTCTGTGTTCACAACACCAGCATGTCCTGCTACACCTAATACCTTTGTCAAGGTGGCCTCGTCTGGATCTCCTCACTCACAATCTCTGCAGACATTCATTGCAGGATTTCCCCCTATAGGCCCACAATATATTTGACAGCCCTAGATCTCTGCTTGGGGTCTCAGCTTGAGACAATCCAGACCTGCACAATTCCACCCTTCCCCCATATCACTCATCATGGCTTAAGCGTGTCTGGTTTGCACTAGCTTTGACCTGGATGTTGCACACGCTACAAAGCAATAAGGGAACAATGCGAGAATGTATTGTTTGTACAGCTCTGGCTTTTCATAAAGATGTGCTTAACCTTCTTCCAACAAAATTATTGTTATAATATTTTTTTCCCAGTAAAATGTTTCTACAAATCAGCCTTAAATTATAGTTGTATAAAGGGCACGCCTGGTCTTATTTCCCTGTACTAAGTATACCCTTTGAACTAATGTTTTAAGAGATTTAGTTCATAATTCCTCTCAAATCTTTTAATAAATCAGTGTTCCAATCCTTAATACTCTTCCACTATCACCATAAACACATAACATTTAACCCCCACTTCCTTGCTTGGTCTTATATTTTGCTTGAAGCTTATTGTGTTTGAGGTTCATGACAATAAGATGACTGGAGTAAATTTTGAAATATTATTCCTTTTGTAAAGTAATTCACTACACTGCAGCAAGACTGCCTATTTCTTCTACCACCCTGCTTTACCTGTGAAAGTAGGAAATAAACTGTCAAAAATCTAATATGCAAAAAATAGACAGTGGCTAATATCCTACCAAGCTTCCACAGAACAGAAAGTACCAGCAGCATAGGTATGTGGGATCGTGCCACTTACCCAAGCATGGCTGTTGTGGCAGTGGATGATGGTTTTCCCCCCTACACAGAGACAACCACTTCTGTAATATCAGTACTT
The DNA here is from genome assembly GCA_030440675.1 of Furcifer pardalis. Taxonomy (NCBI): domain Eukaryota; kingdom Metazoa; phylum Chordata; class Lepidosauria; order Squamata; family Chamaeleonidae; genus Furcifer; species Furcifer pardalis. Next base: position 5,829,699 of record CP126895.1, on the reverse strand, counting down.
GAACAGGTGGGGCAGTCTAACACTATGCTGGCAGGATTTTTCCTTCAGCAGAAGTGCAACAGAATATTGTCCAATGTTTTGGGAAACCTTCACCACAGACATAGTTTCACCTTACCAATAGGCCTCTCTTACTTATAAACTTTAGCAGTTGGCACATGTAGTTTCAATGGTGCCTGATTTGCTCATTAAGGCACCACAGAAATGACAACCCTCAACTTTCATTCTACTTGGCATGTCTCAACATGACCCAAATGTTCAAAATGATATATTTTTCAGGATCCTTTATGGCAATGATGATACCATGCAAGGCTTGTGGGTTTAGGGAGGAATGGCAACTTCATAGATGTACTTCTTATAGGGTCTCTCAGCTGTTGAGGAAGGATTGCAGGAGGTAGGGCAGCACTAGATACGAGAAAAGAAGTGGTGGAATAAAGTTCAGCCACAAGAACAACAATCCATTATCAATAATAACCATTTATTACATTCAGAGGGGGGGGGTGTTTCCTGTCTATCATCTGGAAAGTGGGACCCATTGGAATCTTAGTTGTAAATTTTGGTTACATGATAACAAACTTTTCCATTTGTTATCATGAATAAGAAGGAAAACATTGGCTTTAATCCTCTTGTGTAACTTCACCTTTGAGAAAGGGTGGTGATATCATTGCATAAATGTTTCTCTACACTCCTCCATTCCTACTTGCATGTTCGCAAATCATTATGGAGAAGGAAACCTACAGAACTGCTTTGAAAGAGCTCTGCATGACTTTCCCTTCTGACTCAGTTTTCTATATAAAATGCTAGCAAAATGTCAATATTTATAATTGTTTCTGTGTAACAGACAAAAGACCTTTATACTACACATCCTCTCCAGTACCAAGAGAAAGCTATTGGTCACTGCAACAGCTTTCTACCCCTCCCTCACTAATGAACAGCAGTTATGAGGGCAAAGTGAAAGTCTGCACTCCAAGATATCATTGGAATAAGGACTAAATGTATACTAATTTCTTGGCAGGGATGCATGGCGATAGCGGCTAGTTTTGTTCTGCATGGAACTGGTTAGTGCATTTTAACTAATGTTGTGCTAACGAGACAATTCAGACCCTCACCAGACTTTCGTAGGTGTAACACATCCAAAAGGGGTGTGCCAATCCCTTCTTCTGGTGGCACTTTGGGAGTGTGTAGCTTGCCCAAGGCAACACAGGTAGGCTATTAGGGAGCACTGCGGTAAATGAAACACTTGACCAGGTGCTCCAACACTCTTAGCTATTCAGCCACCTGCTACTGTTTATACATGTTATAACATATTGTATCATCCCAAGGAATGCAGTGGGAGTCATTGAGAAGTTTGAGAACCCAAGCCAGCCCTTGTTTGCTTAATTTTGATATGATTTAAGGAGAGAGGAACAGAATGTTGGGAGAAGGCAAAGGAACAAACAAACAAACGAGGGAGGGAGGGAAGAAAAGGGGAAAGAGAAAGTACATCAGGACTACATCAGCAATACAGTACAGTCAAACCTCACTTAAAGAGCGTTTCGCTTAAAGAGTAACTCGCTTAAAGAGCAGAATTTTCTCTGAATGTTCGCTTTGCTTAACAAATAAAACCAGTCCAAAACTCGCTTAAACAACTAAATCAGGGTTTGCAATTCCCCCCACAATTGGTCACTTACAATGGTGTTTCACTTAAAGAGCAAACTCACTTAAAGAGCAATCCTGTGGAACACATTATGCTCTTTAAGCGAGGTACAACTGTAATTCAATATGTCAGAGTAACAATGGAAAGAAGGTAATGCACTATATACATCATTTATTAATTTCTTACAAACAAATAGGGAAAGGCTTCACTCCAAAGTGGGTATGGCATAAGGAAACATTACTATAAAATTAATTTTCATGCTTTCACCAATATTACTGATTTCATTTACCTTGGATCGTATTTGTTCAGCACTTGTTGGAATGGCATATATACAATTTATTTTGCACTTGTGGCAAATTTCAGTGGCAGATCCTGTAGGCCCATATTGCCCCTTTTTTATTTCTCTCTGACTTTTTTCAATGGGCAGATTGTGTGCCCCAGTGATGTATTGCATTTTTGTCTCAAAAAGAAACATGTTTTTAAAATGAAATTGCAAACAGGAGGTTTTGCTCTGGTTCAGATTCTTAAATAGGTGTCTGCAAAATCTGTAGCATACTTTGCTCCTTTACAGTTCTCTGCAGTAATGCTGTAGTAGGGTATTACTCTTTTCATTGTTCATGATTTATAATTTCACACACACCCTAACATCTCCCCCCACTGCATTATGTTTTGAAAGGATATTCTTCTGTATCTTATTACAAATGTAGGCAACTGGATTGTCTAACCCACTGTACACAGCAGAAGAGTAGTGTGCCTTGGCGGGGCCCCGTATAAAAATTTGTTTGGAGGCCCTTAGGAAGGGTAAAGATTTGTTTTGCTTACGCACGTTGGGGGCCCCTGTGGCCCGGGCCCCCCGTATAATTGATACGGCAGATACGGCGGTAGCTACGCCTCTGGTACACAGTCTAGTCCATGAGATGGAAAGCACATTCAGAAAATGGAAGATACCTGAGATGGGGTGGTGGGTGGGTATGAACAAACTTCAACATTCTTGGTAGGAGGATTTTTACAGTGGCATCTTTTTTAATCTTGTGATGAAGCCATGGGCTTCAATCGCATACAAGTTATCATTGAATAAACACAGAAAAAGCTAAATTAAAACATGAAGGCAATGTTTTGAGACAAGAAGACTAAGAAAAAGGACCATATTAAAAGTTTCAATGTCCAGCTGACTACAGACAGGATTCTCTGTTCAGTCTCTAGATTGGGCACACTCTACCAATGCACTGGGCTGTATGCAGCTGTGTGCCACAAGGTTATGGAAGCAACTGTTAACATCTGCAGTATAGTATACATAGTAACAAAATTAGCTTTAAACAATTTCATGTTCATTGTGGTAACAATGCTCCTTTCACAAAAAAAAACCCTATTCATATGCAATACAAATTCAGCTTGAAAGAGCCTTGATGAAGTTAGAAGACACCTGTATTCAGAATTATTAGAAATGTTTAGAAAACACCTGTATTCAGAATTATTAAAGACAGCAGATCCAGCCTGACCAGGTTATTCTGATATGGTAATAGAGTAGTCCATACTGCCAGTGACTCAACACTGATTGTCAGGTGGCGGTTAACTAATTTGACAACCCTGAAGACTAACAGCCTTGGGTGGTGAAGTTCACAGGGAAGGGTGATGATCCCCAAGTAGATTAAATACTTCTCAAATCCATCATGATGGAGGGCAGCAGCTTCATCAATACTGGCCTGGGGCTGATGAGGAGTTTGTGTGCCAAAAAGGGCAGAACTGGAATGAATGGTACGGTTGTCATACTGGAATGTGTAAGACAAATAGAAGGTCATTGCATTATATTGTAAGGATAATCTTCATGGCTGATCACCATGATGAATGCCAATATTTAGAATCAGATACTACAGATACTGCACAAGAAGAAGAAGGAGAGCATAGCACCTGAACCAGGAACTACCATTTAGTCATGCCACACCACATAAAAGTAATTAAAAGGTTATAGTTACACCAGAAAAGGAGAGAAGGAATCCTTTGTTTAGCTGTAATTATAATTTGACTTACAATTGTATAGAATTTGCATTGAACCACAACATTGGCTCATATCTCAAGGTACTTCTGGCAAGATAAAATAATAAGGAAAAGAACTATTTTTCAATAAAATAACAAAATTTCCCAAACAGCACTTTGACTCAAACAGTGCTTGAGGAGAGATTTGGAAAATCTGAGCTGGTGTTAACAGCCACAAAAAGGGAGATTGTAGACATGTAGAGGCATCAGTTGAGCATGGAAGCATTCATCCTTTCTCATCATACCTTGAGAAGATTTGTTAACTGCTCATTATGTTGGCTTAACCTCTATTTTTCAATAGCATGGGTACAAGTATGGCAGAGTGTATAGCATGTTTCCATTGTGTGTGTGATCTGTACATCATAGAAAAACATCAAATTAGCATCATGAATTTGGTTACCTCAGACAGAAGGACCTTCTATTTTTCAGCATAGCACAATGTGCAGCTTTCTGCTGCCAAAAAGCTGGCAATAGATCAAGTTGAGAGGGAGGGGTCTGATGACCAAGGACAATTAAATGGTAATGCAAGATATCAGCCTAGTATCCGCCAGGTTTTAAGTCTATTAGGCCTATGAATAAGAGGTGACCAAAAAAATCCAAGCCTTTGATGACCAGACTCAACTGGAATGAACAGGTTTTCACATTTCATACTAGACTGCCTGGTTCACAATACTGAAAAAGAATGTGTAGCTGTCATTGTCATCAGCGGTGGCTATTTCTCGAATACATTTTTCCTGGAAGTCATTTTCACACTTGATGGATGTGTCTCTGGTGCTAAGTTCCCAGCCCCATGCTAGGGAGAAAATTTACCGGCCAATGCTCAAAGTGAAGTTGCCAATGTGCTTCGGACTTTCTCCCACAGAGCGGAATGAAGGTTGGCAAGAGGAACAGGAGTGGAAAATGCCGAGATGGTGTTTCCCTTTAAGGCATGGGCTTTGAACAGCAGTGCATGCCCGCCTATCCCACCAAATTCTCTCCCCAGCACAGGGCTGTAAGTTTCCCATTAAAAAATTGACAGAAATCCTGGAACTGTCCATATGGCAGATGTGCCTTATCCATCTAAGACGATGGCCTATGATAGAAGCTTCTATGGTAGTTACATGTGCCTTCTTGAGAACTGCAATGTTGGTGACATCGTCATCCCACTTGATGTTCAAGGTGGCCCTTAGCTTCTGTTGGTGAAAGTGCTCAAGCTTTTTGATGTCTTGGCAATAGAGGGTCCATGTTTCACAGCCATATTGTGATCTCAGAAAACAAAACAAAACAAAATAAACAAAATAAAATAAAAAACACAGTAGCACTTATTGTAGCCATATTGTGATAGAGGGTCAATGTGTATTGTTATGTTTAAAGAACTTCACATATATTATTATAGAGGAGACCACATGCCACCCACAGGTAATAACCCAGAGTTTAAAATGCCATTTGACTTAGGAAAGGATAATTTGGAGGAGGCTGGGGAGGATTGTCGTGATAGAATAGGTGTTGGAGGAGAATGAAGAAAGAGAAGCCAGAAATGAGAAGAAAAAAGGGTTAATGAAGGTGGTGGAAGGAATCGAGCAGTTGGGATTGGGTGAAGAAAAAGAGAGGGAAGGAGAGGAAGATATAAAAGAGAGAGAGGAAGAAAACGAAGAGGAGAGAACAACACTCGAGAGATTAAGGGGAGAGTCTACTTCCTGGATGGGCTTACTATACATTTAAAGAAGACCTCCAGATAGGGACTATGGTCCATATGAAAGTATTCCTGTCTGAGATAGAAAGACAAGCCATGGAAAAGATTGCCAGAAACCTATATTATCAGGGTGATAGGGAGCTCAGAGAGAGCAGATGTGAATAGAAGTGAGAGGAGTCTGGAGGCAGTGCCAGGAGTGGGGGGTGGGGTGGGGATGGGGTGGGAAAGACACTTGACTGACAATCTGTCCTGACTGTCAGCACCATGTTGTGTGATTTTGAAAAGGACTAGAAGGTCTCTGAGAGGAGGTTACAGTGTGAAAACTAGCAACCACTCCATGTAAATAGATGATGTGTTTTATGAGTAACTATTGAGAATCAGTGTGGGGTACTGGACAGAGTAATGAACTAGAACTCAGGAGACCTCAAGTCAAATCCCTCCCAGGAGGCCCAGTTAGGAATAAATCTCCTGATCTCTGGTTCCACAGCAAAGCACTCAACCCACTGAATTTTCCACCCAGCAATGCACCTATTTAAGGTTTTGGAAAACGTTTTTTATTGTGTCAAAAGCATACAAAGTTGCTTTATGGGTTGAAAGGATTTTTGCTGGAGGAACTCTGTTCAGGCGATGTCTGAATGAGGCTTCTTTCATGTTAGGTAACTATACCCTAGTTTTAACCTGAAAACGGTGTACACAGAAAGAGCCTTCTCGAAGATTGTGGTGTTTTTGAACCACAATCAGGCGTACCCTGTTAATGGCACCCTTGTGTTTCTGGCTAATTTTTCTCACACTAGGTCAGGCAAAGGGAAATACAGAATAAACTCACCAAAAGGTGACTTCATTTTGGCGGCTTCACGTCTGGCCTAGATACAGAAGAAGAATCTGAAAACAATAAATGACATGGAGCAGACCTAGAGTAGAAATGAAGACAATAACAACATGGACAGATAGGACACTGATGAGCAGAATTCTAACTATCTGAATAATTAAGAAGCCAAATGTCAAAAGAGCCAATTGAATGTCAGAAAATAGCATTTGTTTAGATTGAAAGAAAGTTCCAGCAGAATCCTGGAACACATGGAGAGTTCAGAGAAAACAAAGATTTCCCTATTTGCTCTACTATGAAGATTTGTACCCACTTTGGGAAATAATTTTGTCTATGTATTTTTGTTGTTGTTCAGTTGCACAGTCGATTCTGACCCTTTGCGACCCTATGGACCATTGCCTGCCAGGCACCTCTGTCTTCCACCATCCTCCTCAAAGCCTGCCCAGCTTTGTGCCCATTGCATTTACAATACCGTCTAGCCATCTCAGTTTTGGCCGCCCCCTTCTTCTTTTGTATATGTTTATTTTATGAGAAAAATGATATATGTTTGAAATTGTTTTCTCATTGTGGACATCAAAATTCCATGAGTGGTGTACCTCTTCCCTTTCTAGAAAGTTCTATTCCTTATGAAGGATAAATGATGAGACCCTTTCAAAAGATGAATTAAACAGCATTTGTTCTTGAATGTTCTCCCCAAACCTCCCAATTCCCTATTGCACATAAAAGAGATTACGAAGGAAATTTAATTCTGGTGGGAAATAAATTTTTGACTGAAGTGAGAAATCACACTAAGAAGTTAATTTAATAGAGATGAAATTAATTTGGGTGACATTTATTCTATTTAGCTAAAATGGAGACAAAACATATAGTGGTTCTGTTACCAGCAGATAAGAGGCTAGTAATTTAAGTTCGGGCATAGCTACCGTTGCCGACGATTTAATCCTTCTGATACAACATCCCTTGTGACCTATCATTAAAGGTTTAGAGTAAAACTGACAATTATTATTAGCTGGTAATTGGATTTTGGAGATTCAGTACGAAGTTAGGATAATTTAAATGACTGCTGACATTGGAAAGATTATGTAAACGTTCTGAATCAGCGGTATTTATCAATATAGTAGAGGGGGGCAGCCCAAGCCTTTTGTATGTGAAATAAAATTGAGAGAAGGTACACGGTTTAGTAAAGTACTTACAAAAAATAACAAAGATGATATATTTGAAGGAAGAAGTGGAAGTGTTGTAAACTGGCACATTTGCCTCAGTGGAAGAACAAAATCAGCATAAAGTCACTGAAAAGTCATTGTAATATCACATTTAGTAATCTAATGTGAATTTAGCTGTTAGTATTTCCCACTGTACACCTTTACCTAAGGCTCCAGCAATTATAAGTACTTTACCAATTGTTAGTCCAACTAGCCTTGATCCACTGAATACATAAGATTTACATAAGTATTGTTTCATTCAGCAGTTGATTCAATGGGTATACTCTTAACTGGGAATAGTAAAAAATATTACCATAATATTGAGTTGTATTATTGAAGGCAAAACTGTCTTCATAAATATTCTCATTATGGTAATAAAGAAATGTCTGGGATGCTAACTTGTGTGTTTGTGTGTGTGTGTTTGTTATGGAATATTTAGAAATTTTCTCAGAAAATAGCATTTTCCATTGCAAATCATGTAAGATTGACTGGAGACACACACACACACACATTTGTAACTTTTCTTCTTTACATAGCATGAATGATTTTTAACTTGGTGTCCAATGACAATCTCTGCTAACTCCAAACCTCTTTTTTCTGGTGCTTTAAATCACAGAGCCATGAAATAAAAAGGCAACTGATTCTTGGGAGGCAAGCGATGAGAAACCTGGGGAACATAGTGAAAAGTAGAGACATCACTTTGCAAACAAAAATTCGTATAGTCAACACAATGGTATTTCTGGTGGCAGTGTATGGTTGTAAGAGCTAGACCATTAGGAAAGCTGAGCACAGAAGAATAGATGGCTTTGAAATGTGGTGTTGGAGGAGAGTTTTGAGAGTCCTCTGGATAGCGAGGAGAACAAATAGGTCAATCTTAGAAGAAATCAATCCTGACTGCTCCTTAGAAGGTCAAACAGTAAAGATGAAGCTAAAATACTTTGGACATCAAATGAGAAGAGAGGGTTCGCTTGAGAAAGCCTTGATGCTGGGAAGGGTGGAGGGCAAAAGAAGAAGGGGGAGGCCCAAGATGAGATGGCTAGATGGTATTGTAGAGACAATGGGCACAGAGCTGAGCGAGTGGAGGAGTGCCTGGCGGACAGTGGTCCATGGGGTCGCAAAGGGTCGGAATTGACTGTGCGACTGAACAAAAAACAACAGAAGTACAATAACCCACATTCATAAACTGGAAAGTTTTTTTTTAAGAACTGAATTTAAGAATAGACCTTGGGACACACCACTTAAAGATAATTACTATGCAGGGTATTATCCCCATCCAGCCAGTATCATCCTATTCTTTTTAGCCATTGTACATTGCCATGGCTTATCTTAGCCATACATTTCCAAACAGCTTGCTTGCATGTTCCTGGCTACCAGGACATGCTCAGCAGGACACGCTCAGCAGGCAGTAGATCCTACACTGCCCATTTGCTAGAGTCCTAATCTAAAAAAAATAGTCTGCTAGGATGTCAGATGCCTTGTTGATAAAATATTCATTTAATACATATATCCTGACATACAACTGCATAGAGATTTATATAATCCCAGTATTTTCTTTTACTTATATCACCTTTTAGTGGCTTAGTGATCAAGAAGACGATCTTGAAGACTGAAAGATCAGGGTTTGATACCTGAGTGCTGAACAATGGATCTTGGGGACATAAAAGGAGCTTCATTCGGGCTTCCCCTGGGCAGAATTTCTCCAGTAAAAATCCTTTCAACCCAGAGTAATTTCTGACATGAAATTTATTTTATTTAGTTTTTACTTCACACTTTCTAGCACCTTCCTTATATGTGCTTCTTTCTGTGTTGTGCCTGTCCCGTCATTTTATATCACTAGTTTGCATTAGCACACTTTTCTTCATATATGGAAATCAGAATGGATGAAGAACATTGGGTGCCATAAATCATATCCCTCCTTAGGTAACAAGGGAACTAACGAAGGAATGCCTCATGTATATTTGTCAAGACTGGATCCTGAATCTAGCTATGGCACACTTCTTAACATATGTCAAGTGCATGAAGTCACTGCACAAATCCTACTTAATTCCTTTAACAGATTTGCTTTTGGAAATCATTGTTCCTTTGTTCTTGTTAAACAGTGACAGAGCAGTGGAATAATGGGGCCACTACTGACACACCAACAATTACCCACAGGTGTTGAATAACTGCAACAGTCCATTGCTGTATAACTAATCTCCATCAAAATACTTGGGAATCCATCCAAGTTTTAGATTCTTCTCAGGTTTGATACTGGACTACTATATTCTCCAGCAATGATTTTTTGGGGTGGTGGTGAGTGGGGACTTGTATAACACATGCTCAAAATCCCATCACAACTCCCATCAGGTTCTTCTTCCATCTGAAATGGTCCAAATTAGTGTTGTATCTTTTAGGGGAAGGAGAACAAAATTGTAATGATGAGTTCTAAAACTGGGAACTAAAGATATACAGAATATATACTTCTCTGTTCTTCAAGTTCCATCAGACAGATACCTACAGACACCTAACTGAGGCTCACCTGGGAGAAAGGTCAAACATGGGAGAAAGGTATAACCTAAATTCCTATTCAAAAAGAAAATTACCCAAGTGTCAACTGCTAAGCTTCCTTTTTGAACAGGATGCTAGACCACAGCTGCAAAAAGTTTTTTCCCTCCCCACCTTGTACTCAGTTTTCCTGTCTGTTTGCTGGCTTGTTCTTGTGTGTGTAGGTTGCTTGCATTCATATAAAGCAATCTACGGACATCAAGAAACAAAATATCTGGAATTCCTAATAAAGGACAAAAGTTTAATCCAGGCAAATTAGAATCAGCTCATTTGAAGTCTATCTCACATCCAAGTCTGTTCTGCCTTGTCTTTGTAATAATATATGGTAGTGGGGTTTTTGTACACATGAAGATATGAATTAAAATATATATTTAAATATGTATACTGTAGTTTATTTGTTCTCAAACTACACATTATGAATACATTCCATTTTAAAAATTTCAGCTTAAAATGGATCTTGATACTTTTTGAGAATGAATCAAAACCTGAATTATTTTGTAAGTGCAAAAACATGTGAATTAAAAAAAACACACATTAAACTGATGCTTATGAGGTTAGGTTGTCCCAGAAAGTACAAAGATCAAACCCCTCATAAGATATTAGATGAGAGGTGATAGGAAGACACCTATGAGACACCATTGATATCTTCTCCTGGTCAGTGTAAACCAGTGGTGCCCAAACTAAGGCCATGGGGCTGGGTGCGGTCCCCGATGCCAATTCATCCGGCCCTCAAAGCCCTCATCGCTCCAGGAAAGCGGAAGTAAAACACGCCCGTACTACTTCCGCTTCCAGGAGTAACGAGGGCTTCACAGGCCAGATGAATTGGCATCGGGGGCTGCACCTGGCCCCCAGGCCTTAGTGACCAGCTTCCTGAACCACATGATCGGCCCACGGCCCAAAAAGTTTGGGCACCCCTGGTGTAAACAATACTCGGATTAAAAGAAAAGTCTGGCTTAGTATAAAATGAACTTCTATATTCCTATCTCAAAAGCTGGGAAATGCTAAATGCTGAGTGAGAAGAATCTCACTTCTCACTCTATGCCATCATAAGATGGACCTGCCAGTGATTCTCTCTACTCTATGATATGTTAGATATTCCTACAGTGGAAGCCCTGGTGACCTCACATTCTCAGCATCTTTGGTAATGTTAGTAATCAGAACACATTTGTCAAGCAGAAAACCATGATGGCAGCAGTAAAAGGTCTGAAGGGGATTTTGAGTTCCACACTCAACTAAGGCGGAAATGTAGAGTGCCAAGCAGCCTTAAAGTTAAAGAGGAGGAAATATAAGTCAACACTTACAAGTGTTCTTCCGTCTGTAAATACAGTTAGTGTCACTATGATTTTATAAGCAAAACTCTTGAGAGGAAAATATAAGTACAGTGGCTGGGACATTCAGAATTTCCTAAAGCACAGCTTCTTTGTTTTGTTTTTCATTACACCATTAGCAGAGAAGGCACCTGGAGCAAGGCCTCATCAGCCACATTCAACATCCACTGATGTTATTTAATGTCATGGCCACTTAAGAGCAAGCAGGGATCACTTCTTCATACCATCTTGGAAAGAGCTTGCTTGGTCCCTGAGTGACCCATGACTTGACATAAGCCCTATCAAAGTGTGTCTGTGGAACAATGCAATTATTCCTGCAGTTAATCACCCTACATATCAGTTGTATTATTGACTTTCCCAAACTATAGGTTTCAGTACTACAAAAACCTTAACAAAGCGGTGATCCAGGCCCAAGGAATCAACAGGCTCCACAATATTTACCTCTTAGTCTCTGAGAAGATAATATCTGATTCTAGCTAAACACACCATCTTAAAAAGGTAATACAGTATTCTAAATGACTTTGTTTGGATTTTGATTTGACTGCAATTGGCATGCCTAGTATTTAAACTAAATTTAGACCATTGCTCCCCAATGGAGGAACATGGAGCTTTCTGTTCCCTGCATCTGGCCATAAAGGAAAGCTGATGCTTCATTGAGGGCCATGTGGAAAAAAACAAATGCCTGGCTTCCTGTCTGGGGTGGGGTGATGCATCAAAAAGCCTTTTACTGTTCTACATGAATTTCTAAGATTTATACCGGGCAAGAAGACATCATGCCATGCCTGAAGAAGAGATTTTGAAAGTTTGCAATGTTTAAATTTTCAGTGATCCATGGCACAATCATACACATAGGCACTCAACTGATTGGAAGCTAAAGTGTAATGCAAAATGAGATCTGCAACTGTCTAAAAGAAATGAAGAATGCACACCCACCTTATTGAAAATGAAAGTGATGGGAAAAGTAATCTAAAATCAGTCGTTCACGTTCCAAAGATATGAAGTTGCTACTGTTTGTGGGTACAGGGGAATTTATCGGATTACCTTAGCCTTTTGAGGGGTCCATGAAGGGAATTTCCAGGAAAGTTTAGTGTTTTTGTTACATTATTACTTTCATTTCCTGAACAAGACTTGATGGTACCAAGCTAAGTCTCAAGGCAGATCTGAGAGTGGATGTGTCCACTCCAGTCTGTTTGAAGAGTATTAAAAAACCATCAGTCTTCAAATATCACATGACCATTTGGGGGGGGAGGGGGTCGACCAAAAGTCACTGGGGGAGGGGGTTAAGTGTGAAGTCATGTGACTCCAAAATTATTGAAAAGTTCTGGACACTAGAAATATCCAAGACAGAGGTAGGATGTATCAATAAATAAATAAATAAATAAATGTGTGGGGAGGCCTTCAAAGGCTGCTTACCGGATCTTCTCAGGGAAGAGTAATGCAGGGGTGGAGGGTGGGGAAAGAAAGTATTGCCGTTCCTCTGCCAGGAAAAGAGGCAGAAGAAGTGGTAGGAGTCTTCTCCTTTCTTCCTCCCTTTCTCCCTCCCTCCCTTCCAGGGATGAAGAAATTACAGCCCTTCTTTTCACCCTGAGCAAGAAGAAGGAAAAAACCCTCCCAACCAGAGTCCACTTAGGAAGGAAGGGATGAGTGGGTGGGGTGGGAAAACAGTGCTTGGGAAAGGGTTCCCTTTGTGTTTCCCCCACCGCTACTACAAATCCCAGAATCCACCACCAGCTTTAGCACAGACCAGGCCATGCCCCCTCCCCTCTGCCCAACCATTCACACTCTCTCTCTCAATTAGTCTCCGAGGGAGGGGGGAGAGGCACTTATCTGGCAGAGGGAAGGAGGGGGAAAGAGGGTCTCCTCGAGAGTTTTCTCCCCCGCTGCCATTCAAAACACCTAGAAGGAGGAGGGGGAGGGTGACTTAGGGGTGATGGGGGGCCTTATAATTGGGGGGCGTGGGGAGGTTTTTCCCAAAGCAAAAATAAACTCAAAAAGAGACATCAGAGGCGAGACAGAGGGGGTGGGGGAGACTTTCCCATTGAAATCCATATTACAAATCTTTTCCCTCTTCATTCCTTGCTTGCATGAAAAGGCTTTGCAAGGAAGGCCTTTCTTTCTTGGGCTTCTGCCGTTTCTCTTCAAATCAAGGAAAATAGAGAAACCACATGATCTAGGGGAGTCTACCAAAAGTCAAAGAAAATCACAGAGGGGGAGGGGGTATCAAAACGTGGCCTACTTTAGGTCATGTGGTATTTGAATGGTCCCTCTCATTGTTTGCATATAGCAAAATGGAACAGTTTCAGGAAATTTCAGCATGAGGATGAATCCAGGGGAAAAAAGAGGACCCTTGGGGGTTGGCCCTTTCTCAAGTGAAGCTCCTTTCAAGGTGGTAAGGTACGCGTGATCGGCTTGGCAGTTGTTCACTTTGTCCCCTGGTGACAGAAAGATCTACACATCGATACATGCCCACATGGTTAATTCCAACCATGCTACCATACTAGCTGTGGCCAGGTTGTTTTTTTAAAAAAGAGATTGAATCTTGTGATTTTGTTGTAGTGTTCTCTTTTCCCTGGAGTAATTATGCTTGAACAACAATTAATCCTCCCAATATGAACTCTATTTTTTTTGCCAGAAAACTAACTAAAATTACTGATGATTAGGTAAAGGTCATCCTTGCTTGAAATTCTGTTGTATCTGCCTCTAGGGTTCAGTGCTCATCTCTGTTTATAGCCAAAGAGCCAGCGCTGTCTGCATCTGCAGACGTTTCCATGGACATGTGCCAGACTGTTTCCCTTCCCACTGAAGTGGTACCTATTTATCTACTTGAAATTTCTTGCTTTTGAACTGCTAGGTTGTCAGGCACTTGGACAGAGATTATTATCACTCAGTCTCTGTGCATTGTGAACACAGAATTCGAGGTTCCACAGCATGTGGTTGGGCTTCAGGGAGTTATGTAGCATGCAAGCATTTCTGGTTGTGCTTTAAGCATTGATTTTACAGCATAAAGCCCCTTTGCCTGATGTTCCACTATTATATTTCCCCACTCTAAACAAATCAATGGAGCTATTTAAGAAGGGTGGATATTATGAAATCTGACAAAAGTATCAATAAACCATTCTGTATATCAATAAACTGGTGTATATTCAACTAAATGTTTACATGTAACTTAAAAAGAGAGGAGATTCTTCAAGTCTGATTTATATTGCTAATGCTGAAATATTAGATATCTGACACTAGAGTTAAGAAGCCAAGATTTATTTCATCTGTCAGAATTGCAACCTGAACTCAATATAATCCATACCATCTTCTTCCAACAACACAACCAGCCAACATGTTTCATAGTGTTCAGATTTCAAAGAGAAGTTGATCATACAGCAAATCCATGAATTAAATAATTTTGTTTTACAAAAGAACAGTTGGGAAAACTGAGAACTCTCAGGAATGTTTCCACAGGTGAAGTGTGGGACTAAGGCCAAGAAGCTTCCGGTTGTAATTTTGGTCATTCTTTTAAACATGAAATAGCAACGAGGTCACCATGAACTTGGGCAACTCGATAACTTTATGGTTAACCTACCTCTCAGGATCTGTTCTGAGAATAAAAATGTGGTAGTCTGTATGAAGAATGTATGGTCTCCTTAGAGGGAATGTGATAGATAAATAATATTTTCTCCTCAGGAGTATTTATACTCAAGAACAAGGTAGAGATTATGTCCTTATTTTGTGATAGTACCCATGTGAATCTTCAGTGTATGAAAAATATGACCCTTCAGGGGACTGCAGAAGTGAGTTTAGTGTATTTTCTGAATAAAACACCCACAGCAATATACAATAAAGTGGCAAGGCCAAAATATAAAAGTAACCATAAAAAAGAGAAACCGGAAAAACAATACAGCACACTAAGTCCTCTCCTATAATTCTGCTTCTCTATTTCACCATGGGCCAGGAATTTCTGTTTCAAACACATGCAGCTGCTGAAAGGTGCATAAAATGAGGTTGGGATGGAGGAGGAAATGAAAAGGATGGAATTTAGAAACTGTGGCATTTGACTGATAACTACTCAAGATATACGAAATAGACAACGTGTAGTCTGTTATTTGAGCATATAATTTGTACTCATCCACAATTTCTACAGAACTCATCTCCTGTACCATTGTTAAAGGAACCAGTTATTTTGACTCTGTTTCTTTGGACATACAAAACTGCGATACAGTGAATCGAGCAATTGGTTCATCAAATGCACGTCTGTTGACTTGAAATGGTAGAGATTCCCCAAGATTCAAGTAATTTTTTTTTCTTTTCCCTATTCCTTGGGATTGTTTGTACTGTAATAATCATGCAAGATATTGCACCACAAACCCTCCGGACATAAATCATATGCTCCAATGCGGAGTTACAACCCTTCCTTCCCCATTACTGTTTGAAGTGATGGAATGCACTGACCCATGCACCAAAGGCAAGAGCAATACCAGCTGGCAGTTTTCCCCTAGAAGAGGACACATATCTCATGGCAGCTCTTGGAGTGGCTAAATCTGAGTAACATCTGTCTATTTCAGATCTTGAGGTGACAGCTTTTCTTTCAGAATCAATAAAACCTGAAGGGAGGTGTATCACTGGCAGTGTGACATAAATTATTTGTTTTTATGTGCTATCAAGTTACTTCTGGTATATGGTGACCCTAGGTATGTGCAATGTTCAAGGTATGTAAAATGTTCAAACAATAGCCTAACATTGCCCTCCCCTGCTGAGTTTCTAGGACAAAGTAGATAACTGAACCCAGGCTTACCAATTGCCAGCCCACTAGACAAAATTGACTCTTATGGGAATTGTAGTATTGGTGAAAATACTTCCTTGACAATTGTGACAAGGAATGCAGCACTCTCTCTGAGCTGATGATCTTGATGAGAGAGAAACCCTGTGGTTAGGTGGTTTTGGGACTGCAAAATGGACTCCTTTTCTGAAGAGAGTTGCCTTTCCCTCAAAGGAGAGATGTATAGTTTTCCACTTCTCTCTGATCCATCATTGTCACTACAGACCCAGAGACTCTGGTCACTGGACAGGTTAAACATCTTTTACTAGCTTGGCTTGGTTCACCTAGTTCTGTTTTTCTTTAATAAAGACACAGAGATCACACACACTTATCCATTTCTCTGCAGCCTCTTAGGTCAAGTTATTAATGATGCAGTATCCTGCATAATGTTAAAGCTTGGTTCCATGATCCTTAACATTGTGTGATTTTTAACATTGTGAGATACATGTATCACACAACGTTTAACCCTGTGGGATGTATCACAGAATGTGGCGGCTGCTTCCAAGGAGTTGTCGCTTCCAACAGCCTCTCCATTTCCTGACTAAGCCACAACTGGCCAGGCCAAAGCCAAGCTTGCCCTCCCTTCCTCCACCCTCCCAGGCATGCTCAAGGAATGATGGAGAGCCCACCATGTGCGCCGCCCACCCTGGGCACCTACCCTCACAACCCCCGCATGCCATCCAGCTCTTTTTCTCTCCCTCCGGTGGCCGAGATAGCAGCAGGTACCCTCCCCATGGCAGATGCAGGGAGAGAGGGGTGGGTCTGCAGGTGGGAGCACACCTGCTAGCCGCATGTGCCAGTTCCCATGGCAGCCCTGGAAGCAGGGGAAGCTGGGGAGCTGCACTTAGGAAGGAGCCGGTGCCACCCTGGTTGCCGGGGATTGAGGGACATGGGCGGCAAGCGAGGGCGTTTCCCACATTGGGGAAGGGCTTGGTGAGAGCTGGGATGCTCGGAGTCACATGGTTCAGTGGGGCAGTCACTATGGCTCAGGCCACTTCTATAGGTCCCCATAGCCAGGGCCATAGCCAGGCTTCTAGACATGTGTGGGCGAATTTGCACCACACAATGTTAACGTAATGTTGTGTGGTGCAAATTTTTTCTCAGATTTTTTGACATTGTGTGATTTTAACATTGTGCGGTGCACATGTTATACAAAGTATTATTGCATATGTGAAGCTGCCTTTGAGTTTGGAAGCACTGACTGTTGCAGAAAGGGATGGATGATAATATCATTGGATCCTTCTGTTTTGAAGAGAGTGGCCATTTTTCCCGTTTTTGCTTTTTTTTTTAGCTTCATTGTGAGAGAAAAAAAGCACTTTGGCTGAAGAATTTGTACACCTGCAAAGGCAAGGTTTCAGAGAAGCAAAATATGCACAAAAACAATGCATATATTTTAAAATTCAAGTGGATGAAAATGTGCACAGCAGAAATGTATAAATATGCATTGGTCAATGGGGAATGTGGTACAGTAGGTAAAATGTGAATATTCAGAACTGAAAAGGTTTAGACATTTGCTGCCAAGATCCTTCTTATTTCCCTAAATCAGCGTTTCCCAAACTAAGTTCCATGGACCACTGGTGGACTTCAATTCCCAGAAGCCTAAATCAGTACATTGGCTGATCAGTGATTTGGAGAATTGACTTAGGCTACTGGGACTTGAAATTCAAAAACCAAAGTTTGGGAAACGCTGCCCTAAATGGAGCTACATTTCATCAATTCTAAAAGAATTACATTAGGTTCCTATTAATTTCATTGCTGAATTCAAGTTGCTAAAAATCACCTCAAAATAGGTTGGATCTGGTTGTTTGGGCTGGGGTTCCATTACCATAATAATGGAACCCATACTGGAATTTCTTTCTTTTTAACACTGAATTAAAGGAGAGGATTAATTCTCGCAAAAAGAATTACAATAAGTGATAGTCAAATAAATTGAACTTCAACATTATATCATGTTTTATTTTTAAATCACTGTAGGATTTTTTTTAAAAAAAACTGATGGACGGCCTGTAAATTGATACCTTGAGTTACAAATGTTTCGAGTTACAAAATTTTCACAATACAAATGAAAATCAATTGAAAATAATGGCTCGAGTTACAAATTTTTCCTGAACAGATTAATTAGTTTTCAATGCATTCCTATGGGAAACTAGGTTTCATGTTATGAATTTTGGTTTTCAATGCATTCCTATGGGGAATTCGAGTTACACATTTTTCATATCAAATTTGTAACTTGAGGTACCACTGCAAATACTCACAGATAAGATAGAACTATTGCTAGTAAGAAACAATATTCAAAATTATTGGTGGGTTTTCTTGCCTGTTTTGGACCCTCTTAAGAACCAGCTCTTAAGGAACAGTTACATAGGTTGGAGCTTATCCCAGGATTTGACACAATTACGAGTGTCACTATTGAAATGCCTTGGCTAAACTATTTTAAAGCACTATAAAAGTGCTTTTCTAGAACCACTGTTCATTCCATTAGGGCTTGTGCAGAAGTTTCTACCCAGATTGCTTTGATACTGCTTTCCAGGAAAAGTGGGGCCTGCTACTTTCTCCTGCCCTTTCTATGGTGAAATGATAATTGGAAACATCAGTCATGGACTCTACTGTAGAAATGGAATCCAACCTTTGTAAGTATTATTTCTTTTAATGGTAAGAGCTTTACATCCATATGCTTTAAGTACTATACTCCAACTTGGGCTTAATCCAGCTAAAATGTTCCACTGAAAGCAGTGGGACCTAAGATAGTCAAAGGTAATCAGCTTCTGTGTAACATAGCTGGATCAAGGCCATTGGTTTGACTAATCAGGGCCAATGTATCTGACTAATTTAGGTTTGGGGAAGAACAAAAGAAGGCTGAGCTACTATTTGTGAAAACTGGGGTTGATGCTTGCAGATGAATGTGTGTTACCCAAATTATATGAAGCATACTTTGATCTGCATCAGTGGTAGATTATTTGTAATTCAACACTTCCAAAATGAAATTTGTGGCAATTATAAAAGTAAATGTCTTTTTTAAAAACATGAACCAGTGTGCAGCAAACACTGTAACTTCAGAAGAAAGACTTGCAGAAGCCTTGAGCATTAATTGAATGCATTTTCTTCACTTTCCAGACCATTTCTTTTTCTGTTGTTGATGAAAGCTCACCCTCATAAAATGCTACATGGATTTATGAACTTTTAGTATACAGAGCTTCCTACCAAAGTCTGTAATCCAGTTACTGTACTTGCATGTTAATGCAATTACCTGTTCTCTTGGGTTAAGAAAAGACTTGAGGATATAACTGGATCAGTGTTATAAGGAGACATATTCAAGTTCAAGAAAACCACAACATACCTGATTTGTTTATTAATTACTTGGAAAATTATTTGAGACATGTGTTACTATATGAAGAATGTTGTCTATAGCTCACTCATTTGAGATTTTAAGAGAGAAATAGTCAAAGGGCATTTCACCTCTTCTGCATTTCCAGCAGCTTCAGAGAATCAGAAGTCTAAAATAAGTAAAGGTGTATGTATGGTAGTTTCACTCAAGGCATGTGACGTTTAGCTTCAAATGCGTGTAAATCTAAAATAGCACATGAAATCCAAAAAAAAGCATGTTGGAAACCAAATAAGATATAATCAACGGCCAATCCGATAATATGTTTATTTCATCATGTGGTCTATTACCAAAAGCTGCATGTCAAAGAAAAAGCTTCAGAAAGTTCATGAAGTTAGTTTTCATCACTTTTCATCATTTATTTGAAGGTAGGGATTTCTTTTTAAAATGTCTATAGTTTTTAACCTGCTACAGCTGTGCCAGTGAGATCTATAGGTTTTTCTAGCAAATGCATCACTCAGATGCATCAGAATCAACCTGTCAATTATTATATTGCCATTATTACTTCCAATCAAAGTGTTTTACATAACATCACAATTGACTGAAGGAAAGAGGAGGAAAGAGTTGGATTCACAATCACAGACAATTTGATGTGAGCTTAACTACAATATGTTATTCATATCTTTAGAGTTACAGGACACAGAGATAAATGCATGCCATACATTCATCACTTCTATATGTACTCCTTCTAATTGTATCTTATTTTATTGTATTGTGATATATGTATAATGTATTAGATGTGGTATTGTTGAGAGCCACCCTAAGTCGAGTGGGCAGCATACAAGTCCAATAATAATAATAATAATAATAATAATAATAATAATAATAATAATAATAATAATAATAATAATAATAATAATAATAATAATAATAATAATGGGCACATTCTCAGTATATCCATAATATATTTGTATTTTTGAAATCCATAAAGTGGAAGAGTGGTGACACATGGTGCTTCTTTTTATAAATATACTTTGAGTACAGTACATGGGAACTATACTGGCAAATTGTATAATTTAGACAACGTTTGAAACATGCTGATATGGCTGATAATGTTGGGCTGAGTTTCTTGATTTATTCTTTAAACAATGTAAGACTAGATAATCCATAACACCACAAATGAATATGGTCTGGTTTAATTCATACCTTCCATGGAAACAGATGCTCATCATAGTTTGCTCAAAATGAAACAGATGTTCCACCATTAAAACCCTGGGCATAAAGATTATTTTGAATATCCATTTTACAGTATGTGACATGTTTGGAGGGAAAGACCGAAGGTACGGGAAAGCATCTATGACAATCAAGGAGGGATTAATTGTTTGTATTGTGTAAAGATTATAAAATTATTTTTCTATGTGGAAAGATATGGACACTCTCCCAAATTTCATACAAGGGAAAGGTATGGAAATACTTCCAAATTTCAGACAAGAGAAAAGCCAGAGAGATTTTAAGAAAAATAACTAGAGAATCACAGAAACTGAAAATAAATACATTGATAGTGCGCACACACACACACCCAGACTCGAGTGAAAACTTTCCTAACTCTCTCATTCTGCAGAATCAAAAGCAGAATCTGGCATGCAGCTTGAACCATCAGTAGAGACTAGTGGAATTGCCACAGTTTATACTGACCTGGCTTTCCAGACAAATTTGCCCATTTTGCAGTGCTTGATTTAAAAAAAGAAAGGATGGCACCAGCTGCTAGGCCATTCATGCCACATCATGAATACCACATTCTGCATGTAAATGAAACACCATTTTCCCTCCCTATGTTCATAAGCTTTCCAATGGAAATCAGGAATGCTTGCAGCATGGTGCCCAATTTCACATTATCAATACAGAGAAAAATTGCAGGTGTTAATACATATGTATTAAACCACCCTGGGTCGCCCCAGTGAGAAGGGTGGTATAAAAATGTAAATAAATAAATAAATAAATAAATATGTGACAGCAGAAATTTAGAAAGAATGGTCAGAATGCTATTGTAAATTTATATAAATACTGCTGAGTCTTGGAGGCAATTGTCACCCATTAATACGTTGCTAGTTATATTCTTGGGTGCAGACAGGAATTTCCTTTACACAAACATACAGTAAACCATCAGTAGGATTTTAAATTGAAATACAATGAATTTCACCATAGTAGGGAAGACTTTTACCAGGCATCCTGTGTACAAATAGAGAAGGCAATTACTATGAAACTAGCCTTTTTAGATCTCCCACAAACCATTCCAAGAAGAAATGCCTTCAGCTTTGAGCATTTGGACATTTGTGGGGACATGGAAAATTCCGAATAAAGAAAGTACACAGATAACAGGAACAGAAGTGGCTGCAAAATATGAGTGCTAAAACTGCAAATGATTGGGGAAAATTTAACATGCTCCAGTAAAAGTTAAAAAACAAAATTATTAGAATGTTGATAAAAGATAATTGCCTTTCATTTGTTAATTATTAACTGAAAGACAAAATTATCAATCAAGTGGGATACTTTGATCAAATATTTCTTGGATTTGGAGGCCCACAATCCCTTTGCAAAACATTTTCCAGCTGGAGATTTTAATAGAAGGATAAGAAAGGATGGTCCTTCTCTAATTCATGCTATGAATTGTAATTTAGACTTATCTTTGCTAGATTTTTTTCCACCTGCATTAAACCCTCTAAAGACCTTCATATTAACTATGTGTGGAAAAGTTTGGCTAAACATATAATTTGTTCTGCCAAAATGATTTTGAAGAGATACCTGACCTTCCTGATGAATACACATCCAGCTCCACACAAGGAAGCAGTGTTATTGATTATATCTCTGTCTCTCCCAAATGAGAATCAAAGCCACAGGTAATCAACATTTTCCTTTAATTACCTTAACAGAGTGGAGAGTGTCAATTCATCCTCCTGTACTTCTTCTCATGTTAACTATGGAACATTTGCCCCTTTATAAAAAGATGACTGGGTGAGCTATACAACCTTGTTGTGGAGCCAGATATTGGAACGTCAATACTCTGTTTTGCTTTACAGAAGAAGACCTGTCCAGTTTGGTATTGAGTAAGCTGCATGATCACAGAGCAACTCCAGAAGGTGGGTATGGTAAACAATTGCTGAGTATGCAACATGTAGAAGGACAGCAATGACTAGATGGCACATAATAATTATTGATTATTTAAGTGGATGGGCAACCTGTAATTATTATTGTTTATTAAAAAGATTGAATGAGAATGTCACCCAGATGGGTGACATTAAATCAAAAAAGAAAGAAAGCTTCACAATGGCAATCACACTTATTTAATTGAGAATTTCATGAGTCCAAGGATATGGTAGGTTTCTGGCCTTAATTGTGCAATGGTTCATTAATATTTTGAACTTTTCTAATATTATGATAGCTTAATTTTACCCATTCCAAATGAATTCACACAAGATTTTCATTGATTGTCACTAGCCTTTGAAAATTTTTCAGTGGAGGTTTTCATGGAAAAACATTTGTTTTACCATTCTGACTAGGCATTCTAATCTGAACTACAGAAAGAAACAGCCAGAAATTATGTTGTTTTCAGAGACAAGACACTGATCTCAACATAATACAAGAAGATGATCTGAGGTAAAAGTTGTGGGAACAAGGATGTCTTGATAATTTATTTATATTTTTATTGAATGGCACATTCACATCACGATTCAATAAAAGTTAAAAAATACAAGAGAGAAAATGCAAGATATAAAATATGAAGTATAAAATTATAGATATATATCTAGACTGCTTCATTTTTCACAGCTAGGAAATCAGCAAAATCTCTGTTATAGGCTGTGTTTTGACATTCTGCCACTATGTCCTAGATAGTTATTTTTTGAGCCCCACAGTCACAATTCGGTGATGTTATTTTGCCCCACTTATAAAGGACATCGCCACATCTACCATGACCCATGTGGATTCTATTTAATGTTGTCCATATCACCTGGAGCTGGTCAAATCTATTTGGTTTCTCTGAGATGCAGAGCAAGCTTTTTCATTGTGGGAGAAAATTTTCCTAGCCAATGCTATTTCCACATATTATGGATGTTAAAGTCATCTTCTACAAGTATTTTAGCAGTTGAGATGGCTAGGTGTTTAGATAGCCTGTTGCATTGCAAATAGGCAACATCATTCAATTTTGGTATTCTTGAATAACATTTTTCTTCTTTTTATATCATATGATTCAGAACAGGCTGCCGGTATGTGAGGGTTAATTGTATTTTCCCACTGGTGACACTCATTGTCTCATGTAGTTATACATCAATCCTACTTGATGAGGTATAGGAGGTAGTTATGACTGTCCCTCGATTATTGTCCAAAAATGCAAACAATAGTGTTGGTTCTATGACATATGAATCCCAAAGAACAGTAGTACATAGTACAATAGTCATTTAATTTGGACCTGCTGAAAAAAAAGTCTCCCCTTCAAAAGGATGAGATGTTTTGTTGCACTTTCAAACAAAGAAGTGGATGAGAGGAAGATTTTTTTATAAACATTAACCTAACTGTACTCAAAGCAACACTTTAATACAAATGACACGCCAACAAAAGTAAGACAAAATAATGATAACGTCTGCTCTAGTGTACAGACTTTTAAGGTTTAGAAGCAGAGTATGGGATGTTTGCTGCTTTTAAAAAACATCCAGGCAGAAATCGTGCTCTTGCTGTTTTCGAGCTTTGCTTTGGAAAGGAAAAAAGGCATTGGCTGGGATCCTGTTATGTCTGGCAAAGCGGACTTGATCCATGAAAGCTAATGTTAAAATGCAGCAGTTACTCTTTTTCTCTGATATGTTATGGTTTAGTACTTGCATAAATCTTGATGGCAAACTCCTACCTACCTACCTACCTACCTACCTATCTACCTACCTACCTACCTACCTACCTACCTACCTATAATGCTACTCTGAGTGGCCCACTCTTACACAATTGCACTACCAATTTCCCATGCAAAATTCTTTGGAAAGCCCATAATCACAAGCTGGCAGCCAAAATGAAAATTGTCCTTTAGCTCCCAGATTTATAAAAGCAGAATTTTAGGGCAAGATGCACTTAAAATCAGCAAGTAATAACCCTCTAAATCCAGTCTCCCTATTTTAACCAACATTTAAATGATTGGTTAAACAGATTCTGTAATTTGAGTACAAACAGATTTATGACCCTGCCATTCTCTCCACCATTTTGGTTTGTATCATTTTGACAATTCTTCAGAACATTTCCTTGAATTTAGTTAGATTTACTTGGAATTAAACATGCATAGAATTGTGCTATAATTTCATATCCTCCCCACTCTGTCCATCATGGGATGCCTTATTTTACAATACAATATTATTATTATTTTAAAAAAGCATCAGCATTTATTACAGAATGTAAAATCCCATAGTAATCACCCTCTTGAAAAAAAGGGAGAATTCTTTTACAGAAGCAGTGTATGCTTTCCACATCTCTGTGTTTATCTCGGTGGGAGTGCACATTTCCTTCACAGCTTTGCTGAAACAATTTATAGATTAGCAAGCTTCAGGTACCATTATATTGTTGTCATCCAAAGCTTATGAGGCAATAAACAGAATACATTGTGAAGTTTGGGGTTTTTAAAAAATAGATTTTTATCTAGTTTTAGCCAACCTAAAGCTTTTTAACCAATCTCTTTAAACACAAACATATAAAGGAAGAGTTATTGTTCCAGACCTGACCATTTGCCTATCTAGACTATGGCATCTTCCACAGTGGGAGCTCTCCAAGGTCTCAGGAAATAACCTCCTTCTTATAATTACCCACTTTTTAAATTGAAGATGCCAGAATTTTAATCTTGTGTGATTAGGGTTGGTAATCTTGAAAACCCTAGTGATGCATTGGTTAAAACTGCTGTACTGCAACCTGAACATTGTGAGTTCGATCCTGACCAGGGTGAAAGGTTGACTCAGCCTTCCATCCTTCCAAGGCTGGTAAAATGATTACCCAAGGGGGCAAAATGCTAATTACTCTGTGAACCTCCCAGAGAGTGCACTAAGCACTATGGGGCAGTATAGAAGTGTAATTGCTATTGCTATAATCTTAAATTCTATGAATCTAAGAGGGAAACAAAGAAGAAACTTATTTTTCTCCTTCACAGTGAGATTTCTCAGCACAAGATTCCACCTCTACAGATGTTTTATGGTCATTTCTTTCTCTGCTGCACAGAACTATTACAAATCCTGAGCAAAATTGCACTTTTCCTTGAAAGGATCCACTAAAAAGGCACCAAGCTGAGTTTTCTGCATTGAAAAATGGGCAAAAAGAGATGGACAGGGAAGGGGTTTAGGAACCAGTCTCAGTCTCATTTTTGCAGGAAGGCAGGACAATTTGCTGTAGCAGGGGAAAGTCTCTGTGCAGAGATTTCCAAAGGTAAGCCTCAGAAAATTGCAGAAAACATTATGGCACCAGTCTACATAATATGTCCTGATCAACTAGGCCAGTGGTGGCAAACCTTGGCACTCAGCTGTTCTTGGATTTCAATTTCCAGAAGACCTGATCAGCAGGAGTGCTGATCAGGGCTTCTGGTAACTGAAGTAATCAGTTCAGTGAAGTCATCACTGAACTAGGCTATAATTGCTTCTTTGCCATTAAATAATAAAATAAAACTAGATATCTATAAAATGTATTGAGCCAACCACTGGTTACAACAATCCATTATTGTCTGCTCTGACTGGCAGAGGCCTCTCCACAAGGTCTTTCCCAAACCATTTAAAGTGGAGAACTAAGGGTTGAACCCACGATCAAATGTGTGCATTCCCGTTGAGTAATGACACCTCCTTTTCAGCTGCTTTAACTAGGGCTGCAAAGACACTGCTTACATTTTCCACAAACATTTCCACTGATGCTGAAAAATGCCTTGCCTTTCTACAATATTTTGGCAAGCCTTGCAAAAAAATCTTTGGCTGTTTATAAATCATAGCCTCTCCCTCAGGACACTGAAGGTGATGTACAGGCTTTAAAAAGCACCATAAATCCTTCTAGGTGGGAAAACAATAAATAATGCTTATTCATTTACATTGTTCTCTGTGATGACATCATTGTCAAACCTTGCTAAAAATGACTGTGAAGTCTCCTCAAGAGGTGATATCTGATGTGAAAAATTATGAATGGGGGATGGGGCAACATTCATGCAGTTTGTTTTGAAGGTCCAGACATATTTGTACCCCCTTAACATTGTTGCTTTCTGCTTGACAAATGATCCTGCAGAGCATTTACCTCAGTTCTCTCTCTTGGGCACAAGGACACAAATATACTCTTGGAGCTGGTCCTAAATGTGACTTTGGCAATACAGGAGATGTTTTAAAACAAGTCTGGAAACGTAAAGTGCAGAAGGATTGAAGGCTTGATCAAGATGACTAGTCAATTACAGGTCCCACAATTGAACATTCTTGTAAATAATACACACCTGTCTGGAGCTTTGGATTTAACATTTGGCAGATTCCTTTAGACATGTGTGATGAAAGGCAGGCACTGAAGGGCATATTTGTAAGAACAATAAAGTCAGCAAATCTTAATGCATTTGAATTGCAGTGCTGTACAGCATATTTAGCAGAACTTGAAAGGCTATGAAGTGTCTCCTTTTATTACCTTCTTACAAGAAAGTGTTTACAGAAATACATTCAAAAGCAATAAGGCATATTTAAAGTTGTGTCAGAAACCAACTTCGACAAAAAGAATCACTTGCTTCTGAAGCTGGCAATAAAGGTTTCAACACCCTCTCACCAGAAAAACAAAAAATGTGAGAAATTTAAAGAAGAATGAGATGTTAGCAAATGCCATGAGCCAAATAGCGAATCAGTCCAGTACAAAATAACATGATGGAGAACACCTGCATGTATCGAAAGTCCACACCTCCCAGAACAATGTGGGCCAATGTGAGAAATCAGTTGCCCTCTTTTCTTCCCATTTTGCTAACTGCTAGGATTGTGGACACTTATTTATGTACCCTACTACAGTGGTTCCACTCAGTCTGCCTATATCTGTATATGTATATAGAAATAAGGATGAGAAGGTTGTATGTTTTGTAGTTGTGAATGCATGATTGGTAATCATTCATAGACTGTGTACCAGTATGACTGGCAGATCGATGATAGAATGCTAAGTGTAGAGCTGAATGCTGATGGATTGAAGTGTTTGGAATATGAAGAAAAGTGGCAGTAAGAAGTTAGTGAGAGTTTGGGCGCAACTATACAGCCCACTTATTCCAGCCCAGATGGGTCTAGATTGTGCTAAACAAGGTTGCTTTAAGGCATGGTATGCCATTCTATTTCATCTATGCATTTCACCAAATGGACTAGGGCACATTTGTAACTTTGGTATGAATTTTAGCCTTTCACTTTTTAGAGTGTACACCTAATTTTTGTGCTTTTTATTTTTCTAAAAAAACATCTTATAAGCCTTGCAAATGTATGAATTCCTGAGGCAAGATCTCTTTCTACTTACAGTTTATCTCAGATGGTATGAATATTACTTTTGTTGAAATTGCAAATTGAATGAAATCATTTTCCTTCTCAACTTCAATTTTTAGTCCACTTTTCTTTTTAGTTTCAATTCAGAAATGTATATGCATGCTTCTACCTAAAATAGACCTCCTTGAGGAAAAAAATGAACCACTTTCCCCCATCAAAAATTGAAGAAGTCATTCAGATCATACACTCTCCATGTTTCAAAGATGCAAAGTTGTTAGGATTTAAGAGTAGTGTTTCTAGTCTCTTTACTCATTTTCAAATGATGGTTTTAAATGGTTAATTATTTTGCCACTCATTCATTGGTCTATCACAGGCAGTCTCAACCTACAGTCAGTGAGCCAAACTTGGCCCCCAACGCGAATTCATCCTGCCCCTGATACCCTCGCCGGTCCCGGAAGCAGAATTAAAACACATTCTGTGCATGTGTGGCACATATTTTACTTCTGCTTCTGGATGGGAGGAACCACATGATTGGCCCAATCATCAGTCCACGAGGCATGGTCAGGCCCAAGACCTGAAAAATCTTGAGAAAGCCAGGCTATCAGAATTGTTAGGCATTTTTACAGAACTAGGAAAGATAAAATTTAGGAATTAACAGCCAACAATATCCTGGTCACTGATTTTTTTTAAAAGCAGGTTTTTATCTCTTCCACAAGAGATGAAGCCTAAAGTACATGTCAAAATAGGTAAGCTACCTCTGTACTGGCTAAAACATGTGCCAGCAAACCTGGCTCTCCAGGTATTCCTGGACTTCAAATACCAGAAACCCAAGTCAGTACACCTGCTGATCAGGGCTTCTGTGAATTGAAGTCCAAGAACATCTGGAGAGCCAAGTTTGCTGACCCCTGAGCTAGAAAGCTGAATTTTGATACTTATGTAAACTGACATTCTGATTTCTACCCAAAAGTTAACTTGTAAGCCACACCATACTCATTCATCAGAGGTTGGATATTTAAAGCCAAAAACATAGTGTCACACTTCTTTGTTTGATGTCACTCTAACCTTGCTTGGAAAACACTACTTGTACATTTCAAACTCTCCAGGATACATACCCTATCAGCAATTGCCAAAAACTCTGCATGCACATTTTGTTTCAAGTACCTGGTACATCTTGCGTACCTGTTAATTTACACAGCAGGGAGAGGCATTATGATTTTCTCCTGTAATAAATCCCAGTTTCACAATCATGTAACTTGACAATTATAAAGAGGAACGAGTTTGATTACTGAAAAAAGGATTCAAAGCAATGCACACTCCTATGTAACTACTGCTTTTTTCAAACAATTTAAGATGTCTATGTTTTATAGTTAATGAGCAAAAATAATTATACAGATACAACTCACTTTGGCTCCAGAAAAGACAGATACATTTCACTGTTAACAATTCCAGAAATGTACCTTTGGTTGTATGATAATGAAATATGTCTGAACTGGTAACAGAATGTAGAGGGGAGTGTACTTTGAAAAAACTTGGAAAACTGAATATTTTCAAATCCCATCTCTGTTGTGACAAGATTTATGCTGTTAGCCACTCTGAGTCGCTTCGGCGAATAGAGCGGAATACAAATACAAATCAAAAATAACACAAAAATTGTTAATACAGATGTTCTTCTCCATCCCCACTTTACATCTTTAAATGCCACCCATCTTTGGAAACAAGCATATACAGAAGAGTAGTTGTTGTTTTAAATGTAAACTAATTTTGAATTAAAAACCAAACCACAAAACTATTTGTTTTCTGATCAGCTGGTCAGCTCTGGCAAATGATCCATTAAAAAAAGATCCCCCCAAAAAAATCTGGTATCATCATAAGATCATCTTTATACCACCCATTTTTTTACATAGAGCACTTGCAATTCAAATATAAGAATATACTTTGATATTAGCTGACTTTAAAAGAACCTTAAATAAATAAAGTGTTTTTAATTAAAAAATTGCATAAGAAATCAATGTGATCTGATTTCCCATTAACATTGATACTTCAGAGACAAGATTTCACATAATAGGCCAAGAAATTGCTTCCTTAAGTCTGTTATAATGAAAAATCAAGCTGCAGATATTTTTTCTCAATTTCTATTACATTTTATGTCTACCTTTGGATGTATCAGGCAAAATCTTAAACGTGACACCAATACGAACATCACACATATAATTTACTTGCCAACTGAATCTGGAAGAGGAATAGGAAAAATGTGAACTGTTATAAATATGAGATAATCTTTTCATGTTGCAGTCTAAAACTGATCTTCAACAAGCTTCAAGCTTTTAACAGTGAAGGAAGAGATCATCTCCATCATCTTCAGTTGCAAGGAAGTAAAGGTTGTACACATGTCCCCCAAAAAATGAAGAAACAGATTCTGTTCCACATTTCACTTCCAAAACTAGTTAGGGTAAAAAAAATGTACTATAGTATGATCACATTTCTCAAACTCCATTTTGTACTTAAAAATGCAGCTAGCAGGAATGAATCATTGACCTCAAATATCTCAGAAAACAAAACAAAACAAAATAAATAAAATAAAATAAAATAAAAAACATTGTAGCACTTTAAAGACTAACTGCTCTATTTTTATTGTTAGCTTTCGTGGATCAAGTCCACTTCATCAGACAAAGAGTGAAACTTACAGGCATGTTCTTTATAAACCAAATTCAGGGGCTCAAAGGGAGAAGGTGGTGTGGTCAAGCAAGATGACAGACAAGTGAGCACAAGAATGCAGTTTCACACAGCCATTAGCAACAATAGATTATTCAGATAAACTCTAAATGACTCCCTTTCAATTTCAAGGTTGCTGAGAAAGCCCATTATGGTCTCTGATCAACTTGTGACCTGCATGTGGGGGGGGGGGGACACCTGTACCTGGTTTCTTTCTGTTTTACTAAAGAGAATTGGCAGGAAAGTTGTAATATAAAATCATATAGCAATCTGTGTATCAAATTTGATAATGTCCCAGAAACCCTTCACTAATATTTAGCCCCCTGTGATGGGTATCTAACAGATGGATGTACAGTATTTGATTTCTGGTGTAAAATGAATTAAACTTTAGTTGTTTATATATAAATACTGAAAATGTTTACCTCACTCAATTTATGTTATTAGCATCCTAATTTGAACATGATGTTAGGTATCTGCCAACAGAGCCAGATTTTGGAAGTTTGAGAAGAGCCAGCTATGTGGCATTGAACAAGCTGCACAGTCCCAGGGCAGGAAATGATAAACTACTTCTGTTTATTCTCTACCTAGAAATCCCTGTAGATCAGGGGTTGGCAATATATGGCCCACGGGCCAAATCTGGCCTATGGAACCAAATAATCCAGCCCCTGCCCTCACTCCAACCACTGCCAGTGCATCTACAGTAGCCACAGATGGATTTATGGCAGCCACAGATGTGTTTATGGCAGCTGTGGGTCCCGCTGATTCTGGAAGTGCTGAAATCTCAGCGTTTTTGCACCAAAATGCCACAAAAATGCAGCAAGTTTTTTTTAAAAAAATGGCTCAAAAATGTTCCTCCCTTGCTCTGTCCTTCACGGGAATCAGCGGAGGTGGGAAAACACCAAGAAATATGGCATAAATGCATGTGCCACTGCCAGAAAGAAGCATGTGTCCAGCCACTCACCTGGATGAGGGGGCATGGTTAGGCCCTGGCAGGAAAAGATTAGGAACCCCTGCTTTAACAGGTATGGGAAGCCAGAAGAAGAACATTTTCAAACATTTACTTAGAAATTCTTCTCAAATATAGGATGAGCCCTATACAAATACATAATGGCTGAAACCCAGCAGTAAGTAACAACTAAGTTGGTCCACTGAATCAGTTGAGGTTTAGTTGAATCACCTTCCCCTGTAAATTCCACTGATGCAATGGGCCTACTCTTGAATTCCAGCCATTATATCCAATATTCTGCTTATAATAGATTGAGTAATGTGGAAATGGGTATAAAATCTTTCTGATATCGCTAGCTGTATTGGAAATGGACATTTCTTTAGATGTACTCCTCTTAACAAAAAGAACAATGTATGATCAAATAAGAAATCTTACTTTTCTTCTTTTTTTAAACTAATGTTTAATATTATTAAAACAAACTTTCAAATAAACTCAATAAACAATTTTGTAGTTTTGTTTGCAGTCAGTTTATCTATCCACTTCCACAAAACCATGTAGAAGTGTTATATGTAATGGTCTTTTTCAATAGCTTATTTTAAATAGTATCCCTAGTATTCTCAAGGCTCTGTGAAATGATCAAATTTCAACACATTTATTAAGCAGAGTTAATTGAAAATAGCATCTATCTAGCTTATTGTCTGGCCACCAAGCTATTTGTACATGTGGGATATGCCAAGACATGCCCTCTGAGCAATCTCCAGGGAGCTGATTAAAAGACAAATAATGACTAGTCAGAAAGCTACTTGGGTTGGTGGTGGATGAAAAATGGGCCCATCAGATTCTATGTAAGGCCATAGTTTACACATCCAACCAATTTCTACCTCAACTCCTTCCGCAGGAATATAAGTTGCTAAAGATGCAGCATGTAGCACATTTTGTAATATGGTAACTTTCAATCATGTCAAGAATATTTATGCAACAAGTAATATTACATGTTATATTTCTAGTTTGGAAAGTCATGGTACAGAAGAGGACAGGTCACAGATAAAATACATTTTGGATGGCTGGGAAGCAGCATTTGACTGCTGTTTAGTGACAGGTGCTTAACTCAATAAATATAACTACCACCAAATTTGGAAAAACCTTGCCCTTAGAAGCTGCTTTGTCATTTTGAGCATGTGAGATGATAAAATAGCCTCAAGAGCAACAGGCTAATGATGTTAAATAAGAAATAAAATTATATAAGAAAGAATGTCTGTTCTGTAATTGATGCAACAAAGTATGTGCGAAAGCTTTTGACAATTTCTTTTGCATCCGTTTTTCTACAAAAAAGCATTGCAACATTTTAACTGGTTCCAGATTTTTAAATTGGATACAGAGTATTTCCTCTAAACAATGTGCTAAGATCATAATTAATAGGCTCTTAATAAGTGGATTTAAAATGAAAAAAGAAACTGCCCATTATCTCCTCTGTTTTTGATCCTTGTGATGGATTTTTTTTCTTCCAAGATCAGACAATATCTGTTCTGTAACCGATGCAAGGATTCAAAGTACAGTAAAACCCCAACTTACACCTGCTTTGTTTTGCGTAAAAATCATCTTACGTAAGGAAATTTTTCTGTAAACACATCCCCTGTTATGCAAATAAATCATTTTATGTAATGGGTTTCCCCAGAATTTCTTTCTGTCTTCTAAGTCTAAAATGGCAACCCCACCATTTTAGACTTAAAAATTCCGCGCCGGGCCACCCATCCCCACTGACAGAAGTTGCAAGACATCACATACCGTGGCAATGGTGGAGGCAGTGGCAACAGTAGCAACTGGGAGTGTGCGGGGGCATATCTGCTTGGTTGTGGTATTCATCGAAGGATTCTCCATGGCACTCCCCATCTGGGAACACATGCGGACGAAGACTGGAACAGAGGAGTCTTCACCTGACGTACGTTCCCAGCTAAAGCGTGCCATGGAGAAACTTCAGATGAATGCCACAACTGAGCAGCCCCCTCCTGCGGGCACTCTCCCAGTCCTGGTGGGAGCAGTGAGGACAGTGGCAGCGGTCTTCATCCAATGTGCATTCCCCGCTGGGGTTCGCCACGGAGAAGCCTCAGATGAAGAGCACAACCAGTTTCTCCCCCCCCCCCCGGCACTCTCCTACTCCCAGTAAAAGCAGAGGGGAGGGGGGGAAAAACCCACTCAGGAGGAAGCAGCATCAATTCCAATGACAATATCACCAAAAGATGCACACTTTGATCAACACATAAGGAGGAATTCTGATTTTATAACCTATGTTGAGATGATAAATTTACAAAGAGAAATTAAATCATGGCAAGAAATTAAAGAAGGGAATGAGATCCAATGGCTAATCTATTTTCAAATAGTCTTCAGACTTTGCACTTTGTTCTCTGTGTTGATATCTGAACACATTTTTCTTCATTTTTCCTAATGTGCACAACCATTTACTCAGTTTACTTTAAGTATGGATTCATCCACACATTATGTAACATGCATAATGCCCTACTGACAAGAGTCTGCCCATGTACACTTCTTCAATGGTATGCATTTAGCGGTTGAATGTTAAAGTGTGCACAGAGTTTTATATGTACTTCATTTTTCTGTAACAGTCCACAAGCTTCCCAAATGTGCAAATGTTTGAAGTGATGTGCATTTCTTCAGACAAATCCTTCTAGCAGTGAGGTGCAGAAATGCTGCTTTTTGGAGGATTGCTGAACCCAGCAAAATTATTTTTTCCATCTCTAAACTAGGAACAGTTTTATTATTATTTAATAGCAATCCAGTGTTTAAATAATGTTTAGCTGTGCCATCATCTCCAAACTGAGCTCATATATATTTAGAATATACAGTACATAGCTGTGCATCTAGTTGAAAAGGACATGTTCCAGGAGCCCATAACATCTATCAGGACACTTTTCTCAGCACACAGCTTAACTGTAAAATACTTTGTAATTATTTGGTCATAAGCATCATCAACTGGTTTTCCTCTCATGTGCACTAAACTAATAAGCAATCCAATACTTTCTTATTACAACTTGTTATGGGCTCATGAGTTCTGCCTCATTATACAGATTACATCTAAGAGTTGTTGCAATAGTTGTCGGAGAGAATGACTGCCCTTTACTCTGAATATGACATCCTTCAATGGAAAGCTTCCCATTCCAAAATGACAAATGTCAATGATAGTTGGTGGAACAGAGAAACCTGGATAATAGGGCATTTGTTTGAGTATTTGGTAAAATATTGAAGACTGTTGAGAAAAGTAAACCAATTTTTAAAAATCTATTCCTGCCTTTTCAAGGAGCACTGCAGCAGAACCACCCTATATATAAAAGTACTGTATTTGTATAATGTATGAACTCATTCTAGGTAGAATATAAAGTAAAAACAAACATACAAGACAAGAATGAAAGGGATTTGTGAATTTTTTGTGCACTGTTAGAAGCCATTTATATACTCCTATAGAGACTCAGAAGGTCTGTAGTGGCTTAATGTTTAAGACATTGAGCTTGTCAACTGGAAGGTCAGGAGTTTGAGACTCGAGGGCTTCATGACATAATGAGACCCCATCTGTCTGTCCCAGCTCCTGCTAACCTTGCAGTTCAAAAGCCAGAAATTGCAAGTAGATGAATAGGTACTGCTTTGGTGCTAAAGGTGGTGCCTGCCACAAGACCACAGAAATGTCTGCAAATGCAGACTGTGCTGGGTCTTTAGCTGTAAATGGAGATCAGCACCACCCCCTAGAGTCAGACATGACTAGCTTTCCAGCAAGGGAGTCCTTAATATAAAGATTCAGATATGTTTCTTCAGTTCTACTTACCCATTGCTCAGGCACTTAATCAATCTCTGTTCCTCCTGTGCTTCCTCTCTCCACTCAACTTCCTGTCCTGTTACACCTGACGTTTCCCTACAGCCCAACAACCTTTTGCCAATCAATTGCCTATGTGTATTGTGGTTAGGATGTGGCTTAAAATGGACCAGACAAACTACTATCTGTTTCACCGTATTCAAGGTGTAGAACAAGTGATAAGTATTGGAACTATTTCTTAATAATATTTTTTACCACTTTTCTACCAACTGATGTAGAACAGACAAGTTAAAATTATTTCACCAAATTATGAACATTATTTTTAAAAACAAATCTAAAACTTTAGCTAAAAGGTGATCTACAGTATTCTAGCTTAATTTTCAAAGTTAGAAGTTGAAAGGCCTTTGATGATGACACGATTTTGGGTGTTGAAAGAAGCTCAGCAAAGATAGTGGCAGCCAGACTTCTCTTAGGAAAGAAATGTATAGTTGATAGACGGAATTGTACTCCCTCTGAAGGTCCATCTCAGCACTTAGGGCTCTTTTGGGACCTAGAATTACTGCCAGAAAGCCAAATGTATATTGTGGCTTGGAATGCTTCTCTCCAGCTTCAGGTGGTACATGAGCTGTCCCGATTCCCAGGAGTAGCAGACTTCTCCTGATAATGCATGCTTTAATGACCTCCCTTCTTCTTCAAGTGCCATATCCATTCCAAAGACTGTTCTTAACTCCACAAAACAATTCTTCCAATGACGTTACAAAGTCTCTCAAGTTCTTCAGCCACAAAGTCCATCTACCTCCATGGTCCCTCTTCCCGAGGATCTCCCCTTGCATAACAAGTTGGAGTATTCTATACTTTATGCAGTGGTGGGCAGCAACAGGTTCGTACCCCCCGACAGGTTTGTTTTTTTAGCAAAATAGGGTGGCCTTTGGGCAGGGTGGTGGTGAAATTGGGTGGCCTTCTGGTGGGGGGGTTTAAGCAAAATTGGGTGGCCACGCCCACCTGCCTGTCCTGCCCAGACTATCACAGCTACCATTTAAAAAATTTTATTCTGTGCAAGTGTATCAGAGAGTTAACAAAACAAAAAGACAAAAACATTGTGTCACCTTAAAGACTAATGACTGTACCGTAATACTTGTATTTTAATATGAGCTTTTGTGGATCAAGTCCACTGGCTCTTTGGCTATAAACAGAGATGAGCACTGAACCCTAGAATTGGTAATGACTGGCTTTCGAGCAAGGGCAACCTTTACCTAATAACAGAAGATCCCTGATTGATATTCACATTTGATGCCAGGTTTTGTCCCTGCAATTGGTTCAAGGTCTCCCTTGCTCAAAAGCCAGTCATATCTGACTCTAGGGTGCAGTGTTCATCGCCATTTACAGGCAAAGAGCTTGCCTGTGTTTGCAGATGTATACATGGCCATATGGCAAGTATGACTATATCACCCACGACATAGGCTCCACCCATGATGTAGGCTCCGCCCACAGTGTGGCAGCACATTTTTTTTGCTGCCCACCACTGACTTTATGTTGTTCATCATGAGATGAGCAAATGACCACCCTATTAGAGTAAAATAATATGTTGTACATAGGGCCAGCCTTGAAGTGTGTTGGAAGCTACAGCCAGGGGAAAATGTACTAGTCAAGCTGAAGTAGCAATTGGTGAGGCTTTGGTTTGAATCTCACGTCTGCAATGGATTCAACACATGTTACTTTCACTCAGATTCTTTTATAAAATACAGTGATATAAATACTAACCTGCATATCCCCTTTGCTGTAGGTATCTGCTCTCCAGCATCATAATCACATTTCAACATTGCTTCCCCCCCCCCCCTCATGTCTTCATTATACATGTCTCACTTGTTTAATTTCCTTTTGAACAAAACTGGAATATGTTTGGGTTCTCCTTCAAGTTCCAGGATAAAAGCCAAGAACAAATCTTCAAACCTTCTGATTACACATCACTTATTTACGATTCTTCTAAATTAGAGTTTAAAATGTTTGAGTCAGATCAAAAGTCAATTGAGTGGACCAGTGGGACTTCCCCTCCCTTCATTTCCCTTGCAGCCCCTTTCTCTAGAGTTCCTCCAGAGGAGACACATAAGAACAGTAAAGAGAAGGAAGAATGTTTTTGCCTCAGTAGGCTGCAGATAGAAGCCACTCTTTCACAGGGAGTAAGCAATTGGATATAGTCTGTAGTCATTATCTAAAACATTTTAGAAATCCTGAGAACAATTAGGGAAAAAAACCCTGGTCTGTTTGAATTATTTTACTAAGGTATCCAGTGTGGTGTAATGGATAGAGTGATGATAAAGGCCTGGATTTGAATCCCTGCTCAACCATGGAAACTTACTTAAATATCTCATCTACCTCAAAAGTCCCATTAGAGTCACTATAGCTTGATTCTTACTTAAAGGCACATAACAACAACATGCATTATCTTAGTTTCCCTAAAAAGACATTTTTTTCCCTTAGCAGAGAATAAGATGGCAGGATGATAGGTTACATTAATTCAATGGCAGGATGATAGGTTACATTAATTCAATCTGCAGCTAAGGGGGCTCATTTTTCAGGATCAACCCCAATATGAAGTGTTCTCTCTCTCTAAGAAACCAGTATGTTCTAATGAAAGGGCTGCAGTAGCTTAGTGGTTAAGATGTTGAGCTTGACGACTGGAAGGTCAGCACATCAGCAGTTTGAGAGCCAAGTGCTGCGTGACAGAGTGAGTGCCCGTTGTCTGTCCCAGCTCCTGCCAAGCTAGCAGTTCTACAGCCAGAAATTGCAAGTAGATAAATAGGTACTGATTCATTGACAAAGGTAACAACATTCTGTGTGCTTCGGCATCTAGTTATGCCTGCCACAGGACCATGGAAACATTTGCAGATGCAGATAGTGCTGGCTCTTTGGCAGTAAACGGGGATGAGCACTGCAACCTGGAGTCAGACATGACTTGCCTTTATATCCTAAGGAGGGCTCTGTTACACTTTTTTTTGGTCTGTCTTTCTTTTGTGGAAGAGGTTCAGTTGGTAAGCATGTTCTTTTACAAGGACTGTACATAAATATAATCCAAAATGGTAAATCTGAGAATTTAACACATCTGTCTTCTCTTCTTTGCTTCCTATTTTACCCCATCGTGTGTTGAGGGCTACACAACTGTAGTCCTGCTTAAATGTTTTCCTCACATATTTTCACAGCACACAATATGTGGTCATGTTGAGGAGCCACAACCTTTATGTCTGTACTGGCAAATGGAGGGGGGGGGGGTTATCACCATCTCAACATAGTGCGAGAGGGTGACAAGAAATCTTTTTTTAAAAAAATCCCATGAGTACTCACCTTCAGTGTGTGAAAGAAACAAAAAGTACCTTTCCCCTCATGTTTCGCACTGGTTGTAGAAAGCGGGTGCCATTTTCTTTTGTGAAACACACATACAAAAGAACAGGCTGATAGATAGTAAAGATAGCTCAAGTAGGAGGGCATTTTTTATCCTATCATCCATGTTTTATAGAAACGTACAAAACAGTCTTGTATGTGTTATTCCTAAAATAACAATTAAAAATAGCCTGTCTTGCACCACCTTTGTGTATTTTCTAATTTACAATGAAGAGCAAATGACCTCAGCAATTGAACCACTATGCACATGTCAACCAGCTCTGACTGCTGACAGCCATGTTTACAGCATGAATTCTGAGTGTACCATTTTATGGGTGAAGAATTCCATGCAATCAGGAATCATGCACAATTAGGGTTCCAAAGATGCATGTAAATTCTTGTACATACCACTGGATGTGTACTTGTGTGTAACATATCAGTAAGCTTTGAAATACAGCCATGTTTTCCTGTCTTTAATGATAACCTAATTGTTCTCAAACTTTTAAATATTAAACCATATCTCCAGATGTATTTTTACTCTGTTTTCACCCTGCATTCATCTACTACTAGCAGGAGATGTTTTTGTGATTTAGCATAACTGCCAGAAAGTTATGCTGAAAGAATGTACACTTGGGATTGAATGATGTAACTGAAGCAATTAACATACTCCAGACATTTTGTCTCAGAAATAGCCTGAGTTGTGTTAAAAGTGACAGACTCAAAAGAAAGTCCAAATTACATCTGACCTTTGTTGGTCTAGATAAAAAAAATAGATTACCCTTCCAAGCACTAAAAAGGCACTGGAGAGAAACAGATGGTTCTGAGAAACACATTGGTAAGCCACCAATCACTTTTATTTTCAGTTACAAACTAATTATGTTAAATTAAAGACCAATATTCAAGGTATTCTGTCAGCTGATGAGAAGAAAAACAGATAGAAGAGAAGAGAACTGGAGAACAGCAGTTAAGCTAATGAACAAGAGACAAATAGATTTGCATCCTATTAAATTAATAGAAAGAATAGTATTCCATGCTGTATAATAAGTTCTATCATACACAGATTGATTGGGTTATATGTGTTGGTAGCTGGCTTGATACATCAGTGATTTAGGTAGCTGGCTGCAGAGTCAAAAGTTGGGAGATCGATTCCCTACTCTGCCTCCTGAGAGAAGTGTCATCTTGTGTAGCCTTGGGCATGCTGCACAGTCCAATGTACCTCTAGGTAAACTACTTCTAGGTATTCTCTATCTGGAAGTCACTGAAAAGGTCAACCTAAAGGGTTGACTTGAGAGTAATTAATTAATTAATTAATTAATTAATTTGTGAGCTACATTGTCATGTGAGATTGGTCATCAGAGTTCAAAACTATTACCAATATCTATGCTGTTAACAGAATCTAACATCCACTAAAATGATTTAAAAGCCTAACAGATTACCCAGGGTGCATTGAAATGGAAAGAGGGAAGATTCAGGACACATAAAAGTAAGTTAAAATGTGGAGCTCAGTTTCATAAAATGTAATCATGACCACCAAGGTAGAGCATTTTAAAAGATTAGACAAATTTAGAGAGGATAAAGCAATCAGTGGTTATTAGACATGATTATACATTACCCACATCACCGGAGACAACATGATTTAAAAAATGGAGAGCACCCATGAAAGTGTGTTTTTCTATTCATGACCTGCTTGCATATTGCCCCAAAACATTTAATTATCATATAAATAGTGGACCAGATTGGCCTTTTGTCTATTCCATCTTATGTTCTAATGATCATACTGCAACAATGAAGTGTGCAGTCCTCTCAGAGAAAGCAAGGAAGTATCTTCTACCATAATCAGTATTCTTTGGAAATAAGGGCTTAGAAGGGTGCATTTCATTTCTACAGCTAATTGGGGTAAGGCTCTTTCAGGATTTCTAGCCCAGAGTGAAAGAGGAGATAGGATAAGGCAATGAGTCAAGAAAATGATTTTCACACAGAAGATCCAGAGTTCAATCCCAGACACTTCCAGCTTAAAAAAAAAGACTGCTAGAAGAATACATGAGATGGTGCATCTCCTGTGTTACCTGCTTTCACTTGCATTCAAACATTTGACATCAATTTTCAGTATGAAGATAATAGGAATGATCTACAGAGAATAAACATGTAAATGGTAGCGCTCTCCAAGGTGTTAACAAATAGAAGGTGGGATGCTCTTGTTTTAAAAAGGTCATGATTTTCATTGCATTTAAGATTGAGAGAAAGCTGACAATTCAATAATGTCTATCTCCCTGACAAACCCATAAACTTCATAACACCAGTAATGCAAACAGCTGATACTATCAGAGATAAATAGCAATTTTGTGTACAGATGGAGGAAAAGCATAAGAGCTTAAATATTTTGGAACATAGTGGCAGATAAAATTTATATGGTATTTGATATTCATATGTCTCTGGATCTGCTAAATATGTGATGCCTGAAGAATATCATGATTGAGTTTTATATCTTCTGGTTGCAGCAAGATTGTCATGTTGCAAATGTTGACAGGCATGTACCAAAAAAGTTGTTTAGGCTGCAATGCTACAGTCCCCAAGATGGTGCTCTGGGGGCCATGGAACATTTGGAAGTCCTTTCTAAGTGGAAAAATAAATCCTGACTTAAGAGGGGAAATACAACTTCACAAACCATCTGCTATAGAAATTGAGCAGCCCATAGCATTGCAGAATAAGAGTTTTCAGCGCCAATAGAAATGAAGAGGAAACATTCCAAGGACAGGGGTTGCTTTCCATGTATAATTTGTATTTCAAACAAAAGCGGAATCAGCCATGTCAGTCACAACAACAAACCTTAAAATTGATTCTGGAGTAATATTATTTTATTAAACCAACAAAAAAAAAGGCATAAAAACTGCACACCATTTCAAAGTCAAATAACTCTTTGCCTTTAAGATCTGAAATCTTTACAATTTGCAAACCTTTTTGTGCTTTTTGGGTTGGTATAATAAAGGGACAACTTCCAATGAAACAACTCTCTCTTTTTCTAAGAAACTGGAAAGGGAAAAGAGAAATATGTTCTTTCCTTCCCAAGCTTTATCAGTGGTTCCCAACATGGGGCCTTGCCCTACAAGGGGACTCAATTCCCAGAAGCCTAAATCAATAGATTGGCTGATTAGTGCCTTGGGGAACTGTTTTAGGCTTCTGGGAATTGAAGTCCAAAAACCAAAGGTTGGTAAACACTGTTTTAGATCAAGTTGTCCCACTACTTGCAGATCTCCCTTGGATTATTCTGCTCATCTAAATATTTATTTACATTTTTAAAAAACCTGACCCATTTTGTATCCAGAGATTATAGCTTGGAGTAATGGCAGCAACAAGGAGTTCCAGAAACCTAAGGTGACATAACAGAATACATAAAAGGCAGCATGGTTATCCTCAAGGCTATACATTTGTGGTAGACAATGAAGTTGGAAGTTGTTCCAGGACGAAGGCAACAAATTCAGTTATATAAGACAAAGCCAGATACCAGGAAGCAATATATGCCATTGCATTGCATCAACCTGAACTCCTGCCTCTTGATTTGAACTACAATCGTTCTGCTGATTGTTGGCTCCTTCTGATTGATAGATTTACGATCTATGGCCTGACTACATACTCTATGGTTGTTGGCTTTGATTAGCTGTGGACTTTGACATGATTCCATTCATAGA
This sequence comes from Furcifer pardalis, assembly GCA_030440675.1. Classification (NCBI taxonomy): domain Eukaryota; kingdom Metazoa; phylum Chordata; class Lepidosauria; order Squamata; family Chamaeleonidae; genus Furcifer; species Furcifer pardalis. The sequence goes on along the minus strand of CP126895.1, from coordinate 5,787,309 downwards.
CACTTGCTGCCTCTGAATATGACAAATTTATTTATTTAATTAAATTCATATTGCTGCCACACTCCGGAGACTCTGGTCGGCTCACAGTAAAACATAACCAGTCCACAATCCCAAACATAAAAAAGAGGTCAAAGATTAAAAGGTTACAGAATTACCAAATTAAAACATTTAAGATTAAAGATTAAAAGAGAGAAAAAGTGTTACTGAATCAGCCAACAGGCCGTGGTTATCACATTAGTGGTACCCCAGATCTGCCCCGCCAGCCAAGTCTTTAAGCCTTTTCTGAAGAGCAGCAACTCTGTCTGGAGATGCAACTCTATTGGCAGGGAGTTCCATAGAGCTGGAGCAGAAAAAGAGAAGGCCCTCCTTTTAGTGCTAGAGAGATGCGCCTCTCTAGCCGATGGAACAGTTAGAGAGCCTCTCCGGTCTGCTCATGTGGGATGGACAGATGTTCTTGTGGGATGGACAGTGACGTAGTCTCTTAAGTATCCTGGCCCACTACCATGTAGGGCTTTAAAGGTAATTGCCAGCACCTTGAATTGCACCCAGAGGCACACTGGCAACCAGTGCAGCTCCTGAAGCAGTGGTGAGGCACGTGCATAATGGCCGCATCCCAACGAATGCTTTTAACTTCCTCTGCAGACCTTCACAATGAACATCGGAAGACCTGTCTTACCTCTAGGTAGGTACATGGAGATGGTGCCTAGATGTATCCCAACATTTAGCCCTTCATGCTTTTAGGAATTAACACCTGAATAGGCCTTTTCTTGTCTTAAGATAAACTACCTTATAGCACTAAACAATCTCATGCCTTCAGCTTCTTCAAGCAAAAAGAGATGCAAATTTAATAAGTAAATATATAAATAGCAAGATTTTTTTTAAGAATTCTCTATAATATGATTATGACCCGCTACAGCAGTGTCCACAGTTATTTTACAAAGTGGGATCTGATGACAGGCATTTAAATAACAGAATGTCTGAAGGATTAAACTATCAAATTATCACAGGAAGAAGAATCACAGGATTTAAAATATAAAGCAAGGACGATTCTACAGTTCTACACCTCTACAGTTATGATTTTAAAAGCCAAATAAGATATAATAAGATGAAATATACACCGGCTAGGCTCAGGATGGTCCATAGCAATGCCTAGGAAATTGTCTTTCTATACTTTCCCCCCTCTCTCTGAGTAGAGCTGTTACTGGTTAACCTTTACTATTTACTCTTTCCTCAGATAAACACTCTACTTTTTTCTCAAATAAACAGCTTGAAAAGCTCAAGGTGACAGACATCAATACTAATCTTTCTAGCCTTTCAATGACCAGATCCTGAGACAAGGCAAACTACACCTGCCGGTCCACAGTATGTAGTTCTAGTTTCACCTTCAGAGAAGCCACCAGCATTAGGAGCTGCCTCCTTCCATGAGAAGTGACCTGTGCTATTTTTTTTTGTTTCCCATTATTATATTCATTTCATTGCAGCTCTGTCAAGCCTGATACCTCTCTCCAAGTACTTTAGGGGTCCTACATCTGCCAACACACAGTGATCTGACATGACACAGTGACAGAAAACAGGGGAAAGGGATAGAAATAAAAGAACAAGGGATCAAAACAGCCTCATTTGGCTCTCTGTGCACAGTGTGCCCATCAACACCAATAACTGTTAACGAAGAGCAAAGTGTCACACTTATGGAGAATAGGGATCACTCATGTCAAGACCCTGTTTGACTGGAAGGTATCAATCTTCTTTCCTGATCTAGAAAGACATATAAAATATATAACAAGCTAGTAATGTTAGCTTTTGCATAATCATTCAAGTTCAATAAATATCTTGGAAAGGTTAATCTGGGGCATTTTTTGCAGTGGGTGTGACTGAGTTGTTTAATTTCTTCCAGTGCAGACATACAGCAGGTACAGTCAGACTGGTGAATCATGCGGAGACACAATAGGCAGGTAGTTATTGTGCTGTAAAATCATGGTTATGTATTTGTGTCATTTTAATTCACAAATGACTGCCTTGTCTATCAAAAGTTGGAGGAATACTGTTGATTGATGGTGGTTGTCATTGCAACATGAAGACTAATGCACTCATGAAGATGGCACGTCTCAAATGTGTGCCAACTGTACATCAAAACAACTCAAATAGATAATATTTGGTACTATGATGATCAGACTTATTTACTATTTATTACACTGATGCATTTCAAGCTCGTCCCTTTCTTTCTGAGGGGAAATGTAAAATGCAGAACAGTAATGGAAGTTTCTAGGAGGGCTCCTCTCAAGCAAAGGGAAATATCTTATATTTAAATGTAATTTTTTTAAAAAAAGAACCTTCTAGCACTTAGTCATGATGAACCAATCAGAGTGCAAACAGTCACCCACCTTTCCTCTGGAAACGTTAGAGCTGATGTTCTCACTGTCCCATTGTTTGTGCTAAAAGAGCCATTTCCTATCATCCTCCAGTCTTGAAAGAAGGCTGCTGCTAATTTCATATAATAAATTATCACCTTAATGTGTATGCTCAACAGTGATAAAGATAGGCCTTCTCTGCTTCAAGGCTGATATATCTCAGTCAGTTACTTAACCATGAAGATTTAAAGACTTCAGAAGCCAGTTCTTTCTGAGAGATGTACTTCCAATTAAAATGGTCTACACCCTTGACGAATCTATAAGCTCCCTTGTGTAATAACTGAAGTTCACCTTGTATTTTAAATATTTTTACACACAGAGCTGCACATACTGCCTAATGTAGAAAACCCCTAGAAATTATTAACCTAAGAAACAGTCCTGTGGGGAAGGGCTCCAAATGACAGTGTGATCTGATTTAAGAAGTACAGAACTTGGGGACATTAGTGGGTTTTTTTGGGTTATAAGTCCCAGAATCCCCTAGTGAACGTAATAATTGACTATGGTGACTGAAGTACAGTAAAACCTCATATAACACTAAAACCTGGTTCCACAAGTCTTCGTGTTATATGATTTTTAGTGTTATCTGATCCTCTATGGGATCCATAGAGATACATTGTAACCACACAGGCTTTCGCGGTTGTTATCTGAAGCATCCCATAGGATCTTAATGTTATCTGATGCAATTCTTCCCCCCAGATTCCTTGATGTTATGCGATTTTCGTGTTATTCGATACTAATGTTATATGAGGTATTACTGTATTCTAGGAGTTATAGTGCAACAAGTCTTCTCCCATCCTTGTTCCCCCACTTTACAGAAAAATATCCTCCTACTGGAAGCAATGGGAGACTAAACCTTTAAGACTAGCCACAAAGTTGATCTACATTTTCTCCAGTGCTGGAATGAAGAAGGTGATCCAAGATGCCTAAAGATCCAGTAGATCAATGTCCACTATCTCACACTTACCATCAGTCACCAAATATGCCTTTTTGAGCCTTTTCAAGGTCTACATCAGGGATGTCTAAGCTATGGCCCATGGACCAGATCCGGGCCCCAACACCAACTCCTCTGGCCTATGAGGCCTTCATTACTCCGGGAAGCAGAAGTAAAATGCACCCATATGGACATCATGGGCTGGATGAATTGGCACCAGGGAATGGACCCGGGCGACAGGCCGTAGTGACCAGCAATCTGAACCACATAACCAGCTTGCGGCCCAAAATGTTTGGGCACACCTGGTCTACATTGTGTCATGGAAATGGAGCTGTCAGTGCAGAAAACTCCATAATAAAGGTCTGAGAGCAGGGGTGTAAAACTTTGCTTATTTACTTCTCAGAAGAACAGGTGAAAAAAGTAAACAAAAAGATCAAAAATTTTGCAAAAAAGGTTTCTTCGCAGGATGAGATTAAGAGTTCTTGTTTTCTCTTTTATTTTATTTTTTTATTTATTTTTGTATTTGGGGACCTTTTCCAAAAGGCAAAACAATCCGCCAACATAAAAAAAAACCATAGGATTTTTTTTAAACAGCAAAATCTAATCTCTTTACATAAAAGACATGGGTTTTACATAAATGACCCTTCTTACAGTAGGTAAAGAGTTATTGTCAGTGATAATGATGAAAGAAGTGTTGATCTTTTAGATAAGAGTGAAAATTATTTTAACTGCTAACAGGTTTTTTAAAAATATCTGAATGTGTCAACACATTTTGGTTTATCAAGGACAAGATGGGGAAAATGCAAATATTTATTACATCCCTTCTGAGTGGGTCCAAGGGAACAATTTGGAATCTTTCCTTCAAGGCCAAAGTTTCCTATGTGAGCTCAGAGGGGGATTTTCTACTTTTTCCTGTGTCTGTGTCAATATTATAGGATCATAGGATGACACTTCAAGTTGTCCTACTTTTTTTGTTTTAATATAAATTGCACAATACCACCAGCATGCTCAATAGAAAAGAACAGAACAATGAAAATGTTACATTGACAGATAGCAACATACAGTACTGCTTCTCATATATTTAATTTGAATATGAAGAAATATTCTCTCACTGTTCATCTTTGTAGCTTCTAACAATAGCATAAAAATGCAATAAAAAACAAATCTGTCAGCAAGAAAAATGTAGACATAGAAATACTGTAGGTCAAAAGACACAAATGGCCAATTTAACCAGTCAATGTAAAAATAGCTTAGTCTACCATGGCTAGCTTTTTGCAGCAGCAGCAGCAGCAGCAGCAGCAGCAGCAGCAGCAGCAGCAGCAGCAGCAGCAGCAGCAGCAGCAGCAGCAGCAGTTGTTGTTGTTGGTGTTGGTGTTGGTGTTGGTGGTGGTGGTGGTGGTGGTGGTGGTGGTGGTGGTGGTGGTGGTGGTAATTTCTATTCATATTATCATAAATATCCCAAATATCAAAATAAAGCTGTTTCTAAGTTTCTAAGTACCTAAGTATCTGCAGTGACTCAAGTGGCTAAGATGCTGACTGGAAGGCGTGATGTCAGCAGTTCGATATCTGAATACTGCAGGATGGAATGAGCTCCCGTCTCTGTCCCAGCTCCTGCCAACTTAGCAGTTCAAAAGCAAAAAAATCACAAGTAGATCAATAGGGACCACTTCGGTGGGAAGGGAAACAGTGTTCCGTGTGCTCTGGTGTCTAGTCATGCCTGCCACATGACCACAGAAACATCTGCAGAAGCAGAAGTGCTGGCTCTTTGGCTTTGAAACAGAGATGAGCACTGAGCCCTACAGTCAGATATGACTGGCCTTCGAGCAAGGAAGACCTTTACCTTTACCTAAGTACTGTATCTATTACAGTGGTACCTCAAGTTACAAATGGTTTGAGTTACAAAATTTTCACAATACAAATGAAAAACAATTGAAAAAAATTGCTTGAGTTACGAATTTTTCCAGAACAGATTAATTGGTTTTCATGCATTCCTATGGGAAACCATGTTTCAAGTTGTGAATTTTTGGGGAATTCGAGTTACAAATTTTTCATAACATGAAAAATGCCTTAGAACACATTAAATTTGTAACTCAAGGTACCACTGTACATCTATTACATCTCATTCACATATCAAGAATGAGCCTTTCTTGTCTTACAGCTTCCAAAACTTATGTCTCTACTGTAGCCTGCTCTCCAAAAGAAATGGGAGCTGTAGCTTTTTTGGTAAAAACATATCTGTGAAACATTCAAAATGGATCCTGCATGCCCTAGAAAATCCACACAGAAGATTACAAATTGTTTATTTATATGAGTATATGTATTCTGGACATTAAACATGTTTTTTTGAGTTTTTAATATCCACTGTCAGAACTACCCTATATTATTTTCTCAGATCCTTTGCCCTGTAACCAGTCACCAACAATTTTGGGGTCATTCTTGGATAGTATAAAGTATTTCCTTTTGTCTGTTCTGAATCTACAGCTTACCAATGTTACTGGATTTGTTCTGAGTTGTCATGTTCTCCCTTACCTTGCCCTTGGTCATTTCTGCCACAGTTCATTTAATCACTTCTTTTCCCCTTAGCCTTGCTCAGTCTCCAGAAGCATACCATGCAGACATGGTAGGAAGCAGGGTGCAATACAACTACCCAGAGTCTGGGAAAGTTACTATTGTATACCACAGCTCCTAGAACAGGGATTCTCAACCTGTAGCCCCTGGGTCAGATGTGGCCCTCGGCACCATTTCATGTGGCCCACCACCACCTCCACCAAACCAGGAAGTGCCATATGGTGGAAGAAGGGCAAAATGGCCATTCCCCCCCCCCCGTAAAGCTGGCAAAGAGAGTGTGACCTGACCCCCGGTTTTAAAAGGTTGAGAACTTCTGTCCTAGAATGTCCCAGTGAGCATGGTTAACCTTCCCCAGCTCTGGAATTACCTCTCCTCTTTCCAATCTCACTGTTCATCCACAATCACAAATATGTATTTCTTTCATAGAGTAGTTGACACTGAGGAACAGCTTATGTCAGTGGTGGCAAACCTATGGCATGCGTGCCAGAGGGGACACTCATAGCCATCTCTGTGGGCACATGTGCCATCGTCTCAGCACAGAGTTCGCCCTGCCCTTCAGCCTAGCAGCCCAATGGCAGCACTTCCTCCCCCTCCCCAGCACAGAGTTCACCCCACCACTCTGCCGAGCAGCCCAACGGGAACGCTTCCTCCCTCCCCCAGCACAGAGTATGCCCCACCCCTCTGCAGCATGGATGGCAGTGTGTTGAGTATGGACACTCGGTCTCTAAAAGGTTCACCATCATTAGCCTATTTATTTATTTTTATTTATTTTATTTAGATTTATATCACCGCCCACTCGCCATGGCGACTCAGGGCGGCTTAGAATCAGAAAAAGAAAACAAAACAAAAACAAAACACACACACGTTAGTCACACACACGTTAGTCACACACACGTTAGTCACACACACGTTAGTCACACACACGTTAGTCTTATTTGTCCCGCCAGCCATGTTTTTAGATTCTTCCTAAAGGGCAGCAGCTCTGTCTGGAGACGTAGCTCCATTGGCAGGAGGTTCCACAGGGCCGGAGCAGACACAGAGAAGGCCCTCCTTCTGGTGCCAGAGAGATGTGCCTCCCTGGCCGGTGGAACAACTAGGGAGCCTCTCTGGTCCGCTCTGGTGGGACGGGCAGATGTTCTCGGGGTGAGGAGGTCTCTTAAGTAGCCTGGCCCACTACCATATAGGGCTTTAAAGGTAATAACCAGCACCTTGAATTGCACCCGGAGACATACTGGCAACCAGTGCAACTCCGGAAGCAGCAGTGAGGCATGTGCATACCGCCCACACCCCATCACAACCCGAGCAGCCGCATTCTGGACCAGTTGAAGCCTCTGAATAGTCGTCAAGGGCAGCCCCATGTAGAGCGCATTACAGTAATCAAGTCTGGAGTTTGTGCTCATGAGTGGGTGATCATGAGCAAGGGTTCCCAATCTAGGAGCGGGCGTAACTGGTGAATCATATGGAGTTGTGCTGACAGCTCCCTCTGGGCCAGTTTAAAAAATAGCAAGACTGGCCCCCAGGTTCACTATACTAGACAGCTTGCAAAGCCCTTGGCTTTTTTTTTGGGGGGGGGCGGGGGCGGGGAACCCTTTATGTTTCATTCTCTTTCCAGGGCTAAAATGAAAAGGAGTTTCTTTTCTCAGTGACTTTAAAAAGAATGGAGTGGTGATTAACAGCAATATTTTTTTCCTAATGAAACACAACCCTTCATCCTTGCCATCTTTTGACCATCCTTGCTGCTATGCCGCTCCCTGACAAGTAGAATAATAACGGTCATACATCACTGCCCTGAAAGTCCAATCATCTAAATCTTCACTCGCTCCAGCCTCTGAGACTCAATTACTTTATTGACATGCAATCTTCATAAGGGGAGAAATATTGTGCATGTAAGGTCACTTGGTTATGAAGACATATTATCATATTATCTGCATGAGGGTTGCAGGGCTAAGACCTGACAGAGCTAATTATAATGGTACATGATAGAGTGCTCAGTACATATTATTTGCTTGGCTGCAGCTAAAGGTGAGCTGAGACCCACCATCGCAATGCCTCCCATGACAGTAACATGCTTCCATCTCAAAGGCTCAAACTTTGCAGAGCCTAACATTTTGCACACAGGAGGGCTGGTGTTTTGTTTCCTCAGGTCATACAGAGAATAAAGGAGGCAGGTTAATCTGTGTATTCATGTCAGTTATTACTCTGAGTTGAAAGGATTTTTGCAGGGGACACCTGAGGGAGGCTCCTTTCATGCCCCTCATCGTGCGGCTCTCAGGTATCAAACCCCGTCCTTCTGGTCTCTGGGCTCAGTGCCTTACCCACTAAGCTGCTATTTGCAGTTTGTGCAGGTCATGCATGAATACTGAGGGTGAAGTTTCAGCCAAAGACTCTGAACATTTTTTTGAATCATTTAGTGCAGGGATACCCAAACTACGGCCTGGGGACTGAATGTGGCCCCCGACGCTGATTCATCTGGCCCACAAAGCCCTCATCATTCCTGGAACAGAAGTATGGGTGCATTTAACTTCCACTTCTGGACTGACGAGGGCTTTGCAGGCCAGATGAATTGGCGTTGGGGCTGGATCCGGCCCCTAGGCCGTACTGACCAGCCCCTGAACCACATGACTGACCCATGGCCCTGAAAGTTTGGGTACCCCTGATTTAGTGAGTTTCTAAATCTAATCTGTCTATATTAATGGGGTAGGGGGATATTAAAAAAAACATTAATCTGCTATCTATGAGTTGTTCTCATTATATTAAAATCCACAGAGTTGACAAAGAAGATGCATATACTGTACCTAATATCCTATAGGATGCCATTATCTGTTGGTGGCATGTTTTTGTGTCATCTTTTTCATCTTTCAAAAGCCTATCATTCAACTATTTACACCAATGATTTGCTACATATCTTCTCTGCTTTCCCTCTCCATCTGCTCCTAGTAACAAACATGCAGTTCACTGATCTTCAGGTGCTAAACTGTTTAAGAGACAGTGGATCAGTTTGTGGAAAATTCTCATCAAAAAATAAAATGCTCTTATAATAGCTTTGGATAAAAATAACCTATTAGAAACACAAAAAAGTAATGGTGTTCCCTCTTAGGTTACTTTTGAAAGGCTACCCTTGAAGAGGATATGGAAGTTTTAGCAGATCTGGACTGTGGCAGCCAGATTAATTACGGGCGTTACCTGTCCACTTCTGTGTTAGTTTCAAGGGTTTGATGTCAACTTGTAAAGCTCTAAACCAGGCATTCTCAACCTTTTAAAGCTGGGGGCCAGGCCATGCTCCCTCAGACAGCTTCAGGGGCCAGAGAGCTATTTTGCCCTTCTTCCACCACATGGCACTTCCTGGTGTGGTTGAGGCAGTGGGGGGGGGGGGCTACATGAAATAATGCTGCAGCCCGCTTACAGCCCACAGGTTGAGAATTCCTACTCTAAGCCAACGTTTCCCAACCTTTTATTTTTGAACTTCAGTTCCCAGAAGCCTAAGTCAATTCCCCAAAGCAGAGATTTGCCAATGTACTGACTTAGGCTTCTGGAAATTGAAGACCCCTGTGGAACGTGGACCCCATGTTGTGAATCACTGCTCTAAACAGTTTTGGGACCTCGCTACTTGTTGGAGTGTCTCCTCCTAAGTGCTGCAGCCCATCCTACTTGTTCTTCCCAGGCCTTATAGCTGTGCCTGCCTACTGCTAGAGAGGGTCACAAGTCTTCAACTTGGAGCAGGGCCTTGTTGTAATTGGCATCTTCCCTGTTGAAATCCCAGGCACAACAGGTATGTCTGGGCCCCTCCCTTTTGATTCTTAGAAAGTGTCTGAAAATTAAACTGTTTAAAGAAGGATGCTAAAAGGTCGTCCCCAGATGAAGAGAAGAAAGCTATAAGTATACCATTTATGTTGGGAAACAACATTGTTCGTTATTTTAGTTTGTGCAATCCTGTGTTTAATTTTATAGTCCAGTGTTACGCTGCTTTGTATATTTTAATTCTATTTCAGTTTGTGAACCAACAAAAGTAGAAGTTTCCACCAAATGGACGTTATACAAATCTACAAACAAACAAATGCCTATGGTTGGGGGGGGGGGGATAATGAATTTCTTCTGCCTACCTTTGAACAAAAGCACTGTAGTCTCCAAATGCTCGCTACTGTGTTTAACCTAAAATCTGTCATTCACTGACTTCTTCTGATTCGAGTATGCAAAACATATTTTTCTTTCTTACTCACTTGGTTTCCCTTGGTGCCCACATTACAGGTTTTCCATTGTACTGATGTTACTCGTTAAGACTGACAGTCAAACTGTGTCTTTTTGAACTATTGGCATAAGAGAGAACAGATTATTCTTTGATGTTCTTCTTTCCATTTTCCCCTCAGCAAGGAGCATAGGAAACATGGAGAATAGAAGGAATACAGTAAAGAATCTGGCAGTTAACTGGCAATGATATTGTCTCACTCTCACTGTGGGAAGCTCAGAAAGTGCAAATTAACAATCTAATATGTGTTAATATACTTCCTTACATTCAGGTTTTTCTATTTTATTTTTGTAACAAATTGTTCCCTTCTTTGTTTCACTGAAATTCTGTTTCTCTGTGAAGTCTAGGATTTAATTGTCCCAAAAAACAACAACATAATCCTGTACAATGTGTGAGTTTCCCCCCTAAAGTTTCATAATTCACAGACTATCTGTTCCAATGTTCCTTATTTACCCTGTGTGGTTATGGATATGCCTGAATTTCTTTTCAATTGAAATGTATGGCAAAATCATCTAGTCCACCTTTATCCTTCAACAGTTTGCTGGACAATTGGAACCACATAAGAAGGCCAGTGTTGACTTCATGTCCTAAAATGCAGCTCATGATAAAATATGTACTTCTACCTATACTTGAACTTGATTTCTCACTTATACATATATCAATCAAGATAATGGCAACAGGCCCTATCAGTCCCTGGAAAATAGATGGGGAAGAAGTAGAAGCAGTGACAGATTTTACTTTCTTAGGATCAAAGCTCACTGCAGATGGTGATTGCAGTCATGAAATAAAAAGGTGACTGATTCTTGGGAGGCAAGTGATGAGAAACCTGGGGAACATAGTTAAAAGTAGAGACATCACACTGCAAACAAAAATTTGTATAGTCAAAGCAATGGTATTTCTGGTGGCAATGTATGGTTGTGAGAAGAAATCAACCCTGACTGCTCCTTAGAAGGTCGAATAGTAAAGATGAAGCTAAAGTACTTTGGACATCAAATGAGAAGAGAGGATTCGCGTGAGAAGGCCTTGATGCTGGGAAGGGTGGAGGGCAAAAGAAGAAGGGGGCGGACAAAATGAGATGGCTAGATGGTATTGTAGACACCATAGGCACAAAGCTGAGCGAGTTGAGGAGGATGGTGGAGGACAGAAGTACCTGGCAGACAGTGGTCCATTGGGTCGCAAAGGGTTGGAATCGACTGTGCGACTGAACAACAACAACAACTTATATCAACATAATTTACATCTATGTAATCTGTTCAGCTAAGCTTTGTGTCCTGCTGCAGATGCTATCAACACAAGAACAAGGAAGTATTCAGGTAATGGATGACACACTATAAATCTGTAGGCATGCATATACACACCTCTCAGGGTCATGTGCAACTTACACTCTTTATGGCACACAGTAACACAATTGACAAAAGATTGTTCCGTCTATCCAGCAGGGCCGTAGCCAGGATTCTATATTTGAGGGGCAAAAATTGTTTCAGGAGGGGCAAAAAAAAATCCAGAAGGGGCAACAATGTCACACTCACATATATAACATTGGCGTCCCAGGGTGGGTTGGGGGGGGGGGCTGTTAGTTCAGGAGGACACAAGAAGCTCATCATACAAACTGGGGTTAAATATGTCATTCAGCTTTTTCAGTTGATCGACAGATGCAGGCTTATTTGCCCACTCTGCTCTTTAATCTGATTACCCAGGCACACTGTGAACATTCTCACAGAGCATTCCCTCTGAAATTCAAGACTTACTACAATCAAGCTCCACTTACTGTGACTAAGCACCAAAGCTTCCTGAAGACTACACAGTATGTATATAATCCATGCCCTGGTTAGCATGATGTGAATAATACTAGTGCTTGCTGGAAGCAGCATGACCTCACCTGAAAATTCATAAGTCATACTAGTTGGGCACACTTGTGTTGTCTCCCTACTTTGACATCATCCTTCTAAAAGGAAGAGCACTTTGCCAGTTCAAAATTCATATCTTGATCGAAGTATGATGAACTCCCCTCCCTTTCAGAGAAAAAGCAGGAGAAGTTAAGGAACATACTGTATATAGCAGGCACCCTCAACCTCTGGCCTGTGGGCCAAACCTGGCCCCTGAAGCCATTTCATCAGGCCCACAATGCATTCTGGAAGTGGAAAAAACTGCACATCATGCATGCACAGAATGCTGCTAAATGTTTTACTTCCACTTCCAGGTGGGTGGACCCACATAACTGGCCTGATCAGCTGCCCAGGAGGCATGGTCAGGCCCATGACCTGAAAGGGTTGAGAAAGCCTGCTATCCCAAGGAGTTCCTAAATCGGGATTCCTTGTTCATGATCACGCATGCTCGGGTGGTGATAGGATGCGGGCATTACACATGTGCCTCACCACTACTTCGGGAGCTTCACTGGTTGCCAGTATGCCTCCAGGTGCAATTCAAGGTGTTGGTAATTACCTTTAAAGCCCTACTTGGTAGTGGGCCAGGATACTTAAGAGACCGCATCACTCTGAGAACATCTGTCCATCCTACTAGAGCGGACTGGAGGGGCTCTCTAAAAGTTGCATCAGCTAGAAGGAGGGCCTTCTCAGTGTCTGCTCCGGCCCTATTGAACCTCCTGCCAATTGAGTTGCATCTCCAGACAGAGTTGTTCCATTTTAGAAAAGGCTTAAAGACCTGGCTAGTGGGGCAGGTGTGGGGTGCCACTGGGGTGGCAACCCTGGCCTGTTGGATGATTCAATAACGCTTCTCTCCCTTTTAACCTTTTAATTTTTTAACTTTTTAATCTTAACCATTTTAATCTGGTAAATTTGTATCCTTTTAATCTTTCGGGTTTTTGTGAGCTGCCCAGAGTCCTTTGGAGTGGGGTGATGAAATAAAAGAAATAAAGAAATAAAGAAAGAAATAGAGTCAGAAATACTTTTTCTAGAATCTCTTCTCTTCTTTCTGCTGTTAAGGCATTGTGTAAGCAAGGCATTGTGTTTTGAATTTAAGAATGAGGTCTCTCATATTATTTTTTTTTCCTCATATCTATATCTGCATCTATAGCCTGATTATTATTTTTGGGGAGAGGTGAGGTGAAGTTGAATGTATTACCATAAAAACAAAGAGCATTAAATGAGGCAGTTTTAGTTAAGCTATCAGTATCATGAGTATTAATAATAGTTGTTAGTATTATGCCTCAGCTCAATTTGTTACTCTTTTTAAGGAGCCTGTAAATATTTGTGATAATATTGCACTATCGGTTATTTACAAAAATGGAAGGACATTGCTTGTAGATTTTCAGCTAAGTACATCTCGTGCTGACTCTGAAAATAAGAAGCAATGCCAGACCATATGAAGCCCAATTTTGAGAACTTTTTTTGTTATTTGTATCCCAGCACTTGCAAGCTACAACAAGCAGAACAATCTGACAGTCAGTTATTAAAACAACAAAACCTATAAAAGCCATAAATCTGTGTCTAATAAAATGAGCTGTTTATTTAAACTTTGCTGTGCAGTGATGGTCTCTTGGGATGAAGGAAAGAAGCTTCATAGCACAGACCTTGGCAAGAAAATATAGGGAGAACAAAGCCAACGAACAACAGTAATGGTAGGGAGAACAAGATGTGGTATCTGAAGAGGAAGGACTACACATGTCCTTTCTAAAGTGACTACATGGAATTTTGTTGATGAGAACATGAAGGAAAAGGTCACCCCCCCCAAGCCTCAAAGCCATTTATTAAAGAAATATGAGGACTAAAAAGAGAAACAAATGGTAATGACATGCCACAAACTATGAAACATTATTTTACATTTTTAAAAAAAAAAATCAAAGTAACTTTGAAACTAACAAATTCAGGCATATAATTCTGGGTCTCTGTGATAGACAGTGGAATGCTATGTATTCAATACATTTGGTTGGACTGTGAGGTGTATGCAACTAGGTGTCTCCTACCTAGCTATAATGCATGTGGACAGCATGACAATGATGATATCATCCACAGTGAAGACAGAACTGGGATGGTGTCCAGAAAATGGGCACTAGGCAAAAAGGAAATGAAAATGAGCAGCAATGGCCCTTGGAAAAATGTGGATCCTGTGCCAAGTGACGAACAACTAAAACCAAAAAAGGGTTTTATGAAATGAAAGTGAGCATTACAAAGGGACCATCATTGGATTTCATTGTCAAAATAAGATATAAGTTAGGAAGCAAATGTATACAAAATTTAAAAGGGATTATTTTACTTCCTATCAGTCAAATGCAGAAGGTTTGCCTATAAGGAGTGGAATACCATATGTAAGAAAGGCATTTTACTGTGTTCTTTTGACAAATTGAATTAAAACTCTAGAAGGAAGGCCAGGACACATGTCAGTGAGTAGGGCAAGAATAATATGTAAAGAAAATGTATCACACTGCATTTAACTGTAGAATACATTAGCCCACGTTAAAACATATGATGCAGCAGTGAAAAAAAAACCCTTTTGATAACAATACTAATGAAAATATCTGCAACATGACAAGGCTTATAAGAACAAGTACTGAGTCTCCCAAATTTCAATCTGAAGATTACAACAAGGCTTTGGGCTGGTCTTATTTCTTATTCTTCTTTCATGTCTAAAATGAAGCCTCTTTTTTTGGCTCTGTCATTGGCCAAACTTAAGTCCTTTTTGGTACATGTTTCTGACAGTAACTGGCAGACAAGTAAATTGGCCTGGTTCTGTATCTCTCCACATTCACACAATGTGTTGTTGTTTGCCAGCAGCACTCACCTGAGCACGTTGGTTTTGCATTTAGGGGTTCCAATCCTCAGCTTATTCAGGGTCTACCATGGAGACGCTCAGGGTGAAAGCTGATGTACGCATTGTGGATGGCTGAGTTCCCCATTTATATTCTGTGGGTTTCCTGATGATGTTCCTCGTACTAACTTTAGCTTTGGTATTTAGGCAGTGCTGCTTAAAAGAGAGTTTCCTGTCAAGTGTCACACCAAGCCAATTTGTTGCTGAACAATGCTGTAATTGATTCCCATATGATCTAACATCCAGCTCAACCCCTACCTTTTGGTTTCAAAGATGGAAAGCACACACTTGGATCTTACTTGAATTAGGCTTCAAAGGGTTGATAGTATAATACTGTCCTAATTCTTTGAATGTTCCAAGAAGTTTCACAGATATCTAATCATGGGCTGATATAATGAAGATATTATCCTAAACTGGGTTTTGAATTGTTTACCTTTTTTATGGCCAGAATGGCCATATCCACTTGCTGAATAGATTTATTTTTGTTTTTCATTTGTACTTCCCATCTTTCAACCTAAGTTCCCCACAGCAGCTTCCAAGTAAAAGACCTGAACTATCTTCTTTGTGGTTCAGTCTACAGACAAGTGGACCCTCTCCAACCCAGTCTGTGTCTGAATAAAGGGCATTGAGCTTGCCCGGTACCCTTTTGTTGACACTCCTTTGTTGACCCTTCCTGGGACAATGATCATATTTGTGTGTTTCTATTTCTCCATGAAGACCCGTGAATGAGGAGAAGCAACCTCAATTGCCTGAATGGTATGGAAATAAATGCTGGAAAGAAATGCACAAACAGCAGTTTACTAAGAAATTTGCTCTGTTTTTCTTTTTTTCACCTTTCCCTCAACCATCAAGTGAAAACTACTTTGACTTTCTAAGACAATCGCTATGTTGGGAATAAATGAGGGGCTTTCAAAATGGCACGAGTGGAGTTGATCTTGATTCCTTTATAACAGGGTAAGTCAGAGAGCTTGCTTTTCTAGAATTTCCTTCTCATAATGAAATTTGTACATATTTTTATATGTAATGACTGAAATCCTTTATGCAAATTTGGAAATGACATAACTTTAGATCTGCATTGCTGTAAGTGAAGAAATCTCTGTAGACATTGGTTGTATGCCAAGTTGTGCAACTCAGTATGCAATAAATAATTTTGTGGAATTTTCTTAAATTATTTTCTTAAATTCATTTCCAAATGTTATGCTGTTTGTGTAATTGCATAACAGGATTTGGATTTTGGGTCTATAGCCTACACTACAAGAGATAGGTTGTACCTCACAAGAATGGGAAATAATATGTTTGGCCACAGAATAAAGAACTTCATCAGTAAGGCTTTAAGCTGCATTGGAAAGGAAAGTGAGAGACACAAACTCAGAGGTAAAGATAGACAAAGGCTTGTACAAAATAAGAGGATCAGACCAAGCAGCTGTAATGGGGCTCAATAATAACCTTCATTAAAATTTACAAAGGAAGCCAGGCCACAAATCACACCATCTCATATGTTTATAAACAAATGCCAGACATATGAAAAACAGACAAGAAGAACTGGAAATCCTAGTTCAGAAGAGTAAATATTTGCATGACTAGAATAGAACAAATAATGGATATAAATTATTCAAAAAGAACAGAAAGGGTAGAAATGGAGGTGGGGTCACAGTATATGTCAAATATATATATATGCCTGCATAGAAATAGGAAACCCTTTGGTTGCAGTGGTTAACTGTACTACTGCACTCAAAACTGCTGATGGTAGGAGTTCAATCCTGACAGGTGCCAGGTTGTCTCAGCCTCCCTCAGCTCTAAGCACTACAGAGTGGTATATAAGTGTAGCTGCTAAATACAAGAAGGTGAGCTTGGTTGTCCAATCGAGAGCCTCTGGATTAATATAACTGGGATGAAAACCAAAAGGGACATAGTAATCAGAGTCTACTACTGATCATTAAATCAAGGAGAAGATGTGGATGAAACCTTTGAAAACCAAATTGCAAGAATTTCAAAGAGACAAAATATAGTACTAATGGAAGATTTTAATTATCCTGATATCTTTTGGGAGTCAAATTCCACCAAATATGATCTTTACAAGAAAGTCCTTGTATTGCTGATCATCTTCCACAAAATGTAGAGGAATAAACTAGAGTATTTGCTATCCTTGACTTGATTTTAACCAACAGAAATGACTTGGTGGATGAAGTGGCAGTAAGGAGAACTCTGGGGGGGGGGGGAAGTGATCATATTCTACTTGAGTTCTTGATTTTAAACAAAATAAAAACTGAATGTAGATATGTATGCTGGATTTTAAGAAAGCCAATATTAGTGAACTCAGAACAATGGTAAGTGAAGTCTAATGGCAACAGATCCTAACAGGAGAAGGAGTCAAAGGTGGGTGGGACTTTCTTAAAAAGGAAATTCTAAAAGCACAACTACAAACAATACCAACAAGAAAAAAGGTGGAAGACAGCAAAAAAAAAAAAAAAAAACCACAATACCAGTATGAATTCACAAAAAGCACAGAGAAGACATGAAAATATATTTTAAAAGGACACACGCAGTATATAAAGCAGAAGAAAGGCCAGACCACAAACAAAGAGTACAGACAAGTAGCAAAGAATTATAGTGATGGCATTAGGAAGAGGAAAGAAGAGAATGAACTGAAGTTAACAAGAGTTACTGAAAGCAAAACAACAACAAAACAGCATTTTCCAGATATGTGCATAGCAAAAAACAGAGGAAAGATACAGCTTCTCACTCAGTGGAGATGGAAAGACTGTAAAGAAAAGGCAGGAGTGCTCAATTCCTACTTTAGCTCAGTATTTCCCGAAAAGACAGTCTATGACCTTCCAGGCAAATATGAAGTACAATTGGAAGGGACAGGATTATAGTTTAAGACTGATAAACAAATAGTCACTGAAAACCTTATTACTGTACTTTGAATGAGTTCAAATCCTCAGGGCCAGATTAACTGCAACCAAGACTGTTGAAGGAACTGGCGGTGGGAGAACTCTCAGAACCATTGTCAATCGTTTTCTTGAAATCATGGAGATGGGTGAAGTGCTGGAAGATTGGAGGAGGGCTAATGTCATCCTTATTTTTAAAAAAGGCAAAAAGGAATAACCAGGGAACTATGTACCAGCCAGCCAGACATCAAGGAAAATTCTGGAGAAGATTGAAAACAATGTAGTAAGAACTAGACGCCAACATGGATTTCTCAAGAACAAATCCTGCTAGACTAATCATATCTCATTTTTTGATTTGGTAATCTCCCTGGTGATCAGTTGCAATGTTGTATATTGTGACTTCAGTGAAGCCTTTGACTAAGTATTTCATGATAGTAAGTGCTTCATGATCTGACTAGATGTGGCCTGGATAACACAAGTATCAAGTAGATACACAGTTGAAGAATTGCACCCAGAGAGGGCTTATTAACGGCTCATTTTCAAACTTGGAGGAGCTAACAAGTGGAGTACCACAAGGTTCACTCCTGGGCACATTGTTCTTCAACATTTTTTTAATCAATGATGTGGATGAGGCAGTGCAAGGAATGCTTATCAGATTTTCAGATGATATAAAATTGGGTGGACTAGCTAAACCCTTGGAAGACAGGGAAAATCAAAAAGATCTTATTAGGCTTGAGAACTGTCCTGGAAATGAAATAGTGAAATTTAACAGTGGTAAGTGGAAAGTTCTACACCTGTGGGGGTGGGGGTGGGACAAATACACAGTTACAATATGGGGCAGTCCTGCCTCTGTAGTACTATGAGCAAGAATAATTTATTTTATTTATTTTATTTATTGCATTTATATCCCACCCTTTTGGTGCAGGCACCATTCAGGGTAGCTAATAAAAATGGACAAAAATGGATGTTGAAATTGTTGTAGATCACAAGCTGAATACGAGCCAACAGTGTGATGTGGCTGATGAAAAAGGCCAATGCTATTAGGCTGCATTAAGTATAAGCTCCGAAACCTGTGAAGTACTAGCTCCCCTCTATTCAGCACTAGTTAGACCAGGTTTAGAGTACTATGTCCAATTCTGGGCACCACACTTTTAAAAAGATGCAAGCAGGTACAGAGAAGGGCAACAAGGATGATCAGGGGACTGGAACACAAGCCATATAAGAAATGATTGAAGGAACTGGGCATGTTTAGCCTTGAGAAAAGGAGACTGAGAAGGGATGTGATAGCACTTTTCAAATACTTGAAAGATAATCATGAGGAGGAGGGGCAGGATCTGTTCGCAATCTTCCCATAGTGCATGACACATAATAATGGGGCACAAGTTACAGGAAGCTAAATATAGGTTGAATATCACAAGAAAACATTTTAACTATTAGAGGAGTATGACAATGGAATCAATTACCTTGGGAGGGGGTGAGCGCCCCAATACCAGATGGATATAACAGAAAATTGGACAGCCATCTGTCAGAACTGCTATGATTTGAATCCCTGCACTGAGTAAAGACCTCATAGGTCCATTCCAACTTGATTATGGTTCTTTAGTTCTATATCCTCTTCCACAGAAGTGCTGAGATGTCCTCACTTCAGACCACTGGTGGTGGTTGTCAGTGTGTATGATAGATATAATGAACATGCTTGAGATACAATACTGCTAAACATTCAGCTATTTCTTCCTGGAGAACTGATGGTTAGTCAATGCTATTCCAAAACATCAATTAAAACTAGCTTCCTTTCAGCATGTCAAATTAATTTAAGTAAATGTATAGTATTAGGGCCTCTCCACCTTCCCTCAAATGACACCAAGTATTTCTTAACCCACAGAGCCATCAGTTTTTCAAAGGCATCCAGGTTTTGAATAAATACCATATGTGAATATAAATTAACTCAACATGGCTTCCTTTTTTTTTATTTTTCCTTGTAATTTATTGAGCTCCATTATTAATCAGATGGGAGGAGGATTCTATACAGTAGATAAAATAAAACCTTAAAGCTTTTTGGCTGTTCTGATCACCTTCTTATATTACATGTTTTTAAAAACGATTCCCCTTCCCTTAAATAGTAAGGTTAACCACATAATTGCAGCTCTCTCTCTTTTTTCTGCTTAACATCAGTCCATTATGAGTCAGAGTAACAGAATCTTGGAATCAGCTGCTGGGTCTGAGTTCTGCAATTCATTCATCTGGATATTCTTGAAGTGACACTGCCTGTCAAAACTCATCAACCAATCACATTCTTAAAGTGAGTTATCCACTCAAATTGTCATGGTGGTTCTACTGTCTGCCACCATTTAAATGTCTGATTGTAGCCTCTGGACCAGATTCATAGTTTGTGTTGCTGTCTTGGGAAGAGTAACAGATTCTACTATTTTTGCAAACTATTTCCAGTTCCCTCGCAATATAAATCAAGCTCTGCTTCACTTTGCTATAATAGCATGAGCTATAAAAAGAGATGAGAATGTTTTTAACACACATCTGGGGGTGGTTCTGAAGCCAATTAAAACAAAGAGAAGAAATTAAATTTATATTTTGATGACATTCATGAAACATTATCAATGGATGTATGTTGGAGGGAGAGAGGAATGGTACAACTCTTGTGAAATACAGTAAAACCTTGCATAAAGAGCACCTCGCTTAAAGAGCAGAATTTTCTCTGAATGTTCGCTTTGTTTAACAAATAAAAGCAACCAAAAACTCACTTAACAAATGAATCAGGGTTTGCAATCCCCCCCCCTACCAGAAGTCACAATTAGTCACTTACAATGGTGTTTCACTTAAAGAGCAAACTCGCTTAAAGAGCAATCCTGTGGAACGCATTATGCTCTTTAAGCAAGGTACAATTGTACATCCTTTTGATTTTTAAATATTTTAGACTAATTTATTAAGGGGAATATATATTTACTGTAATTAAAATATTTTCACTGCAATAATGGGATTTCCTCAGAGATATATGCCTTACCAAAAGTAGCTGAATAAGTTCTTGGTATATGTTTGGCTTTTGGTGGCCAATAAGAACACTAAGCATAGCTAAATGCTAGATACAGAGGCGAGGAAAAGCTTGTTATGATGAAGATACATCTTTCACCACAACAGGAAGCATTGTTTTGAGATGTGTGATGAACATAAAATCTAGAGCGACCATCTGCCAATTAAAAGTAGTCAAATCATTTCCAGCTTATGGTGACCCTCCTTAGTTTTCTAAATATTATGTACTCAAAAGTGGCTTACCAGTCCCTCCTTTGATGTGACTCTGAGAATTTGCATAACACCTATAACTGTACATGTGACCAGACTCATTATTCCATGCACCCACACCCTCTGGGTGATATTGGCTGGCCTTTCTTCCAGGACCCACAGTAAGGATTCAACCCTGGTGCCAAGTGTTCCAGCACACTGAGGTACACCAACTCAACTGCATTGAAATGCAATTGGTCTTCCATGCCTGCAGATGGCTCCTCATCCCACTTTCAACCATAATAGTGAGAAAGACAAAAGAAGCTTTAGCAGGGCAGCTAGGCAGGATTAGACAGACAGACAGACAGATAAACATTTCTGTTCTTGTATTTGCTTGCTTGAATAAGGACCATTGTTTGAGTGTGTATATGTGAACAAATAACATCATCATTAAAGGCAAATCAGTGTCCTTTGGTGACATTTATTTTCCAGGAGTTGGAAATAAAGTCAGTTTTCTCCTCTTTCTCAGCACGTACTTCTATGCTTTAATTAAAATTGTCCAAAAATTTGAACCATTTGAAGCTATCTTCTCAGTGTATGTGTTATTCGGTGTGGGGTATGAATGACAATGCTTTCCTGATTCATTGCCCAAAATCTTGTTGCTTTGCATATTAAATTGCACTAGAGTAGGACTATTGAATCAATAGTGAAGTTAGTGAGTCATCTCCTCCATAAGTGCCATTGATTCAAATGGCATCTTCCAACTGAGATTTACATCAGCTTAGTAAAGTGCAGTCAGTGTAGGCTTATTTGAACCAATGGAATTTATGGAAGAGAGGACTCACCAAATCCCCATTGATTTAGTGAGCCAACTCTATGATTTAGTATGCTACGAAGCATGGTTTTGGCCTATATGCATAACAAGATGTATAGCTGAGCCTTTTAAAACTTTCAGGTATGTGCAGAAGACAAGGGATATCGCAATAATCTTGGTGAGGTTCTCATATTTGCAAGATTTAACTTTCCAAATTAAATTTGCCATTTTAACACAAAATTGCTCTGTGGCAAAAAAAAAAAAAAAAAAAACCTGCTCATTTTGTGTAAATCATCACAATTGCAAACACTGGACACTTTGACCAAAATAAATGACTATAGCCTTATTCAAGAATTTGTAGCACTGGGTGGATTGTTTGTGCCTAAAAAAACAAAAAACAAAAAACAAACAGCCAGTCTCTTATTTTGCATATTTAAGGGAAATTGCTCAAGGGGATTCTCCACAGGTTAGAGAGAGTTTGGTGGTAGTGGGAAGAACTTTTTGCCTCACTTTTGGTAGAAGGTGAGAGAATGCTGAGCTGAATTTGACAGCTTGTATGTGCATTTCTACCTATGAGTGGAAGTGAGAGGTCAAGAGTGTATGTAAAGCAGAAAGTCCTCCTAACTAGGTCTGTGTGGATGCATGCACATTCAGGAAACACCTAAATAAATATTTCACAAAGAGTGACCACATGAACAAATCCTCAGCCACTACTGGTTTTAAATCATCCTGTGTGTCCAGTGCAGATTTTTCTTTGTCAAAGAGTGCCTACTGTGTTTTTATTTCAACCTTTCACTGAGTACTGAAGTGGAGTGAACTAAGGCATCTAATTATCTGCTACAGTGAATGGGTGCTTAATTGTATGTAATTCTACACATGATCAGGAACAAGGGCATTTTGGAAGAAAGGGAGCCTCAGAATATGGCCACCTAAATGTGTTGAAAGAACATGTTTCTGAAGTGCTGTTCAATATGAGGAGGAACCTATGAGAAGTAAGTAAGAAGAGCACCAACACATGTAGATATGCAGATCTCAAGTACAGTAATTATTCTGTAATCTTCAGTATTTCAAGTGGTTGAATCAAAGGTTCTGTCAGTTTTTGTGGCAACAGCCCCACTAAGTGAATAGAGAAGTGATGGCCAACCTTGGGACTCCAGGGCTTCTGGTAACTGACATCCAAGAACACCTGGAGTGCCAAGGTTGGTCATCACTGGAATAGAGGATGGATTATGTACAAAAGCACATTGAAAGTCTGTTTTGGAAAGCAGGTAGGTTAGTGGTCTACAAAAGACAGCAGAGGCAAAGAGATTATTTTTTTAGTTGCCTTGGCATGTGTGTAATCTACGCACAGACATTAAATTGTTTAAAGTCATAGTTGTGCATTTTTGCACTGTCTGAATGTTGATATCCTGGATCAAAACCCAGGTTCCTCTATCTTGGCAATTAGCTAATTCTCAGTACTCAGAACAGTTCTGTAAACCTTTTGATCCATTGGAAGTAAAATGTGTTATCTGAAGGAAATTTGCAGCCATTCTCAGATGTCCCATGCAACTGTTTCCCCAGATCCAGTGAGTCCAAATTTTTGATATTTTATTTTGATAAATCAGATGTTCTGGATTTTTAAAAAATTACATGCTCACGTTGTCTGAATAGCAATCAGTTTCCAGATTTCCAAGCCATCTTTTTATTTTATAAAAGAGCCAAATGCATATCAACTGTAAATTATGTCAATCTGAGGGCCTGCCAGCAGCAAATCAACATTCATCGATTCAAGGTGCTGGTTATCACCTTTAAAGCCCTACATGGTAGTGGACCAGGATATTTAAGAAACTGCCTCACCCCAAGAACATCTGCGCATTCCACCAGAGCGGACTGGAGAGGCTCTCTAGTTGTTCCATCGGCCAGGGAAGCGCATCTCTCTGGTACTAGAAAGAGGGCCTTCTCCATGTCCGCTCTGGCCCTATGGAACCTCCTGCCAATGGAGCTGCACGTCCAGATGGAGTTGCTGTCTTTTAGGAAGAATTTAAAAACATGGCTGGCAGGACAGGTATAGGGTACAGGTTGCACAATGACCCTAGCCCATTGGCTAGTGTGAGCTCCTCCTCTCTTTTAACTTCTCTTTTTAACTTTTTTAATTCTCAAGAGTGAGTTTTAACTTTTTAATTTTGTCATTAATATGTCTATTTTTAAATAATAATAATTAATTTTTTGATTTAAATTTCTTGTTGATGTTTTTATATGATATATGATATGTTAAACCACCCTGAGTTGCCTTGGTAAAGAGGGTGGTATACAAATTTGAGTAAATAAATAAATAGATAGATACAATGGTGCAGTAATTATGGATTCTTATTTGACAATACAGATTAGGCTCAAAAGCATGCACATGAGTAACAACAAAGACATTCTTGAATGATGCTTGCAAAAATCAACTGTACTCTTAACAGTAGGAGGAGTATCATTCTCTAAAAGCCCGACAGCAAAAGAAAGCTTTCTTCTATAAGTGTCAGAGAACTCAATATAAAATTATATAAGTATATAATATTTACTAAATGTTGTCTTTTCAAGAAGCATTAGGCACAACAAGGAAAAGCAGTTGCCTCTGGGCTTCTCCTGGTAGTAGATATGTCAAAGGGGGTTTTCACTAGTAATTTGGGAAGTTTATGCCTCTGGGAGTCACTGCTGTGAGTTCAAAATAGAATTATCTGATGCTATGTGATTTCTTGAATCATTAGTTTTCCATCTCCTCTACCTTATTTCTTCATTTCCTCTGTTTTATTTTATAGAAGTGCTGGAGCAAAGGACATGCAAGAAGAAGAAAATCACCATTGGGAACAAGGGGGCCAGAATGTCTACCCCTTGCCATTTGTATATAAACAAATCTACATATAATTACCTGAATAAGCCACCAAGTGATTACCTCTATGAGACATTTTTAGTGGCTTATCTGTGTAGTATTGTGCCTCTGTAACGAAGAAAGGTATCTATATAAAACCTGTGTTTCTTCTTCATTCAGGGTGCAATAACATACATATTTAGACTATAGTCTCACTCTCTCCCCCATCTCTCCATCTATCTATCTAATTGCAGTCAGCAATGTAGCGATGACAATACAGTCAAACCTCGCATAAAGAGCGCCTCACTTAAAGAGTAACTCGCTTAAAGAGCAGAATTTTATCTGAATGTTCATTTCGCTTAACAAATAAAACCAACCAAAAACTCGCTTAACAAATAAATTGGGGTTCGCAATCCCCCCCCACCAGAAGTCACAACTGGTCACTTACAATGGTGTTTCGCTTAAAGTGCAAACTCGCTTAAAGAGCAATCCTGTGGAACACATTATGCTCTTTAAGCGAGGTACAACTGTACTGATCTATCTATGCAGCGTTTCCAAAACTATGTTTCACAGAACACTGGTAGACTTCAATTTCCAGAAGCCTAAGTCAATACATTGGCTAATCACTGTTTTGAGGACTTATGCTTCTGGGAATTGAAGTCCAAAAACCAAAGTTTGGGAAACACTGATCAATAGGATGGATCAACATTTGAGACCAGGGTTCAAATCTCTGTTCACCATGAAGCTTTACAACTTTGGGATTGCCACATTTACTTAACTTTACCCAATGCATATGAGGTTTTTGGAAATGTTATGGGTGTATTATTCCAGAGATTGCCAGTTGAAAATAGTGCAATTGTCTTGTGCAATCAACACATTCTCACGGCTTTCAAACTATTTCAAAGGGCAGAAGGTATGCCTTGATCATGGGTACCTTTTAAAAAATACGCAACAAAACTTGTATACATTTGATGAAATTAGTTGATGCAAAAACTGCACATGCATTTTAAAATTGTGTACAAAGATATTAATGTTTTAAGAAATGCATGCAAATATAAATGTTCACTAACAGATTTCTGAGTAGAAAAATATGTCTTACAGTCTACTACAGAAGCAGGAGGAAACAAGGATACTAGAGAGAAACTGAGAAACTCAAATAGAACACAACTGATATATTGCTGACTATTAGGACTGTTCGATTCATTTTTCCTGAATCCCTTAAAGTTTAAAAATGTGTATAGTAAAACCTAGGGGGAAATCTTATTTAGCATTAGATTTCACTTTGAGTTCTATTAGTAACTTACAACGATCAATGTATTGTGGTATGATTTCACCACACTGAAAGCTTCTATCTAGTGCACTTTCCCAAAGAAATCAAAATGTTTTGTGTATTTGGAAGGTATTATTTCCAGCTGAATCAGACCAGACTTGGCAGAATAAGAACCTTTGATATGTGGGGAGAAAATAGAGTTAGGATCTCACAATGGGTCCTTTGAGGGTCATTTATTGCACATACATTTCAGCAGTGTGTCTGAAATGAACATTGCCTCTTTTCAAAGCAACAGGAGGTTATGTTATAATGAGAACACAATCAGTGGAATTGGTTATGACTAGGCCTTTTCCCTCCTGAAAATGGCAATCTAGGCAACAGCTGCCATTACAGTAATATTTTCTCTTTTACGAAAAAGAAAAAAAGTTGCAATTCTACTGTTGAGCTGCTGTAGTTGTTGTAAATGAAAAGATGACATGATTTGATCAAGACCCAGAGTCCACTTTTAGAATACCCAAGCCATCTGGCTGGTTGTCCCCTGATAAATGCCTTCCTTCTGATGTTACAAAGGAACCACAAACCTGTACAGTTCTTGGCACAGCTGAACATGAACTGGCAACATTAGAATAGAACTCACATATCCAAAAATAGAGAAATAAATCATTGTGACCTGTGGGGGTATAATAGATTTTTGGGGAAAGATCTGATTGTAATTAAAGGGGGAAATGGTTTAGCCATCATAATTTATCTCAGGAGGGGAGGAGTATTTTTAAAGTTCATTTACTGCACTATTCCAGACACAGTATCATATCCCTGCATGTTACAAATCTGATTCACATTTAAAAGAGTAGCCATGTGGACCCTAGATCTTTAATCAAATTACAACGCAGTATGCCTCACAGCTCATAACAGTGCTTACTTTCAAATAAGACCCCACAGGACTCTAACCTTAGTTCTGTTAAAGACTGAATCTTGTTAAATATAAGTGCCCCCAATTTAGCCAAAGAACTTGGGCTTTCCATAAATCACCTCCTGGAACCGCAACTTCAGATGAAAATCTAATGAACATCCGGATGAGCATCCAAGTGCTAACACTGTCTACCCATATGGTGTTACTTTTACTAGCGTGTGAATTTGAAAGTGTGTGACCAACCACAATCTGGAGCATAAATACCTTTCTAAAAGTGCAGCCAGAGCTGTATCAGGGTGAAGTACTAGAATCTTAATTGCTTGGAAGACAGCTAGGTTCATTGATTTGTGAATGGTTATTAGAAAGTCAAGAATTAAATATAGTTGTAGACTCATAATAGCCATCATTTTACAGACACATAAATCTACCAACATAATCATAAAACACTAAATATGTATAGATTACATGCAGAATTGATCTATATAGCATTGACTCTTCACATAAGAATAGGAAAAGCATCCTAATTATCTTACAACTTTCAGTTGCACGTGATTGAATAAGCTCTTTGAGAACTTAAATATGAACTATTTAACTATTTAATGTCTCTGGACTTGGCTGTGGCTGGGGCGGTGAGGCCCACTAGCCATGGGTACCTGGACCTCTCCAGCTGCTGGTGCTCTTGGCCCCTGCCCTTTCCGCCGCCACCGCCCTTGGAACTTGGCCGTGCTGATAGTGGAGAGGCTATTATAGTATTATATTTTCCTGCATATTATTATATGCTGTGTTGTTGATTGAATTTTGTATACTATGTGACTTTGTGTTATTGACTTTGTATGTGCCGCATATATTGGTTATTGTATATCTCTAAACTTATTGTTTATGTTGTATTTACTGTATATGTTGTTCAATGATTATGTGAGCCACCCTGAGTCGGGTTTCCTGATTGGATGGCATACAAGTTCAAAAAGTAAAGTAATAAAGTAAAGTAAAGTAAAGTAAAGTAAAGTAAAGTAAAGTACAAAATTAGATATTAATGAAGCAACTCCATTTTATTCACTCTTTTCATTAACAACTCTCTCATAACTAAAAAATAAACAGATTCTCATTCAAAAACATTTATTATCATACTTGTATTTCTAAAATCTGATTTCTTAGCATCTATGCCTTATGAGCAACAAGCCTGAATTCATCCATTGAATGCACAATTTGCATAACTCATGCAAATTCATTACTTGATTACTAAAGCATCAAGTGATGAGCAACTTAGTGGACTCTATGACTCGGTCAGATCGTACCATTCTTTCTACATCTATTAATGCCATCTTTGTGAGATTATATGTTACTTTGCTTTTTAAATTATGCATTAGTTCATAAAAACAATGCCCAAGCGTTGGTTGTTATTGAGACAGCCTTCTGAAATGAACCTTATGATAGGGAATTGTCCACAGCTAATGCTAAGGTTGTAACCTTATTTCTCCATAAACACTGCTATTCAGAACTTCACACACATTAAGCTAATATTCACAAGAGGTTAATTTCTACAGGCACTTCACTTAAGTATTCTACTGTTATTTTGATGAATGGCAGCTGCGTGCAAATAGAAGCCACTGAAATGCATTGTGTGCAAAACATAATAGGTTAATATGAAAGGTCTGGTAGTATTGTTACATCTGGGGAGGCCCAGTCATGACATACAAAGTAGCATTTCATACTGCAGTTATTGAAGATCAAACATAAGTGCATAACATAGTTGAATGTCTTAACACTTGTCTAATCAGCTTGTTCTGATTCAGAATAATAATTCAACGATATCTGTGATTATGAAAAACCTTGCCTGGCTACCAGTTACATTGAAGGTTCACATAGTATTGTCATTGCTTTAATGGGAGGATGCACACATGGTAAGAATGAGCAAATGGAGAGAACTAACACATGAAAGGTGTGAGTAAAATGAAAGATGATGAAAGCTCTGCTTTATCCAAGATGATAACTTCAAGAGTCAATGTGGTATAGTGAATGGAGTTGGGGGGGGTCAGGAAAATGGGGTTCAAATACCTACTATTGATCTGGTTTCTTCTTTTCAGTCTATCCTGCTCCACATGTCTGTTTTGAGGATAAAATGGAGGGGAGCAGATACTCCATGTGCTCTCCCTGAATTCCTTGGAGTAAGGATGCTGTAAAATGTTTTTCCCCACACACAAAAACAATGATCCGTGATGACCCCTTCAAACCATCACTTGATATTACAGTCTTTGCAATAAAGCTAGTCTTCTGTCATCTAAACATATTTAGACATTTCTGTAGCACAACCTTTGCTTTTTGAAGAATTTCTATGCTGATATTTATTATTGATTTCAATATTTTTGTTCAATAATTTATTATTCACTTTTCTATGTCCTTCTGTGCATCAAAACTGCCAAAGCAGTTTATGAACACAACTGAAGAATGGAAGAAGCCACTGGGACTATCAACATGACACAGGAATGTGGAGTGCCCTTGTTCAGGACTGAAGCCAGGATTTAAGATAAACAAATTGGTAGCTTAATGAATTTTCTTAATTAGGTTTCATGGCAAGGATGCCATCATCAAAACATAATTTGCCATGCTCTCTTTCCCCAGTCTTGGCCTCTAAATAAGAGAATGGACAGAACAGGATTTCCCAGATAAGCTTGTATCTACAGGTATATCTATTTTTAACTATAAAGTATGGATAGCTGAGAATAAAAAGAATGAAAAGCTGCAAGACACAACATGGTACAGTCCAGATGCCTCCATCATCAGAAATAGTTATGTCCCTGCATGCTGCCATGTGCAATATTTTAAACAAAACATGTAGCTACAGTATTATTCTATGCAGGTAAAAAAGTATAGTTTTAAATTTGCAGAAGTGAGAAAATATGTACTGAACAATATTTGAAATTATTCTCCATGTTATCCTAGTAATGGCCAAATATTGTAACTTGCTCTATCTCTCTCAATTTCATATTCCAATTTGCCTCCCAGATTATATTTTTAATGGTGTAAAATATAACTCTGCTCTCACATTATCTAATGCCATTTGAGAAGAACCAATGCACATTGCCACTGCAAATAAATTGGGCGAAGCATTAGATAACATGAAATGATATGAGAAACAATCATGCATCATCCATTTAGAGACAGGTCAATAAACTACAGAGGGTGCAAAAACTGTATACACATTTAAAAAGGGGGGGAAACGGTATTAAAATTGCAATACACAATATATACCAATAATAAAAGACAAATACAAGTCACATTTGACTCCCAGAATCACAAGAGATGCTCAAAGTTGTTTATTTATTTTATGTATGTATGTATTTATTAATTACATTTATACCCCACCCACCTGGGGGGCACACGCATGCACACACGCACGCACGCACGCACACATGCATGCACACACACTCTCACACACACACGCACACCAGAAACAAAGAAAAAACTTATTGGTGTCAGAAAAAAATAAAATACCTAAAGCTCAGCTGTTGGCAAAATATGCCCCCATTGTCTGTCATTTTCCTTCCACAACATACTCACTTCAAAATTGTCTTGCACACCTCGAACAACAATTGTGCTTCCACCATTTTCTTTGACTGCCCTGCCCGTTGCATGGTGATGCTAGCATTCATTCTTTTGAGCGAATGTCATACTACTCATTGCTATTGTAATTAAATTCAACTTTGAAAAGTAAGACATAGATAACATCTCTTTTAAAGTGTATACATTTTGACATCCTCTGTATATTATTTAGTTGGATAGAACAGAAGTAGCATTGGCACAATCCAACATGAAGTTCTTGTTCCTAAGCCTCTTAAATTGGTGCAGGACATACTCTTGAGCTCACTACTACTCATACTCATTGAAAAACAACCATG
The DNA here is from genome assembly GCA_030440675.1 of Furcifer pardalis. Lineage (NCBI taxonomy): Eukaryota > Metazoa > Chordata > Lepidosauria > Squamata > Chamaeleonidae > Furcifer > Furcifer pardalis. The sequence goes on along the minus strand of CP126895.1, from coordinate 5,756,547 downwards.
ACAGCTGCTTTGTGTTTGAGACGGGGTTAATTGATGGGGAAAAAGGAGACAGGTTGTGGGATTTTCCTTTGCTTGGTGTCTCTTTGTGAATGGTACTATTCTCTATGTAAATATTGACCACTTTCTCTGCTGCTCTTGGTGTCATCAACGTTCAGTCTGCTCTTTTTCTATGTTAAGTTTGTCAGTTCCTCTTTGCCAGGGATGTCCTACTTTGCTCAATAAATATATCTTGGAATTTGTTTTCATTTGGATGCAAAGAGACATATGGATTCTTTAATTTTATAAAACAACTCCTGTTCTTGTACTGGTGGAAAGAACTCAGGGTGTAGAAGATACAGTATCCAGTTTTGTTATACTGTATTACTATTGTGGTTGGCCATTGTATGAAAATATATATACAGTAAAACACCAGATAACGATTGGATCGGATACGCTAAAATCGCATAACGTTAAGTAATCTGGGGAGGAGAATTGGATCGAATAACGTTAAGGTCCTATGGGATGGATCGGATAACAACCGCTAAAGCCTGTGTGGTTACAATGTATCTCTATGGAGCTTTCACATTATCTGATCCATCCCATAGGATTTTAACATGGATCGGATAACACTAAATAGAGTTTAAATGCAGTAGCCATCACTATGAAACTATTTGCAGACAAACTGCAAGTTAGTAAAGAAAGCTAGTCAAAAAAGGAGATTTAACCAGCTGAAGTACAGTATCTGCATTATCACAGTCATCTTACATCTCCTGGAGATAACATGATAAGTTGAGATAGGATTAGGATGCATGTAGATGCATCAGGGACAAAGGAAGGAATCTTGGGAGTGAAAACCCAAAGTTTCTTCCAAGCACTCTCCAAGACAAGGCAGAGACACAATCAATTACTGGCTGAACTGGACAGAGGGCAGTAGTGCTTGTTCATTGATAGCAAATTCCTGAACCACTGCCCTCTTATATATTATACATGAAGGGCACTTTTCCTTCTCACTCAAGAAAGTTTTAGTAAAACTAGAAAATCTGCACACGTTTTCATCTGCATAAATTGGTCCAATAAAGCTGTCATGTACCAAAGTCCACTTGATTACAATTGGCAATTTATAAAAACAGCATAAAAGGATCTCTAAAAGGTATAGTAAGTCTTTACAGACATTCACATAGGATAATGGATTCCATTTCTAACGTAAAAATAAAGAACTGAAATAAGATCTCTAGATATTTTATTGTTCTCCTTGTGCATTAATGGTGTAGTTTAATATTTCCTGCACTTATCGATGGAACCCTGCATCTTCGAAATACAGGAAAGTTTAAACTCATGATTTCCTTTAATATCTCAAATTAGTTGGCTACCATTGCTTTATGGGGATTATTAATGCATCTGTTCTTGGCATTTTGCCCTTTACCATTTGTCTTCGAGATCTTTCTCCAAATTCAATTTTTGCTGGATTTTAGTTCCATAAAACTTCCAAAGAGCATTAACTCTTCTTCTCCTTGTAGCCCCCCTTTAGACACACAAAAGGGCTCTGAAAAATGCATTCCTATTCATCAAATGACATGCTTAATTTTAAATCCTGCTAGATGTAAGCACATCTTAAATAATGGTAACCGTGGCCAGTTTGCATATGTTATATTCCATTCAAATGTTATAGAAAAGTCTTCCAGTCATTTCTAAATGGTGCAATACTATATTACCTTACTGCTGTGCATTTGAATGAAGGGCCTATCCACAGTGAGCATTTGTTCAACTTTCCTTGCATCCATATTTCTGGTACAGCATTCTGGTGTCCCCAAGGTGAAACTAGTATCAACAGTGTCAAAGTGGGTGTCAAACAAGGGGAGGGAGCTTGCTTTCTGGATGTACCGGTACTCTTGTTCTGTTTTCCCCTGATTTGCTCTAGTGAAGTATCTGACCATTCGGACAGAACAGGGAGAGAGAGAGAATAGTTTCCTATAGGCAAAGGTGTCAGATAAGGACGTTATTTTATCCTCTCATCTGTTCAATCTGTGTGCAGAATATATCACACAAAAAGTCCAACTAGATTTCTATGAAGGAGGAGTGAAATTTGGTGGAAGGAACATCAATAATTTAAGGCATTCAGATGACCCCATCTTACTGGCAGAAAGCAGCAATTATTTCAAACCTCTTTTAATGAAAGTGGCAAGGCTAATCTCAAGATCATTCACACTGTCATACTCATAATCACTTTGTAGAGATGTGAAACCTGGATAGTATAGAAAAAGCTGACGGGGTTTGGAGGGAAATGATTCACTTGAAATATGGAGCTGGAGGAGGCTTCTGCAGACACCTTAGACTGCCAAGAAGACAAACAAGTGGTTACTAGAACAAATCAAACCTGAACTTATCTGGAGGCAAAAATGAGGAAACTAAGGCTGTTGTACTTTGCTGTTCATTCGAGGTGTTCAGTTCTAGGTGACAACATGGTTTTGAGATAGATGATTTCTTGTCCACATTTACAAAAACAAGCATCATTGCTTAATGAGAATTTGAACCCAGATCTTCCTAATCAAAATAGAACAGTATTAACACAATTGGGCATTACCATTTGTCTCATGAGAGCACATTCAATCATACATTGCAGCCACCCTTGGTGTACTAGTCACCTCAGCATGACTTTACAAAAACTAAACTATTACATGAATTTACATTCAAAAGCTGATATAACTTCAGAACCATACATGGAAAGTGTTCTAAGTCATGGCCCCATCTCCTGAATCACTCATTGCCTGTAGCCCTGGGCCTGTTGCCAGGTGAGTGAAAGTCTCTTCTTGAAATGGCTTACCTTACAAGAACACAGCATCAGAAGTGACTATGATTATTAAGGATCCCAGAATCTGAAACACAAAACTCATGTCCAGACCAAGTGAGCTATCTGGGACTGTTGAATATGTGTGCAGGGATTTGCACACACATAGACTTGTAGCTATTTTAGTCACAGAGAAGAATAGGGTGGAAGGGAAATGGCCAAACACCCTGCTTCACATGTTTAGTTCAAGTTACTGAGCTCAGTCCACATGTGCTGTACTACATGCTCCATGGCACTGATCTCCCAGTCTAGCCCAGCAGTGAATTTGCATTGAATTTTCACGGAAATGCACACTGCAGCCACAAAGAACCCGCACTTCAGTTTTAATGGATGGTTCAAAGAGATGAAGTAACTGTCACGTGGGGAGTGGGCAATGTTAAAACAGAGAAGGAAGAGCATTCCTTCCAGATGTGAAATATAAAGAGAAAGTCACAGTATTCCCCAAGGAAGAAAGAACAGTTAGAATTTCAAAGAGGAATGCCAAGGAACACTGCCAGATTCACTCCACAAAAAATGTTTGATGAATTACCTCCAAGAGCACTGACTCTGCAGATAAATGACTATGAAGAGACCACTTTTATGCCTCAGTAGAGAAGGATAAATTTTCCTTTTGTTTGAGAATAGGAATGTTGTGGGCCATTCTTCTTTTCACTGAACTTAAAACACAATATTACAATGTGTAGCATTCCAAATATAATTTCAGACTATTTTAACCAGTTTAGTTAAAAGATCACAGCAGCACAAAAAAATATATTATGACTTGTCTTCCCTCTAGGGCTTGAGGCCGGAAACAAAACAAAACAAAGGTATCCAAGCTGCAATTAATAATTTGCTGCCAGGGACCAGAAACTTCAAGCATCTGAACTGTGAATCCCATTACCAGGCAGTGAGCCATCTGATTTTGTGTGCACATGGCCAACATTTCAGAAGAGGCATGGGGTAAAAAGCATTACCAACCACACTTGGTAGAGCACTTGGAGTGGAGTGGCCTTTCTCGATTTCAATCCTTGATGGATCAACAAGACAGCACCATTTGCTTCTTGCATTAACTCCAGCCCTAGTTTGAGTAACTGACTGCCTGCATCCTAAAATGAAGACCTTGGGTAGACTTCAGGAATGGTTGTCCCAGGTTTGGCATGAGGAAGGACTTTAAGTGCACCTCCTTAACATACATTAATGTTTGTTTGTTTTCTTGGGCAGGTTTGGGTTCCATATGTTTGGTTGGTGCTCAGAAGTGCTTACCTAGCTCTGTAAGAGAACATACATTTTCCTTTCGCTTCCAATGCCTGAATGTGTGTTGGAGCTAATATAGCATTAGGACAAAGTTGGCAAGGATATGAGGTCTTCCTCCATTCCAATATTGGATATGAGGTCTTCCTCCATTCCATTATTGGACATGAGGTCTTCCTCCATTCCAATATCAGATATGAGGTCTTCCTCCATTCCAGTATTGCTGCATGGAGTTGTTCCATTATGTATTCTACTTTTTGTGTCTTCCTGCTCAAACTGGGAAGCTTGAAGAAAGCACAGATATAAAAATGGGACAAAGGCAAACCAGTAATGCTTCAGTGTTGCTACGGGTTTTGAACAAGAATTTAGAGCTGTAAAATCAAATGAGAAATAATATGTTATAGAAAGGGTAGGGGGTCAGCGTTGTCCTCCATCTATTGCAACTCCCACCTTCCCTTAGAAGTGGATATAGCCATTGTCCAACAGTACCTGAAACATCACATTCTTGCACACCCTGAATCCTGTTCAGCAGATGTTCATGACCTTACCACTGCATCCTGGAAGCGTAAGTGCCATTTATGGAGAAAAGGTAACCCAATCAATGTGGCAAGTGAAGTTGGACTGCATTTTTCACCCTCCATGTTTTTGACAAATATGGTGGGGGTAGTCAATTCCCATGAGAGGACAAGAACAAAATTCTGGATGAGGGGGGGGGGGGTGTTTATGCACCTGACTTTTTTTTTTACTTTTATAGATGATGTGGTTACAGTATGATATTTTGCTTTCATTTCAGTGTTTAAAAGAAAATTAAAACTTTCCCTACCTTCCCTATAAAAATTAATATTAGGAAATCTAACTCCAGAATCTCAGAAATTTCATCTGTCTCACTTCAAGAATAAGATAATATCCTAGATTTTTCACATGGAGATGAATAGCCCTACAAAAGCATAACTGGGTTTTCCCAGACAGGCACAACTTTAGAGACAAATGGTTCAAAAACAGCAGTGCTGGAGAACAATCACATAGTGGTTTGGGTGCATTTTGGTGGCAAATGCAAATACAATACATACTCTGGCCACAGACTCTTGAAATCAGTAACCCTGATAAATAACTCTGACCCCCTCCCCCTTCCCCATACTTTTCAGTGCTTTTGAGAACACTTTTAAAGGGGAACACTTTTAAAGGGGAAATGACAAAATAGTATGCAAACAGGCTCTTTTGTGGTTGTTTGGTTTGTGGTATGGGTCTCTGAGGAAAAATCAGAAGCTGTAATAAACATAAAAAGAGCAACAGACAGATTTATTTAGCCGTTTTTGTGTCTTCTGCTTTTGTAACTGAGATTGCCCTTAATAATCTGCCTTCCTATGCTATTGGGATGAGATTGTCAAGGTCCCTTTATCATTTTACCTGTGGAGAGAAATGCAGCTGGGATGCACTTTTATGTTGACAAATGTGGGAAAACATTAGATGCTGTTAATGACAGACTCCTGATCATGCTTTTCAATTTTGAAAAACATAAGTCTCTCTGAAGAAAGACATAGTGCTTCTGTTCCCATGTCTCGCATTCCTAATTTGGTCCCAAAAGTTAAGAGCCCGAATTCAGTTAGTTTTTGTCACCTGCATAAAGCAAATAGTATAAACCTTGCCGATGCTGTTGGGCATCTTGCTGCATGACTTGGCATGCAATGGCAAATTCCCACACAAAATCACAGCAGTTCTCTACCAAGATTTATGCCAATTGCATTATGCCAGGATAAGAGCATGGTCAGATATTGTTCAGTGCTTTTGAGAACACTTGGGAGAGCAATAGTTGTTTGGTCTCGGCTAGATGTGATTATCAAAATATGTATGTGATTCAGTCTTCTCCTCCTCCTCCTCTGCCCCCCCCCCAAAAAAAAAATCTGGTGTCGAGAGAGCTGCAACCTTCTTGTTCTGGTACTTGTAGTGGCCTCCACCAGTGTTATTTGGTGTTCTGCCTCGTGGTCTTTGTCCTTCTCCTTTTTCCCCACATATGCCTTGTAAGGTATGGAGTTCCAAGACATTTTCTCCAAAAGGGCAAACCACTTTATCTGTTATCTCTGAATATAGTGCAAGACTGGTTCTGTTCCAAATCTCTCCCTTATAACCTCATTGCTGATTTTATCCCTTCTAGTCACTCCAGCAGCCTTCCTCAGACATCTCACTTCCAAGGTGACCAACTTTTGCTTATGTTTTGTTGCAAGTGTCCATGTTTGGCACTGGTAACATAAGGTGGGACTGAATAGGCTTTGTATTACGGTAGGTGTTTCTTTGCATTGGCTAGTATTGCCTTGGGTTGTAAGAGCGGATCTAATGGTCCCAATATTTGGTTTGCCTTACTGCACCTTATGTTAATCTCTTCATCCATTTTGCCATTTTCAGTAATGTTGTTCCTAGGGATTTGAACTCTGCCACTTGTTTTATACTTGTTTCTACCTCCTCGATATCTAGAGTATGCTGTTTCCTTCCAATTGTGATTACCTCAGTCCCCACCGTGGACACCATGGCCAACCCCTGGCTATGGCCCTGGATGGTACTGCAAAGGGTTCTGATATCCCTTAACTTGTTCTAGCTACACTTCTGCAGTCACTATATAAGTTTTTACAGAATCTGATAAGATGTTCACTTACTTCATATTGAGCCAGTGCTTGCCACAGCAGTTTCCTGCCAACTCTATCAAATGGCTTCTCTTGGTCAACAAATGCAACATAGAGATTCTTGTTTTTTCTGAAGCACATCTGTTCTTCTAGTTGCTGTTCTATAACTGGTTGCAGTCTTGTTTCTATTAGTTTGGTATACATTTTCCCTGCACGGCTTAAGAGTTAGATGCTTCGGTATTGTGTGCATTCTTGTTTGCTCCCTTTGTTTTCCCACAATGGTATTATTATTGTTTCTTGGCAATCAGTGGGTGGATTTAATTGTGTCCATGCTGCATTGAAGGTTTTGTGTAGCCATCTGATGCTGCTTTCCCCCTGCTGCTTGGATTATTTCTGTTGGTAGTCCATCTATTCCTACTGCTTTGTGTTTAGGTGACTGTTTAACAACTCCTGCTACTTCTTCAATTCATATTTCCAGTTTTAGTGCTCTTGTTTTGTAGTCTTGTGTTGTTTTGCTGTGGCACTTCACTATGGGGTTGAGGAGTTCTTTAAAGTGTTCTCTCCACCTTTCTATAACTTCTGGGGGATCTAATAGTGGTCTTCCATTCTTGTCACTAACTATTTCAGTGGGGTTATAATTCTTCTCTCTTTTTCGGATGCTTTTAACTACCTTGAAAATGTTCATGGAACTGTTCTCCTATTATCTGCTAATGATTTTCTGAAGCATTCCCAGGATTCTTGTTTTGCTTTTTTGATTATCCTTTTGGTATCTCAATGTTGCGATCTACAGTTTATATAGTGTTCTTCCCTCCTCAATTTTATCCAACATTTATATATGATTAAGTGAAGGTTTCAAATTGGTCCCAACCAGCTCACCTCTGAATTTTTCCACCCTGCAAAAGTTTGCAAATAACTGATCAGTATGAAGAACTGCTTCACATTGGGAAGCAGATTCAATGAGTCTTGTTCCATCTTGTGAGCATTTTTTTGGAGACCTAAATCTCTCCAAACAAATGAATTTTATGTTTACAAAATTTGCTTGGAAAATCCTGCAAATGCTTATTGCTATATTTCTTCAAGTGGCAAAAAAATCTAAGCAACGCCTTGAGGAGCAAATGATCTTCAGTCTATTTAACATCATGGCTATTTATTTTTATAGGCTCTCATTATTGCTCTTTACCCTAAATTATAGGTATATTCCTGGCTGTAGTTTCTTTGCTCTGCAAACTTTACAATACTTTCTTATTTAATATCCTGATCTTTAAAATACATTGTCAGTCAAAAATGCATTGTTGCATATAATAATGGTAGACAAAAAAACCGAGACTGTACTGTGAATACCCATAAGTGTAGACCAGAATAAAAATTTTATTCAGGTCTCGGGTAAATGCCATCTTCTATCTACCAATCTATCAATCACCATGTCCCTAACATTCCTGTTCCCTCCCTCAATCTGCTGTTACTCTTTATATTGATCAAGGAGCAGAAATCAGAATGAGACTATAGAGACAGGAGCCATCTTGAGCTTAATTAGCAGGCACCAGGCAGGAAAAGGGTTGTTTAGGGCTTTTACTAACAGTGTCCTGACTTTCTTTTACATAAGTGGATGTTTGCCATTCACTGCTGTGAATCTATGGGGGAAAGTGCATGGGGATAAAGGTAGGAAAAAGTTAAAATACTAGAAGGATGTGGGAAGATGAAAGCCAAGAAAATTTTGGACAGGGAAAGGAAGAAGGGCTTTTTCTTCCCTGCAGTGATGGAATGTAACAGGTTCTCACCAGTTCACCAGAACCAGTAGTAACTTTTCCCAGTATCCTGGAGAACTGGTAGCAGCTTTTGGGGGGAACCACCTTCGGGGCTTACCTTTTCACTGGTTCCCCCACTGTGCATGCACACCAAGCACTTGGTGTGCATGCACACCTACAGTGCATGGCGTGTATAAACAGCCTCCTTGCTGTTCTCCCAAGTGGGGAGGAGGAAGAGAAGCTGCTAGCCTGAAGCTCCCTATAGCCTGCTCCCCAGGGTAAGTGACTCACCTTTGGATGTGGTGTGTCTCTGTGTATTTTAATGTGTATTTAATACCTTTACCTATATTGACGTACTACCACAGTTCCTAAAAAGGCCTGGTGGCCTGGCTTGGGGTTTTTAAGCAAAGTCTTGGAGTTACCTCATCAATAAGCTACACCTGTGCTGTTCCAAGTGCTGTTCCAATTGGAGAACCCTTAAGGAGGTACAGCTGTTTTACATTTACATTAAGGCATATTATCCTAGAGAACTGGTTAGGCAAAGACTTTGTACCTAACTTCTTTAACTGTTGAAAAGTTGACATCATGTTAGCTCCTCCCACACTGTGATGACATCACGGTGGGGTAGTAAAAATTTTGACGTCCCACCACTGCTTCCGTGTCAAGGCTAGGCTTGAGACTGCCAAAATGAAGGCACCTTTTTGTGACCGCCTTTTGGTGGCACCTTTTGGTGACTTCATTCTTCAGTTCCTTTCTCCTGACCTAGTGTGAGAAAAATTAGCCGAAAACACAAGGTTGCCATTATCAGAGGATGCCCAATTGTGGTTCAAAAATATTACTGTTTTCAAGGAGGCTCTTTCTGTGTACCCCAGGGAGAAGGGATGGTGAGAAAAGTAGCACTGGATTTAAGTATTCATTTTTTGAACTGATTTAAGTACAGTATTCATTTTTACATTTCTAACAGAGAAGTCATATTATTATATTGCAGCAAAAAATACAATGAAGAATATAGTGATGCATCTGATGATATGGGCTGCACTCCACAGAGGCTTATGCCAAACAAAATTGATTAGTCTGTAATGTGCCATCTGCTTCTTTGTTATTATTTATGTAGAATAGTTACCTTTCTGAGATTTTGTAATTATGTCCTATGGACCCATTTCCTATGGATTCTAAGTTATGGGGAATTTTGCAAGATGATATTCAAAATTGCTCAATGCACAATATAAAACAAGTAATAAGACCTGGAAAAAGAGTGAGCTGTGGCTGTATGAAAACATCACAAATTCAAATCAACTAAAGCACAGGCTTCCTTGTAACTAGCCTCATAATGTTGCCTTGATATTATCTGAATCTATTAAATATTGAGAAGTTCTAAGACATTTAAATCACACTGAAGGCAACACTTTCATTCTGAAGGGCCCCTAATATACACAAGGTAAGGGTAAAGGTTGCCCTTGCTTGAAAGCCAGTTGTATCTGACTCTAGGATTCAGTGCTCATCTCTGTTTATAGTATTTGCAGACATTTCTATGGATGCGTGGCAGGCATGCCTCAACACATGAGTGCATGGGACACTGTTTACTTTCCCACTGAAGTGTTACCTATTTATCTACTTGCAATGTCTTGCTTTCGAGCTGCTGGTATGTCATGCAGTACTCAGGAATCGAACTCCGACCTTCCAGGTGTCAAGTTCAGCATCTTAATGACTTGAGCCACCACAGTCCCAATATACACAACCATGTCCCAAATTGTCAAAATAGACGGTGAATTTGTATATATCTTCCCCAGGTGCCAGAAAGCAATGGATTGAGGAGGTATAGCACTTTTTATTAGTCTGCTACAAAAAATCATTTTGCAATACCTTAAAACAGAGTCTTTGCATACAAACTGAGATGTTTAAATATCAGCATTCCTATTTCATTATGGATTATGTGTTGAACTAGTTCTGTCAAGTTTGAAACAGAATGCCATAATTCAGAACAAATCTCAGCACATGCTTCGTTTTCTCCCCCTTCCATGGAAACAATTTGACACTTACGCCTATTTCTTCTGTCACACAAAACGTCCATGAATATTTTGATAAACAGTCATTACACCACAGCACTCTACAGTTACAGTGGGATCAGCTTTGGTATAGAAGTGACAGAGCATCACCGTCACATAAAACTTAATTGTTTGCTTTTTAAACTCTCCAGAAACACACTGTGGACAATCCAAGTTTAATGGAATGCCTTTTTTTGTACTAATTCCTCCTTCTTGTTTATCAGTAACTCATAAAATTGTCATCAAGCTTTGGAACAGACCAGGAATCAAGCCAACATTACAGTTTTGGGTGGAGAATAGTAAATTAGTCTTAGAAGAGCAAGTATTTGCATGAAGCACAACTGTAACCACTAGTAAGACCAGGTTTTGAGTGAAAGGAGTTGACTTGTACCCTAAAACTCTTCTTGTAGTAACTTGTAGTAGAGTTTCCACAGAGACTTTTGGCTTTCAACTGCAAGTTTTCCCCTCTTTGGGATAACGTGTAGTCATCAGAATAATAATAGAAGCTAGTCACTTCCTTGTGCTTTTCCCAGTTTTATTTAACTATTCTAAAACTTTTTAGATCAAAAGACAGAAAGTCCTGTGCATATATACTAATTGTAATTGCACAACACCAAAGGCATGCAATTGCCAGCTGCCATAGCTGGCCAACACTTGTTAGCAGGAATGCTGAACAAACAATGGTGCCATATTCTTGTCATTGGTTCATTGTGCTTTGGGGTAGCTTCCTATTCTTGATTGCCCTTTCCCAATGAACCAGAGAAAGAATCATTCAGAACAAACCAACAAAGGGAAGCTGTTGGATACTAGACAACAGATTATCAACCTCACCTGTTCAGCATGCATCACCGTGCATGTTCACCATAAGCACTACTGGTCAGTATGCACTGGGATGTGTTCATGATGAGCCACATTCGTGCAATATCTTGGCTTGTTGTACTGTGCAAACACATCCATTGTTTCCCAACTTCTTAAACGCAAGCTGTTGTATGACACATTTAATACCAACCATGTTAGGGTTTAAGTTAGAACTCTGTATCTGGGTTTTGATGTGGTCTGTAAGTGATTTACATTCCAAGTATAATAGTGCCCTAAGGTTAACACTAAAAGGCGTGTGTGTGTGTGATGCAGTTTAAGAAAAAGATGTGAGAGCATTTAGACGCATCCATGAGAAAAAAGTACATCAGCATGCAGCATTTTCCATATGGACATTCTTTATGGTGAGTGTGTGCACACTGAGGAAGAGAATAACAAAACATGACTTGCACAATTTGCTTAGACTTAAATTTGTGTATTTATCTCCTAACCTGCTGATGCCATTATGAATATAACAATATGATGTCCACATAGGAGAGGAGGAGCCATGGCAATGAACAAATATTGGCTACCAACCAATGCAAAAATTGGAAATGGCAGGTGCCAGATCTTTAGTTAATTTCATCCCAAGGCTAGACACCCCTCTGCCTTATGACATTAGATCAAGTTTTTCTCCCCCTGCATTTTAAATAGTTCATTCTCCAAGCACTGCAATGACTGTATTCTGAAAGCCTGGGGCTATGCTATGCTCTCCCTCTCCCTCTTTAACTTTCTTTTCAGTGTCACTAGAATTGTTCTAGATTTGCCACTAAATCCCTGAATAATTTCACATATATAACTTCTTGTGGTGTGGAAACAGCAGGAGTTCCTCACCTTTTCAAATGCTCTCATCCTTTTACAATCCTCCCTAAGACTAATCTACATCTCATACAACTATGCATGCTTTTTTAATCAACACATATATAGGAAATTGGAATATATACTCATACTTTCTTCTAAGTTCATCCATCTCAAGCAAAAAGTTGCACCCATCATTTCTACTAGGTTTATATTGGCATTTCCACCTAATACAGAATGGAAATGAATCTAACCGGAAATGGGTACTGAAGAAACTGCAAACTCCCCTAGAATCAGCTGATCATCACAACTGCTTCAATCCTGCCTGCCCAGCTTTTTTTTATTGTAGCTATATATGGTGCACAGTTTCAGTGGACAGAATGACAGACTATAACTCAGTAAACCTGTGTTTGAATCCTGGTTCTGCTGTGCAAACTCAATGGGGGGTGGGGGATGGCACAGGAAAACAAACTCCTTAAATACAGTAAAACCTCATATAACACTAAAACCTGGTTCCACAAGTCTTGGTGTTATATGATTTTTAGTGTTATCTGATGCATGTTAAAATCCTATGGGATCCATAGAGATACATTGTAACCACACAGGCTTTAGCGGTTGTTATCCCATAGGATCTTAATGTTATCTGATGCAATTCTTCCCCCCAGATTCCTTAATGTTATGCGATTTTAGTGTTATTCGATACTAATGTTATATGAGGTATTACTGTAACTCACTTGCTTAGAAAACCCTATTAAGGTCACTATAAGTCAGTTCCAACATGATAGTACATAACAACAATCACAATAGCTAGATACCCATACCGTGCAGCTCCTCCAGGCTGGTAAGCAGGGGAGCGGTATGAGGGGCTTTTTGGGTGTGATGGGCCGGGTGCGGTCCTGCCAGCAAACAGTCTAGGGGGAGTGATCCGGTCCCTAGGTTAAAAGGGTTGAGAACCCATGCTTTAGAGTTTCAGAAGATCAGTCTGAAACTCACAAACCTCTAGCTGGAGATCATTTGAATGTCCTATCAAGGTCATTAGTGCTACTTAATTTGCCTAAACAGTAGCTAATTTTCTCAGGAGCACTTTCCTGGATCAGCTACGTATAAAGTGGATGGTGTGTAAGAGCTAATGGCATTATGACAAGGCTGGTTTTTAAAGTCCAACAGTGGTTTGATTCTCACCATCCAGAGAACATGAATGTTATGATACCTGACAAAAACAAAACATCTCCTCCTTTTTTTAAAGAAAAAGAAAAAGGTTTTAGCACCTTAATGACTAGCTGTTACATTTCAAATGGATGAAGTGCACTTATTTGGACACTGGATTAAGAAAATATACCTGATTTATATTTATACATAGTCTCAGGACCAGGTGAGGACACTGGTATTAGACAAAGTGACTGTGGCTCATTAACACAGGAATGGGGCTATCAAGCTGTAAATTACTTCAATTAGCTGGTTATATACAGAAGAGGCACAGGAAATGAGTCTACAAGGTGACAATAACATTATTGACACAAGTGTATAAAACTGTGGGAATGCTGTGAACATCTGCCAATCTGGCCTGGGCCATTAATCAAGACATTCAACTATGGAACAGGCAAGTGAAGCTTGTAGCTCTTTGAAGAAGCAAGGCATACTTACATAGCACAGTGTTAAAAATGGCTTCAGGCAGCAACAGCAGCCTTCTGTCTTGGTCTTTGGAGAGCCACCACTGGAATAGACTGTATTGGCTAGATAGCCCAGCAGCCTGAACCAATATAAACAAGCTTTGTGTGTTTGTAATATCAACATTCTTTCTTTAAACTTATTTTTAAATTTTATTTCACCTACTGATGCAAACTTCCCTTATATGTGCAGTATGGATTAAACACCTGCATTTAATTGCTCTTTATTTAAAAAATATTTCTTATTTATAAATATAAGAAATTATTGCCATGTGTGCAGATTTCTAATGTTCTGTCACAGGGTGAAAATACAGAGGTGTAGAGGTGTGTGTGTGTGTGTGTATGTGTGAACTATTATTTCCACAAATATTGTTAACACTTTTTTCCAATAACGTTTTAAACCCAAGCTTTCATTGTATGAATTTGAGTGAGCAAAACCATCTCTAATATGCTTCTTCTGATGTCACTTTTCATTATTAAAAAACATACTGGTGGAGAACTTCATGATCCAGAATCGCACAAAAGCTACATATATCAACATTAATAGGGAGAGCCTCGAGAATGCAAAGAACAGTTAAATACTGTATATGTCCACAGTCCTATTGGCAATTTCATAGAATTTGCATAACTTGCTGTGGCTAATTACAACTAATTTGCAAATTGTACATCTGGGTTGCATGTCTATTCATGCATCCTGGTGGCACAGCTGAGGTGTGCACCAGTCTCTCATCAATTAGCTACAATTAGATGTGGTTAGTTATGCAAGGATACCTAATGTGGTGTAGTGGATAGAGTGGAGAACTAGTACTCAGGAGACCTGGGGTTCACATCCCCACTCAGTCATGGAAATGTATGCGTGAAGGTGTAGAACTGGTAAAGCCACTCCTTAAATATCAGTCAATTGTGTGACTCTTCATATAAATGGAATAGACTTGTATGCATGCACACATACAAAACTCTTTAATAAAATTCACAACCCTTTCCCCCATAAAGCTAAGGGTCAGTGAAGAGATAATTATTTAAGAAAAGAAAAAGCAAAGAAAGAACTTTCTGCCCCTATACAGTGTTTCACAAAATTGAAAAAATAAATAGATGTATCTATATCTCCTAACACTTAAATGAAAATAGGAACTACAAATTTGGTGCACCTACTGAACTGAACATGTTGTAAGGAGGGCAGTATATGAATTCAAATAAATAAATAAATAAATAAATATTATCAATCATGTAGGATACCTCTAAGGCAGAAGTTCTCAACCTTTTTAAGCCAAGGGCCAAGTCACGCTCCCTCAGATAGCTTCAGGGGTTGAATAGCTATTTTGCCCTGCTATAAGGGGTTATTTCTATGAACTGGCAGCTTTAGGATGAAACAATGATGAGAAAACACAGTTTACTCTTACCTTACTTTTATTCATAAAAGGGACATGCCGTTAAAAACCTGGAAAGTTAAACTTCTCTTTCCCCTATTTAAATCAACGGGACCTAAAATGGTCTAACTTTACCTGGGTTTTACCTGTGTTATCTTGGGACCAGGAATTTGCCACATAGCATTATGGCTTCTTGTGACATCTGTGTTCCTATCTCAGTCTAATCGCAGGGAGATGAAGTGCCTCTTGTAATCAGTTTGACAGATCTACTCTTTCTATTTCATAGACTTTTGGACCACTGATCACAAACCATTACACATGTAGACACATACACAAACACACACTAATGGGAGGCAAATTTTCATACAGCTGAAAAAGTTGACTTCAGTTCACTCCACATAAAGTTATGCTAAACTGAATTATTTTAATTTACAGATATGTTGAATAATTTAAACATGGAGAAAGGTGTTAACTAAATACACATATTATGAGAACAAGGATGTTTCAATCTGAATGAGAAAAATCCTATTTAGGCATTACTGATGCAGGCAAATGGAACACACAAAAAGAGTTCACATGGTGTATCACATGAGCAATAATGCTGAAAAATTGGGTTCTTGCTCGTGCAGAGACCCTCTGCAAGGTCAAAAACTTCTTTTCAGACTCATATCAGAAAGTACAAGGTAAAAGTGGTCTATCCCCCTGTGTTCAAGTCTCTTGCACTGGTAAGGCCTGAGGAGAGATTTAAAAAAAAATGCCAAGAATTTGGGGAAATAAGTTTTGCAGTAGAATTTCTAGTGCATGCTCAGCAAACCACTAGGGATAATTCAGCCTTACTAGGAACTGCAAATGGGAATACATTCAACCAGCATAAAAATTAGCATCTATTCTTAGCAAGGGGGGAGATGTATCAGGTTGTTATAGCAAAAACAACAAAGTGATCTGAAGCATCTTGAAAAGGAGTTTTGTTTGGTACTAGCAAAGGTTCCTGACCTGGTCTGACTTATAATTCCATGAGTTCCACCATCCCACCATTGTATTTTCTGTTCATTCACATCTCCTTTTCAAGCAGCCTCTCACTCTCTCTCTGCTCTGGTACTCAATCAACTTGCATTTGAGTCAGAAACTCATTAGAGATAATTAGTAAAGTAAAGGTAGAGATAATTAGCAATATGAAATTATTAGTTATTGAAGTTGAGAAATCAGGAATATTCATGCTAAATAACATGTATCTAGGATCTTACCACATTAGTTAGAGAGCTATAAATCCCAAATTTCATAGAGCTCCTAGTTCCTCAACCATCATGAATACTTGAGATGTAATCATTAAGATATATCAGAAAACAAAACCAAAAAAGTAATAAAACAAAAACACTGTAGCGCTTTAAAGACTAACAGCTATATTTTTATTGTTAGCTTTTGTGGATCAAGTCCACTTCTTCAGACAAGGAGTAAAACTTCCAGGCATACTTTATATACACCAAATGCAAGGGTCTAGATGTGAAAGGGGGAAGGATTTGCTCAGCAGAATGACAGACAAGCAAGCATAACAATACAGCTTCCTATAGCTATCAGTAACAATAGATTATCCAGATTAGTTTTAAATTTCTCCCTTTCAATCTCAAATGTGTGGAGTAAAGCCTTGTTCTTTTCAAGTTCTTCTCAAGAACTTCCTGTTCTGCTCAAGTTGTAAAAGAGAATTGGCAGGAAGGTTGTATAATATACCAAAATATAATATATAAAATATCTAGCAGCATATAGCAATCTTTGTATCAAATTTGATAATGTCCCAGAAACCTTTGGCTAATATTTAGGCCTCTGTGATGGATGTCCAACAGATGAATGTATTTGATTTCTGCTGTCTCTCTTTTGATCCTAGTCTTGTAATTTCTCTGTTCCAGAATTGTAACTTTCAGGTCTTGGACAGAGTGTCCACTCTATCTGTCTGGGACATTATCAAATTTGATACACAGATTGCTATATGCTGCTAGATATTTTATGTAAAATAGGAAGTAACCAAGTAACAGTAAGTGCTAGTGTTTTTCTTTTATTACTTTTTTGTTTTCTGTTATGGAAGTAACACTGTTCCTGAGATTTTTCAGGATATTCACACACACACAATTTCTGATATATGTATAAGATTGGCTTATGTGGATTGCAGCCTAATACATCAATTAGCAGTTAGCTTCATGTAAAGAGCAACTTTGAATCCAAATAATGCAAGTAAGAACTAAAATCAAAATTAAGACTTTAAATTTAAGTTATGCATTCCAAGATGTAGATGGGAAACTGGAAATTCATGTTTCTAATTTTCATTTTTTTTTAAATCTAGAGGGTTGTTTTTTGTTCTGTATTATGTACATGCAGTAAAATATGAACAATAATAAAGGTTAAATATCTCTTAGTGATCAGATTTAATCTCGCTTTCTACACATACATGACTGATGTTTAAAATTGAACAGGAGATTTCAGGCATTTAGAACCCATCATATCACATTTTCAACTCTCATGGATGGCAAATTTATATGTTCTTTTATTTTAGCATCAAGCCCAAAGCAGGAGCAGTAATCCTTTCTTTCTTCCCACTGTCACATGAACCTCAGCAGGGATTCAAAGAACAAGTTTTATAGGAGCTGGTTCTTTAGTTTTCTCAGTTTATCACACTAATTATAGAAGGAGGATACAAATTACAACATCTCTTTAACTAGAGAAGTACCTGGAACATCCTTAAGCTTCAAAATAGAGTTTAAACAATATATACTGATGTCTTCCCCACCCCCAGTGTTCACTAATGCGACAGAAAGTGTCTATTTTCCCTAGTGGCATGTAAGTACTAAAATTGCAGTGCATTGCATTTTGCTCCCAGCAGGCAGCAAAGTGCAGAGTCAATGAGTTGTTTTCTGTAGTTTCGTACAGGTTTATCCTCTCACAGATTGGGGTGGGCAGAATGACTGTCTCAAGTGATTCCTCTAAACTGGCAGATATTTAACAACCACCCCACCCCATCTTTTCTGAAAAGATGCTATAAAAGTTACCAAGACCACCAGTTGTGCGAAACTGTGTGGTTCATGACTACATCAATACAGGCATATATTTTCACAGGAAATCAATAGTCTATAGTTCTCAAAACATCCAAAGGTGGCATTTGTGGAAGAAACAAAGGACCAAGTCCCCCTTCTGATGTCTATGGAAGGAAAATGCCATCCTACTGCAGAAAATAAAGATATTATCTGTTGGTTCCTTTATTTGTTTGTTATTTTCAGAATACAGATATCTCTCATGGAAGGAAAGGTTGTCCTAAAGGGGAACTGTCCCAAAGCACTGGCTGCAATTTAATCTGCTGGCTAGCAGGCTAGAATACACTGGGAAGGGCAGACTACCCTGTTTCCTGAAAATAGGACCTCCTCCTATAGTAAGGCACCCCCTATTTTCCCCCACCTTGGAAATATAAGGTCCCCTCGAAAATAGGGCACTTACCTAAATCTTGTCCTGACGATCTGCTGTATCAGCAATAAATGTGTACTGTATTCTTCTTTGTCATGGAAAAATAAGACATCCCCTGAAAATAAGACCTTGTGCATATTTTGGAGTTTTTAAAAATATAAGGCAGTGTCTTATCTTTGGGGAGACATGGTACTACTATGCTAAAAGCAATGTTAGGATAAGAACTTTCAGAGAGAAACAGATTGTTAGATCATGAGCATAATCTCTCATATTTGTTGTTGTTCAGTCGCACAGTTGATTCTGACCCTCTGTGACCCCATGGACCACTGTCCACCAGGCACTCCTGTCCTCCACCATCCTCCTCAACTTGCTTAGCTCTGTGCCCATTGTCTCTACAATACCATCTAGCCATCTCATCTTGGGCCATCCCCTTCTTCTTTTGCCCTCGACCCTTCCAAGCATCAAGGCTTTCTCAAGTGAATCCTCTCTTCTCATTTGATGTCCAAAGTACTTTAGCTTCATCTTTATTATTTGACCTTCTAAGGAGCAGTCAGGGGTGATTTCTTCTAAGATTGACCTATTTGTTCTCCTCGCTGTCCAGGGGACTCTCAAAACTCTCCTCCAACACCACATCTCAAAGGCGTCTATTCTTATGCGCTTAGCTTTCCTAATGGTCCAGCTCTCACAACCATACATTGCCACCGGGAATACCATTGCTTTGACTATGCAAATTTTTGTTTTCATTGTGATGTCTCTACTTTTTACTATGTTCCCCAGGTTTCTTATCGCTTACCTTCCAAGAATCAGTCACCTTTTTATTTCATGGCTGCAATCACCATCTGCAGTTAGCTTAGATCCTAAGAAAGTACAATCTGTCACTGCTTCTACTTCTTCCCCATCTATTTTCCAGGGACTGATAGGGCCTGTTGCCATGATCTTGGTTTTCTTGATATTGAGTCTCAAGCCAGCTTTTTCACTTTCTTCTTTCAACCTAATCAGGAGCTTCTTTAGGTCCTCCTCACTTTCTGCCATTAGGGTGGTATCATCTGCATATCTCAAATTGTTGATGTTTCTTCCAGCAATTTTGATCCCAAATTGTGATTCCTCCATCCCTGCATTGCACATTATATGTTCTGTGTATAAGTTGAATAAGCAGGGTGACAAAATACATCCTTGTCTTACTCCTTTTCCTATTCCAAACCACTCTGTCATTCCATTTTCTGTCCTAACTGTTGCCTCTTGATTCATGTACAGATTTCTCATGAGGCCTATAAGGTGTTCCGGTATTCCCATCTCTTTAATTACTTGCCACATTTTGTTGTGGTCGACACAGTCAAAAGCCTTAGTGTAATCAATGAAACATAAGCAATCTCTCATATATGCAGACATATTTTCCCCCTTTCTTTTATGGATTGGGATGGGGTATATGTGTGGAGATTTCTTTCCCTTTTCAAACATATAAATACATACATATCCTGTACATCCCCACATGAGCATCATTATTCAAACTTAGCAGTTAGTCTTTAAAGTGGTACAGTGTTCTTTATTTTATTTTGTTTTGTTTGTTTTGTTTTCTTATCTGCCTGAACCACAGACTAACACGGCTACTATTCCAAAAAAAAATTCAAAATGCTTCCGATTGAGAAGTGCCCAAAGACAGGAAAAGAATTGAGAAGCAACAGACCCAGGACAGTGTTCTCTTTAACTAAGTTGGCACTAACTGAGTAGATCCTATCTCTTGGTAGGCTAGGTACCATGCCTTTTCCAACCAGCAGGACTTGCATTTCTCCACCCACCCCTTCTTTCAGTAGTTTCCCCATTTGCATTATTTTAGATTTTGGCTCATATGATCCTCTATATTGGTCCTTCAGGACCATTGCAGAGCAGTCGAAATGATGTCATTGAAGATGCTCAGAGTGGGGCATGATATGGGAGTGAACCTAACTTATTTTGCCTGCCCTCTGCCCACACAGGTAAGATGTGCAACTGCAATGGAATCTATAAATTGTAGGGTTTAAAAAAAAAATCCTAGTTAGCATTACAGCACTACATGTAGCACTACAGCACTAAACTCACATGGAACCAACTCAAACTCTCATAAGTTAAGCACTATTTCACCTCCTAAACAACAACAAAAGGGGAGATTTGATACAGTGAAGGGCAGGCAAAAAGTGAGGTGATAATGACAAAAGCTAATGGAGAAGGCAGTTCTGTGTAATGTGTAGATACTTGAAATGCATCTTTTCAGCATCATTAACTATTCCTGAGTAAACTAGGATAGAAATTTGAATGTCAGTGTGCAGTATAGATAAGTTTACATCAACCCAGGATAATACATTTTACATTTCAGTTCAGTTTCAGGGCTTACAACTTCACTAACCCGTCTATGCTTATATGTTACCACTGTGAAGAAATCTTGTTGACCTCCCTTTCTCTTTAAAAAAAATATTTTAATGAATAGAATTATTAATAGGTAAACTGTTTCATAATACTATACAGGGTGGCCCGTAAGTCCCTACCCATCCATATATTTTATGTATCCAGTGTGTCTGTGTGCCGTGTGGGTAGGGACTTATGGGCCCCCCTGTATATAACACTGCTCACAACATGTAATAATGGACAAGAAATAAAAAATGGACTTGCTTGATCATAAAAAGTTTTCAGTCGTAACAGCAAAGACACATTTGGGAATTCATGTTTTTAATTTTCACAATTTAAGCACTCTGCATTTAAAAGTCTGAGCCCACGTCACACTAAAAGGTGCCCTTTGTAAAACTTAAGTGTTCAAATAATGACCATATGGTGTGTTTTCACCTTCATAAAAATACCATGTATCTATTAGCTTGTCTTTCATTTATCATTCTCTTTTAATTTTGCAGAGAAGACTAAGGATCACAGGTAGTTCACTAACCCTTTATATTTGAACCTTCCAGGAGTTTTTGGTGCTCTGCCATTTGTAAAGAACTGTTACTAACACTACCTTCGCTAAATCCTGATTCTTTCAATCTTGCCTACAAACAATGGCAGCAGTAGTTGCTAAAAAAAAGTCATTGGAAAAATCATTGGAAAAAATCATTGGAAAAATTGATTGCAATTGGATTCTGGAAATAAAGGGCAGATGCCTGTCTATGGTAAGAAAACAGAAATAAAAGTAAAATAATTAATAGACAGATTTTTGTGGGTGGCACATTAATAATCTTAATCTTTTGGTAATAAACCATAACACAAATCAACTCTCTTAAATACAATGTTAATTACAGAACTGCTATCTTCTGAAATACTCTTCTGTAGAACCAAAGAGCCATTTTCTACACAGAGATTCCTAGAATTTTCTATGTCTTTTAGGTATTCCACGTTTTTCTTCTTTCAGAAATCCTCTAGTTTGATTCTGCAGCAAGTTTCCAATCTTTTTCTCCCCCTTTTAAAAAAATACTCTAATTTGATTGTGCAGTCACTTACAGCCACACTGGAACAAATAAACAAACATCTGGAATCATAGGGTATATTTAATTTAAAAGGATTCATTTGGCCCAAAAGGTAAAA
Source organism: Furcifer pardalis (assembly GCA_030440675.1). Classification (NCBI taxonomy): domain Eukaryota; kingdom Metazoa; phylum Chordata; class Lepidosauria; order Squamata; family Chamaeleonidae; genus Furcifer; species Furcifer pardalis. The sequence continues at coordinate 5,734,414 of CP126895.1, read as the reverse complement.
TCATGAAAAATTGCCTGTCTACAAGCTTTGAAAGGCCAGATGATGAAGCTGTTTGGCTACAGACTTTTACAGTCAATTGAAATTTATTGAGGTGTGCACCTGCTACAGTCTCCCTACACACACATAACACCCTTCAGCATTAATGATTAATTTTTTTGTGCTTTAACTGCAGCTATTGTTTCAGTAAAAGGGTGCATTTGCTTACTAATTTTTCAGTTCCATATGGAGGCATGTTATGGTTAACTAATACTCCCTTATAGGATTAATATTCCTGGAAAGAGAGAATGATCTATCCCAGAGGTTCTCAAACTAGCATTCCTGAAATGCTAAGCACACCAACAAGAAATGTGTGTTGGAAAAGCATCTTTTTTTAACTCTACAAAAATAGCTGGTATCTTTCCTTTCATGATCTCTCAGCCCCTAAGTGGAGTTTCTCCAGCAAAAATCCTGTCAATCCAGAGTAATTTCTGACACTAAATTTATTTTAGCAGGGAGATAATCATGATGAAAACAAAACAAAGTCCATGTAATATTCACCTTTTAGAATTATTAAGGTTAGCTACTGAACTGAAAACTACACTAGGTCAGAAAATTATTGTCTCTTCTCCTAAAGCGCCAAGCTTTTTAGGGAGCTTTATCTCTCTTCTAGGATAAATCCAGTTTCTAAAAGCCACATTTTCAGTTGATGTTAACTGGCTTTACCTTAGCTTGAGTTTAATGCATCTCTTGGGTTTCAACAGTCAGACATAAGTCACACAAGAAAAGGGCATCCCCGAGACAAAACTCAAGTCCAGACCATCATTCTTGCCCTCTTTAAGAAGAAAAAGCATTTACTGCCCTCCTGAAACTACTGCACAAAAGAGGCATGCTTGACCACACAAGGTGCTTAGTGCACCCCACTCCAAAATCTAATTCTTGAACCAGATGTGATTGATTTCAGAAAGTTGGAAGTCAAAATTATTGCCCACAAATCCCATTTCAGGTTGCAGTGGTCTAGGACATGGTTGGAAATGGCAATTAGAACACACACTCAAACAGGAAGTTTCTACAGGGGTAGAGGTTGGAAGAATCATAGTTGACTTCCCAACTCTCCTAAGCTGAAGGTCTCCACAAATGGAGACAGGCCTTTTTAGAGGGTGGGGATTTCCCCCCTCACTGGAGAGACTATGGAGTAACCTTGGGAAGCACAAAAAGTACCCATGAGCACTGCCTGCAGGCCATAGGGAACATTTGACCATCCCTGCACCAAACCTTTATAGCATGGTGAGTACCAGTTAACGGAGAGTCACTGATCAAAAACTATAGCATAGATAGCAAAGAGAAGATCCATACACTGCCAAAATACTTTGAAGTCCTTGGGAAATATAACATATTGAGCAGAACTACTTTAACAAGCTTGAAACAAGGGTGGTTGATAACTTCCTTCTCCATCTCTGACCATTTCTTGCTCTCTCTCCCCAACTCCTACCCCCTTGGTCTCCTAGTTGTCTAGCATTAGGCAGCGATCATTAAAAAGGAAGGGAGGCAGGGAGGAAGGAAGGAGGAAAACAAGCAGACCTGGGCACTAGATTTGGGGAGGAGAAGATTTTAATTTGTTGTTGTTCAGTCGCACAGTCGATTCCGACCCTTTGCAACCCCATGGACCACTGTCTGCCAGGCACTTCTGTCCTCCACCATCCTCCTCAACTCGCTCAGCTTTGTGCCCATTGTGTCTACAATACCATCTAGCCATCTCATTTTTGGCCATCCCCTTCTTCTTTTGCCCTTCACCCTTCCCAGCATCAAGGCTTTCTCAAGCGAATCCTCTCTTCTCATTTGATGTCCAAAGTATTTTAGCTTCATCTTTACTATTTGACCTAGGGAGCAGTCAGGGTTGATTTCTTCTAAGATTGACCTATTTGTTCTCCTCGCTGTCCAGGCAACTCTCAAAACTCTCCTCCAACCAGTTGCGTAGTATGGGGGAGGCAGGGGGGCACCTGCCCCAGGTGGCCCTTTCCAGGGGATGGCAAAATGTCCCAGAAGGAGGGAAGCCATTGCATCCCTGGGGAAGGCAGAGGAGGCAGCCACAGGCGCACTTAAGAGAGAGAGTGTGTGTGTGTGTGTGTATGTGTGTGTGTGTGTGTGTGTGTGTGTGTGAGAGAGAGAGAGAGAGAGAGAGAGAGAGAGAGAGGAGTGGGTGCAGCCTTTTGGGAATCCCTCCTTCCTGACACCGGAGAACACGGGACGCTGTTTACCTTCCCACTTAAGTGGTCCCTATTTATCTTCTTCTAATTTCTTGCTTTCGAACTGCTAGGTTGGCAGGAGCTGCAACAGAGATGGGAGCTTATTCCGTCCTGCAGTACTCGGAAATCGAACTGCTTACCTCCCGCCTTCCAATCACCGTCTTCTTAATCACTTGAGCTAAAGAGAGGTGCAAAAACTGGTTCCTCCCACTTGCCAGGCAGAGGAGTGGAGCCCAGCTCTGCTTTTCTGGGTTGAAAGGATTTTTTTTTTTTTTGGCAGAAGAAAGCTCCCAAATGAGGCATTTTGCAAAAGAAACAAAGCAGGTGAATTTCCACTCAGAGGTCTGGGCCCATTTTAATCTACTTTGCACTTCAAAGAGAGGCCTCCTAAGTGTGAACAAGCAACATCTCTTGCCTCTTTTCCTGCCTCCCCCACCTCATTGTTTACGTTTCTGGGTGCACGGGATTAAAGGGAAATGCAAACTCTTAAGTGCCTGCCCAAGGTTTGCAAAACGTCTCTTAGCAAAATCCTTAATGGAGGAGGAAGAGGAGGGAGGCTCCCCCGTGCGCGATCCTATGTTTGCAAAGTGCACTTTGGCAAAAGGGTTCGTCCGATGTCAAAGCTTTGTGGTGGAGGTTTCTTTTTTCCCTCCTTTTTTAAAAAGGTTGAGAGGAAAAAAAAACAAGGAGGGGAAAGAGAAAAGGCGGAGGGGAGGGTGAGGAGGAGGAGAGAGAAAGAGAGTGAAGGGGAAGGGAAGGTGGAGCTCCAAGTTGGTCCAGGAGGAGGCTTACTTAGAACACCTTCACTTCCTCCTCCCTCTGCTCCCACCCCCTTTTCCTTTTCAGGGAGGCGAAGGAATATCCCCGGCAGCAGGCTCGGGTTACCAGCAGCAGCAGCAGCAGTGCCGCCTCTCTGGTTTCTCACTCGCTGCCTCCTTGCCTGGCACCAAGCTTCGTCCCGGGGCTTTGCAGGCGGAGGGAAGACAACAAAGTTCCGGGGGGGGGGTGTTCATGTGTGCGCGCTGTTTTCCCTCCCCTCCCAGGCTCAACATTGGGGCGGCCTGGCTGTGGCCTCTGCAAGAAGAACCTGAACAGGGTGGGCAGTTGCAGTGGCTAAGGTGGGTAGAGGGACGGCCCACCCAAAGACACTTTTTGGGGGGCGGCGAATTTGGCACCTGCCCTGGGCACCTTAAACCCACGCTATGCTGCTGCCTCCAACACCACATCATTTTCCCCACTGCCTCACCTCTCTCACTGTAGCTGACTGGAATGGCTTCAAATAGAATAGCTGTAAACTCCTCCACAGTAGTTCATTTGTTTACACCGCTTGAACTGATGAAAATGCATTCAATTAAAAAAAAAAAAAAGTCCTAGAAGGAAAAAAAGTACAGACTAGGTCCCAAAACTCCAGGCTAATTTGCATTGCTTTATATGTCATGTATTCAATGGCAAATAATGGAAATCTGAGCATCGTAATCCTGGAGCTTTTCCCACAGTGTTTATCAATGCAGTTACCTCCCAAGTAAAAAAAATAAACATGTATTCTAAGTTATTGCCCAATTCCCAAACAGCCATTGATAGATAATTTGTGATCAACAGAATCAGTAGGAGAGGGCTCATCAATGTGGCAGGAAGGCACAGGGATTCAGAGTGTGTGAATTCTCTGTAATAGTTATAATATTCTTGTGTTCTATCATGATGTATTTTTTGGGACTTACTGGAAGAGTGGTAACTTTCTAGCAAACACCTGGCATTTTCCTGTCATAATATAAGCATTAAAGTCCAGTTATGATGGTGGCCAAAGTATTTTTAATGGGTATTTGTTGACAATTAGTAACTTCTTCAGAAATGTTTCTAATTCCCACTATGACTTATTACAGGCATTCACAACCTATGGTCCATGGGCCAGACTCAGACCCTGATGCCATTCCATCTGGCCCTCCATGTGATTTGCAGTGTTTCAGCAGCTTAAAGCAGCCTATGGCATTTCCGGGTGGGGGAGAACAGTTGCCTATCATTACAAGAGATGGCCACTAGATGGCACAAAGCACAGTTTCCCATAAGAATGCACTGAAAACCAATCTCAAGCCAAAGAGGCAAGTTGAGGTAGGCAAGTAGGAAGGCTCTTTATGTTTACCTATGTGTGTGTAGGGGGGAGTATTTTTAAATAAGGGTTTTCCCGTCAGCCCCTTCTGTCTTCTTCTCCATACTAGCATACTACTGGCCTTTATGCAGAGTCATTACAAAATCTGGAATGTGTGATTCTTGGGCCTCCTGGGAAGTATTATTATTATTATTATTATTATTATTATTATTATTATTATTATTATTATTATTATTATTATTATTATTATTATTATTATTATTATTATTATTATTATTATTATTATTATGCCTTCAGCATAGTCCTAAGGGAGTTCAGCAGATCTGGAATTTTGCAAAAGTGCTTTCTTAAAAGCCTCCCATTTTCTTCTTCCACAAAGGAATGCATTTGTTTGGTTGTTCTGTTTTTGATTTGTTGTGTGTGGTTTTATTTTGTATTATCTGATATTGTGTGTACACCACCCAGAGTGGGAAATTTATAAATAATAAATACAAATTATATTCCAAAAAATAATCTGCCCCCACCCCTGAACAGTCTGTGGGAGTTTGATCCGGCCCCTGGTTTAAAAAGGTTGAGAACCCCTGATTTATTGGAACCCAACTTAAATACCACTATAAACTGTTTTAAAGCCCTTTTACTTTCAACTACTTTCCCAAGATTCTTCTTGTATCCTAACCCTACTCCTCTGAGAGCATTACATCCAGTCTTAACCATACTCATGATCCTACAGACTTAATATTAGGTCTCAGGAAAGTCCATTTGCAGGCTTTGCAAGAAGACACAGATCATCCTTTTTTCTTTCAAAGCTCCAGACTAAAGGCTAAAATTTGGGATGGTAGATGACTTCACCAACTGAAAGCATTTTCACATTTCAAATCTATTAACTGATTCTCTTTCCTGACTGCCTCAAGAAACATTTCATCCAAGTTCTCAGCAAAGCCTCTGAGAGCGTTTATGTACATTTCCAAGGCTGTTCACCCATTTTTCATTCCACATGACTGCTTGCTCCCATCATTATTATACACAAGACAGTGGTACATTTTTATGCCAAACTTTTAACAGCCTACAGTATCCTGATAGAAATCCAACATTCCTTTGAAGCACAGACAAGAAATTGTTGAGCTTAAAAAGTGACAGCAACATGAATCCAGTGACCCAAATAAATGTATGTTTTGAACCATACTAAGTCAAGGGTCAGAATCAAAACCAACTGCAGTGTATTAAACATTCAGTAACATCTGTGTGGTTTCTCAAAAAAAAATTGCAGGCATCAAAATAAATCTTACTGCTGTTGTACAAGCTGTGTTCAAGTGGAGTTCAAGCTAATACTGCCATTTTAGTAAAGGGGTACAAATGTATATATTGTACCACAGGATACTCCCAACAGAAAAATGGGAGGGGTAGTAGACTAAATTTGCATACTTAATAGTCTATTAGTTTTAATAATGCTACTTCACTTGCTTGCCTCCAGAATTGATTCTTATTTTAAATCTCTAACTCAAACATCACATTTAGAGTGGCTAAATATGATGTTCTGGGAAATTTATGAAGACATTCATGAAGGTCAAATGATTATCAAGATAATAAGCCGTACTAGATTTACTTTAGTGTTTTATTGCATGTTGGCACTGTGGGTGGAATCCTATTGTGTAACTTGATGAGTGCAAAGAGAATGATGTCATCACCAGTGGCAAATCACTGGTGTTTAAAGGTGGTTTTGCAGTCCATGCAACTGGCACACAAAATGACAAAGTTGTATATATCCTAAAATTTACAATGATGATGATTAGTCATCTAACTAATGGCAACCCATTTTAGGGTTCTCCAGGAAGAGAATACTCAGAAGTGATTTACTGCTCTCCTCTGGTGTCACCATGGAACTAAGTAGATTGCCCATGGCCACACTAACCGGCTTTTTAAAAAAGAGATTACAATGGGAAATCAAACTTCCAACCTCTGGGAGGTTTTTACTACCACACTGTGGGTGTGGCCAATTCTGTGGGTGTAGCTAACTCTGTGGGTATGGTCAACTCTATGGGCATGGCCAGGTGACTGGATGGGCATGGTTAAACTGCTGTATTTTAATGTCAGCTTTTGCAGATCTCACTTCATCAGACCATTAGTTAGCAATTACACTTTGATGCTCTAATTTTCCTTTAAAGAGTAACTGCATAGTAACTGCTGGCTCAGCCTCACCCTACTCACGGCGCCCGGACCGAGAAGCAAGGATTTTGGAATCATGTCCGGAGTGGGGTGAGAGGAAGAGGAGGTGGTGGGCGGGGTGGGGCAGGGCAGAGTAGTGGGCAGCACCAGCCAGTTTTACTACTGGTTCTCCCGAACCTGTTTGAACCTGCTGGAGCCCACCACTGCCTGAAACCATTGAACAATATAGTCAGCTAGTTCCTCCTTTACTCAGTCCTAAATTATATATGGAGAACACACTTTTACAGTCAACTTCCCAATTCAGATTCTTGCCCTCTGGTATGCAAACACCAAATGGCCAAGGCCATTGAAGACTGACAAAGTTGCAAGTACAGGGTCCCTGTACGTACACTGGAACAGAGTTATGCATCTTGGTGGTAATGAGGAGTGAGTATCTAGAGAAGCATAGTGAACAGATTGACAGACTAAGACTCAGGAGAACAGAGTTTGATTCCACTTCAGTCATGTAAACTCATGGGGTGGAGGTGGAACTGGTAAAACCACTCCTTACATACTTACTTTGAAAGCCCTGTGTAGGTTGGAAAAATTGGTTCTTACTTGACAGCATGTAGCGTAAGCTCAATCATGGGGAAAGAGAATTCTGAGTTCTGTGAGACTCCTCCCCCTGGCATGGTTAATGAAATTACAGTGGAATTATGCTTAATTATAATTTATATAAATTAGGCAAATTTAGTCAATTGACATCAAAATTTGCTTTTCTTGATGCAAAATTTAGATCAGTAATGCAAATCTATATTTTGATCTTTTTTTCTTAAAGAACCAGAGTATATACAACTGTGAGGACATCCAAGCTGTTACAATAATTAATTAATGGGTTGTGGATGAGGGTATTACCATGTATTTGAGATGGGAAGAAACCCAGGTTTTAAATAATATTAATTGCGGCTCCTGCCATTTTATGGTTTCAAGTTCATGGGTCATTTTAGAACTTATTCCTCTAGTGTTTGCAAAAAAAAAAATAAAAAAAAAATCACCTACTGGCCACTAAGGAAGGTCAGATATTTTAAGTGTTGCACATACATTATGGAAAATAACAAAATGAGAATGCTTGATATTCATAATGATTTCTGCCTGGGATGGAAATTGAATATCTTTTAACCACTTATACTTCCCCCTTATTCATCTCATTCCACAATATTAAATGTGTTAAAGCAAGTACTCTGTATTTATAGTCCATGATTAAACATGTTTTATGATTCCTCAGGTTAACTAAATGATAAAAAACTACCCTCAGATTTTTTATTTGGATGGCACACATTAAATAGCTTCACATAGATATACAGGAAAATCAATTGCTAAGCTTAAAGTGCAGCTCACATTAAGGAAACTACAAACTCTGACTAATTATGATAAGTTGCTATGTAAATTAATCTGTGACATTCCCAACAATCAATTTCAAGCTTAAATAGATGAAGCCTCTGGCTGTAAACTGGAATAGGAACCTAACAACTGTATCAACAATAACCACAGCAAAGATTGTCAGGGACAGCATGAACAGAATAATTTACTTTTCCGAAGAAAAATCTTCCTCTTTTTCTTATGTCAGTATTTATTTTAAAAGGATTAGGTTTTGCATGGTGGAAAAGGAACATGATTCCCTGTTCACATGCTGTGATCCCAGTACATCTCACATGTTGCCATTCAAAGGGTCAGATCCCCACCATGCTAACAAAGAGGGCCTTGTTTTTGAGGGTGGGTGGGGTGTTGCAGTTGTTTTATGTTTCCTTTTTTCTTTTTTGTGGGAATGGGATAAATTGAATTTGGATGGCATCTACGTCAAAGATGGTCCAGACACCAGTATGTATTAAAGCCAAAACAAAGTTCTGGCATTTCTCTTGAGCTAAAGAAAACTCCCAACATTCTCCCTCAGGTTCAAATTAGATGACATATTTTGCACATTTTCAGAACAAGAGCTCTGTCATGTGGAGAAAGACATTTGTTTCATGCTAAGTTCTTCAACTACACATCTCACATTTAGCATGCTTTGTTTTGTGATTGGTTATCTGAAGATAAACACAGGCTTCATTTGGATGTCAGAGTGTCAAAACACCTATCTCCAAGGAAAAACTATTCTGGAAAGGAAAAAGGTTAATTGGAGAAGATATGAACTTTCTTTTCTAACTAGCTTGACCTTCAGAAAGCTAGCATCTGTATACTGCCTTATCTAGTTAGGTATATTCACTAGTAAAAATATACAGTATTTGTACTTTATCATATGACGGAAGGGTTGAATATAAGTGTGTTCCACCTTTCTTAAGAATCTCTAGTAATTAACACTTATCCCTGCTCATGTATACCTATTCCCCCAATTTATAACTCTTGATAATCTTTCACAAAAATGGTGGCTTACATTATCTGTGATTCTGTCAAAATAAAAATATGTTAGTGGAAGTAACAGTAATGGAAGATGACACTAGCAGAGGATTTTTTTTTTACAATGGCAGTAATACTCAAGCTAATTCTTGTTAGTGCTGAGGGGAAGGCAGCTCTAGTTGGATAATTCTGCTCTTGATCTGAATTCATTTCTGATGGGCTCAGGGTTAACTCAGCCTTCCCCCCTTCTAAGGTCAGTAATATGAGTACCCAGCCTGCTGGGAACAAACTGCTAATTATCTTGTGAACCCTCCAGAGCAGGGGTTCCCAACCTGTGGCCCGCAGGCTGGACCCGGACCCCAACACCATCCTATCTGACCCATCGCTGCCTCTGCTGCACCTGGGAGTGGAAGCAGGCACATTTATGTCACCCATAAAATGCATACACAAATGTGCCTGCAGCTGGTGTAAATGTGGACACGAGCACATTTCCATCAGCAATAAATATCCCAACTTTTGGTAGGGGTGTTATCCAGCCCATGATGCTGTCCAGGGCCATGGTCAGGCCCACAATGTAAAAAAGTTGGCCACCCCTGCACCAGATAATACTTTAAGCACTATGGGGCAGTATATGTATAATTGCTCTTACTAAAAAGAGCTAGTACTGGAAGATGAGACTCAAACTCTCAGATTTGAAGGCATTCTGCTATTAGAAAGAGCTGTCAGTAATTTAGCAACTGGATTAGTGTGAATAGAATATCTAGTTGCTGATGTGTACAAAAGCAAAAGGGAAATCCAAGGTTGCATGACGTACAGAACTGGAACACAGAAGTATGAATCATGGTAGACTGAAAATCATAAAGCAAAAAATGAAACATTTAAACAGTGCTGCAGCTGATGTGGGTGAATCTAAGTGCAGTGGAATAAGTCATTGTCAATCAGACAAGTATAAATTGTTTTACTCTGGAAATGACAACTGCAGGAGAAGTGATGTGATTCTATCATGGAGGCAAGGCATACCACAAGCAGTTATGGGTCATAATGGAATATCTGTCCAAAGCCTATCAATATAATCATTCTTTTAGTCAATGCTCCAGCTACATATGCTGAAGAAAAAGAAACTCAAAGCTTGCATGAAAATGTCCAGGCGAAAATTAATTATACATCAAAATGTGCTGTTAAATATAAGTGCCCGTCAACAAAAGTAGAAATAAAGAAAAGCTAAATATCTTTTAAAAATGTAGTCTCAGTGTCAGAAAGAAAGCAGCTGAGTGACTAACAGATTTCTATGAATCATACAGTGTATGTTTGCAAATGTCTGCCTCAAGCCACTCATTAGACATCTGTCTACATGCACACTAATAGACAGGGAATACAGAAATCAAAACAATATAATCAAATGCACTGTGTGGAAAAGCTATATTCTCTTTGCCAAAACAAAAATAGGAGTGGACTATTAGTAAAGATAATGAATTGTTACTATGAAAAATTAGACTGGCGATGAAGAAGAACATTAAAACAACCATAGTGCTGAAGTATAACTTAAATGACAATTATGATGAATTTAAAGTACATATAAATACAGATTACTGAACTTGATTGACCACAAACCAGAAAATCTGTAGATAAAATCAAAGGAAGAAACCAGAAACATTGTTCTTGTAGACAAAAGAAAACCAAAATCTAGATGAAGTTCTTAATGGCAGAAAAAAAGCAAAAGTAATAGAAATAGAATCAGAATCTTAAATGCAGCTTTTCAGCAACTGTCATATAGAAGCAAACACAATCACTACAATAATCATTGCAAATTTTTTTTTAAAAGAAAATAACTAAAATGATACAATGCTTCCAGATATATCAAGATATCAAAAGGAAGTTTAAATGTGGATTAGGAATATTGATAGATCAATATTTGGTCCATATAAAACAGGTAGAAAATGGAAACAATATTAAAGAAGATACATAGGAGATGCAAGTAGAATACAGTGATGAAAAATGTGCAGTAGGAAGAACAAAGAATAATGGAGTAAATGGGACTACTTTGATACTGAACCAATTTTATGTGAATGTGGAGAAATACAATCCCAATACAGCATTTATGTGCATGCAATTTATGCCCTACTGCATTTATAAAAGAAGATGTAGTAAATATTCCAGATAACACTATTGAAATTGTCCACTTCTGGTGAGAAATAGTCAAATCATTTTAACATTTTAAATACTGTAGTTTGAATTTTATCTATATTTCATCTACTTTCATTTTTAAAACTAAAGTCTGTTATCCAAGCCAACATAAAAATCTTAGGTTTTGTAGTCCATGGTGCCTATTTCTCCTTTCTAGCACCACAATCCTATTCTTCTGCTCTCAGCCTTCCTTATGGTCCAGCTCTCACAGCCACACATTACATTGGAAAAAATTAAAAAGTGATTTGGAATAAAAACATTTACAGTGGTATCTCGCTTAAAGAGCTTAATGCATTCCATGGGATTGCTCTATAAGCGAGTTTGTTCTTTAAGCGAAACACCATTGTAAGTGACCAATTGTGACTTCTGGTGGGGGGGATTGCGAAACTTGTTAAGCAAGTTTTTGGTTGGTTTTATTTGTTAAGCGAGGTGACCATTCAGAGAAAATTCTGCTCGTTAAGCAAGTTAGTCTCTAAGCGAGGTGCTCTTTATGCGAGGTTTTACTGTATACTGTTGCTGTAGGCAAAATCACCTATGACTTGTCTATTATGCAGTCTCATCCCCATCAAACAATTCCACACTTCTGTTTACATTCTTTTTGAAGCAATAATGTGATTAAAATAAAGTTATTATATTATATGAAAGGTATAAAATCAATTACTTACATAACATATAATGACATCATTTTTATTTATCCTACATAGTATAGACAATGAATATTTTGAAACCTAAGAAAGATTATGATTGTAAAAATAAAAGCAAAACTATTCTCACAAACATTGTTTCTAACTTTTGTTTCTGTAGTAAAGAAAGATCCATTAACTTTTACCCCCGTCAAATGGCAACAATGCAGAACAACTGGTACTTGTTTGGGAGAAAGGCATCCTATAAATGCAATGAACAAAAAGACTCACCACATCCCGTCCCAGTTTAGGGAGCTTCTGGAATTTCTGCCTTTGCTCCCATTTTTTCTGGTCTAATTTGGTGTTCTCTGCCAATGTGGTTACTCTTTCCACCCACTGTGAATTGTGTCTATTCCTATACTCTACCTTTCACTCTTTAACCAGTTACGAACCAATAAGAGCAATGTTTTTCTTATTCCACAATTTCTGTACAGTCCAAAGACATTTGGATGTATGTCACTATAGATACTATCTAATTAAAGCTCCCATATGTATGTTTGTTGACATGCCTAATCTAAGTGTGAAAATGCAGAGGAGGCAAGGCAGATTCTAAACATATGAGCCATACATGCTAAAAAATATACCCTAAATATTCCTGAAGAATTCTGGAGAATTATTATTTCTATGAGTGAAAAACAAGATGAAGCCAAACTATGCTTCTTAGAAAATAATATATATTCAACTGATACTGTAGATGGTTACAACTGGTTTTGTGGCTGATAATAATATAGCACTACATTTTTCTTCTTCTACAGTATTTTCCTGTAATATATACGTTAAGTGTGGTAGTTGAGGATGAGCTATAGGAGGCTAATGTACATGGAACCTTTACAAGTTTTTACAAGGTAGCTGGTTACTTCAGCAATTAACCTTCTGCCTGTACATTTAACGAAAAATTGTATTTCAGTATTTCTTCTTGTAGCAGAATTACTACAGAAGATTTGCGATAAATAACAGAACTTGCACACTGAATTTCTCCATGTTCAAATTCAACCAACCCTCCCTATTCTTCTGTGGGCAACGTACATATCTAAAACTTGCAAAAGTATGAGCATATGAAAATTGATTTTAAAAACTTAGCAGTTTGGAATTTAACTTATGCTTTCTTAGGCCGCCCAGTCATGAAAATAAGATATCACAACAGATTGCTAGTCTACCTGGTAGATATTGAGAAATGTGTTGAGCAATTCAGATTTGCTGCAAATACAAAACCACCACCACCACCACCACCACCACCACCACCATCACCGTAGAATTACAGGCCTGGAAGGGGTCCTATGGATCATCAAATTCAGCACCTGTCCAGCACAGTGGAGAATTAAACTTCCAACTCAGAGGCTCTGCAGCCAGATGCTGTAACAAGCCACTGAGTTATCTAGCAGTTCTCCAAAACAAATCTTTGTTGCCTCCCTGAGCCCAGGTTAGACTAGACATTTGTGATGTGTGATGGATGAGATAGGTGCCACTTATCAAGCAATGGAAATGACTGCCGCAGAAAACATTCCTGCTTCCCACAAGGCAAAAATAATGGAACAAAGGAAGTTACTGAAGAGATTTATGTTCAAGCAGGGAGGTGTATTAGCACAGGGGTCCCCAACCTTTTAAAGCTGGGGGCCGAGTCATGCTCTCTCAGTCAGCTTTGAGGGCCAGATGACCCTTTTGCCCTGCCTGCATGATGGGGGTGGCCATTCTGTCCCAATAGCACCAAAGAGGTGGTCATTTTGTTTCTTGAATGCCCTTGAAGGGGTAGGGGGTCACATAAAATAGTGCCTCAGGCCAGATCCGGCCCACAGACCTTAGGTTGGGAACTCCTGCATTAGCAGATGCCACATTCAACCAGAATGAACCTTCTTTAAATTCAACTGAGCTGAGAGAGGAACAAGATACCAACTCATTGTCCCATGGGATTAAAGATATTTTAGAACAGATGAAGCTAATAAAACTATTTCTTTTTGAATCCCAGCAGTTGCTAACCACATTAATTAAGATAGGCAAGTTATCAAAGAACATTAATAAACGATCTGATTTAGGCACTTTAAGTTCCCAATATCTTTCTCTTGGTGAAAATAAATCCTTGACTAAGAAAACTAAAAGTATGATCCAAAAGGGAACAACTCCAGGAAAAAAAGTCCATAATGAGGAAAAATATGAATGTGCTAATAAATATTTTTTTTTAAAAAAGAATAAAAATATCAAGAATCTAAATAAGGCCAGACACCACACACCAGATGAATTGCTATACCCTATTTAAAATTCTGAATGAGAAATCTAGAAATTTTTCAAAAACCATCCAGACCTGAAATAAAGACTTGAAAGCTAAGAAGAAACAAGATTTATGTAGATATACATCATATCACCACTCCTTTCCCTACAAGGGATATCAAACACATGCTGGGGCAAACTCCATGGATTGACGTTTTAAATATTAACAGCAGGAAGTATAACCAAATACTGCCACAAGTAACACAGCCAAAGTGCAGTGTCAACATTGGGGATTAAGATTATTTACTGATACATTAGTGCTTCGTGAATATCTGAATTGAACAAGATACTCTCTCAGGATGAACATAAACTGCATTTAATTAAAACATTAACATCTGTGATTAATCATTCACTTACTCCAACTAAAATTTTGAAGGTGGAATATTTGGTTTATGATTACACCCATCGCCATGCAGTTGTAACTATCAAGGATTGCACCATAGCTAAAATGATATATATACACCAAGAGCTCTAAATATGATCATGGCAATACCTAAGGAGATTTTGATAGATATATTGAACAGCATGAAATTACAAATCATGATGCATCCATAATTTTCATAGGAGACTTAAATGCCTGTATTAGTTCAAATGAAGAGCTTCTCATGAGTAATCTCAACATCTGCAATTTAAAATCTCAGTTACCATCTTTAAAAGCAGATAGGGAATCAAATGATAGTTTGATCAATGATTAAGACTTCTGCCAATGTGTGAACTCCTTGCTGCATAATGACTCCAAAGTATCCAAGGTAATTATGAAATATAATTTTTGCATCCTTAATGGTAATTGTCCTAATGATAGACCTGGTCACATAACCTTATTTTCTGGTTCAGGAGGAAGTGTTATTAACTAAATAGTGGTCTCCCCCGATTTGATGCCACATACTGTATATGTGGTTTTGAAATAATTTATTATCCAAAGAGGTGGTAGAAAAATCCCACCTGTCCTTAAAACACCTGAAGCTAAAGGTATAGCACAGATCTTTTATGGTGTTGAAATATGAAGGCTCTCTAAGAAAATGCATTTAGAAATACTTCACAACAAATATTCATGAGCTATTTTAGGTCTGCTAGAAGCAAGGCTTCATATAGTGCAGGCTAGAATGCACATATCTGCCATCAAATATTGGTTGATATTGAAAAAGGGGATAGCAATGGAAAGAAGGATTTGTAGAGTAACAATCAGGGATAAAGTCAGAAATAAGGAATTATGCCAAAGAACTGGACTGTGAGATTTCATCAATTTAACTATATGTGGCAAAAAGAAGATGGGCAGGCCATATCACCCACCTAAAGGATAACAGATGGACCTGTCGGCTAACAGACTGGATATCAAGGGACCACAAAAGACCACTAGGCAGAGCCCAAAAATGATGGAATTAGTCGATGGAAGCAGAAGGCAAAGGATAGGACATTTTGGAACTCAGTTGATTTGTGCTTAAAGAGATAAGTGATGACAAATCGATATTGCATTGGATATAATTATCGATATGTGTGGACTCTCTTGTAACCTTTTGATTATTTTCAATTTTGAAATGGCAGCATGTTATTTGAAGTCCCATGTCAACTTAAAGCATGATTTTTGAGCTGACCATATTTCTGCTGGTCTGTTGAAATGTGCCCCCCACCCCACAGTCAATTTACCTATTCAAATCCCTAACCCACAGTATTAACCTGAATAACAAATTTGAAAAGGAGAAATGCTTTCACAGCTTTACAATGTCAATCGATGAAGTCTGCATTGGTTGAGGGATGATATCAACAGAATCCTTTGGAGGACAGAGTTTGCCCATGTGGCAGTAATGCAGTTGAAGACCTAACTCACTACTTATTTGTATGCCCAATTTATCAAGACTTAAGGATAAGTGTTCAAAGAATTAGGTCTTGCGTTCAATAAATCTGATGCGTACTTGATAAATTTCTTACTGGGGGATAGTACACCATATATTTGTGAAAAGGTAGCCTGTTTTGCTTTTAAAGCAGCAATTTTAAAGAGAGAGCTTTGCTGATTTTTTAAAGGCTGAATGAATGTATTTGTGGTGTAGGTTTTAGCTGACTTTTAGCTGAGCAATATATTTGATTATTTTATGCTGCTTGAATATTTCTTTGTAATGGCTATGGTTATACACATAAACATGTCTTACTACTTATTATAAAAAACTAAATTCTGGTTAGGGATATAAAATATTTCTTTTGGATTCAACAATCTTGACTTTTCTACTTCCTGAGACTCACTGTGAGAAGGAATGCACCACATTTGGATTACAAGGCATTTTGGAGAAATAAATTGTTCATGAAACCATGAACATTATAAAATATGAACAGCTGAAATGCATCCAGTTGGAAACAAAGGCACAACCTGGTTTTAGTCGATGAGATAAATTTGAGTAAAATGTGTAACATAATGTGCAGAACCTAGTGTGATTGTTCCATTTGTGCCATGGACAATGGAATTTACTATTTATTTATTTATTTATTTATTTATTTATTAGTTCAAATTTATATTGTTGCCCACTCGCCGTGGCGACTCAGGGCGGCTTACAAACAATACATTACATTACAATATGTTGGGGTGGGCACAGGGGGAGGGGCAGCAAGGTCCTCATCCTGCCCTGGCTTCTTCTTCCCCTGGCAGTTGGTATAGGCACAGGGATAGGGGCAGCAAGGTCCTCATCCTGCCCTGGCTTATTCTTCCCCTGGCAGTTGGTATAGGCACAGGAATGAACAGAATGACATTTATATAGCTTCTACAATAAATTATCTAATACTTCTCTCTGTAAGGTGAAGCCCCATCATTGTGAATGGATGCTGTGACTAAACACGGATGGGAAGATGAAGATAGGCTATATAGACGACAACAACAGTGGAATTAAGATTGAAAGGTTTTCACATCTCCAGGTTTCTCTGCCCAGGTTAAATCAGGGGAAAGGAGTGAAGGGGTAATTGGGTTGGGTATGTGGCAGGAGGAAGTAATTATCTATGTGGTAGAAAGAACTAGTTAACCTGTGGCTTCAGATTGAAGTTTTGAAACTAAACGGAGCAGGAGAAACATAGCCTCCAACAGTGGATTTTCTTTGTCTAACCAGGGAGAAAAGTAAGTGGAAATTGTGAAAATGTGGCCAAAACGCAGATGAGTTGGTTCTGTTTTTCTTCTTTTTAAGCGCCAAGCAGAGTTCATCTACAGCTGCCTTAAGTTGCTCACAAGCGATTCTGAATCTTGTAAACAGGCCCCTCCGGAGATGAACAAAGGCAGTGGTCATTCTCTCCCTGAGCTTTGGGTTGAAAAGAATTCCCGAAAAGCTGCCAATATTTACATATGCAATAGCTGATTCAATCTTTTATGTGAGATGGAGACCATTCAGGGAATAGAAAGACCTTAGGAGAGGGATTCCAAAATGGCATGTTTATGTGTTTCATTCTTTTCTTGCTGTACTCTTGACTCCAATTAAGAGTGCTTTAGGATTTGTGAGCTCACAGAATGTCCTTGTATGCTAAAGAAAAAGCGGATGGCTCATATATAATCTTCCAGCAGGATGTTCCAAACTCAATTCACAACACCTGGACTTCTGGAAAACATTCCTTAATTATTATTTCCTTGAGGATATATACATGTTAACGTCAAAATGAGCCAGCACGCTCTTGCTTAGACCAGAGCCAGTTTTACCTGACCCTTGGATAATTTTCTCTCCTCCATTCACATAGTGTACAGTCTGGCCAAACTTAGATATTTTTAGCCTGCATTCAGACTTGCTTAATTTGCTCTTGCTGAAATGACAGTGACTTAAAAATTGTTGTTGGACTGTCCCATACTTTCAGCTTAAAATACAGCAAAATTATTTACTATTTTTGTACTCAAAAAGTATGCTTTCACATGAACCATAAACTACTGGCCATTTAAAATTGATAGAGCTTCAGGTCAAAGATAGATACTTGGACCTTTTTACATTCCCTAATCATTTGACCAGTATTGTCTGCAATTAGATGGGTGGTCTTGGTTGATTACAAACATTATTTTGAAAGGTAAGAGGACAATACAAATATTTGGCAAAATAATACTCTACAACAGAAACATTGCAACTTCCTTTTTGAAAGTTTTAAAATTACTTTTGATCCTTTTTTCCAATTTAGCATTTTCAGTAAAACCAGCTTTACAGTAATTGATGCTGAATAACTACAAAATAGCAACAACATTCTGTTAAGGATGTAAATTTTCCCTTGCTTTTTCCGTGAATACAAATCTGAGAAACTGCAAAGTTATTGTGTTCTTCACACTATAAAAGGGTTAAGTATTTTATAGAGCTCTCAACTGAAAAGAAGCTATATTTAGCACAAAAAAGTACATTTCTGCAAATAAAGCTTTAACACAAATAATTCAGATTATTGCACACAGAAAGTAGGACGTTTGGCCTAAAAATTAATGGCATGAAGACAAAATATATGCTATCAAGAAACCAGTGGGAACCTCCAAACATGAATCTGGAATGAACTCAATGAGCAGGTT
This sequence comes from Furcifer pardalis, assembly GCA_030440675.1. Lineage (NCBI taxonomy): Eukaryota > Metazoa > Chordata > Lepidosauria > Squamata > Chamaeleonidae > Furcifer > Furcifer pardalis. The sequence goes on along the minus strand of CP126895.1, from coordinate 5,715,922 downwards.
GACCACTGTATCTATCTCAGTTGTCTGATTGGGATGAACAACAACCAGAGAGTAGAACTAGCCAAAAGAAAGAAAGTGGGATGGGCAGCATTTAACTCCATCAAAGAAGTCTTGCTAAATGAGAAACTTGACAAGAAACAATGTGCCAATGTTTAAAATTTGACAGTACTACCTGTGGTTCTCTATGGGAGTGAAACGTGGTCATTAAGGAAGAAGAACTATCAAGAGCCATAAGAACTATTGAAAGATTAATGCTAAAGGTATGCCTTCACGGCCATATCCCCAACACCCAGATAAGAAAACAAAGCGGAATCAACAAAGTCATTGTCATATGTCATAAATGGAAACTGTGCTGGGCTTGAAATGTTTTTTGAATGACAGATAGGCATTGGACAGCAGCAGTCATTGAGTGGTATCCAAGAAGAGTAAAAAGACCCCTCGGTAGACCCCTCTCCTCAAAAAAGATGGGATGACTCAATTGTGAAAAGTTTTGGTCGAACCTGGAAGAAGAAGAGGAGTGCAACAGCAAAATGGAAAGTGAGTTGCGACCAGCAGGAACCCATCCCTTGAGGAATGAAGGAATACAAATAGTGAGAAATGTGACTCCTTTCAAAACTTTTGTGTTTTGCATCACTTCTAAGTATTGTCTAATATTTTGTGCTTGTTGTGTGCACAATGGCCAAGTCCCCAGCCCTGGGAAATGTAGGAGTTTTCTTTTTAATGCAGGACTTGTGTCTCGTCTACCTCTAGTTCCTTTTAACTTTTCCCAGGACCCTCTAGGAAAAGTATACACTGGATCTCCTTCCTTTGCATCAGTTGCTACAAGCAGAGACTTCCACGTTCCTCTTTCTGATTCTCAAAGCCCATTCCTCTTCTCTAATTTTCCTTCCACCTGTATACCACTGTTCATTGCCCTGATTGCAGTGCCTGCTGCCCAGAGAGATTAACAAAGAACAATCAACGATTACTGTTTTTTTTTAACCCTGCACAGAATTATTGCAAAACTCTGTGCAAGAAATGTAACAATCCTGCATAGTTTGAGATTTCTTCTAGAATATAGTACAGGTACCTTGGTTTCTCTCTGAGAATGAGAGGCTACAAGATTCACATCAGCAGATTGCCTTGCTAATAATAGAGTGAAGGTAGATAGGGCCAAACAATTAAGAAAGAGAAAGAAATTTGGTATTAGTATAGTCCAGAGGATCCATACTAAAAAACTAGTTTTCTGAGCTTTGATCGTAAATGATTTCTGTAGTACTAACTTTAAAAACAATAGGTTACAGTCAGTTGTTGCCCACCTACTAATGGCACAGTCTTTGAAACAATAGAGGTTTTTCTTAAGAAAAGTCACTTTTTACTGCTTTCTCCAGCCTCCCTGCAGGTTACTAGGTACATAATATACAGGGTGTCCAAAAGGCACCATATATAGAGAAAATGGGATAATGTAGCTGAAATGTACCTTAATTGACAAAAAATTTCTTACAAAATGTTTACAAAATATTCTGTATATGTTGGCCACCTCTTTCTACACACACACACTCTTCTCCCCCACTCATGGTGAACACATTCCAAGATAGCTGTTGTTATGCAACTGTGGTGACTTTAGAGACACCCTTTAACAATCTGACTATTTTGCATTTAATTTTTAAAATTTCCATTGTTTTTATTACTGTGCAGTGGTTTCCTGCTATAAAATTCAACAATCTGCCAAGTCTACAAATATATGGGTAGGAACTGTATTTATATTTTAAAACGTATTCACATATAAGAAACACCAATCCTTTATAGTTATCTGCACACCCACACACACAAAACCCTTTCAAATGGCTCTGACATGAAAAAAGCTGATGCCCTCCAGTAGCAAAGGAAAAGGGTGCTTTTTTGGGGGCGGAGGGACAATGGAGGAATTTGATTCAGTTTTTGCACCATGTGGACAGGAGAAGATACTTTGAATTCACCCATTTTAGAAAAATCCTGACACAGTCAGACAATAGGTCCACAGAGATAGTTATCATCTTCACTATCAGTGATTTACAATTTTATCCAAGGTCTTTCCATATAAGGTGGGGAACAACTATTTGAAACCATGTGGAACTTTAATCTACACTCAGTTGGGATGGATACCAAGATGGTGGCTTAACAGCCTTAGAATAATAACAAATGTTTTAGGGTTCAGATTCTCATCTTGAGGTCAGTAGGGAAAGATGTTATTAACGAAAGGTAAAGTAGCAAGCTGTCTTCCACATGAGCTTACACCTGGTCTTTTCCAACATAATCACCCATCTTCCAGCACGTTTTCCCAGTTTTCTAGGAGAAAAAAACCCTAGGAGATAGATCTCAAGATAGGCCTAATTTAAAAGAGATAACTTAGAAGGAAGGGGGGAGTTAATGGAAAGAAAACCGTTTTTTATCCCTTGCTACAGCAGCTCCCAATCTTGAGTTCTCAGACCCCAAACCACAGGTTTTAGGATATCTGGGAATCTGACAAGTCTACTTTCAAGAGCTGAAAGCATGGAATTGGTTCTCTCCAAAATATCCTCATAAAGCGTAATTACCCATTCTTTGGCTCAGGTATCTGATGATTTAATGTATAGACTTTTTACTAAAAATAACTAAGACTGTCGATAGGTACTTTTACTTAAAAAAACTACATAGGTACTCATAGGAGATAAGCAGACTCTAAGGTTTGGGTTTTTTTTCAATTTGTTTCTTGCTGTAGAAATTGCATAATATTAAAGTCTTCTTTTGGGAAATAAACATAAGGAGTTCAAAGTACATCTATAACTGCAGACACAATTGATCATTAATTCCTTTTCTTGTATTTTTCTGCAAATACAATATTTAAATGTTCACTGGTCATTAAAAAAATTGAACCCCATTCAATCACTTTTTCTTAACTGTTATTATGTACTTAGATAGCTGTAACTTAGCTAACTTTTAAAATAAATATATTTTAGCATTTGGATCAGCAGTAAGTGTCTTGCAATCATCAGTGAAGAATACAATTTCCTATTTTGCAGCATTCGAGTTGATCACATTTCAGTTCAAGCTGCTAAGTGTTATTTAATAGATTCATTTGCACTCCCAGTAGAGTATCTTTGGAGCCTGGTTAATATGTTTAAATTATAATTTAGCCAAGTATACTGTTCTCATCAAGAACTCAAAAGTGAGGTGTATTCCCTCCAGAGTGTCAGAAAGAGCAGTAATGAACTCTAATGGCCATACAATAAATGTTTATCACCGTGCAGTCTTTCATAGCAATATGTTTTTCCATGTGTGTGTCTCTGTATGTTTACCTCTGTGGTTAGTGAGGTCTCTTGATCCAGATGGCAATGGCGTATAGCGTATCTGAGGAGGAATGGAGGAACCAGCAGTGGAGGCCTGCAAGAACAGGATGCAAAATAATACACCATTAATGTATATATCTAGCTAAAATGCTCAGATTGACACTGTAATTCAAGGGTTGCAATTAGATTTAAAAAAGTATAACCCCAAAACCGCAAAGTACTGAAAACTTTGGATCTTTGGATTGGATTTTTTTAGGTATATCTTTCAAGTGACCTACATAGTCAATAAACTTTTCTCAATTTCATTTTATAACATTCCTCTTCTCATTCTTCCCAATCATGTGCATGCAAGAAGCATGAAAAGGCACAGATAGACAAACTGCTGATCGATTTTGGGAAAGGGTGAACCCTGAGACTGTGCAAATTGCCAAAGGACACATAAGCTGGCTCTTTTCCTAGGAGGCACAAATGGGAAGCCAAACTCCCTATGTCTGGTTTCACACCCAAATTCCTAAACCACCAAGCTATCCAGCCAGCATCTTAAATCATAGAATATGTGCAATATGCTAAATAAAATGAACTGTAAAGTAAAAGTTACTTTATCACCATAAATATTCTCTGCCACATAATTTGCCTAACTATCCTCTAACTGGAGCCCCAAATCATCCTTAGAAAAACAGCAGAACTAAATTAAATTGCTCTTAAAAACCATTAAGACATCAAATTATTTTCTACTGAAAACAAAATAATTTTATATCCTGCTGTATTTACTAATTAACACAAGAGAGATTGCTCACCAAAATTCATTTTTAAAGGGAAAAAATGGAGTTTGTCCATAAATCTGTATCATTTTAATATATATTCTTGAAAATTTGTTGTAATATTAAACCTACTACTGCTATATTTTCAGATCACAGCTAGAAAATGAGTATTAAGTGACCAATTCCAGTTAACAAGCCACATAAATATAATTGTATGTATTGATCATTAAATCCATCCTTTCTTACCATATAAAAACAATTTTTTAAAAACCAAAAAAACCCCATTCTACTATAAAAGCAAAACTTGGTCAGCATCTGAGTGTGCAACTGTGTGACGGAGGTACTCTTTGTCAACCCCCTCCCCTAATTTATTTCAAACGAGGATGGATGAGGATGGAGGGCCAATCCTTGATTTCCATGGGGCAGGAGGTAAGGCAGCCATTGGGAATATATATAGAGGGTCTCCCCCTGCCTTGCTTCATGTGCTAGGTGCTTCAGTGGCGACCCTGCCATCCACGCTATTAATAGTATGAGAGAACTGGTTGCTTCCAGGGTCGGGCAGGAATTTTTAGTCCATGCAAAAATTGACTGTTTTGCTTAGGACTTTTTTTGCCTGTCCCACACTGTGCATGGAGATTTGGGCAATTGGCAGAGAGGGAGGCTTCTATTGGTCACCTTGGCAGGTAGTATGGTGTGTTCAGCCTCATGTTAAGCCCTGGGTGGTGGTGGGGTCCTCCCAGCCATTCAGGGAAAAAAATCCAAGCTGGCAGGAGCCTATTCTGGAGCCATTGGTCATCTTAGTCTGGAGTATGTGAAAGACAGGTGAGGGCTTCAGATTTGCTTTAGGCTGAGAGGAGGTGGTAGCCTGAGGGCGCCATTTCCCAGGATCAGGAACTCAGCCGTGGTAGATGGGAAAGGGGGTATGACATGTCCTCTGTTCCCATCTAGGGTCCCATCTGCGGTTCACACAAATTCAGCCCCTCCAAAAATTCTAGGAGGGATTGTTTGATTGTTAGTAAAGGTAAAGGTTTCCCTTGCTCGAAAGCCAGTCATATCCGACTCTAGGGGTCAGTGCTCATCTCTGTTTCTAAGCCGAAGAGCCAGCGCTGTCTGCTTCTGCAGACGTTTCCATGGTCATGTGGCAGGCATGTCTAGACACCGGAGTGCATGGAACGTGCTGAAGTGGTCCCTATTTATCTACTTGCAATTTCTTGCTTTCAAACTGCTAAGTTGGCAGGAGCTAGGACAGAGACGGGAGCTCATTCCGTCCTGCAGTACTCGGGAATCGAACTGCTGACCTTCCGCCTCCCAGTCAGCGTCTTAGTGACTTGAGCCACAGGCACAGTTAATGCATTAATAAAAGTGCCCCAGTTTATCACATCCTATTGTCCAGCTCTTCATTTAGGTGGGGAGGCAATACTTATTCTACACGTTAAGGTCTTAAACATATGGAAGTGCAAGTAAAAAATTATGGAGCCACATAATTCCTTCCATAACTCAAATGTGTATGGCATCAATTAAATATTGGACATTGTTCTTGCCAGCTATTTAGGTAAGTAGAGGAATACAGAGTGCAGACATGCCCTTCTCCCTTCCTTTTTGCCCACTGATCTGCTGTTGTTCAGTCACACAGTCGAGTCCAACCCTTTGTGACCTCATGGACCACAGCATGCCAGGCTCCTCTGTCACCTGCCATTCTCCGTAGTCCACCCAGATCTACTCCTACTGCATGAACGAAGCCATCTAGCCATCTCATCCTCTACCGCACCCTTCTTCTTTTGCTTTTAGTCTTTCCCAGCATCAGGGCCTTCTCCAGTAAGTTCTCTCTTCTCATTTGGTGGCCAAAGTACTTGAGCTTCAGCTTCAGTATTTGTTCTTTCAAGGAGCAGTCAGGGATTATTTCCTTCAGGATTGACTGATTTGATCTCTTTTCAGTCCAGGGGACTCTCAAGAGTCTACTCCAGCACCACAGTCCTATTCTTCTGCTCTCAGCCTTCCTTATGGTCCAGCTCTCACAGCCACACATTTCTAGAGGGAAGACCATTACTTTAACTATGAGGACTTTTGTTGGCACGATGATGTCTCCACTTTTTATGGTCTGGTATTCCCATCTCTTTAAGGACTTGCCACAGTTTATTGTGATCCACACAATCAAAGGCTTTGGTGTAGTCAATGAAACAGAAATACTGTAGATGTTTTTCTGGTGCTCCCTTGCTTTCTCCATGATCCAGCAAATGTTGGCAATTTGGCCTCTAGTTTCCCTGCCTCTTCAGAACCCCGCTCGTACTTCTTGAAGTTCTCTATCCACACTCTGCTGAAGCCTAGCTTGTAAGATCTTGAGCATGCCCTTGCTAGCATGTGTGATGATGAGCGCTATTGTACGATAATTTGAACATTCTTTGGCATTGCCCTTCTTTGGAATTGGAACACAGACTGACCTTTTCCAATCTTGTGGCCACTGCTGAGTTTTCTAAATCTGCTGGTATATTGAGTGCAACACTTTAATTGCATCTTCTTTCAGGGCTTTAAACAGCTCAACTGGAATACAGTACCATTATCTCCACTACCTTTGTTGCTAGTAATATTTTCTAGGGCCCACTTGACTTCACTCCAGAATGTCTAGCTCAAGGTCAATAATCATACTGTTGTCGTTGTCAGAGACATTAGGGTCCTTTTTGTAGAGTTCTTCCATGTATTCTTGTAATCTTTTCCTAATGTCTTCTGCATCTGTTAATTCCTTGCAATTTTTGTTCTTTATCATGGCCAATTTGCTTGATATGTTTCCTTGATTTCCCCAATTTTCTTGAAGAGCTCTCTAGTCCTTCACCTTCTGTTGGTTTCCTCTATTACTTTGCACTGTTCATTTAAGAAGGCCTCCTTATCTCTCCTTACTGTTTTCTGTAATTCTGCATTCAGTTGAGTGTATTTTTCTCTTTCACCTTTGCTTTTTGCCTTCCTTCTTTCTTCAGCTATTTGAAAAGCCTCATCAGACAACCACTTCACTTTCTTGCATTTCTTTTTCTTTGGGATGGTTTTAATTGCTACCTCCTGTATGATGTTATGAGCCTCAGTCCATAATTCTTCAGGCACTCTGTCTGTCAAGTCTAATTGCTTAAATTTATTCTTCACATCCACTATATATTCATGAGGGATTTTATCTAGATCATACCTGAGTGGCCTAATTGTTTTTCCTACATTCTTCATTCTAAGCCTGAATTTGGCAATCAGTGAGCCATGATCCGCTCCAGGTCTCATCTTTGTTGACTTTGATCTCAGTGTTGACCATCTGATGATGTCCATGTGTAGAGTCACCACTTAGGTTCTTCGAAGAAGGTGTTTGCTATGACCAGTGCATTCTCTCGGCAACACTCTATTAGCCTTTGTCCTGCTTCATTTTGTACTCCAAGGCCAAACTTGACTGTTATTCCAGTTACCTTCTGACTTCCTGTTTTGGCATTCCAATCTCCTATGATGAGGAGGACATCATTTTTGGGTGTCAGTTCTAGAAGGTCATGTAGGTCTTCATAGAACTGGTGACTACAGCCTCTTCTGCATCAGTGGTTGGGGCATAGACTTGGATTACTGTAATGTTGAATGGTTTGCCTTGAATTTGGACTGAGATCATTCTATCATTTTTAAGATTGTATCCCATTACTACTCACTCATTTATTGACTATAAGGGCCACTCCACTTCTTCTAAGGGATTCTTACCCATAGTAGTAGGTATAATGGTCCTCTGAGTTAAATTCGCCCATCCCTGACCACTTTAGTTCACTGATTCCCAAGATATCAATGTTCAGTCTTTCTATCTCATTTTTGACCATGTCCAGCTTGCCTTGATTCACAGATCATACATTCTAGGTTCCTATGCAATATTGTTCCTTACAACATCAGACTTTCCTTTCACCGACAGATCCATCCACAGCTGAGCATCCTTTTGACTTTGGACCAGCCACTTCACTCTTTCTGGGACTACTTGTACTTGTCCTTCTCTCTTCCCCAGTAGCATATTGGACACTTTCCATACAATATAAGGGGTTCATCTTTCAGCATCATATCATTTAACCTTTTGATACTATCCATGCGGCTTTCTTGGCAAAGGTACTGGCATGGTTTGCCATTCCCTTCACCAGTAGATTGTGTTTAGTCTGAGTTTTCCGCTATGGCCTGTCCATCTTGGGTGGCCATACACAGCATAGCCCAAAGCTTTACTGAACCATGCAAGCCCCCTCACCATGGCAAGGCATCAATCCTTGAGGGCCCACTGATCAGTACATTTGACAATATTTAAATATGATTACGATCATACCAGCATTATAATAACTGTTGCTTCCACAATGTGAAGAGATGTATCATTTTATTCAGGACTTTGGCTTTAAAATCCAAGAGATCCACATTTTAAAGAAGCTCCCATTGCACACCTCCTGCCTTCTGAGGTTTACAGATATGATTCGCTGCTTTGGTTTTGTGCTACTGTTTCTAATGATGTACTTTTCTTCCTACATCTGAATTATTAGTTTCATTTTGCAGCGGTATCATGTTGTATTGAAACTGTATGGCACTTTATTGTGTAACATTATATTTAGAACAGTAAAACATTTATACTTACAGTTTAATAAAAAGTATAATACTCTTTTAACAATAAGAGAGATGAAGATTATCAAACAACATTCTCCAATCACTGAAATCAACTGAGCTTAAAAGAACTAGCCATCTGGATCATGATTAGTCATAACAATAATCAGTTCTTCAAGGCCTTGTGCTAGTGCAATGTATTTGCACTCATAAAAGAAATGCCATCCAATTTTTGCAAGTCCTCACTCTATTTTATTTAAGGAGGGGGGGGGTATCTCAGCATTGTCTTAACTTTAACCAAGATAAAGTTAAGTCATCTTAACACAGCAAGACAAGCGATCAACTATTCACTGACCTCTGCAAGAGATCTCATCTGAAGAGTGGAACTGAGAAAACAAACAATCCTTATTTCTTCAGGTTTTGCCCCAAAACATCTATTAAATGCATGCCTTTCTGTTTGTGTTACAAAGTGTTATGTGGAAACTGTCTGTGGCTACTAGCTTGCTGTCCTTTCAAGAAGAAGGAAGTTTAACCACACTGGAGCGGTGTGAGACTTACATTCTCCATGGACTCAACTGTATTTATTAAAGAAGAGTGGCATTCCAAGCTCATATATGACAGACAGTGTAAAACAGTGGCCAGAGAGTCAGACTTGGATCCAGGAGACCTGGGTTCAAATGGCTGTTCAGTCATGGAAACTCCCTAGAACAAGGGTGCCCAAACTTTTTGGGTCATGGGCCATTCACGTGGTTTAGTGGGCCAGTCATATGGTTCAGTGGGCCAGTCACATGGTTTCTCCCACTGGAAGTGGAAGTAAAACACACCTTGCAATCTGTTTTGGAACAGGATGAGATAGATTTTAGGCTGCCATTTTCTCTGGTTAAACCAGGGGTGCCCAAACTACAGCATGTGGTCCTGATCTGGCCCCTGACACCAATTCATCTGGCCTGCACTGCCCCTGTCACTCCCGAAAGCAGAAGTATGGGCACATTTTACTTTTGTTTCTGGGAGTGATGAGGGAAGTGTAGGCTAGATGAATTGGCATTGAGAGCTGGATTTGGCCCACGGGCTGTAGTCTGGGGGGGGGGCTGCCTTAGAGGGTTCTTATGGTAACATCTTCTTCAACATCCTACATCATATTAAAATCTCTATTTGAGGTGCCATCAGTCAGAAGTGACTTGATGACATGCAGCAACAAGAAGCACATATGCAGAAAATAATCCTGCCTATTAGAGGTGTCCCCCCACCCCCACGTACAACCTACACAACACTTATTTTGGAGACTGTAAACATGAGAGAATGAAAGAAAGCATCTGTATACATTTCAGATTTCTTCTCTAAACACAACAAAGGAACACATTGCATCAAGGATACATCTGAAAAAGGTGTATATGAAGAAGTGGGCTTCAGGCCACAAATGCTTGTGCCAAATAAACTGTATGAGTTGTGTTAGTTACCACTAGTCTCTTATTGGTTTTGACAATGAGGACACAAATCAGAGAACAGGAACTGTCCCAAACACCACTACCGCATGTCCTAATGTTCAGCTATAACCAGCAAGGTCAGTTATAAGACATTCAAACCATCCGAGCATTGATCTGCCCAAGAGCCAAGTTTACAGTTTTCACAGTGAATCTAAACTGGTATGCAAAGCATAAGTGTGCCCCCTCACACTATATTTTGATTTAGTCTGCAAATCTAGGGTAGTATGTTTTAGCTTTTGTCACTTACTTAAAAGAATGACCTAACCTCCCCCCACCTCACCCGAGTCCATGTTTCTCCAACAGATCAAAAAAGATGATGCAGCTCCATTTCAGACCTTTCAGATATTTTCTGTCTGCTCAAGGGCTCTTAGCTGAAGACCTGATAATAGCGAAGATTTCTCTTCAGTACTTTTAATCTCAATTTAGGCTGTTGACAGTTTGATGATAGCTTTTCTTAAAATTACTAGAAGGAAACTCTGCCTTTTCAGCAAATACCACTGACAGATCAAAATTCAAGAACTTCTAAAAAGGATAGGAGAGAGAAGGGACAATTTAGCTTTATTTTCCATGTTAAGAAAGGCAAGAACAGAATGCTGTTTTAAAGGCCTTTTGCTGCTTTTATGTCCGTAATTCTTTGTCAAGTGTACAAGAGTCTGATTACTTCTTCTCTAGAAGTTCAGTTATAAATGTTCAGTTACAAACGTTAAGACTGATATGCACAAATGGTATTTGGCTAAAGAAGTCAAATTTGAATAACATGGATAAAGTCTGTGTGAAAGAGGGAAGGGAAAAAGAGAAGAAGAAAAACAACAATGACTCCCTATATTGAAACAGGGGCCAAAATCCTGTTGTCCAAGATGGGTTGGAGATCCCTCATTATGCGTGTGAGGGGTTTAAGTTGAGAGCTGAAGGTGACAACCAGTGGTGTGCGATTGAATGAGGGATCTCCAACCCATCTTGGACAAGAGTGCTTCACTTTCCAAAGCCCTTGGTGACAGACCCCTACTTGCTTATAGACAACCCCCCCCATCTCAAACAACTATTGACACACAACAGACAACACAGAAGTGGAGCAGATATGGGAACTAGACCCTGCTGCAAATCCAGATGTCAACTATGCCCTCACATTCGCTCTGGAAACAGTATTACTGGACCCAATGGCACAACACACAACAGTAAAGGCAGTTTTACTTGTGCTTCTGCCAATGTGATTTATTCCATCTCTTGCCAAAAATGTCCATCTGTGATTTATGTAGAACAAACCGGACAATCTTTACACAAAAGAATTAATGGACACAAATCAGATATCCGGAATGGTAACACAGAGAAACCTGTCTCAAACCACTTCAGTCTAACTGGGCACTCTATCCAAGACCTGAAAGTTGCAATTCTGGAACAGAGAAATTACAAAACTAGGATTGAAAGGGAGACAGCAGAAATCAAATACATCCATCTGTTAGATACCCATCACAGGGGGCTAAATATTAGTGAAGGGTTTCTGGGACATTATCAAATTTGATACACAGATTGCTATATGATTTTATATTACAACTTTCCTGCCAATTCTCTTTAGTAAAACAGAAAGAAACCAGGTACAGGTGTTTGTTTTTTTCCCCCCTGACAAGCAGGTCGCAAGTTGATCAGAGACCATAATGGGCTTTCTCAGCAACCTTGAGATTGAAAGGGAGTCATTTAGAGTTTATCTGAATAATCTATTGTTGCTAATGGCTGTGTGGAGCTGCAATCTTGTGCTTGCTTGTCTGTCATTTTGCTTGACCACACCCCCTTCTCCCTTTGAGCCCCTGAATTTGGTATATAAAGAACATGCCTGTAAGTTTCGCTCTTTGTCTGATGAAGTGGACTTGAACCACGAAAGCTAACAATAAAAATATAGCAGTTAGTCTTTGAAGTGCTACAGTGGTTTTTATTGTATTTTATTTTGTTTTGTTTTCTGATATGCTATATTTTTATTGTTAGCTTTTGTGGATCAAGTCCACTTCTTCAGGCAAGGAGCAAAACTTACAGGCATGGTTTATATACACCAAATTCAAGGGTTAAAAGGAGAAGGGTTTGCTCAAACAGAATGACAGACAATCAAGCATAACAATACAGCTTCCTACGGCTATCAGTAACAATAGATTATTCACATTAGTTTTAAATATCTCCTTTTCAATCTCAAAGGTGGGGAGAAAGCCCATTCTGGTTTCTGATTAACCTCTTACTTGCATGTCAGAAAATAAACAAAAACACTGTACTTGGTTACTTTCTGTTTTGCTAAAGAGAATTGGCAGGAAAGTTGTAATACACCAAAATATAATATATAAAATAGCTAGGAGCATATAACAATCTGTGTATCATCAATCCATTCATTCTTTGTGAGCTTGTGTGTGTGTACACAAACATTTTGCTTCACAAGGGAAAATTCATAAAATCTAATGACAACAATAAAAGATAAATTAAAAAAAATTAAAACCTAGAAGAGAAAATTAATTTGCTACAGAAATTCAAAATGGACACAATGTCATGTCAGGCATTTTGACTTACTAAACCTTTATGACCCAATAGAGAGAGGGACTGCTTAAGAGGGCCAAGTTTAAACCAAGATTTCTCAACCTTTTTAAATTGGGGGCTGGGTCACACGCATTCAGACAGCCATTTTGCTCTTCCTAGTGTCATGGAGGCGGTGCCCCCCCCCACATAAAATGGTGCTGTGGGCCGCATCCAGCCCATGGGCCTCTGGATGAGAATCCCTCGTTTAAATCCTGCTCAGCCATGAAAGTTCACTGGGAATGTACAACTGGTAAAATCACTCATTAAATATCTGACTTGCCTTGACATTCTTATCAGGATTGCTGTAAAGAGGCTCATATATTAAGGTGCATAACAGTAACAGAACTTTCGTGGGGCGGAGGGAGAAAACAGGGAGATTATTTTCAGTGGCAATCCTAACATGTATTTCTAGCCTGAGTATAACAAATTAAATTCTAGCCTTAAACAAAGAACTCCTCCAATGACTACTTTTTCAACAATCCTGCAATATTTGGAATAGAAATGCCCTTTAAAAAGGTAGCAAACATTTTATTTTTCACTTCAGTAATGGCAATTGCATATGAAAAGTTAGATTCTGTCAAACAGCTTGTCTTGCTTTATAGAATACAACATTGTGATATTCCAAGGAGACCTGTTAACAGCAGATATCTTTCCATGTGCTAGTGCCTACGCTGCTTCAGTGTTCCCCTACCTCTGGCTCTTTAAATATTTATTCAGGATATGTGAGAAATGGTGCTCACTTCTACATAGATGCTATAAATTCTTCACACATGCACACACATCAATAACCATAATAGTCCCTAATATATTGCATCTGACAAAGTTTTACAACACAGGAAGGAGAGCAGTAAGTCAAAATCCTCCCTGGAAAAAGACTCAGAGACTGTGATGAGCACTTAAAGAAAGGACACTGAAAATCATCAATTGTGCAAGCAAGCAGACTCAGCCCTCATTTCCACCCCTGAATATATTAACTATGACATACCTTTAATTAGAAGGAGCCACTGTGGTGGAATGTATTGTGTTACTTTTGCAATGGAACAATTTAATTTATATTGGTTACTGTATAATCCTTTCTTCTTCTTAAGTGTCTAGGCCAGACATGAAACTGCCAAAATGAAGGCACCTTTTGGTGAGTTTGTTCTGCAGTTCCTTTTGCCTGGCCTAGTGTGAGAAAGATTAGCTGGCAGCACAAGGTTGCCATTACCAGGGTATGCCCGATTGTGCATCAAAAATACCACAATCTTCAAGGTGGCTCTTTTTGTGTACCTCTGTATGATCCCTGAACCAGATACACAGGACAGAGAATGTTGCCATCAATTGTGTGTAACTAGGCTTCAGGTGGTGAACAGTAGAAGAGCTTTGCAATTTTAGCCTTCATGGCAGGCAGGTAGAATGAAGTATCTGGCTAGGACAGGCCAGTGTAAATGCTAGATATGTCACCTTCTCGTTTTTTGCTTTAATCAAAGAGTTGGTCCAGCTACCAGGTTTCTTACTTTGAGATGTCCTAAATTCATGTTTGAAAATGAAGCTGCCCTGGTGGTTCCTGGAAAGCATCCTTTTCAAACAGGAAGTTGGGGCTTCTCTCCAGATGAACACAATTTAGGTGTTTGAAACACATGGATTCTTCAAGTGAGACTCCCAGAAATAAGAATTATTGGCTCTTTAGACTTAAAAATATCAAATACAGTAGAACCCCGCGTAACAAAAAAACTCAATTCCACTGAGCTCTTTGCTATGCGGTTTTTTCCATTATGTGGTTCCCTGTGGGAGATGTCCCACATAACTAAATCCCCCCCCTCAATAACCAGGTTTCCCATTAAGCGGATATACCTTGGTTACCAAAAACTTTGCATAATGAAAAAATTGTTATATGGGGTATCACCATTGCATAATGAACGCTTTGTTGTGTGAATTTTTTGCTATACGATACATTTGTTGTGCAAGGTACCACTGTATATGCACACCTCTAATGGGGAGGGCTAGATAAAGAAATGCCCTCTTCTATAGAAAAGTGAGCTGTCAGAGACTCAAATGGCACTCTCTCCAACTCTGTAAGCTACTGTAATTATGTTTTGACTGAATGGATTGTTATGTTAGTCTTACTTTCAATTTCACAATAATATTTGGAACAATTGGTTTGGGGAAAAGGGGCTGCTTTTTGGTTGACTGTGACAAAAGCTATGTTCATACGTGTGACTTTACAAGGGAATTAGGAATATGGGGAATGGAGGTGGTGGGTGGAGAAACCCTTGCTATGTCTTGGAAACATCTATCATTAATCAGTAGAAATTAAATAGGATAGTGTGGAAGCTGGCTGTACCAAAGAGAATGTTGCTCAATTTATTTATATATTTAGTGTTAAGGAGTTGTGCTGTAGTCAGAAGTGTAGCGTGCCTTGGCGGGGCCCCGTATAAAAATTTGTTTGGGGGCCCTTAGGATGGGTAAAGATTTGTTTTGCTTACGCACGTTGGGGGCCCCCGTGGCCCGGGGCCCCCGTATAATTGATATGGCAGATACGGCAGTAGCTACACCCCTGGCTGTAGTGTTGCCGGAAGACAGCAAAAAACAGATAAAACAAACAAATTGGTCTTATGTCATGTTGACTTTGGTTTCACTTTCTATTCCATTCCATCAAGCCCTAACAGTTCAAGCACAGCTGGGCTCTGAAACCATTTGGGCATCCTTGAACAAAATGCATCTTAATCAAAATGTTTGTATGAGGGAATGTGCTGCTTCATATTGTGTTGGGGCCACAGTATGGGGCTTACACTGGCACAGATAGGCCGTACTTTCTGCTCCACTCCAGTTTCTCACTCTTATTCCTGTGTTAACGGATTGTGAGATGAAGATTTTCTGGGTCTAGCTTTAGACACATTACCTCTGCTTTTGGTCTGACTCTGTAAACGTTGCATCCTTGGGTAAGTCATTATTTCTCAGCCTAGCTTATCTCATAAAGTTGCTATGAGGGGAAGAAAATGTAACTGCATTCCATCTATTGTGGGTTGGATATTCCTGTATGAATATCAGGAGACAATTGCGAATAAATATTTAAAATACAATAATTAAACAAGCAAACATTTAGTTAGCAAATGTTGATAAAAAATATCTCCTGTCATTTCTTGATTAATAATAGCCCCTTCTGTTATGCTTTTTTTGGTCAGCCTTAATGACCTTCTTGTTTCATTCTGCAAATGGGACTTTTTGTTGTGCTATGTTTTAGTGGTTTATCTGGTTCTCCCTGTTTTAATATCACTGTATTCTTCTTGTGTTTTTAGTGTTTGATAATGTGAAATTTTTATTATGTTGTTGTCGACACTGATCATGTTTTGAGCAGGCTAAGTATCAGGCAAATAAATAAAAGAACAAACCACATACAAAACAAAGAAAAAAATACAGAGAATAGCTGGTCTATTTAAAAAAGAGTAGTAGCAGCTACAAGACAGTTCCAATCTAATTATTTGTCCAGAAGCTAGAGTAGTGTGATGCAGGTAAACAAATATCTTACAAGACAACAATTTCACAATTCATTGAAAGGTGCACATTGCATGCACTGCATTCATGTCATGTTTGTTCATTTTTAATGCAAAGAGTTTGTGTGAGGGTGCAATTGGAATCTCTCCAAAATGGTTTTTGGAGCATGCATTTTTTTATAATTAATGAAAAGCAAGGAAGAGCTGTTCCTTTATCTCTTCAGAGTAAAAAAGAAATGGTTGATTATTTTTTTTACTACTAGTTGGATCTACACCAAGGTGGGCAATTTTGGAAATTCTGGTGTCTTTATTTTCACATCTTGCTCGTGGACATGACCAAATATCCCCCCCCCATGGAGGGGGGACCGAAAGTGTAAATGTCCCAAACAATCATTTCTGGGTTTGATTTTTGGGTTCTTTCAGAGTTGGTGGGGTTGGACTTTGGATTTTGAGGTAGGAGAAGGGCCCTGGAATCATCTGATGAGAGCAGAAGTGGACCAATTTAAGTTGATGGGATAAGAAATGTAAGATTTAGATCTTTTAGCTTCTATAAGACTTTTAATTACTTAAACAGCAACACACAGACTTGGTTTACCCTCTGCCCAGTAAATTTATTAGATGTACAGTAATACCTCGGATAACGCTAAGACTTGGTTCCACAAGTCTTGGTGTTATCCAATTTTTAGTGTTATCCGATGCATGTTAAAATCCTATGGGATGGATCGGATAAAGTTGAAGCTCCATAGAGATACATTGTAACTGCACAGGTTTTAGCGGTTGTTATCCGATCCATCCGTTTTTTCGATCCAGTTCTCCTCCCCAGATTACTTAATGTTATGTGATTTTAGCGTTATCCGAGCTAAATGTTATCCAAGGTATTACTGTACTGTATATCCCATTCTTTCTTCAGAAAATTTATAGCCAGAGGCTAGATGAGTAATGACAAATTATTATTTTTATTTATTTATTTATTTATTTATTTATTTATTTAGGTTCATTTTATATTACTTTGAACTAATATTACCACATAAGCTCCTGAATCTAACATCTAGGGTTTGTCAACTTGTGACATATGTACTCCACTCTAAGAAGTGGATTAGAGAGTGTTGTGCTACACCTCTATCGAAAAACCCACTATTATTTCCAATAACTAGATAAAATTGAGAATTAATACATTATGGTTTTGCTTACAGAGATGATTGGTAACCATCATTTGATTGGTAACAATACCAACAGACATTGTAGAAGCTACTAGTCCTATCTGCCCTCAAATAAAACTTGTACAACTTGTTTGCTGCCGCCACCGCAATACTTTTAAATTGTGTTGATTCATATATTTCTAAGGTTCTAAAACTACCAGGCATGCTTATCAGTGGGTTTTTCCACTTGTACATTTACCAGCATTTTCCTCCTGCTGTTCACATAAGAACAAGTACAGGTCAGTATCTTGAAAGACTTAAAAGGGCAAAAATAATATAGACACTAGATTAATTTCAAACATAATTTGAAAATCAGCAGTGGCAATGCTCCCATATTATTGCAAAATATTTGGAATTTTTGAGAATATTGTCTTGGTGACTTCACTGAAATGCAAAAAATATTGCAAAGGGAAAGACCCATTTAAAATTACTGGACTAGGCTTTATCAATAAATAAGATTCTCTTCAATTTAAAATTAGGCAAACTTGGAGGTCTCTTCCTGCTACAGGAAATTATTGTCTCTATTTAGGAGTAGTAGCAAAGAAAAAAGAGCATTTTCACCTGCAATCAGTGGTGGGCAGGCAAAAAATTTACTACCACACTTTGGGCAGATCCAACACTGTGGGCGGAGCCAACATCATGATGTCATGGGTGGAGCAATTGAAGTGGGCGGAGCCAACATAAAAAATCCATAAAAATAAGTACACATAAAAATACAAATTAAATAGACATAAAAACACAAACACACATACAAACACATAAAATATGCATTAAAATAAATACACAATAAATAGACATAAAAACACATAATAATAATACAAATTAAATATACATAAATCACATAAAAATACACATTAAAAATAAATACACATTAAATACACATTAAAATACACCCACCCACCCCAAACCCAAAGGTGAGTCACTTACCCTGGGGAGCAGGCTATAGGGAGCTTCAGGCTAGCAGCTTCTCTTCCTCCTCCCCACTTGGGAGGGCAGCAAGGAGGCCATGCATATGCGCCAAGCACTGTAGGCATGCATTCACACCAAGTGCTTGGCGCACATGCGCAGTGGGGGAACCAGTGAAAAGGTAAGCCCCGAAGGTGGCTCCCCCCCAAAGCTGCTACCAGTTATCCGGCACACTGGGAAAAGTTACTACCAGTTCTGGTGAACTGGTGCGAACCTGTTGCTGCCCATCACTGCCTGCAATGGCTGCCATTACTGGGAAAAGGTTATTCATACTGTTATTCACTGTTTTGAAACTTAATTAAAAGTCTGTACATATGATGAACATAGTTGTTCTATCTGTCAAAGTGGGTTTTAATCCACAGAAGTGCAATGCCGTAAGATAAGTGTTGGAGCTTTAAGATGTCACAGGACTCTTGGCTGTTTTTAAAACAACATAGTAACATCCAGTGGAAAGCTTTGAGATATATATATTATGTGGCTGACAATTTTATTTATCAGCTTGAAAAAGAAAGAAGAAAGGCTTCTGCTTCTTAAGGAAGGTACATAGATCTTATCTTCTGCCAAGCTACTGCAAACCAGATTTCAAGTGAGTAGAAGGTCAGAGCTGCAGCGTGATTTATAATAAGTGACTGCTATGTTTCAGTGGCTCCAACAGGTGGCAAAAGCCTTCCCTGCCCAGCCCCTTCTTTTGACTTGCTTTTATGGTCCCAGGAGTTCATTTTTCATTCTAAACATTGCAGTGACACAGTAAAGGGTTCAGGGGCATCTTTCCTGGTAGACTAGTAGCATAAATTAGTTATAAAACATCACTTTAATTAGGAGGAAATACCAGATAGATCCATTATTCCACATGGTCCAATCTTAACTAGCTTAATGAGATGACCTGATAACCCTGCAGAAAGCAGTAACTTGTTTTTAAACCCCAGCCCCACCCTGGCACAAAACATCAGCCAAACATTTTATTACGGCTTATGACCTGTTTGGGGTGGGGTGGGGGAGTCCTTTTCATTGTATCAGATACCAGTATATTCAAGATCCCTCTAAACAAGTTTTTTCCAACCTTTGGTTTCTGGACTTCATTTCTCAGAAACCTAAGTCAATTCCTTCAAAGCACAGATCAGCCAATGTACTGACTTAGGCTTCTGAGAACTGAAGTCTCCCTATGGGGCATGGGCCCCACATTGGGAACCACTGCTCTAAACTGACCTTGTTGTTACATTGTGCTGATTATAGCTACAATAACATTTACTCAAATGAATGGAAACTTAAAAGGGCACCAATAATATAGAAACTAGATTAATTTCAGTGGTGTATTCTATTGTCTTATATTCCCTCGATACCCGATGGGGTAAAAGAGGAAGCAAAGAAGATAGTCTTTAAGAGCCTGCCTAGCAATCTCTCCCAACACGGTATCCTCTAAATATGCTGGTCTACCGCTCCTTTGATGGATCTCATAGACCAGCACATTTGCTGACCATCACATTGGGAAATCCATTCTACATGTAATTTTGTTCCACAGCCTGGGAAGATTTGAAATCTGAAGAAAGCCAAAAAGAAAACCAAACATCACTCCAGCTTTTTTTGAACTTCAATTCCCAGAAGTTTTGATCAGCAGGAGTGCTGATGTGGGCTTCTGGGAACTGAAGTCCAAGAACACATAGAGTGCCAAAGTTTGCCATCACTGTACTAGGCTGTTTGCCCTAGTGCTCCTCTGTGCACCAATTGTGGATTAAATAAAACCCATTTCTACACCTGTGGATATGGAGGAAAATTGTAACTTTTCATAGAGTGAGTGTGCCATTTTAGGAACATCACCCTTGGAAATGGGAGACCAGGCTTCAAATAGATGAAGTGGACTGGGTGGCTTTTGACAAATTGCTTCTTTATTGGGCTTCAGTTGCTATGTAGGTTCTGGGGCTACTTTCTTCAAGAGACCAAATGAGATCACCCACATCTGCTCTACCTGTACAGTTCTCGCCTGTAGTTGAACAGTATTAGCCAGGGGTGGCCAAACATTTTGGGTTGTGGTCTGGACACATGGTTCCTTCCACCAGAAACAGAAGTAAAGCACACATGTGCAAAACGCTGCTGTAAATGCACTTGTCGTAAATGTGGGTGCATTTATGGCAACATTTAGTGCATGAGCGGGCATGTTTTACTTCCACTTCCAGGAATGATGAGGGTGGCATGAGCTAGACTATTAGACACCATGGGCCAGATCCAGCTCATGGACCATAGTTTGGAAATCCCTGTACTGTAGAACCCCACATAATGAAAAAAATCCATTCTGTGAGGTGCTTCACTATACGATTTTTTCATTATACGTAGCGCTAACCACAATATCCCATGTTATGCATTTTTTCATTATACAGGGTATACTTTACATAACAAAAACTCCGTATAACAAAAATTTCTATGGGATGCATTGTACAATGAAAATATCTAAAATTTTCATTGTACAATGCATCCCATAGATATTTTCATTATACGGGGTTTTTGTTATTTATTTTCGTTATTTATTTTATTTTATTCAATTTGTATACCATCCTACTTGGTAAAACCAACTCAGAGCAGTTCACAGAATCCATATAAATAACATTCCATAATACAGCAATGCAATGGCACAGAAAAATGACATAACAAAATAACAATAAAATGTAATAATACAATCAAGCAATACAATCAAAGAATACAGTGTTATAATACCAGCGGTGGGCATCAACAGGTTCGCACCAGTTCACCACAACTTGTAGCAGAAATCCTGACTGGCCCTGCCCATGCAAGTTTTTAAATAAAGTAGTCCTAATTCAGGTGCAATGCAGGGCTTCCCTGCTGACCTCGCCCACCATACCATACACAGGGTGGCTAATTTAAGGGACAGCCTCCCTTTCTGTTCGGTTTTTATCCTATGGGGCTGTTTTATTTCCTATTTTTTATGAACTTTTAAAGTTTTTTAATTATTAGTATTCCATAGGTTTAAACTTATGATCGCATTTTATCTTGTAAGCCGCCCAGAGTCGGGCATACCTGATTAGGGCGGGATAGCAAATGTGAGTAAATAATAATAATAATAATAATACCATGCCCACAGTGTGGTAGTAAAAGAATTGGCAGTCCAACACTGTACAATACCACAAAGAATTCAAGGTATACCCCATATAGGTGAGGTATACCCCATATAATGAAAAATTTGTAACATGGGGTATCGTGGTTCACGCAAAAATGCTTCGTTATATGATTTTTTCATTATGTGGGGCATTTGTTATACAGGGTTCCACTGTATTAGCATAATGGCAACATACTCTGAAGGACAATGCTCTTGTTCAATTTGTTTGGACGGGCATAACACTGAAACAGGAATATATTTGATCCAAACATTTCACACTATGACATTTATAAAGTGCCTTGTTTGCCTTCTGTTTCATAAAATCAGTTATTGGCAATACAACTCATTAAAATTACCATATAATTGAGCAGCATATTACACACATTATAATTAACAGCACATTAAAATAACAGGGGAAAAAAAATCTAAGCATGAGTAGCTGAGTCGGTTTTTATAAAAAACATATTTAATGAATTCAAGGTTAAGAGTAACAGAAAAAACTTCATTGCAAGCAACATTTGCAGTGGTGGTGGTAGAATAGCTACTTTATCAACTTCTACAGAGCAACAGTGGGCCAAATGTAGATGAAATCAGTTAATTGAATGTTTACTGTCCAACTTCTGATTCTGCACTTAGAGATTTAAGAAATACTCAATGAACATTCATTCATTCATTATACAATAGAACCTCGCATAAAGAGTGCCTCGCTTAGAGAGTAACATGGTTAAAGAGCAGAATTTTCTCTGAATGGTTGCCTTGCTTAACAAATAAAACCAACCAAAAACTCGCTTGACAAATACATTGGGATTCGCAGTCCTCCCCGCCAGAAGTCACAACTGGTCACTTACAAAGATGTTTCACTTAAAGAGCAAACTCGCTGAAAGTGCAATCCCGTGGAATGCATTATGCTCTTTAAGCAAGGTACCACTGTATTTATATCCTGTCCATCTGGGATATTCTCCCACTCTGGGTGGAGTACAACAAATTGAAAGGTTTTTACAACTAACTATATAAAATTAAACATAAATGATAAACCTAACAGAATGAATTATGGGCAAAAACAATAAACAATAATGATGCCCCAAAGACACCACACATTAGTGATGGTAAAGTACAAGTTAGTTAATGTTCCTTTAATTGATTTATCTGTCTTATAGCCCCCAGGTCTCCACTAATGAAGTAACCAACCACCTACAAAAAATCCTATGTTCTTTTACTTAGTATTAGAGGTACAACAGGAGTCTTTTAACAAGGGACATATTTCATTTTAATTTATTCATTCATTCATTTCTTACTGTGTGAATTGCACAGATACTAAATATTCTCTAATCTAAAGGGATTTTAAGAAAGAACAAAAAATGACCATTTAAGGGATTCAGAAGGAAAATAGTAGTGCCAGAGAAGGGGATTTGAGAATGGAAGCTACAACAAAGAATTACAGTGGTACCTCGCTTAAAGAGCATAATGCATTCCACAGGATTGCTCTTTAAGTGAGTTTGCTCTTTAAGTGAAGCACCATTGTAAGTGACCAATTGTGACTTCTGGTGGAGGGAGGACTGTGAAAACCAATTTATTTATTAAGCGAGTTTTTGGTTGGTTTTATTTGCTAAGTGAAGCGAACATTCAGAGAAAATTCTGCTCTTTAAGCAAGTTACTCTTTAAGCGAGGGGCTCTTTATGCAAAGTTTGACTGTATGTGTAACTCTGAAGACAAGTGCACCAGAGCGCAGTGAATATGTGTTTAACACAATTTTGTATACAATTAAACTGTTACATTTTTTTTGTCCCAAAATAGATTGTAGGATTTAAATCAGGTCATAAATTAGCCAGATTTTTAAAAAAGAAAGAACTTTTATACAGCAATACTTCACTTAACAAACAGCTTGCAGAATGAAAAAAAATCACTTAGAGACTGAGAATCCATAGGAAATAGTGGACTTGTACAACAAGAAAAAAATCACAAAGCAAGCTGAACCCCCCCCCCCCGGCTGCATTGTGCCTGGGAGGTTTTATAGCGCTGAAACTGGGTGTGCTTGTGTCTGTTGGGTGTACACAGCAGTGAGGGTGAAGATATGGAGCAGATTTTGGAAGCGACTTTTGGAGAGCCATACCTGGATTTTTGGGAGAGCAGATTTGGATTTTGGAGCATTACTCAAGCAGTGCAAAGGTAGGGATATGTGATTCAATGTTTGTGGGGATCCTAGTGGTGTTGGAGAGTTTTTTAAAATGGAGTATGGGAACAATTTTCAGTTTGTTCTGGGAGCATTTTTAGTCTGGGGTCATTTGTACATCTAGTGTTTTTGCATGGCTTTTAATGACCATTCTGGGAACTTTTTTTTCTTCGTTTGGGGGCATTTGTACTACCTAGCATTTTTGCATGGCTTTTAACAACCATTCTGCTTTGTGGAGGGAGGGGCATGTCAGGATATGTGCTGTGCATGCCTTTTACTGTGTGTTCTCCATTGTGGGTTGTTCTCCATTTCAGCACATATGGACAGATATTTGGGCTTTATTCTGAGATCCACAATGCATTATTAAGTTTTCAATGTATTCCTATGAGAAAACGCATTTTGCTTAAAAAAAACTTTGCTTAAAGAAACATCCTGGGGAATGCATTAATTGTGTTAAGTGAGATTTTACTGTATCGTGAATAAATTCACAGATGGTGCTTCAGGTCCAACAAACTTTTTCATCATCTGAATCTGGTCAAATTAGGTAGCCCTCCCTGTCTGTTATAAATAAAATCAAGTGCCTTGTAAGCATCTAAAAAGCTAACTAAAGGTATAACTACACAGCAAGAGACACATGAATTCACTCACTGTGAAGTCACATCAGAGAATTTTTGTTTCCATGGATCTAAATACCCTTGTTTTCAGCTTCTTAGTATAGCTTTCCTGCAGGAACTGTAATAACAGGAGAATTACCTTAATAAGCTGTAAACATAGGCCTAATGGTAATTTCCTCTTCTTGTTCCCTATTCTTTCTTTCATTCATTCTTTCTTTCTTTCTTTCCTTCTCTTTCTGTGCCTAGGTGCCCTGGTTCAACAGTGTTGGCACCAAGCTGTTAAAAAAACCTTGGCAGTTTTCCTCTCTTGGCTGTCTCTCTGAATGTAAATATAGACAACTGGTGGAATTAAAACATCCTAAACAGTTATTCCCCCAAAGTTTCTAGATGGTTGGGAAGACTGTGGGTCAATAGGATTTCCTGTACATGTATGTGTAAACAGAGAGTTTAGTCTGACTTTCCCCCACTTTTTCTCTGCCTCTCTTATATATAAATCAATATAAACAAATATTTATGAACAACAAAATACAAAACAGCTACTTTAAGTATAACTGGCCTAGGAAATAAAATAGAAGACATTGTAGACATAATGGAAAGAAGAGGGATTAAGATGATGGGTCTAGATCAGGGGTCTGCAAACTTGGCTCTCCAGGTGTTCTTGGACTTCAATTCCCAGAAGCTCAAGTCAGCACTCCTGCTGATCAAGGCTTCTGGGAACTGAAGTCCAAGAACAGCTGGAGAGCCAAGTTTGCTGAC
Source organism: Furcifer pardalis (assembly GCA_030440675.1). Classification (NCBI taxonomy): domain Eukaryota; kingdom Metazoa; phylum Chordata; class Lepidosauria; order Squamata; family Chamaeleonidae; genus Furcifer; species Furcifer pardalis. The sequence goes on along the minus strand of CP126895.1, from coordinate 5,690,981 downwards.
CACTGGTCTAGCTGATACAAAACAGAAAGGACACTAGAGTGACAAAGTATTTAAAGGATACTTGCTTACTTCCTCAGGAGGGATTGCAGCAAAGAATGGAGTGGGCTTCTTGGTATATCACGACATAGCAAAATGCATATAGACAGTAACAACAATTTCATCAGAATAAAAATACTGAAAATCTAGAGAGGAGAGCAAATGGAAACATAAGTACAAATATATGTCATAAGTACAAATATATGTTCCACAACTACACAGAAGAACAAAAGGACCAGTTTTTTTAATGAACTGACTGAGGTGATAGAGGAAGTGGAAACAAATAGCATATTCTATGTAATGGGAGATTTTAACGGCAGGGTGAGTACTAACAGAAGAGAGTGTAAACAGTTCATTGGTCCACCTGCTGCTGAGAACAATGAAAGGAATGGGAACAAACAAAAGATACTAGAGTTATGCAACCAACACCAGCTCTTTATTACCAACACTTTCCCCCGCAACATTGAGATTCACAATATTAGACTTGGTACAAATGGAATGATATCCCCATCAAAAGCCAGATTGATTACATATTAGCAAGAGTAAAAAGAAGATTCAGAATACTCGATGCAAAAGCAATTCCCAATGGACTGTGCAACACCAATCAGAAAATCATGGAATTAAGAGCAAGAAATGATAACCCCAATGTTAAAGGAAGAGAACAAAACAAAACCCAAGAAGGACAGTTGTAATAAAAGGTGGAGACAGCATATAACAAACTGCCCCCAGAGGTGGAAAAAGTAGAGGAGAACAGCCACATGAACATTTTCCATGGTGTATGCAGGAAAGAGAGGAGAATTATAACCCCACTGAAATAATTAATGACAAGAATGGAACACCACTAATAGATTCCCCAGAAGTTATAGAAATGTGTAGAGAACACTTTAAAGATCTCTTCAACCCCATAGGAGAGAGCCAGAGCAAAACAACACAAGGCTACAAAACAACAGTGTCAGAACCGGACATATTAATTGCAGAAGTAACAAGAGTCATTAAACAATCACCTAAACACAAAACATCAGGAATAGATGGACTATCAACAGAAATAATCCAAGCAGCAGGGGGAAAGCAGCATCAGATAGCTACACATAATGTTCAGTTCAGCATGGACACAATTAGCTGCACCCACTGATTGGCAAGAGGCAATAATAATACCATTGAGGAAAAACAAAGGGAGCAAATGAGAATGCACACAATTTTGAGGCATCTCACTCTTAAGCCATGCAGGAAAAATGTATGCCAAAATAATAGAAACAAGGCTGAGACCAGTTATAGAACCATAACTAGCAGAATAGATGGGCTTCCGATAAAACAGAAGCTGTACAGATGCAATTTTTACGGTTAAACAACTAAGAGAGAAAATATATATGACAAGAATCTCTATGTTGAATTTGTTGACCAAGAGAAAGTACTTGATAGAATTGAAAGGAAACTGCTATGGTAAGCATTAACCAATATGGAGTGAGTGAATATTTTATCAGATTGTGTAAAAGCTTATATTATGACTGCAGAAGTGTAGTTAGAACAAGTCAAGGAATATCAGAACCCCCTGAAGTAACATCTGGAATGAGGCAGGGATGCATAATATCACCACAATTATTCATCACCTGCAGCATAAGCAAGCAAGCTAAGCCCATGAATGGAAACAATATCAACAAATTACTTTTTATAGATTATCAGGGATTGATTGCAATTACAACTACGGAACTACAACAGCACCTTACATATATGAACCTAGAATGTAAGATAAATAATATAAGAATCAATAAAGAATCAATAATGGCAGTTGGAATATAGATCAAGGGTTCTCAATCTTTTCAAGCTATGGGCCGGCTCACGCTACCTCAGATAGATGAGTGGGCCAGATGGTCATTTTGTCCTGCCTGGAAGATGGGGTAGCCATTTTGAGGTGGCCACTTTGAGGTGGCCATTTTGTCATAACAACTCCAATAAAATAAATAAATAAATAAATAAATAAATAAATAAATAAATAAGGTGGCCATTTAGTTTCTCCCTGGAAGGAAGGAGGGAGACACCAACCATCAACAGAGGCTTTGAACCCCCTCCCCTCCCCTCCCCAACTGACACTAATGAGATTAATTGCCTACTTAGGGAAAGAATGGGGCTTTTTAACAAGGCAAGTCCTTACTTGTGGGGCTGGAGGATATTTTTGGGGCTGGGGTCCGGGGTGGGGGTTAGGTAAACAAGGCCAGGAGCCAAAGAGTTCTTTCCCTCATGGCACCATTTCATGTGGCCTGCCACCCTCACTGCCACCACCACTGCCACTACCGGAAGCTATACCACATGTGGTTCCTTTTTAATGTAAACAGCTTTGAAATGCTGTTTACATTAAATAGGAACCACACATAGCACAGCTTCCAGTGGCAGCGGCGCAGGAGCGCGAGTGGTGGGCCAGATGAAATGGTGCCACAGGCTAGAAGAAATGGTGCCATAGGCTGGATCTCTCCCACGGGACATAGGTTGAGAACCCCTGCTCTAGATATTGAGATAGAGGGAACAAGTATAAACCAAGTGGCAGAGTTCAATACATTTACTGACAATAGCTAAATGGATGGAGAAATTAACATTCGGTGCAGTAAGGCAAACCAAATATTAAGGCAGTTAGCTCTGCTCTTACAACACAAAGCAATACCAATCAACAAAAAGAAATGCCTAATACAAAGCATATTCATTACTACCTTATGTTACCAGTACCAAACATGGACACTTACAACAAAACTTAAGTAAAAGTTGGTCACCACACAAATGAGATGTTTGAGGAAGGCTGCTGGAGTGACTAGAAGGGATAAAATCAGGAATGAGGTTATAAGGGAAAGAATTGGAACAGAACCAATCTTGCACTACATACAGAGACAACAAGTAAAGTGGTCTGCCCATTTGGAGAGAATGTCTTAGGAACTCCATACCTTAGAAGTCAAATGTGAAAAGAGAAGGAGGACAAAGACCATGAGGTAGACTCAGGGGAAGGTGGAGATATAATATCAAAGAAATATTACAAGAACACCAACTAACATCAGTGGAGGCCACTAGAAGTGTCAGAACAAGAACCTTGCATCTCCTTCAACACACAATGGGATAAAAGAGGAAGCAGAGAAGAAAAGGAATATTTATTTTCAGCTATAACTTAATGCCAGAGCAAAGAAGTTGGGATCTTTGTTTTGCATTCGTCAAGAAAACAGCATCTAGTATCGTTTAGCTGTTCCTTCTCTGAACTACTAGGGAAAATATTATTTAAGCATTTTAAATATTGAATGGGATAAATATTATTTGCATATTTCTTTTTTTAAATTCACTATGCATTATGGTACAGCTACATTAAAGGTGAATCTGCAGCTAAATGCTATTTCCATGCAGAGGCAGGATGTCTCTACATGCACCTTTATTTCTAGGACCAATGGTTTAAAATAACATAAAGTAAGCCTGTTATGCTTGGAACATAACCATTTTTCTCCACATGCTTCACCCTCTAATGGAAGCAGGAAAAGGTCTGTGGTTCATCTTAACCAATCACCTTTCAATGCAAGGGATTTTTTAAAACCAAACTTTTTAAATGATACTCTGTTCCAAATGAAATACCACTGCTTCTTCATCTGTGCATGTGTGTACGTGTGTGTGCTCATGTGTAACCTAAATGCCAGGACAAACTAAACATTTATAGGTGAATTATTTCATGACTTTAAAAAAAATGACAGCATTTTAGATATCTCTTTGGCTTAATGAATGGCCCTCTTGTCCTACTTATAACCAATGGTGTGATACAATGCCAGTAATTTTTAATCTTCCCTTTAAAAAAAGAGATGTTACTATAAAACAAAATAACTTTTGGAATTATTTAATGAAGAGGGGAGGCATTAATTTAAACAACAATTAATGGTAGCCATACTTACAATGAAAAGGGATCATGATTCAAAGATGATTATTGCTAGGAAAAAAGCCAAAGCTCACATATGCAGCATTCTTTGATCTTTGTTCCTCATTTTGTTTGTTTCTATTTACTGCTTTGATTTTGTTGTTGTTCAGTCGCACAGTCGATTCTGACCCTTTGCAACCCCATGGACCACTGACCGCCAGACACTTCTGTCCTCCACCATCCTCCTCAAGTCGCTCAATTCGGTGCCCATTGTCTCTAAAATACCATCTAGCCATCTCATCCTTGGCCCCCCCTTTTTATTTTGCCCTCCTCCTTTCCAAGCATCATGGCTTTCTCAAGTGAATCCTCTCTTCTCATTTGATGTCCAAAGTACTTTAGCTTCATCTTTACTATTTGACCTTCTAAGGAGCAGTCAGGGTTGATTTCTTCTAAGATTGACCTATTTGTTCTCCTGGCTGTCCAGGGGACTCTCAAAAGTCTCCTTCAACACCACACCTCAAAGGCATCTATTCTTCTGCTCTCAGCTTTCCTAATGGTCCAGCTTTGATTATTTGTCACATATATCTCCACTGAATGTATATGGTGTTATCTTCCCACTTTACCCTTACAACAGCTATACAGGGGAAGTAAATTTGAAAGACCATGACTGGATCAAAAGCCAGTCATTGACTTTCCTGCTGAAGATTTGAAGCAAGGTCTCATGGATCTTAATGCAATATTCTAAACCAGGTGTTCTCAACCTTTTAAAGCCAGGGGCTGAGTTATGCTCCCTCAGACAGCTTTGGGGGCCAGACAGCCATTTTGCCCTTCCTCCAACACATGATACTTCCTGGTATGGTGGAGGCAGTGGGGAGGCGACATGAAATGTTGCCATTGGCCACATTCTGCTTGTGGGCCACAGGTTGAAAATCCCTGTTCTAAATATTACGGTATGAAATAGTGTAAGGTGTGTTCCAGCCAGAGAAGCTAATATGAGCTGAATACATTCAAGTCTCAGAATTCTTGGTGCAGAACGGAGGTGTGTAAGCAGTATGAAGTCTCTGGGTTGGCTGGCAACTAAAAATCAGAAGATTCTCTTCATGTCTTGCTATTCACCTCAAACTGGCTGAACTCCTGTTGCAGAGTTTCACAGCTGATACTTTTAAATATAATTGGCTGCAGATTAAGAAATAACCATAGGCAATATCTGTTGCATGATGAGCTGCACAATGAATAATAATGCGTGCAGAGGATTCTTAACTTAATGGTGCTTTACGTTCAATCAATCAATCAAACAAACTTTATTGCAGTCGATGACCAGTGCAGTAAAAAGGGTTTAAGTGCATGATAGAAGGAGTGTACCGTTCTTTGGTCAAGGGTATACGATAGCTGCGCTTCCCTGCTAGAACCTCCAAACAAGTTCAAGGGCCATTCAAACAACTGCACAACAAGATTTCAGCATTGTTTCTTGCTATACTGTGAAATCTGGTTTCTTCAGTTTAAGTCACTCTGCTCAGGGTTGAGTTGTACCCTGAGTTGTACTTACCTTCTAGCCTAGATTTAGGTCTGCTTATAACCCACAACACAGTTTGGTCTTGGCCACACTACACTATTGGTTCTAATTGTATCTCGTGATGCATCTCTGATAATTCTGCCCACATCTGGAGAATGATATGAATTTTATAAGGACAATGAATAATGTTGACAACATCTACTGAGAGACAGACTAATGGAATGTGGACAATCTCCATATTTTCCTGATATTCCCCAAATGTAAAAATGATTTTCAATGGTTCCTTATGATAGGATATTTCCTTTTAAGCCCAGTTCATGAACACCGTGGAGACTGATGCTTATTGAAGTGATTACCACCATAAACCAGATAAGATCTCTGGTCTCTGCAGCACTGTTTCAATGCATTCTGTATATACATGTAGACATTATGATGGATATTATGTGCACATTGCACATAGATACAGTCATATATGAATCCCTTTACTTTATGGGAAAATGTAAGTCTGAGAGCTGGGTGTACCTAGATCAGAAATGTTAATCAAGGCAAAAGATTTCTTACTCATTTAAGCATAACTGAGTGAAATCAATAAGTGGCTAATGTATAGACATTATTTTTGGGAGCTCTTGAATGCCAAAAAATTATGAGCCAGCAATCTGCTTTGGTGAATCAGACCTTGAATTTCCATCTAAAAGTTGCTTTGAATTATGACTGGAGATAAGGTGTAAATGTGCAAGGGAATTTTATCCATGCTTCTCCCATGAATCATAAATGAAGGGGAAAAATTACAGTCTAAATTGCACTTAAAAGGAATAAAGTCTTTTCATGTCATACATGATTTATCAAAATGATCTCATTTTAAGGGTACTGTGGTTATCTTGATTAATAACATTAGTAAGCATGATGAATAGCCTCTTTAATGGTAACACAGAATTTATCGACAATCCCCTACTTTTACCAAAAAAAGAATGTGAAATATACAAAAGAAAAGCTCATTGCAGATACTACTTAAGTAAACTTCCTGAAAAATTATTTTGGTTTGGGTGTGTGTGAAAGAGGAAAGTGAAGCAAGGTATGTGTAAGAGACTGCTAAATTTATTTTACAACAAACCTTATTTGTTGGCAATGGACAAACAATTTATTGTCTAGCTTGTTTCGAATTAAATAATGAATTTTCCTTCCTGTGGCAGGCTAAATCATTGTGAAAGTCATTGGGTCACCAGCTAGTCTGAAACACACTGAATTCTAAAGGTCCTTGAAAAAGAACTCAATATATTGAGTTATTTCAGAAAAACACACACATATTTTGCCTTTTGGGGAAGAAAACTCTTCTTTCCCTTCCTATGACCTCTCTCTATACCCTCTCCAAGAATTTGCTTTAATATTTTAAATGCCTTCATTCTAAAAACCTCCCTGATCCTGGCCCCACCGTCCCTGCTGAACAAGAACAAGAACAAGAACAAGAACAAGAACAAGAACAAGAACAAGAACAAGAACAAGAACAAGAACAAGAACAAGAACAAGAACAAGAACAAGAACAAGAACAAGAACAAGAACAAGAACAAGAACAAGAACAAGAACAAGAACAAGAACAAGAACAAGAACGACGCCGACGCCGACGCCGACGCCGACGCCGACGCCGACGCCGACGCCGACGCCGACGCCGACGCCGACGCCGACGCCGACGCCGACGCCGACGCCGACGCCGACGCCGACGCCGACGCCGACGCCGACGCCGACGCCGACGCCGACGCCGACGCGGTACCTTGAGGGGGGGCTTGCATGTTTGCAAGAACCAGTCTAAGTCTGTTCCACAACCCATTGAATATGGTGAGAAGTCATAATCCTAATCCCGTGCTGGCTCGGTCATCGCCCAGATTAACAAGGACTACGATGGATGCTATGGCTCCTGAGCATCTATTGAAAAATGGACTACAGGGCGCAACTCCCTCTGCTAGGCAATCAGGGCATGGATTTTAGGAGCTACTGGGAGGCAATAAAAAACCCCAGAAGTATCTGGAAAAGGGAAGAAAACTATTCGATTAAGGAAGCCTATTATCAGTCTGAGCCATCAAAACATGGATTCCAAAAAATCATGTACCAAATTTAGAAAGCAAATCAACCAGATTTGGAAATTGGTGAGCAAAGACTGATGGACCAGAGACATGTTCTTCACTGAACTCAAATTACAAGAGATTGTAAGCAGATCAGTGCAAGATCCAGACCCGAGCATAATTTATAAGGCAGCTAATTCACAAATAGAGAAGCAAGTAGTGGAGGAAAGAGAGGAGACCAACAGGGCTGCTGTGAAACCAAAAACAACATCTGGAAAAGTTCTTGTAGCATCAATGGCCAGTGTTGAATTAGTTGAAAAGATTAATGCTCAAATGAAAATGGCAAAAAGAGTCCAACTGCCAAAACTGAAGTTAATAAGGATAAATTGGCCAAAATATTAAAGAAAGTTAAATGAAGTTGTCCAATATATTCCAGCAGAAACATCAGCTCAAACAAATAAGCTAATGTATGTAGCAGCTTATGTTACCACCAAAGAACTGGTTTGAAAGTCCAAAGAGTCAAGGGAATAAATAGAAAAGGAAAACCAAAATGGAAAATTCACTTGGAGTTGAAAATTAAAAACATTCAAATGGACTTGAGTAATCTGAAGAATCTGAGACAATGAAATCTAAAAGATAGGAAGATCAAAGTATTACTTGAGCAACAAGGAAATTGCAGTTATAATAGAAGAGTTGAAACAAAGACTTGTGGCCATTGCAGAAAAGATCAAGCGACATGATAACTGGGTAATCAGTTTCAGAAAAATTCACAGTTTAGAGTCAACCAACATTATTTCTATAAGACCCTTGAAAATGGGTGTGAAGCCAGCACAAGCCAAAAGCCTAACAGAGAAAGCACTCTGAAGTTTTGGAAGCACTCAGAAGTTTTGAAAAAGATTGTCGAAGAACAATAAGGAACATAATGAAAATGCATTATGGATCAAGCAGGTTGAAAATCTAGCAAAAGCATCCAAAATGGAAGAATTTCAGATAACGAAAGAAGCCATACAAGAACAGGTAAATAAGATCAAAAACTGGAGTGTTCCTAGATTACATGAACTCTGTGGATTCTGGCTAAAAATGCTAACAAACCTACATTCAAGATTGGCTAACCAAATGAATCAGGCTTTGGGCACACCAGCATGTGAAAAATGGTTAACAACTGTAACAACACGGCTAATTCAGAAAGACAAAGAAAAGGGAAATGAGCCTGGAAACTACAGACCAATAACTTGTCTACCAACAATTTACAAATTACTCGCAGGGATAATTGCAAATAGTTGCCTGTATAGCAGAAAGGGTGCTGCAAAAATTCCAGAGGAGCCAAAGATCAGCTATTAATTGACAAATTGATTTTGAATAATTCAAAGAAAAGATAAACAAATTTGTTTATGGCTTGGATTGACTATAAAAAGGGATTTGATTCAGTTCCACACAGCTGGATTGAGAAATGTCTTGACATTTTTGGAATTAGCAACAACATTCAATGCTTCATAAAGACTTCAATAAAGCTATGGTGAGTAAAGTTAATGGGTAGTGGAGAAGAATTTGGTGAAGTTGAAATTAAGCATGGAATTTTTCAAGGTGACTCACTGTCACCTTTGCTATTTGTCTTATCAATGGCACAACTGACAACTACTCCAAATAGAACAAACTGTGGATATGAATTGGCTAAGAAAGGACTGAAGGTTCACATTCGCTCTATATGAACTATATAAAATTGTTTAGAAAGACAAGAGCTGAATTAAATACAGCACTGGAAAGTAAAAAGAAATTTAGTAATGACATCAGATTACAATTTGGAATTGACAAGTGTGCAGCAATTACTGTTAAGGCAGGCAAAATTGTCAAAGGTGATGGAATTGAGTTAGATAATGAAGAATGCATCAAAGCAATAACATCAGAAGAAGGATACAAGTACCTAGGAATTCTGGAAGCTTCTGACCTGCTACACAACGAGTCAAAAGAACTACTTCTACAAAATACACAAAGCAGGTCTGGAAAACCTTGAAATCAAAACTGAGTGGAGGCAATATCATCAAGGTAATTAATACCTGGGCAGTGCCTGTTATACGCTATTCAGCTGGAATAATTGATTGGACACAAATGGAATTAGACAACTTTACTGAAAAACAAGGAAGTTAATGACCATGCATCGTGCCCTGCACCCAAAAAGTGATGTTGATTTTCTTTACTCACCAAGAGCTGAGGGTGATAGAGGACTCCTACAGGTGAAACAGACAGTAGAGGAAGAAGAGCATAGCTTAAATGACTACATAAAGAAAAGTGAAGAGCCTGTGTTTCAGGAAATGAACAAAGAAGGACTTTTGAAAACAGTGAAGAAGAAAGCTGAATAAAGAAAGGAAAGGATAGAAAGTCAAGCTGCAAACTGGAAAAGCGAGCCTATGGATGGTCAATACTTGAGAAACCTAGAAGACAAGGCCAACCCAAAGTTGACATGGGGAAGAATAAGAGTTGGAGTTTTGAAGAAGGGAATGGAAGTATTAATCTTGGCAGCTCAGGAACAAGTATTTCCAACAAATTGCATGAAGACAAAATACAGCACATATCCAACAATAGCAAATACTGGCTTTGTCATGAAAATGATGAAACAGTATGAATGAATGAATGTTTATTAATTGATTAGTTTTACAACCTTGTTCTTAGGATGAAGCAGTAGATCACCTGATCAGTGACTGCAGCAAAATTTCACAGACTGATGCAATGTCATAACACGGTTGCAAAAATTATCCATTGGAAACTTTGCCAGAAGTTTGGATCTGAATGCAGTAAAAATCATTGGGAACATCAAGTAGAGAAAGTTTTAGAAAATGAGAATCAAGATCTTGTGGGACTTTAAAATTCAAACAGACATTTGCCTCACAACACACCTCATATAACTGTTTTGGAAAAGAAGGAGATCTGGTTTATTGAGATTGCTATACCAGGAGACACACAAATTTAAGACAACCAACTGGAGAAAATCACAAAATATTGTGACTTGCAAATTGAAGTCGAGCATCTATGGAGGAAGAAATCTGTTGTTCCCAAAGTGACCAGAGTCCTTGGAGCAATACCTAATGAACTCCATAGATATTTGGAAATTTTGGACTTGAACATCCTAAATAGGAACTGCATATATACTCAGATGTTACCTTAACAGTTCTTGGGTCCTTGGTTAGGGTTTGAACTGTTAATTTTATTCCATTCCTGAACTGTGAATCAAATGGTTGATTTGTATCCAATAATAATAATAATAATAATAATAATAATAATAATAATAATAATAATAATAATAATAATAATAATAATAATAATAATAATAATAATAATAATAATAATAATAGCAGCTTATTTCAGTCTGCTCTGACTAATTTCCATTTGGATTGACAGATCAGAAGCTTTATTTCCACTGTTCCTATTAGATCTACAAAGCCGCCACCACCCCATAACCCTGCTTCTCATCCACAATTAATCTTTCCAGTTGCCACATTATTAAGACTACCACCCACAGTCAGAAAATCTCACAGCCTTGCTGGACCCCTGCTCCCCACTGAAGCATTAAAGATGTCAATCACAGGCTAGTCAGAATGTTGCCCGCTGTCAACATCAGAAGTTTTCATCCTTTTCTACCCACTGATCAAACATTTCTCCCCTCTCAGAAGATTAAATTCAAGTCCCCACCCATTTTCTTTTACTTCTTTTTGGTTTCATCAATGACCCATCTGCCTTATATGGAAAGGAAAGCAGAGAGTAATAGAAATCATTTCAAAACAAAAGATGGGTAAAAATAGCAAATTTAAATCACAAATGTATACTTTTCTCTTTCCTTTCCACCCCCACTACTTAAATACCCTTTAAAAGTTTAGATTAGAGACTAAAGTGAAAAGCTTCCTCATGATCAAAGGCTGTAATGTTTTGTCCAATCACAAGATAATGACTGAGGTCAAAACTGATTTAGTTTATATAACAATACACTGCACATTGATAAAACTAGACCTCCTCTTCCTCCTCCTTCTTGGTCTTATATTTTCTGATTCATTGCATTCCTGCTATAACCTTTAATTTCCATCCCTACAAACATTTAATAACATGGACTGAAATATTACCACTCACAGCAAGTATTTTAGAAATTAAAATCAGCAATGAGTTCATTAAAAAAAAAAACCCCCTAACTGTATATTAGATTAATTGAGTTGGATTTATACCACTAATTTACACAGTCATTCATCTCTGTCACAAGCTGTCTTTCTGCAGTCACTTGGTGACAGAGGTTCATGTAGAATTAAGTTCTAAGAAACATCCAACATTTGTTGGAATCTAGAGTCAACATGCTCTGAAGCATCATTAATGTCAAATCCTATCAGATGAATCTTGTCCTGAATTGTCAGTTCTTCCCACTTACCGGTACATAATGGCATCCACAGTCATAGAGATAGCAAAACAGCTGCACACCAAAACAGATGTTAAAAGAAATGTTCACTCCCTGCATTTTCCCCAAGATAAGTGCTTTACCAATCAGACTGGGAAATTAAGCTCATGTTTACTTTCCAAGGATCAATTAGATTATGAAAGCATGCTAGAATGCAAGTTGATTGGGTAGAAAAAGTTTGAACTACAACAAACAAAATGTTTTTGTCACCAAATAATGAATCATGGGCTTCTTCTTTTGTGTACTGAGCAAACCCTGGACTGCCAAAATGAAGCCACTTTCTTTGCTTTGTCATTGTCCAAAAACAAATCCTCCTTGCTGTCTCTGGCAGCAAATGGACCAGACTCCATGTCTCTCAACATTTACACTCTGTGTTGTATGCCAGCAGTTCCCACTTGAGCATGTTGGTCTTGCATTTAGGGACTCAACACTCAGGATATTCAGGGTCCTCCAGGTGACATGGTGAGATTGAGATCTTCAGCTATATCTACCTCTAATGTTGTTCCTTGCCCATTGAGCTCCTTCTTCCATCTTCTAATTTGGTTTTGCTCTTGTGTACCCTCAAGAATGTTTGTTCTTGACATAAAGTTCTTTCTGGATCTGAGCCAGTGGACTTGAGGCACATATCTGTTCAGAGGGTGTTGAGGATCCTTCTCTTGCTTAATTCTCTCAGCATCTGCTGCTACTTCTCTCATGATCTTAAGTGTAGCAATACCAACAAGAGGGTATATTTTCTTAATTGGTGTAGGTTTAAGGCATTCTGTCACTATCTGCATGGCTTCATTAACAGCAATGTCAGCTTCTTTTGCATGTGTGTATGAGTTCCATACTGGAGCAGCATACTCTGCTGCAAAGACACTCAGGGCCAAAGCTGATGTGTGCAGTCCTGATGGTTGAGTTCCCCATTTATAGTTCTTGAGTTTCCTGATAATGTTGTTCCTTGTACTAACTTTGGCTTTGATACTGAGGCAGTTTTGCTTAAAAGAGAGTGTCCAGTCAAGCATCACACCAAGGTATTTTGGTGTTGAACAGTTCTTTATACACTGCTTTGAAGTGTATAAAGAACCTGGTCAATGCTTCAGATTTTTTAAATACAGCATGTGAAAATAAAACAACAGCTATCACAATTTAAATGGACACAATTTGGCAATGATACAATTTACATAAACTATTTTAGCACTATCACCAGAAAATATCTCATTCTCCCACGGGACAAGGAGAGCAAAAAACTGCAATTCCTGATCCTTGCTATAGGGATGAGATATGTGAGGAGTTACATCCCTGCTTAAAAGCTGATGTTCTTATGATGTTTCAGCAGTGCAGTTTTGAATTTGGAGTTTAACATTAACCAGATATCTGTGCCCTTTCTTATCCTCTCCTTTTCTTCTTCTTCTTTGTTCTGTATTTGTTTAAAATGTTAGCTATAATTAAGAGGAATTTCAGTATTGGCACCTCTGCAGAGAGGCCAATAAGAATAGCTCCTTCAGTCTTTTTGAACAGTAATTAAGAGTGCAATCCTAATTACCCAACATGATCATCAGGCAGCCCAACCTACATTATAATATCTGAAACCATGCTGAGTTCAATACCATTCAAGCCTAGGAACATTCAAAATTACTTAATGGTGTATGCAGCAACATTTTTTCTTGTTTTTTTCTTTCAGTGTCTTTTTCTCTTCATTTTGTGTGTGTGTGTGTGTGTGTGTGTGTGTGTGTGTGTGTGTGTGTGTGTGTGTGTGTGTGTGTGTGTGCGTGTGCGTGTGCGTGTGTACTGGTCCATTTGTTAAATATGTGATGGACTAGATGTTCCAGATTATTTCATTCCCTTCCCCCAATTTGTGTTCTATCTTGTCCAAAAAACCCCCCACAGAACTCTTAAAAGCTACTCTGAATGAGTTGGAATGAGGCAGGCAACAGAAAGTCAATCCAAACTCCTAAAGATTCCTTAAAAAGTACTACAGTGTAGTAGAAAGGCAGTACAACAGAGAAGAATTGATCTACTCCAAAAGCAGGGAACAGAACATAATGGAAGGAAAATAAAATCCACCAAAGTTCAGTATATAACTTTAGTAGAATATACACACAGTAAGTTATGTAGATAGCAATTTTAAAAATAACAATCTAAAAGGAAAAACACTTCCCAACGGATACACATCGGCAGGGGGAAGCAAACTGATTTTAAAAAATCTATATGTTCCTAAAAGCCAAGAAGAGCAAGGAAATAATGGCAAGAAATATAATTAACAGTTCCTGAAACACAAATGACTAGAATATGGGGTGATTTCTTTCCCTCAATGCTTGATGCTGCTCCTTCTCTTTTGGGTCAAACAGACAGGTAGCACACTAGAAGAGAGCAGGTGCTGAGAACTAACAGACACAATATTTTAAGAATGACTGGAGCAAAATACTATTTTTAATGGGTTAAAATAAACCAAGGCCCTTTTACAGTTTCAAAATTATCTCTTCTCCATTCCTGGATATTCTGACTGACAATTGACAGCAGCCCTTGTGAAATTATTGGATGAAAAATTTCCCAGGCAATTTGACCAAGGGTGAAAGAAAAGAGAAACAAAAGAATGAAAGACAAAATAATGTGAAATTTTGACGATCCTTTCTTTCTGTAATCAAATCATTTGTGTTTAGAAGGCAGTTTTTCCCTAAACTGACAAAAAACACAAAATGAAAAAGAAGAGGCTCTTTCATATTTATTTATTTATTTTATTTCATGTTTACAGCAAAGTCTTATCCCAAGAAATTACTTTGGACCACCCTTGCCTCATTAATGTTTGTTTTGTCATTTTACTTGCACTTTGGGTTGGATGATTTTCAATTGAACGTAACTCATCTCCTGCCCATTCTCTCCACCTTTTCAGCTGTTTTCTTACCAAGTATTAGCCAGCAGAACTTCAGTTCTGAACTGAATTTGCTCTATTGGCAAATTTCTGAGAGCCGGGGGCAGAAGAACTATCTTCTGGTAGAATGATTTTGTGTGTGTTGAGAAAGGCCTTCTGCCAACCGTATGAGCAAAAGACTTGAGGCCCAAACCCAATTCTCTATAAGCAGTATACCTGGGTGGGGATTTACAAGGTAGATCTGCACTATGCATAAAACAGGGTTTCAGAACCTGGATAAAGATAACTTTGGCTATTCCTCTGATAGATAACCATATGTTATTCCAGCTCATCACTTTTCTGGTTACATGGATAATAATGATTGTGTGCACCTGAACCTTGGTATTTTAAACATACATTTTATAATTAACCATATTTTAGTGTACAGTAAAACCTCGGATAAAGAGCACCTCGCTTAAAGACTAACTCGATTATAGAGCAGAATTTTCTCTGAATGGTTGCCTCACTTAATAACTAAAACTAACCAAAAACTCACTTGACAACTAAATCGGGGATTGCAATCCCCCGCCAGAAGTCACAATTGGTCACTTACAATGGTGTTTCACTTAAAGAGCAAATTCACTTAAAGAGCAATCCTGTGGAATGCATTATGCTCTTTAAGCACGGTACCACTGTACAATATTTCAGGTTTGTTTTTACTATATTTTATTATGTAATGATTTTATTTAAAATTAAATGAAATATGTAAAGTTATTTATAATATGTAACTGAGCCTTGTTTCTGCTACATGTAGACACCAAGATCATATTCATGCTACCCAGTCATGTTCATTCTCTTAATTACTTAATATTGATTCTAGTATTCTAGTACTCCTAGTATTCATACTACCATTCATGCTTGTTGTTGTCTTAAATTATTTTTTTTGCCTTTTTGACAAACCAGTCACATTAATATACAGAAACCCAACCATAAAGGTTAATGGTTAGTGCAAGTTTACTGTCATTATGTTACTTTCCCCTTTGGTAATAGGCCTGGGAATGCATGCTTTTAGGGCCTTTCTGCTGCAGAGAAGAGGATAAGAGTTTTCTCTGAGGCCTCTTGCCACACAGCATAGTTAGCAGAAGGGGGTGCTGGAGTATAATCTTTTTTTAAAAAAGATGCAAAGAGAGAAACATTTTACATGTCAAAACTGAAATTATGAAAAGGATAGCACAGGTATTATTCAATACAGGGATCCAGTTGTCATTGAGTTCGACAAGATTTTAACAGAACTTAGAACACTTTTTGTGAAGCAGTTAAGCTTCAGGAACATTGATGTTAGCTCTCCAGGAAAATTTAACCACACCTACTTTGCATTGAGAGTTTTACTTGAGACTACTGTAGTTGAAGTGCTTTGCTATCTAGTATTTGGTTGACAACCAGAGTACTACAAAAATGCACTTTGAAAAACAGGCAATATGCAACAAGGTTGCAATTAGACTGCTATTTTTAATTGGGATGCAGGAAACTCTACAAAGAAACAAGATGCTTGTACAATCCCAGCAATTTTTCTTCTTTTTCTGCTCTTCCACATGACTTCATTCTCTTTTTTTTGCCATGGAAAGACAAAGCTGAAGGCAGTAGTCCCCAAACAGTGTACGAAGATACACTTAGAAGCTGTTGTGAGAGAATTTCTAGGATGAAGAGAAACATATATTCTTCAAGAAATTCAAGGGCTCTGAAAGCCCAGTCTGCTGGTCCACAGGAGCGCATTGCTTACTGCTTCTTGTCATTGCCACATTTTTGCCTTCCCTTATTCCTGCCCTCTTCTAGCCCAGTGTTTCCCAATCTTTGGTTTTTGGACTTCAATTCCCAGAAGCCTGAGTCAATCCCCCAAAGCACTCATCAGCCAGTGTAATGACTTTAAGCTTCTGGGAACTGAAATCCACTAGAGTTCCATGGAAAATAGTTTGTGGATGCTGGTAATTCTACTAAGATTGACAATCATTCTTAACACAGAGACACAGAATGTCCTTGTCTGAGAGGAAGCCTCCCATTCCATCTTTAGATGTGCCGTCTTTGCTCAGAGCTTCCTTCCTTCCAAACAAGAGGCACAGCTAGACTAGTGATTCCTCCAGAAATATACAGATATGTTTCTTTGCTATAGGATCTCTTCCTCTAAAGCAAAACCTCATTAAGCATAAGAGAGAGGTTCTCTCAATTTTAACTATAATAGAAAGTATACCTTAATTACCAGACATTTTGGAAACATTGGCCCAAAGCTTTCAGGAGAGCCAAATCAACACACTGCCCTATAGCTTAAGATATGTCTATCCCTACTGTGTCAGGTGTTAGACTAGCAAGTGAGTTTCTTTTCCTTTACTCCAGCCAATTCCGGCTTTGTATTTCATCTCCAATCTCCCAGAGACTCATCAAAACTGCGATTTAATTACATCTTAAGGGAAAAAAAACAGAGTGTAAACATGACTCCTTTTTATCTCCTGATACATCTGGACAAGTAGACAATGTGCTAAAACAAAATAAATCTGGCCTGACAGTCTCTTCAAAGGGTTCAGCAAGGGGCTTGCAGCTACTTAAGGCACAGGAATGCTGTTGCTAAGCATTGCTTCCAACCTAGGAGCTCTGAAAAGAAAACCTTTCTCATTCTTTCAGAAAGAGTCCGGGAAGGCAAAGAGTGGGAACCAGGCAGCAGAAGGGAGATTGGGGATTTAGTGAGGATTTTGAAGCCAGGAGTGAATTGGATGATGAGAAACAGTTGTTCTTGGCTTTTAAAAGACAGCTTTACAATGAGATAGAAGGATAAACACAGATCTATTTATTTTTCTAAATCTCCTAAAGGAAAATGAAAGTATTGGACATCCAAACTTCCCTCAAAGTGCTCTGCCTGATAACAAATTCAAGATGAAGTAGATCCAGACAACCAGTTTTCTTCTAACTCTTAATAGGTTTTTCTGATGGTAGGAGATCCACTAGAACTAGATGGTCTCAATGAGATGTTGTGTACAATTGATTCTGAAACTGCAATACTTTCAACAAACTGCAAACTCTAGCTTGTTAAAACTAGCCCTTCACAGATCATATTCTATCAGATAATGGCTCTTACTAACATCTAGTTAGAAAAGCTACAAAGTGTTTTGATAAAAGTTATATAACTTCACAGGAGATCACAAGCAAGAGGGGAAAACCAGGCAAGATGTGCATTTGAAGCTTTCTTATCACAATACAAATGTCTTGGTGCTAGATATTATTTCATCTTACAGTGATCCTGCTGTTAATATTAATCTGCTTAAGAGTTTGCATACAGCCCTTCATCACTGATACCCAGGGGCAGTTTGTAAGAAGTACATAATACAACCAAAATACAATCAAAATCAACAATTTATCTGGGAACTCAGTAGGGAAAAATCTATGATATGCATCAACATGTTCTGAATATTGTTTCCTTCATGTGCTGGATGGTCTGCAAACATTTCAGCCTCCTACATGGTCCATGGGCTAACAGACCTCAGTGATGGTGATCTTGCTCAACAGGTGGAATGCCACAAGTTCAGTACTTGGCATCTCTGTTGTAAAAAAAAAAAACCCTAGAAAATCTGGACTGGAGAACTTGAAGATCTCAGCTTCAGAAATTAAAGAACAGTAAGTTGAAGTAAATATTACTAGCTGTGGTGGAACATCTGTCTGAGAATCCAGCAGTTTACTACATTAACATAAAAGTCAGTAAGACCTGGCAAACTTTGAACTGGATCTTGCTGAATGAGGAGTACAAATACATGTACCAATTAGCCTTAACCAGTGGGGGAGACCTTAGGCAGATAAATAACCTGTTTATACTCTCATGGTTTTTTCCCCAGAGCTACATTTAGACTGCCATTCAGGGCTTGCTTATTTCCTTCATTTTCTGAAGTTGTTTCTTGTTTCTTCCTGTGGTAGGCAGCACATGGTCTCTCCATATTGCATTTCCAGGGAAATAAACTGCAAATGCCCCCTCCTTTTTTTTTAAAAAAAAATTGTTGTGCCTTTCAACCATTCTACTGAATCGCTATATCATTTAATAATTCTAATAGTCCTCTTCCTGTATTATTGCCAAAGCCTCTTGCTTGATTATCTTGCATGTGATGAAGCTGGCTTTAAGTCCACGAGAACTAATTATAAATAAATTGCCACCAAACTCTTCATTGTTTCTGCTGCTAGAGACTAACTGGATGCCCTCTGGAAATAATAAGTTTTCTAACAAATTAAGCTTTCACTTGATTTAAGAATTGCAAAGGTTGAGTGAGAAAGTACCCAGTCTAGAACTTCAGATGTTATCACATGCCAAGGCCAAACATTTCTAAAGTCCACATCCAGAACACAAGTGTTTTAGCCCTCTTGTCCTCTTAGTAAAAGTGGAAGAATCTGGGAAACTAAAGTTTCTCAGAGTGGGTGTCACATGTGTCTTTCTTCATAGTAAGTTTTCCCTTGTGCATAACTGATGCTCATGTGAATCTGTATGAAAATTAAAAACCTTTTCTCTGAGCATTGAATCCTACAGTCAAATTAGACTGGCTTTCGAGCAAGGGTGACTTTTTCAGGGACTTTATTGAGGTATCCCATCTTCTGAGTTTAGATAGGTTAAAGCAATACTGCCTTGATGAATACTTTAACTTTGTCAGGATCATTGCAACATAACGTGCATATCACTGCATGTCCACAGCAGATAATGCTGCGCCAGTATAGAGTCCATACACACATACACACAAAACAAGTTGGCATTGCTCTTAATGAAGCCATGAATAGAGTTGCAGGATGCCTCAAACCTACACCTGTTGAGATAATATATCCTCTTGTTAGTATTGAGAAGGTGAGAAGGGTGGTATAAAAATGTAAATAAATAAATAAATAAATTGTTCCACCTAAGATAAGAAGAGAAGTAGCAGCAGATGCCAAGGGAGATAAACAACAGAATGATCCTCTACATCCCCTGGATGGATATGTGCCTCAAGCCCACCAACTCAAATCCAGGAAGAGCTTTATGGCAAGAACAATCTTTGATGGTATGTAAGAGCAGAACCAAATTAGAAGATGAAGAAGCTCACTAGACAAGGAATAACAGTAAAAGGCGGATATAGCTGTGAGGAGCTCAACCTCCCCTATGTTACTTGGAGGAGTCTGAATAGGCAGAGGGTCGGAATGCCTAATTGTAACACCAACATGCTCAGGTGAGGGCTGCTGGTAGACAACAACACGCTGTGTGAATGTGGAGAGATACAGAATCTGGCTTATTTACTGGTCTATCGAATGCTGCCAGAAAAGTGCACCAATGAGGACTTCGGTTTGGCGAATGACAAAGCCATGAAAGTGGCTTCATTTTGGTAGATCAGGGTTTGATCAGGCCACAAAAGAAGATAACTGCAGTATTTATAATTTCCCTTGTGGGGATGCAACATGTTCTCAAACTATTTTCTGTTGAAGCCATATTGTTCTGTGCCAGCCAAATTCTTATAATTCTGATACATTCAAAAACAGGCTGGCACGTTCTTCAGTAAATACCACGACTGAAAGCTGGACTTCCTTAGAGATAAGATGGCAATATCTAAAACTGTATGTAATTTTGTAACTTCAAGGTTTCCCCTCAGTTCTCAGTTAATCATGTCTTTTACCAAATTTTACTCTTACTAAAGTAATTCCACACACTTGCTCCACAGCAAAGCAATCCCCCACTCCTTTTCACCATTTTTTTTTGCCAATTCTAGAGCAAGGAATGAATTTCATATGCCCAAGACAATAAGTGATGCTTTGCAGATATTTTACAGTCTGTTGGATTCCATTACACAAAGATCCTTGTTTTATCATTAGTGATATACAGAAAGTTAATAATTTATTTCCCTACATAGAAAACAGTGACTTGATATAATATCCATTTTGATGTAGTAGACATTCCTCTGTTATTATAAATAAGTTAATGATTATCCAACACTACTATTTCATTTATTTATGGAACAGACTGGGGGAACATGAAATATGGGGAATAATACTGGGGAAAACATGAGATATGAGCTGCCCTGAGTAGGGATGATTTTTTTCCCGGGTGGGGGGGGGGGAATAAGTGTAAATAAATAAATAAATAAATAAATAAATAAACATGGGCAATTTGAAAGGATCACAGTAGATATGATCTGGGAGACATATGAAATTTTGTAAATATATGAACTCAATATATAGTGTGGTTCATTTCTTGTCCCGCCAACCGATCAAGCATGGTTTCTCAGTCTCTGTTTAGGTTGTGAAACTGCCTCCTATGTGAGACTAGGCTGTCCCCCACCTTGCTGCCTTTCCACTTGCAGGTGAAGAAAAATCTTTCTTTACAAGTGGGCTTTCAACAACAGTCTGGCTGTCAATGAAGGAGGCTGAATAGGAGATGCAAAACTTTAAAAATATTTCCACTTTTAAAATAAATAAATAATTGAGTGGTTTTGCTATGATGATGTCTTTAATTAATATTTAATAGTATAGCTTATTGTAACTTTTAGCTGTAATTGTCTTTTAAATATTTTGTGAGCTGACTGGTGTCCTTTTATTGACAGAGAGATGCATATATAATAATTAAATAATTGAAGGCACAACTGCATGGATATTCTCCCCACTTCTTATGACAAAGTTCTCACTGTTAATTTTAAGCAAAAAGACAAAAATGTTGTGGCACTTTAAAGACTAACTGGTGTATTTTAATGTTAGCTTTTGTGGATCAAATCCACTTCGTCAGACATACGAGTGAGACTTCATGGCATCAATTTATACACATCAGGTACAGAGGTAACAGATGAGTATACAAATCAAGATGGCTTTTTACAACTCCTGTGCCTGACTAAGTAGACTTGGTCCACGGAAGCTAACATTAAAATATAGCAGGGCACCACAAGGAGTGAAGCTTGCCACTTATTTAAAATACAGCAGTTGGTCTTTAAAGTGCCACAACATTTTTGTCTTTTTGCTTTGTTTTGCTTACTCTATGATATGCTTGAAACACAGTCAAGCATGGCTATTCCAAATATTTGAACTGTTAGTTTTGTTCACCTCCCATCAATTCTTCTTCCATGTCCAGGCCAGATGTGAAACTGCCAAAATGAAGCCACCTTTGATGAATGTGAGAAAGATGAGCCATTACCAGAGTATGCTGGATTGCGGTTCAAAACTACCACAATCTTCAAGTAGGCTCTTTCTGTGTACCCCACCTCCCATCAATTAAACAAAGTAAACCTAATTGCAGGTAGATTTCAGTCTTTTTCTGTGAGTCTTCATGCACTGTTTGATCAGCAGAGCTTACACACATACATACACACTCTCATTTTCTGGCAGTGATGTAGGGTGGGGCCAGGGCCCCCAAAAATTTCACTATATTTTTTTGGGGGGAGCAAAATTTTACTATAAATAGGCCACTATGGTGGCAGCACTTTCCCACCCCCTGAACTTACTAGAGGCCAGGGCGAAGAGGCCACTGCGGGGATGGGTGCTGGCACCCTGAGCCTCGCCTGGGGGGCAGCAAATTTGGCTTATTTGGTGGCTGAAACCCACATCCTAGGCCCCACCCACTGGGTGGAGAATTTATCATATGCCCCAGGGGGCTGGAATTCACACTACACCGCTGTTTTCTGGCTTGTATGTTCTCCTGTATTGGTCCTTTTGATGCAGTTGTTGGGTCCTGATCACATAGGTGTGTCCATGCTCCCATGCATATGTGTGTGTGATATCTTTAGTGGATAAAAGCTGTGATAGAACATCTGTCTGTCCCACCAGAGCAGACTGGGGAGGCTCTCTAGTTGTTCCATCAGCCAGAGAGGTGCATCTCTCTGGCACTAGAAGGAGGGCCTTCTCTGTGTCTGCTCCAGCACTATGGAACCTCCTACCAACTGAGCTACGTCTCCAGATGGAGCTGCTGCCCATTAGGAAGAATCTAAAAACATGTCTTGCAGGGCAGGTATGGGGTGCGGGAAGTATAATGACCTCAGCTTGCTGGATAATATGAGCCCCTCTCTCCCTCTACTTTTTAATTAGTAAGATGTAGCATTTGGTGTGCTTCTAATCTTTTTTATATTTTAAATTTAAATTTTAACAGTTTTGAGGTTTTTAGGTAGTGTTTCTGTTTTATTGTCATGTTATTATTATTATTATTATTATTATTATTACTTGTAAACCGCCCTGAGTCGCTTCGGTGAGAAGGGCAGTGGGGAAATATGAACATATAAAATAAATAAATAGTTGAGCCTTACTTTCTTCAGGCTCATAACCTCAGGGCTGACACCTCTTTTAATGGTAGAATCCAACGACTCCTTACAATTCCACCCTGGAACCTTGTACGTTCTGTCTGAGTTGCACCCCTTATCTCCTTTCCTGGCTCTGACAATGCTCCAAGGATGAGCCATGGTAGAATTCACAACAGTGTGGTAAACAGGTGTAAGCAAGCACAGGTGGCATTAAGATACCACACCCAACTTTGGACTCAATGCTTCCAATTTCTGTTATCTCCAAGGTCTATCAAGGTCTTGTTACCAGGATCCAACCCTTAATACTGGCAAGTGGTTAACCTCTGAAGTTCAAAGGATGTGAACTTTCACTGAGGTATGTGGGTAATCTCTCCCTTGATGACTAACAAGGCCTCTAAAGGCGCTCTTCTCAATGACATAATGTCTCACAGGGAAATCTCAATGCAAAGCGGCATGGAAAAGTTTCATTTCTCTGGAAGACAAGCCCCTGTGACTAACGAAATCAAGGTGACACATTCTGGTGAACTGATTTCCATGATTAAAGCTTCCAAATCCATGACAAATTAAACATTCCTTGTGAACAACAATTTCAACCACTACAGGTATAGAAAACTTTACATCAGCCCAGGACAATCTCTTGTCCAGTCTATCCCTGATAGACTGGACAAGCTTTGCCTCTGGTTCAAGCTTTGCCTCTTCAGTAAACCTAGTTGGATATATTGGCAAAGTCATTGTCTCTCAGCCATGGTTCCTCATGTGAAACATAATATTGATCAGGTTTAAAGGTAAATATTTCCCTTGCTCGAAAGCCATTTGTATCCAACTCTAGGTTTCAGTGCTCATCTCTGTTTCAAAGCCAGAGAGCCAGCACTGTCTGCTTCTGCAGACATTTCTGTGGCCATGTG
Source organism: Furcifer pardalis (assembly GCA_030440675.1). Lineage (NCBI taxonomy): Eukaryota > Metazoa > Chordata > Lepidosauria > Squamata > Chamaeleonidae > Furcifer > Furcifer pardalis. Next base: position 5,667,076 of record CP126895.1, on the reverse strand, counting down.
GAAGGCATGACTAGACATTACAGGATTGTTAAAGAGAGTATCTTCAAATGAGTCATTTCAAAACACATTTGAAAAACTTATATAAATGGGGAGCATTCAAATTTTAAAAAATTAAAAATAATTTTCCAAATATGACTAGATGTCAGAAAGGTCTGTGTTGTGTTACAAATCTGAATTCTGTACAAAAAAAACCACACCAGGATCTAAAGAAATAAGTGTAGAACTGGAGATTTTTGCCTTTTCCTTTTTCAATTCAAAGATTTTTTTTAACTTTAAAAACATTTTATTCTGCATGTCTGGAAACTATCAACATTGCAAACAATTATAGAGTTCACGATATTGCACAAATAAATAATACTTAGCATAATCTCCAGCACAGTCATATTTCCTAAACAGAGATGGAGAGCAGCAGTAACCATTTGTATTGTCCTGTACAAGTCTTATATTCTAATTAAACAGGAGGTTATTTCCATGGCTAACACAGTCATTTATCTTAGTGGAGTATTATATAATATTTATTTTCTGACTGCCAGACCCTGCTCATGTGTATGCATATGTTTACTTGTGTGCAGTCTTAAATGATAGTCATCAGTCGGTTGACTTGCTTTGTCACTTGGCAATAGCAGAATAGGTCATTTGCGAAAGCTCAATAAATAAAACTTTTTTGTTTGCAATTGTCCCTAAAACAAGATAAAGATGACACTTCCCCTTCCCCTCTAGCTTTAATAAAAGGGCAATGAGCTGTATTATTAAAGATATAGGTCAAGCAAACCTGATGATTTCAATCCAGCAGAGTGCTTTAAGACTCCGTTGTCATGTTACTCAGATTGTTCTGTTGACTCCTAATTATTCCTCTTGGTTGCTCCACATTTTCATGTGATTTCTCACACACTTAATGTCAAAATTGATAAGCTGCTCTGTGTAAAAACACTACATTATTTTCTCACTTGTTATGTTAATACAGTGCAGAAACTGCAAGAATGCTTTAATCTGTCTGACAAGGATAATGTGATCTAGAAATGTAATAAACTTTGCATCCTACCAAGGTGTTCCTGCCCTGAAACATTCTGTAGAGATAGACATCTTAAATGCCACACACATACAAACTTTGTTTTCCTTATACATACATATCTCAGCACTTGAAAAGAAGAAACAACCAGATATAGAATATATTTCTACTACAAGTGTTTATGCTGGTAACATATAACCTGTTCCTCTTCCCCTTGGGTTGTACCATTTTGCAATACAAAGTACTGGCGATCTCATGAAATCATTGTCGTTAGCCACAACTTGATCAGAGTATACATTCCACCACCACCCTGCCCCAGGGCACCAGGAGGACTGGTTGTGGATGCCAGCTGGTTCTGGGCCGCCTTTGCCCTCTGATGCAATCAGGAAAGATGCCACTGGTGTGTATTTGTTTAAGGTGGATCCCAACATGCCATGAAGTGACCCACACACTATGATCTTAGAGTCATCTACTGTGGCACATATGAAATGAAACTTGCAGGATTTAGTACTGGGACTCCAATGGACTGCTGCAGCCTTGAGGATATGGACAAGGTATGCCTCCTCATTCAGTCCATCTGGCATGACCTCTTCCACCTCCATGGCCGTTGAGAGCCAAGAGTTCCTCCTCAGCTCATTTCAACCTGAGCAGAAGCTTCTTTAGGTCTTCCTCATTTTCTGCCATTTAGGGTAGTATCATCTGCATATCTCAAGTTGTTGATGTTTCTCCCAGCAGTGTTGATCCCAACTTGTGATTCTTCCAACCCTGCATTGTGCATTATGTGTTCTGTGTATAAGTTGAATAAGTTTTTCTGTATTTTGGTATAAAATCTTATAAAATTCTGCAAGTTTAGAGTTTGCTGTAAAATTCCATTCTTTTTCATTTTACTTTCCAAACCAACCACTATGTTTCAGATAGAGTTTGTATCCAATTACCTTTCTGTAATGTTTAACTCAAGCACCATTTTGGCAAATTTTCACATGAGAAGAATTTTAATACAAATAGTGCAAATTGCAATTGCATTAAGCAATTCTGAATACAGTTGTGTTCTTTTCTTTAAAAAAAACCAGGCTTCTATTTACAACTGTTCACAGAGCAGATGCTGAAAATATGATCAATTAAAAGAAATATGCATATGAAATATTTTGAAAGAAATGCCCAGAAATAATGAAATTATTTTAATAAAGTACTATAATGTTAAGAGCAAGGCATAAAAAACTGTTTAGTATCTAGAGATTCAAAACTGGCTGCTTAGTTGGAAATTTGCTTAATCTGTTCTCAGATTTGTTCCTTAGGCCATTTTGAAGTAAGGATGTGTACTGGTTTTGGATAAAAATGTCCAAACTTAGCAGGGATGTCTGCACATTTCTGGATCAGACACAGAGTGGTTCATGGTGCCTCCAGCAACTGTACAAATCTCTAAACTTTGGCCTGGTATTTTGGGAGCTAGAAATACCAAAAATTGTTTTTAAAAAGTTGATGCTAGTTGGCATAGCAAATAAAAAGAATAAGATTGAGAACTGTAACCCCAATGAAAGCCTGGAATGTCCAATCAATGATCCCGTTGGGATAGCTCAGACCAAACTCATTTAGCTGTATATTCCCATCCTGATGACTAAGCAGTCATTTCACATCCAGGAGTTAAAAAAGGAACATGCCATAGATTAGCAATGTTCTAGAATTTTCTTCTACTTTTCTTTTAGGCAGCTAATGACATTGAATCTTCATTACTCTTATGACTGATTTTATGTGTAAATCTGGGGTGGGCAACAGTTTCTTTTCATGTGAATTTTAATTATGTACAAATAAAAAATCCCCCCCTTGTTTTCTACCTCCATTTTTAAAATGGCTGCTTTTGCAGCTCAGAGTATGTTGGTCCTAATTAATAAAAATGAAATTATATAAAGCTGCCTTTTATTAAAAGTCTCCCTTGCTTAAAAGCCAGTTGTGTCCGATTCTCGGGTGGGCAGTGCTTATCTCCATTTATAGCCAGAGAGCCAGCGCTGTGTGTATCTGCAGATGTTTCCATGGTCATGTGGCAGACATGACTAGATCCTGGAGTGTATGGAATGCTGTTACCTTTCCCACCTTTTATTAGCTAACCATTAACCTGAGGTGGGTCAAGTGGTTAAGATGCTGATTGGAAGACAGAAGGTGAGCAGTTTGAGACCCAGTTACTGCATGAGTTTGAGCACCCGTCTCTGTCCCAGCTCCTGCCAACCTAGCAGTTTGAAAGCAAGAAATTGCAAGTAGATAAATAGGTACCATTTTGGTGGGAAGGTAAACAGTGTACAATGCACTCCGGTGTCTAGGCAAGCCTGCCACATGCTCACAGAAATGTCTGCAAAATGCAGACAGTGCTGGCTCTTCAGCTCTACACAGAGATGAGCACTGAACCCTAGGGTCAGATACGATTGGCTTTCCAGCAAGGGTGACCTTTAGCCTTATTAACCTAAGATGCTCAAATTTGTTTACATTTTTAAATTCTATTTAAAGGCAAGTTTTATTGAGCTAGCAACAGGGCTTTATTAAATGTAGTGCATATTGTAATTTTGTGTTGTTTGATCATAATGATGACAGTTGTGAATCACCCAGAGTGTTCACATAAGTGGGGTAGGTAAAGAAGTTGAAATAATGAATGAATAATAATAAATAATGGATACAGAGAATATATGGATATAAATCAAATCAGAGAGCACTCACATAGCCCCATTTTGAAATCAATTGACAAAACCATAAAGATCTTTAGATTTGAATATAACTTCATAATACAGTTAAAATTATACATCCAATAAAAATAGATCAAACAAAATGTATCTGGCCTCTACGTTTAGTTCTTTTTATGGTAAAACAATATAAAAAGGCAAGGGAATCCACTATAGAGAGAGAAATCACCATGTGAACTATAAAAAGGGAAATGCTGTAAGGACACAAAGAAAGCTTTGCTGAATCCATCCAAGAATATTTTTACCCCAGCATCCTTCTTCTTAAGCCATTATGATTACCAATATTAACAACATATAATTCCATCTGTACACTTAGAATGTTGCTGCAAAGACAGTGGTGGACAGGAAAAAATTCACTACCACACCGTAGGTGGAGCCTATGACATGGGTGGAGCCTACATCATGGGCGGAGCCTACATCATGGGGGATCTAGTCATGACTGCCATATGGCTCTAGTATACATCTGCAAACACAGGCAGCACTGGCTCGTTGGCTGTCAATGGAGATGAACACTGTACCCTAGAGTCAGATATGACTGGCTTTTGAGCAAGGGAGGCCTTGAACCACTTGCAGGGACAAAACCTGACAGGGTAGGGCAGGAAGGAGGGCGTGGCCACCCAATTTTGCTATCCCCCCACCCAAAGGCCACCCAATTTCACCACCACCCTGTCCAGAGGCCACCCAATTTTACTACCACCACACCTCCCAGGGTGTGTCAACGTGTTGCTGCCCACCACTGTGCAAAAACCAGGAAAATGATGAAAATTATTTGAAAAGTTTCTCTCCAGTCATCTTCTCCTAGGATGTCCTCAAATAGGGCATGAGGGAAATAGCTGTTGAATGTTGTTTATCATTAGTATATGGAATCTAGATTGCTTCTAAACTGAGAACTGCCATTTTAGCTATCTATTGTATGTAGCTTGTAGAGGTTTTGTTTGTGTTGTTGACAGTCTCACCAAAAGCAATCTTTTTAGACCTGTCTCCTGATTCCTGTGAGAAGAAATATGCCTTTGTTTGGGAATTCTCAGTTACTGTTCAGAGCTATAAGGTGCCCACAGAATTAATGAGCACGTTTGTAACATTCAAATGATTAAAATGGCTTAAGCAGAAATATGCATTTGCATGCTTCATTAAGAGAGAACATGTACACACAGGATATTTCACTTGAGACGTTTAGCTTGTTGGCAGAAGTTTAAATCCAAAAGTAAGATAGGACAGGAGGAAATAGAATAAACGACTATATGGGTACTGCTCAAGTGAATTTTACTTCTGTATCATCATTATACTGTAGGCTAGAGATGAACCAACAATCTTTACAAGATAGTTTATTTTATTATCTATACATTTTTTTTTCTCACCCAACCTAAGAGTTCAAATACAAGGAATTGCAAATAAATAAATTGGTACCACTTCAGTGGGAAGGTAGCAGTGTTTAACATGCTTTGGCATCTAGTCATGCCTCCCACATGATCACAGAAATATCTGCAGATGCAATCTGATGCAGATGCAATGTGCTGATGCAATTTGGCAGTAAACGAAATTGAGCACCGATACCTAGAGTTGGATATGACTGGCTTTCAGCAAGGGTGACCTTTAAAAAAATATATCTGCACATTTTTGGTGGTGACTAGGAATTTGGGATACTACCATGTTTCATTTTCTGTTTCATTTGAATACATAAACCTCCTGCTATTTTGGTCTCAAATATAATCAAAATTCTGAACTTTAGTAATCTTCTCAAAATCCAAAGAAAAACATCTTCCTACCCACATGAGCCAGAATCAGGAGGTGCCATTATTACCAGTATGAAATGCACCTTACTGTACTGCATGTCAAATAGTTATTTCAGATAAGGCAAAATACCCCTGGCGTCTAAATTTTCCAACTCTAATTATGGTCATTCTGAATTGTAAAACATGTTAGCCTATATTTAACTCCAGATTTGTGTAAAGCATTACTATTGACTCCAAGTCTTTGAAGTCAAGATCATTATAACATAAATGGTTTTTATCTGGGCATAAGACATTTATCTGTAAATTCAATGAGAAGCATCCAGAGAATTCCCCGGGTTTTTAAAATGGACCTACATACTTTATAAATGTGCCTCGTTACTTGAAAACCTACTGCTGCACTATTGAGATCTACAAATAACAAATTGGGAGCTGCTTATGGAGAGTGGGAGAAATTATGTTAGCATTATGTTCTACTCAGCAGGAAGAGTGTTGAGTGCATTTTTTAATGATTCACCAGTTCTACTTGACTGAGCTTGCACTCTGTAAATGGATCATATGATCACTGATCACAAGTTAAACAGCCTCCTTTATTTGCGTAGTATGAGCTGAGAGCCTGTTGTACAGTACTAGAGCCTCGTGTGCAGCTGTGTGTAAGACATGGCAAGGTTACATCCAACAGGCGGTAATTGGCTCTTGCCAGCAAGCCTTCTGCTGAAAGGCAGCACATGAGGTTGAATATTAAAGATGTAGATGACCGTGAAAGTTGGAAGTTTGAGGTGTGTGTTTAGCGGCTGCTAATGGCACATTTTTAACCCAAGGCAAAAATTAAAATTACTCTTTGCTACTGACCAAAGTCAAAGCAAAGCCTAAGAAGTTCAAAAGTGAAACAGCAATAATGATTCCAATTGAATTTTAACTTCTAAATTGCCAAACAATCTACCATTTTCAACGAAATGGCCCAACACACACACACACAAATCTTCCACCACAGTCAGAGAGCTAAATAAGGAAATTGCTTTCTGAAGGCAGAAACTCTACTTATTTAAGTACATTGTGTGAGGTAATGTAGATGAATGTACAAGATATTATGGACTCATGACTCCTGCTCGAAGAGCAGGTGGCAGTCGTGACCAGGAGGGCTTTTGCACAACTTCGTGTAATACACCAGTTATGCCCACTCCTAGACCGGGACTCCTTGCTCCTGATCACACATACTTTAGTCACCGCCAGACTTGATTATTATAATGCGGTCTACATGGGGCTGCCCTTGGTGAACATTTGGAGACTGCAACTGGTCCAGAATGCGGCTGCCTCAGTTGTGATGGGGTGTGGGCATTATGCTCACACCTCACCATTGCTGCGGGAGCTGCACTGGTTGCCAGTATGCCTCCGGGTGCAATTCAAGGCACTGTTTATTACCTTTAAACCCCTAGATGGTAGTGGCCCAGGATCACATCGCATTAAGGACATCTGTCCATCCCACCAGAACAGACCGGAGAGGTGCTTTGGTTTTACCATCAGCTAGAGAGGTGCACCTCTCTAGCACAAGGAGGAGGGCCTTCTTCGTGTCTGCTCCGGCCCTATGGAACCTCTTGCCAAGTGAGCTGCATCTCCAGACGGAGCTGCTGCCCTCTAGGAAGGAAGTCAAGACCTAGCTGGCAGGGCATGTGTGGGGTATGGACCAGACAATTGCCCCAGTCTGTTGGCTCATTTGATCCCTCTCTGTGTGTGTCTTGTTTTAGCTTTTTAATCTTTTAATCTTGATTTTATATTATGTTTTTATTGTGTTTTAGGTGTTGAGAGTTGTTTTAGGTGTTGAGAGTTTTGTTAGCTGTCCTGGGTCTTTTTGAGGAGGTCAACATAAAAGTTTGCTTAAATAAATAAAATAAATAAAGGCATGTTCTACATTTCTCTCTGACTTTATTATGTACCATTGGCGTCCCACCCCAAAATATATCACCTTTTGTATGTCTCTGTCACCTTAAGATTTTATATATTTTATATATTTTGCATCTGATAAAGTAGACTCTCAATCAGGAAAGTCTATCCAGTGGTGGCCAAACTTCACACTCCAGGTGTTCTTGAATCAGGTGTTTTTAACTTCTGGATAGTTAATATAGCCACAAAATGGTGAGACTGACATAGAGGAGCTCACACCCCATCATCAAACAAAAGAGAGGAAGCTTCATTGATTTCCATTACCTAATCCACCTTTTAAAACTAACTCCAGCACAGACAATAGAACGGCAGTTTTGTGGATTTCTGTTTTCCACTGGCAAAGGAAGCTGTATACCCAGACAAGATAGATGCAGCTTTGAATTCCCACTGGAGACTTTCATTTGTCTAAAAGTACAATCTTAATTAGCCAATACAGCTGAGGTGACATATAAACCAGTGGAAACTCTCCGGAATCAAAACCCTTCCAAGCCTGGGGATGCTGGGCATTTCTTTGGACTACCCTCATCCTGGCCAAACTTTGTGCTGCCAAAGTGGTGGTGAGACCAGGCTGATGGCCTTGGAACTGAATAACCCACAGCCTCTTCCTCTCATCTCCACTTGTGGGTCTTTTGCCATTTAATTTTAGACAGCCTAGCAGATGTGTACCAGCAAAACTAGGATCAGCCTGCACTTTCCCCACCCACTACAATCAGTGAATCTTTGACACTGGATTGTGCTACCTGATGAAAGACCAATGCTTTCTAGCTTATCCCTGCTAAATAAATCTATAGATGATAAAGATCCCCCCTTGCTCACAAGCCAGTCACACTTTAGGGTGTGATGCTCATTTCTGTTTACAGCCAAAGAGCCTACTACGCTATCTGCAGATATTTCTGTGGCCATGTGGCAAGCATGACTGCCGCTGAAGTGCACAGAAATGCTGTTTCCTTTCCTGCCAAAGTGGTATCTTTTTATCTACCATATTTGCCAGCATATAAGACAACTGGGCGTATAAGACAACCCCCCCACACACACACACACACATTTCCACTCAAAATATAGAGTTTGTTATATACTTGCTGTATAAGACTACCTCTTCTTCCGCACACCTTCCACACACCAAATAAAACGTAAAAGAACATCAGATTTGATTTCAACATGTTAATTTATATTCAAATGCTTATGACATGCAGAAAAACTGTCACAAGGCTGTATGTTATCAAACATGTACAGTAAACATAAAACAGTGCAAGTGCAAAGTGGTACTTATTTATCTACCATATATACATGATTATAACCCGACCCAAATATAACCCGAGGTACCTAATTTTGACCTTGAAACCCAGGAAAATAGATTGACCTGAGTATAAGCCAAGAGTGGGAATGTAGCAACTACTAGTGAGTTTCAGTAATTAAAATACAGTAATATTAATTGTTTTATTGATTTTTTAGAACTGTACTTGTACCACCCACCAGTGGTGGCACTGCAGGTAAAGAGGGTGGGCAGGTCAATTGCACTGAGGCAGGAAGTGTTGCTCTAGCCCAGCCTCTTGCTTCCCCTGCAAAAAAAAGAAGCATGGCTTTTTCCTCCATCTTGGGCACAGCAGAGAGATAAGGGCAGAAGGTACCAGTAAGTGAAACCCTTTCTTTTTCCCCTGCCAGTTTGAAAGTGAGACACAATTGTAATGTAGAGCTTCTTTCTTCATCTGGATGGCATGTAGAATGAGGTGGGCGAGGATCGGGAGGCCACTATGGGCAGCTATGTCTATCCCAAATGAAGTGCACGTGGCATAAAAGACACCCCCCCCCCCGCTTGGAGGGATGTTTTTCAGGGGGGGAAGTCGTCTTATACACCAGCAAATATAGTACTTGCAACTTCTTGCTTTCGAACTGCTAGGTTGGCAGAAGCTGGGACAGATGACAGGAACTCACTCCATTGTGCTGCACTCAAGTCTCGAACTGCTGAACATGCCAAACCTCTTGTTATCAAGCTCATTGTTTTAACCACTAAGCCACCAACTAATATTTAGCATCATTATGACCAGATGAGACTTAGCTCAGAAGTACAAACACAGCCCTATAACCAGAAGGCTTATAAAGGAGGAAATCAGGTAATTTCAATTCAGTTGACATTTTAAAAATAATTTTAGCTTTAATTTATTTGTTGTTTCCTGCTACTGTCTATGACACGGGTTCTCAACCTATGGCCCATTGGCTGGATCTGGACCATGGCACTATATCATCTGGCCCTTGACCTCACTCCAGCCATGGCCATGGATGCATTTACAACAGCCATGGACACATATTGCAGCATCGTTTATGACAGGGGAAGCCACCAGTCTGCCCCCTCAACTGTCTGAGGGAGCGTGACCCAGCTCCTGACTTATAAAGGTTGAGAACCCCTGGTCTATGGAAACAACTCCTTCTCATATCATTGCTTTATAAACTGCAGATGATAGAAATAATTGTTCAGTAGCTCTGCAGATGATAGAAATAATTGTTCTGTAGCTCTGCAGGGTGGCCCAAGATGAGATGGCTGGATGGTATTGTAGAAACAATGGGTGCACAGCTGAGCGAGTTGAGGGGGATGGTGGAGGACAGGAGTGCCTGGCGGACAGTGGTCCATGGGGTCATCGCAAAGGGTCGGAATCGATTGTGCGACTGAACAACAACAACAAAAAGCTCTCAGTTACTCTCAGTAGCCAAAATCTTGTTGCTTAATTTAGTAAATTACACTGGCGCAGGCCCACTGAATCAATGAGGGTTTGGTGAGTCATATCTTCTGCAGGTCCCACATATTCAAATAGGCTTACTCTAATTGTGACTTACGTAAGCATGGTAAGTTGTAATTAAAGTAGACCCATTTGAATAGAAAACCTTACCAAAAATGTGATTTGTAATGGAGGTCACTGGCCAAGCATTCATTGATTCAATAGGCCTACTCTAGGGCAATTTACTATGCCACAGAACAGAATTTTGGACAATATCTTTGGTGATGTCCAATAAAACTGAAAAATGATTATCATTACCGTGTATACTTGAGTATAAGCCGACCCGAATATAAGCCTAGGTATCTAATTTTGAAGCCCCAGGAACACGGCGGCCAACTGTCCCGCATTCTGTGCGGCAATCTCATTTAGGGAGGGGGAATTTCGACTTACCCTTGTTTCGAAAATGGTACCGGACCTCCCCCGCTGCGTCACAGAAGCACCGGTTTCCTCTCCGACCAGCAGGCAGTTAAAGAGAAACGGAGCCGAAAAGGCTCCAATAAACTGCGCATGCGCAGAAACCCAATCTGGCGCCAAACTGGGTTTCTGCGCAGGCGCAGTTTATTGGAGCCTTTTCGGCTCCGTTTCTCTTTAACTGCCTGCCGGTCGGAGTGGAAACCGGTGCTTCCGTGACACAATGGGGGAGGTCCGGTACCATTTTCGAAACAAGGGTAAGTCGAAATTCCCCCTCCCTAAATGAGATTGCCGCACAGAATGCGGGATAGTTGGCCGCCCTACCCAGGAAAATAGATTGACTCGAGTATAAGCCAAGCATGGGAAATGCCGCAGTTGCTAGTGAGTTTCAATAATCAAAATACATGAAAATAGGGTAAAATTAATTAATTTTTGGTGTATTTCAATCCGATGCAGTCTTGAGACCCTCTTGGCCATTGACTCGAGTATAAGCCATTTCCCCTTTTGGGGGCTCATTTTTGGGACTGAAAAATTAGGCTTATACTTGAGAATATACAGTATACAGTGCAGGGATAGTGTAAGTAGCAAAAGCAGGTATTACAGGGCTGTAGTATCTATCTGCCTGATGGAAGATGAACTTGCAATATGAAAAAACAGAAGAGTATAAAAATGTTAAGTAACCAACTGTGATCAGAAATTAAGGGTTGCAATACTTTTCTCAGGAAGTGCAGATACAGTGTCTCTCTTATGCAAGGGAAAACAGTTATGAAAAGGTACATTAGCAGCAGCCATCCTCATAAGGTCATAATGGCCATTTGCTCTTTCAGGCATGTTATATCACCATGAGGCCACCTTATCTGATGTGACCCATCAGCATTAAGTTACAGTGACCAGCCTTCTTCACTCAGTACTAGGATGAAACGACAGCCTATGCTGCTACTGCTAGCAAACAGCATAAACCTGAGCCTGCAGTATCTACCGTAGTCTATTTTCTTCAAACAAACAGCTTCAATAGTAAGTCAGAATGCCGAGCAGGGGTGTAGGGTGGGGTAGGGGCCAGAGGGGTGGCCCACCCCAGATGGCAATTTTGGGGCTATGGGTGTTCTAGGACTACAAGGGGCAGAACATTTGGCTTATGCCCCGGGTGGCTGAATTCAACACTACACTACTGATGGCGAGCCCTTCTTGCTCAAGCAGGCTGGTTCGATGTAGGGTCAAAAGGACTAATCTCTCTTCTTAGGACAAGATCTAACAGCTTGAAGTTGCAACAGCCACTCTGTCCCTCTCAAGCAGACCGTAGCACCATCCAGGCACCAACAGATAAGAAGAAGAGACCATGCACAAAGTGTTATTTGCTATGTTCATTTCATCCACTGCACTAGAAAAAGAAGGAAGCCATTTTAAAAGTCAGATAGCAACTTGTCTCTTTCGCCCGTGAGAGTTGCTGCAACAAAAAGAATCAAAATGAATATCCAGTTGTGTGTGACTGCTGTGGAATGTAATACATAACTATACACAAAGCACTGATAATCCCATTCCTCTAATAGAGGCAGTCAACCAATTTGGATGGCTAGTTTAAGTCAGCATCACATGAATTCTGTCCTTATTGCCTCTTCAGTTTCACAAACATCTTAATATTACAAAATCACAAGCTCTAATGAAATAAAAAAGGAATATCAGAAAACAAAACAAACAAAAATAAAACAAACATAAACAAAAATAAAAACAAATTAAAAATCACGACTACTATTCCAAAAAATAAAAAAGGAAAAGTGAGTAAGATTCTTCCTGCCATGTGACACACAAGATAAAGGAGCACCATAGGGTCAAGAACAGGAAACCCAGGCTGATCTAGGCATATTCTGTAGTCGGGAAAGTTTAGTGAAATATCTGACTGATTTTCTTTCAGGTTTCTGTATTCTACTCAACTGTTTATTCTGTACCTTCATCTATTCTGTCTTTGCGCTGTCAGATCTTTAAATATTTTATCTTCCCAAGCAGTGGTGGCAAACCTATGGCATGCATGCCAGACCTGGCATTCCCAGCCCTCTGTATTGGCACATGCGCTGCCATCCCAGCACAGAGTTTGCCCACCCTCTGCCCCGCAGCCCAACAGGAGCACTTCCTCCCTCCCTCCAACACAGTTTATCCCGCCCCTCTTTCCAGAAGCCCAATGGGAGTGCTTGCTCCCTCCCCCCAGCACAGCATTTGCCCCACCCCTCTGTTTGGGCACTCAGTCTCTAAAAGGTTTGCCATCACTGTCCTATAGTCAGACCTCTAGATTTTTCTCTGCTTGTACAGGCCTTCTTTCATAAGACCTATGAGACAATTTCATTCCATCCAGACATGCATCCCTACTCAAAGAATCTTCTGTTGCTGACAACCACTGGTAGGTGCATCTCTGTCACAAAATTAATACATTACAGTATCAGTTAATGAGGTCATCTGTGATCATTTTACAGAAATCTAAAAAAATTAGCATAATTGATGTAAATATTAAGAAACATCAGTTGCTCAGAAAATATGCATCCTTGACACTAAATGAAATGCAATAAATCTACATGAGTATATAAAAAAATCTTTATAATTTAAAATCTAAATGAAGTTTTAGCTAAGTAGAAAGAAAGGCAGGAAAAACAACATCTGTATCGGTGTTAATTTATTAAGCCATTCAAGGATTAGATTAACAATTTGATTTGAAAAGGGAATAAAATAAAATTGGATGAAGGGTGGTTGTTGTTTTGACACTTTAGTGCAATCTGCTGTAGGTTTTGCTCACAAGTGTGTCCAGCTGTGTTCAGAGGGCTCACTCACAGGTATGTCTGCAGAGAATTACACCCTTTGACCCTGTTGATCAACTGCAAAGGCATACAATAATGGTTACTGGGGCAAGATAGTTTGTCCTTATCTTTTAGGAAGTGTCTGTATAAATTCAATGTATATCCAACTGTGCGTATTTGCCATTGCTTTCAACAAGATGCCCTTTGCTTCCATTCTCACACCTCAGAATAAAAGCATAAAATTTATGTGACATAAGTAAATTACAGTCACAGTGTTATTGACATTTACAAACCTCTGCCATAAGAACATTCAGAATGTTCAGCTTATTGTAGGTCTCTTTGAACATGAAACCAATAACAAGGTTTTCTCAATGGCTCATTGTAGAAGTAGCCTCAGTTTCTATTTAGTCCTAACTAGCATTGGCTAATCCATACAGTGTGGAATGACTCTTCAAACTTTATATTGAATAGCTCTAAGACTAATGATCAAAAGTTACCAGACCCTCTAAAATCTCCAAGTAAAAGAAAGACTAAGGATAATTTGGATATGTAAAAAAAAATATTACGGGTGGCAGAAATAGCAACAAAGTCCTATTGAAGAATTACATCAGCATATCTGTAATTGCATAAATTGTGGAGGAGCAAATTGTTGCTAATTAATGAATTGTGTATATTTCTGGTTGTGGGCCAACTGCATGACTTGGCCTTCAACCAGGAATTTATGTGGCTGCTCATTAAACAGTAGCTATTTGCTACCACAATTTACACAACTACATTTAGGTAAAGGTAAAGGTTGCTCTTGCTCGAAAGCAAGTTGTATCTGACTCTAGGGTTCAGTGCTCATCTCTGCTTACAGCCAAAGAGCCAACATATTCTGCAGCTGCAGATGTTTCTGTGTACATGTGGCAGGCATGCCTCAACACCAGAGTGCATGGAATGCTGTTTACCTTTCCTGCAGTGGTAGGATTCAATTTTTTTCACTGCCTACTCTGTGGGCCTGGTATGGTGGGCATGGCCACTTGGATGGGCGGGGCCAGCCAGAATTTCTGCTACCGATTCTGGCAAACTGGTGCGAACCTTCTGATGCCCACCACTAGTTTTGAAACTTGAAAATATTGCAAAACTTCTTTCCCTACATCTTTTGGCTAGTCACCACCTCTAGACTGACCTACCTCACAAACATTTTCACAATAAAGTTTCTACAACTACCTCACCCTAACCCTTACACAAATTCTCACAAAAATTTGCATTTCCTTATCCTTGCCTGCAATCCTCATCATAACCCAAACTCTTGCTTGCAAAGATAAGCCATAATTCACATTTCCGTCCAGAAATATTTACCATACAATGCACTGTAAAAAATTACAGGCCCATACTACAGTGTGCACAGTTCATCTTACATCACATCTGTCCATACTTTTTTTAGTATTCCAAAGAGTTTGTGAGGGACATTTGGGACTGTGATTATATGAATAGGAATATTCTAATGTGTCTTGATCTCTACCCTCTTGTTTTCAGACCTTCCTGTTTTGATTAGGTGGCCCAAGACATTTTCCTATGTTTGGTTGGCCACAACCAAAACCCCATTTTAACTTTGCTGTTCCATGTAAGGAGTTGGTAGGGTTGTTGAGAAGTCCTCATCCCATCTTTGACCCATTGCATAAGCCCTATTTCGGTACTGTACTCACAAATATATTACATCAATATGGGAGCTTCATTCTCCTCCATGATCATTTCTGGCAAATTCCAATACGCCTAAAAAAGAGAGTCTCTGCTATGTGTGGAGGCTGCCACTGTGAATTGGAAGCCTGGAAACACAGGATTCTGACTCATATGGATTGCCTTCACAGATACTGAAGTCTACCCGTTTCAGACTGTCGCACTCTATTCACAGGAGAGTGACAGACACATGAACAGAAGGGGTGGGCCAGACGTATCCAGTTATAAGCTGATACAACACATTTTTAATTCACTGAGTAGGACTACATTGTTTGGAAGATGTGAAGAAGCCTTTTTAAGCTTCTTACGAATATTTTCAGCTATATCTAGACATGCAGCAGATGTAGTAGGGACCATCTATGACTTGATCTCTCTCTCTCTCTCTCTCTCTCTCTCTCTCTCTCTCTCTCTCTGTGTGTGTGTGTTTATAGTGATTACCTTTTTAAATTATTGTACTGTAAATGTTAGTTTGAGTTGCTAGAATGACCACATAACAGAACAATATTACTATATGCCGAACTGCTGAGGGCAAGTGGAGGTGATTCTTGAATAAACATTCACACCCGTTTTTAAAACAACCACAAGAGAGTAACCAATGGATATGGGCTGCATTTTCATACTTCCAAAATGTTCACAAAATGTACTTTTCTTCCTTCTGCTTATCCTAAGGAGTTAATATGAAAGGGTATGATGGGGAGGCAAAGCTTTGCTCAATATGTCTTTAATTTTCAAGATTATCAACATCACTATAACATAAATAGAAATACTCCAATAATTTATCTCTCAGTTCATTCCTCCCTAGTTTGAGGATTTATTATCTTTTGGCAACTCTCCTTGTGTGAAATATTACTAACTTGGGAGGAGGTGAATTTGTGTGGTCCTAACATTTTGCTCTCCCTCTTCCATATTATTTTCTCCCTGTTCCCTCAACAATCACAAATTATTCAGGAGCAACCAGAAAATAATGTATCAGCAAAAGACAATACATGATCATACAACAATCAATACAGGTTTAAGTGCAGCTCGTAAACAATATATGTGCAATCATAAACCATAGCAAGCAAAAAGATGGTACAAAAATGGAAGAAAGAACCCTTCTTTCTGACACCAAAATGCAATCCATTTTCCCACCTTACAAGAAGGCTACAAAGTTTAAGGGACCACCTAGAAACAGGAAGGATGAGCAATATTTCTCCCACTTTTCTATTGCTTCTTCCTTCGCTGTATTCTTCTCCTTCCTTCCAGTCATTCTTCTCAATTTCTAGTTTTAAAAGTAAAATGTCAGGAAATAACTTGAATGTACACACATATGATTTTTTCATAGATGTTGCATGTCTCTGCCCCTCTACATTGCCAACATGATCACAGCTCCTGATTACCTCCAAAAGTCATGTCCATATGATTATGGTCTTTTTCACATGAAAACATCCTTTTTTTTAACAAGATAAGTTTAGAACTGCGCAGCAGTGTGTCATCATGGTTTATTTGCACATTTTATATCCTATTTTCACCCAAATATTTGGACTCAAGACAGGCCGCAATGTTTAAAAAAGAATAAAAAATGAAAATTTCTCCTCCTCCTGGAAAAATATGGTTTGTGAACAATCAGTTTCACGTTTCCTTGTGCAGCCACAACTACATTAGATATACTGTCACACTAATTATGGATACCTCTGTAATGTTCAACTCAAGAAAAAGCTATCAACTTTGGGGGTTTTCCCTTGATTGGAATGTCTATGTCAGGGGTCAGCAAACTTGGCTCTCCAGGTGTTCTTGGAATTCAATTATCAGAAGCTGATAATTGATCAAGGCTTCTGAGAATTGAAGTCCAAAAACATCTGGAGAGCCAGGTTTGCTGTTCCTTGGTCTATGTGAATGGTATTACACTGGTACCTCAGATAACGTTATGACTTGGTTCCACAAGTCATAACGTTATCCAGTTTTTAACATTGTGTGATGCACTGATTGCACAACATTTTTTAAAAAAAGCCCTGTTCCCTTTCTGAAGAGGAAAGGAAACTGGGCTTGGGGAGGGAAAGTGCCTCGAACAGCCCTTTGCTTGCGATGGGAACAAGGCTTCCCTCACTGCAAAGAGCTAGCGAAGAGCCATTCAAGCCTCGAATAGTCCTTTGCTTGGGAAGGGAATGAGGCTCCTTTCAGAAGCAAAGGGCTATTTGAGACTGGAATAGTCCTTTGCCTGCAAAGGGAAAGAGGCACCCTTCACAAGCAAAGAGCTATTCCAGCCTCGGCTATTCCAGCCTTGAAGAGCCCTTTGTTTGCAAAGGGAAGAGGCTTCCCTCCAAAGCAAAGAGCTAGCAAAGAGCTATTCCAGCTTGAATAGTCCTTTGCTTGGGAAGGGAACGAAGCTCCTCTCACAAGCAAAGAGATATTCTAGCCTTGAATAGTCCTTTGCCTCTGAAAGGAGCCTCGTTCCCTTCCCAAGCAAAGGCCTATTTGAGGGTGGAAAAGCCCTTTGCTAGCTCTTTGCTTGTGAGGGAAGCCTCTTTCCCTTTGCAAATAAAGGGCTATTGGAGGATGGAGTAGCTCTTTGCTTGCAAGGGGAGCTTCATTCCCTTCACAAGCAAAGATAACATTGGGGAATTTGAAGCAAACATTTGTATCGAACCACATTATCTTAACATTGTGCAATGCAAATTTTTGCCTCAAATTCCCCAATGTTATCCGATTTTAACGTTATCCGATGTAAACGTTATCCGAGGTACCACTGTCTTCTCTTTGTGAATGAAGACCATCTAAACTGCTGCTATTGATGTTCTCAACACTCAGGCTATCCTTTGCTATGTAAAATTTGGCATCCTTTTTCTGCTTATAATGTGGGCATGATATTGCACAGCAATATTGGGCCATTTCCTAGAGTTATAAATCATGGATACAGAAACACAATATCTCATATGCATAGAGGGTTTTAAAACAAATTTATTTAAATAAGGGTATAATTCCAAATATATTTATTTGAAACATACCTACATCTTCATGTTTTTAAAAAGATACTATTTAAGAGAAAATGACCTAAAGCCAATTGTTAGTTCTAACAATTGCTCTCTTTGGAGGAATTGCTGAGTGGTAAGTAAAGTCTTTTGTGAATCCCATTGATCCCTAAAGGATTTAGCTCTAGTTGGGACTGGCCACTGAATGTAGGCCATCACTTTTGCACACTAAGTATCACTTTGTATGATAACATTACTCTATAAACATTTAAAGTAGAAAATGTATCTTTACTTGCAGTTAGCCACTTTAGTTACAAACAGAAGAAAACAGGGGAATGGAGTCTCCAGCACATGCTTGTTGTTTTAGGGAGGTCAGAGAAAGAAGAGAGACTATCAAAAAAACAATGGATGAAGAACTGGAAAGAGCAGGTAGGGGCTTACTTCAAATGCCAGAGGTCATGAAAATGAACTTTACAAATTAAGTTAGCCGTGAAAGGCATTCACATTAAGCTGCAAAACCTCAATGTCAGTGAATACAAGCTTGTGATTACCCCAACAGTTATGTGACATCGAATCACTGTCAAGTTCTGGAGACCCCATGAATGAGTGACTTTCAGAATGTCCTGTCCCCAACAGCCATGTTCAAATCTTGAAAACTCAAGGTTATAGTCCTCTTTATGGAATAAATCCATCTCATATTGACCTTCCTGCTACCTTAAATATCTCTTCTGTACCTCCATCCTTTCGAGCAAGGGGATCCTTTACCTCGATCCTATATATTTCCAGAGTAATCAATGCTCAGCACCTCAAATGCAGTGTTTCAGAAAGTGCTGGAAAAGAACTCCAACCTAGACCTAAAGACCGTTTGCCTCTGCCACCATGTACATCACAGAGTTTATATATATATTCCAAACAATTCAATGGTTTATGTTGTTTTCTGTGCAATTGCAAAGCAGATAATTTATGAAAATGCTTCTCACCCACCCACGTCACAAAACAAAAGCCACCTGAAGACATTGAGTTTTCTAATATGTGTCATGATGTGTTTGAATTGTCTGTTGTCAATCTTTCGTATGGGAAGTGCTAGCAATTAGAAGTGTTGCTACCTGATCCAGAATGCCTTGAAGTGAGAAAGACTTTCCCCTCTTGACATTTGACATGTAACTGAGCCGGGAAATGCAGCCGAAGCCTATTCAAAGACAGGAGGCTCCAGTAAAAGCTGTTTTGAAATGCCCCACTGCTTTTCATAAGTGAGCACATAAGGCTCTAAGAGCATCCGTGAGCTCAGTCTTTTTGGCCTTCCAACCAGGGGAAAGGACTTGTGAAGGTGAATGGTTTCCAGACAAAGAGGTTATAAAAGAGACAAAACCAGGATAAAAATTAAATAAAAAGTAGCTGTCTTAAGCTGTAATTGCACTTCTGTGCTGAGCATGCTTTCGGATATATAAATGTGATTTACCATCAGCTTGCAACTACAAATCAGGTCTTAAGAAACACTTGTGCTATGAAATTGTTTAATCTCATCAAGCTCTGCTTTCAGAGCAAGCCATAAATCACAAAGTCTTTGTTATCATAGACCTCCATGAGCGCCTCTCAGGCAGGCAATGGATCGTGGGTATATATAATCCTGACTGCACAAACAGTGGGGTCGTTGCAAGCTGAAATACTTTCATAATAGCCACTGTGCAGCTGGTGGAACACAAGCCTATGATGGATATCTCATTTCCTACAGTCGGCATCTATTTCGAGCAAATTATTACCACATAAATTTCTTGTCAACAGAAACGGCCAATTAATTAAGTTAAAAATTTACTCGTGATCACATCTACAAACCAAATAGAACTGCGAGGCAATTTTCCAGTTACTGAATATACTGCAGGTCAGTTTAATGAATAATTTTTAACTTTGTCATAAACTCAAAGACAGGCTAATATCTTGAGGAACCTGAATGGAAAGCAGCTGCTGACAGATTTACGCAAAATATATTTATGCAGATTCCAGTTGGTGACATCTGGGGACAGAAATAAAGTATATACAAATTACAGCAGCATTTTTAGAGAGCTGTACAATATCAGAATAACCAACCAAGTTTCCCCTCAAAATGATTGCATTTAAGGGTCAAAACTGCTTCAAAAAGAAGCTCGACCTTTTCCTCTGAGTAAAGAAAAAGCCAAAATTGCATTAAACATCTAAGTTACTCCATAATTCACTGCAGAACCTGAGAATTATATGTAAAATGTTGTTGGTTAGGCTTATGCAGAACATTTACTTAACTTTCAAGCACCGAATAAGCCATTTTTCCATTCATAGTTATCACATGCAAATATTATTACATAGCAGTTTCTGGTAACAGGAGGAGGAGGAGGGATAATTTGCAATGCTTTGTTTCTTCAGGAATAAAGGAATGGACTTTTGCTTTCTATAATTAAGGTTTTTAAGCATTTCTGAGACTTTAGGTTATTATAGACATAAAACTGGCTTGCATGATAACAGGCCTCATTTGAGAACACTTCATAATTTTTATTTTAATCTTTTCTCAGAGTGAAAGTACACACATATCTCTCTCACACAAGCAATATGATAATGCACTCAGGAAAAAGCTAATGGAACAAGGAGACTCTCACCTCCAGGTCAATGGTTCACATTTTCCTGGGTAGCTACTGACACAAACAATTGCTCTCAGAAGCCCCCCCCCCCACTCCTTTTGTGTTTTATTTTATTTACAAAGATAGCTAAACACAAATTATAGGAACATCTGAACTGTGCCACTCAGGAAGTTTTCAACATGTAATCCATCTCCAGGATTGAATCGTTCGATTTATCCTTTTGTTCTATAAAGATCACCCAATGGGCACTCGGATAATGCAACGATCGAATAAAAATGCCAATGACTAAAAGTTCGCGTTGTAAATTATTACAGTTGGAAAGGGCCAGACATGGCAGAAGTACTGCAGAGGGAGAGATGGGACTGGATGAAGATTCACCCACCCCCACCACCACAAGTGTTTTATGAAAATACAATGCCAGGGAGGAGACAGACATGGCTGCATGATCAAAGATGGCAAGAATACTTTATGCTATGTAGATTATACACAACTGAGAGAGCAGCACATTTATGAGACTAGGGAAAGTATTTCCAGCCTACCAAACTGTAGTAAAGTTTCTCTAAGATGTGAGTTGGCTCATGGTGAAGTTTGACATGAAGGCACCCCAGATTCGCTCAAATCCCATATTCTCCCTCACAGTAAAGGCTGTAACAGAGATTACATTATACTTCTCACACAGTGTATTATTCAGTTTGATTTCACTTTAAAAACAATAAAACCTAGTGGCAGGGTTGTTAAGCCAAAATTCTGCTCACAACCTGAGTTCAGTCCCAATGGGCTCAAGGCTGGCTCAGCCTTCCATCCATCTTAAGCTGATACAATGAATACCTAGTGCAGGGATTCTCAACCTGTGGCTCGTGGGCCAGATGTGATCCAATGCCCCATTTCATGTGGCCCACCACCACCACACCGGGAAGTGCCATGTGGTGAAGGAAGGGCAAAATGGCCATCTGGAAAATTAGTTTAATGATAAAGTTCTACTCACCAAAAATACCTAGAATGAATTTATTTGTGTAGATTAATTTATAGTATTAGGACGTGACAACTTCTATATATTTTGTATTGTTTCCAAAGTTGTTACAAATGTAACCTTAAATCCGGGTACACAACTAGCTTGAATATGTGATTGTATGAGAATATGTCTGCCAAAATAATACTTTTCTTTCGTTACTGCTGAATTGGTGTGGCTTATGTAATTTTTTTCTACTTCAATTGACAGTAAATGAGTTATGCATGCTTAGGTAACATTCGATAAAAGAGTTACAGCTCTCTATTACAGAGTATATTTGCTGTTTTGCTTTTGAAATACTAATTTTGCAATCCTATACCCGTTTATTAATAGGAATAAGCTCCAAAGACGTCAATATTTGTACTTCTAAGGCAGTGCCAATAGAGAATGATGAGATTATAAAATGTAAGGTTTTTTCCATTTCTTATTTGTTCATCAAGTTTTTGCATCTCTTTTAGATTTTGTAAAATTTACATGAATGTTATACTGATATGTTTTAATAATTTTTTAATTACATGAAAATAATTGAGCATTTTTACACAGATTTTCAAAACTTTCATTTTTCTACAGAATACCACTTACCCTATGCATTTTCCAAACAGATTTCCTTAATGTGAAACATTTGCCTATAATATATTCACCAGTTGTGCATCTATCTGCACAATTTCCATTATTACATACATTTCTTGTTTACTTTTTTAAACTGAAGAATTGCATTAGGAAAATTGGGAAGACTGCAAGCTGAAGATGATAACTGTTCATCTACTGGTTCAATAATGTAAGACTGGGCAGTTTAGCTTAAAATGAAGGCCCCCACCCAAAAAAAGAAGTCTATTCTATCCCAAACTGCAAGGCATTTATACCTGTGGCTTTTAGTCTGATATGAAATCAAACATGGTCAAGCCCTGCTAAATATAGTAAATTTTTCTCTGCATACCTAAGGCCAATGTAAGATGATACTGCATTACATAAATTACTCTGCAGTGTGTTTGTTTGATTTTTAACCTTGAAAGGGTCTAAAGAAAAACAATGAAAGAAAGGAGGGGAAGAATTACAGGAGAAACCCCTTTGTAAATTTCATGAATATGCCAAATAGAAAATGTGTGTATGGCAATATCACACCTTTGATGTTATTAAAATAAGGTTAGTTTTGATAAATATTGCATACCTTCTATCTCCTGATTTTTGTTTCTGGAGAAAAAAGCTGTGTGATCATCTAGAAAAAGCTGTGTGCTCATCTTATACCTGAGAGTGGAGAGATACATAGGCTGATGTGGGAGGAAAGAAGCTTCTACTTTTGGTCCTTTAAATAGAATTTTCCTATTCTTTCTTTTCATAAGGACCACAGAGATACTATTCTAGATTCTCTCCCATGCACTGGCATTTTTTAATATATATATAGGCATGTAAGACCAGGAATAATGTCTTATCTGGTTTGAACCTAGCTATACATTTTGTTATCTGCTGGTGCATAATTTCAGACAGTTGTTTTTACAAGTCCAGAATAGAAAAAAACCAGCCATAGTGGGATCTGGGATGAAAAATAGTTGCATAAAACCATCTGAAGTCATATACAATCATAAAATAAAATATTGTGACATTAAAAAAAACTATTTCAAATGTACCAAAAGCTCTTCGTTCTCTCCAGAAGGTTTTGCTCCCTCTCTCTCTGAATAACATTCCTTTGGAGTGGTGAAAGCAACATATACTGTATGTGCTCAACCCTTACCCTTCCATGTTGAGAAAAATGGATGTGAGAAAGAACTGGCCACAGAAGTAAAGGGAGTGACGATTGAATCCTTGTAAGATAACAGCATTCAAGAGTGACTAATTAAGGTGATGGTAAAATGTTGGGGGGGGGGAACACTCTCTGAATCCGACTCTACTGGATAATTTCTGGTCATTTTCCTGTATTTTAGTCTCACTTCACAACTCCAGAAGTTTCTACATGAGACAGATTATTTATTTAAAATCCTCTCCCTGCCTTGAAGAGAGAATCAGGTCAAGAGTGTGACCACCTATGTCCATGGATCTACTGAAATGCTGGGTCAGGCATAGACTCCATGGCCTTCGCAGCCACACCAGACAAATTTGTCTCAGCACTGATGTTGAAGTCCTCCAGAAGCAACAGTCATGGGGACCTGGACACTGTTGCAGAGACAAAGTCTGCCAGATTCAGGAGGGAGAGCACTAGGACTAGGTCATAGGAAGAGTAACACATCAGCGCTATATCCTGCATCTGTCCCTAGAACCAACTGCTACATGGACAACTGCATGTCTTACATTCCAGATCTGGGCCCACCAAACCAGAAAGTCTCCTAACCTTGATGGAATCTATAAGAAAATGGCAATACCTCCCACCTTTCAGATCTACCCTGATGCATGATGGAATAACAGGGTGGGGCAAGACAAGGAGAGGGAGGGTGGATATACATGCCAGGTCAAGCCTTTCTCAGTTATACATGTCAGGCTAGTCCTTTCATCCAGGATAAGCTGATCTTTATTTTGGATCTACCTGGCATTCAGAAAGGGAAAGGTGTGGAGGTAAAGTGTAGGGTACATTACTTTGTACAGTGTAGTAGCAGTAGCAGTAGTAGTACCAGTAGCAGTAGTAGTAGTATTTCAACTTGTATGCTGCCCCACTCTCAATGCGACTCTGGGCGTCTAACAAAGAGAAAGAGTATCTTTCTAACAAAAAGAGCGTCTTTGAGGGTATAGTTCATTGCTTTGGGGTACTCCTGGGCCGAGTTCTTACAGTAGACACTCGGGCTTTGGTGAATGGCCAGGAATGTGATTACAAAATCAAAGACTAATACATGAGCTGTAAAAATGTTTGATCTGACCACAATGCATCAGTTACCTCCCGTTTCTATAATACTCTTCCTGTAGCTGTCTTTTAAAAGTGTTCTAAAACTTCTACATGTATTCAATGGTCATCCCTGGAATGTTCACCAGGACTGGTTACAGAAAGAACAAAAGTTCTTTGCTACAAAAATTTCAGTGGCTATCAATCTGTTTCATTGCACAATTCAAAGAGCTTGTTATGACAGGTGTGTTGAGTAAGAACTCAAAATAATGGATCCTTGATGGCTTTCCCTAGGCCAGGGGTCTGCAAACTTGGCTCTCCAGGTGTTCTTGGACTTCAATTCCCAGAAGCCCAAGTCAGCACTCCTGCTGATCAAGGCTTCTGGGGACTGAAGTCCAAGAACAGCTGGAGAGCCAAGTTTGCTGACCACTGCCCTAGGCTATGGAACTCCGTTCTAATGGAAGGTAGGCTGGACCTCTTTCAATTATGCTTCAGCCACTAAGCAGATCTCCGTTTTATTCAGGCAAGCTTTTCTAAATGATTGGCTTTGACATGCTACCAAGAAATGGACTTTTAACTTTAGTAGGTGCACAGAAACACATTGTTTTTAATTTGGTTGTTGATTTAATATGTTGATTTGTTTGCATTTCAATAATATCATAACTTATTATTTGAATAACCCTATGACCTCACCCACTCCAATCATCTTGTGAGCCACCTTGAGTCTCAATCTTGGAAGAAATAAAAGGTGTACACTACATGAGTACATGAATTAATGAAATTATATATAGACATGCAGGTGTCAAGATTATTATCTTCCAGTTATGTCTGCCAGTGACTCAGTAACTTGTTAAAAAAAATTGGGGGGGGGGAGTTCCACTCAAGCATGGCGTGGTACACAAAAAAGTGTCAAACATGGGGCTGAGAATAATAATGAATAACCAACCTCAAAGCCAGTAGAGCAGAAGGATGTCATGGATGCAGTGAAAGTTTAAGGACATGTTGAAGATTTACTCTGTGATGGGCTGACATCCCTGTAAGCAGGATACTCAAAAGCTCATTTCAAACACTTTAAGTTGTATGGCCATTTCTCTTGATTTATGGCCTTTTTATAGCATTGGGGAATGGACACAGCAGAGGTACCCATGTTTCTAAATGAAGTTAAGTGATGTCCTTGATACAGAATCCATCTGTATAATTCAGCTTTAATGCACAAAGAGAGGGGTAATTATTGAAAAGCACTGGCTCCATGTAATAGTGTGTGTTCTACTACTTATTTATTAATGTGCTTTATGATTGCTTTTAAAGCAGATAGTGTGTTGATATTGTAATTTGTTTAATTGCATTTCAGCCTTCTATATTAGTGTCTCTTACTGTCATCTGTATATTTTTTTTAAATATTGTTTCCAGGCCTACTCTGGGAGACATTTGTGGTAGAAATCAAGCAAATAAATATGGAAAAAATCCAGAGTGCAAAACTATTGCCATCAATCAACCACCTATTCCCAAATATTAAAAAGCCAAGTAATAAATACTATCTCTTGCTCTTCTCCTACCACAAGATGGATGTCCTCACATGGCTATCCTGTCTTTGTATGTAGATTCTTTAAACAATGTCACTATATTTCTTCCAAACCAGTCTCCAAGATTCTAAAGCCAGGAAGTTCTCCTCTTTCGTGCACTGCTTCCCCATGTGTTCTAACCTGAATCCTCAGTTATCAGAGTCAATGCATTTCATTTCTCAACTGATGTAATCTAGTTGTTCTACATGTTACGTGTTTTATAATCTTTTGTTCCTTATTCACTTGCCTTAGATCTCTTCATCTGGTTACTCTCAGTTCAGGAAATACTGAATATCTTGCAGTAAAAATGCTAAACCAGGGGTTCTCAACTTATGGCCAATGGGCCAGATCTGACCCACAGTGCCAAATTATCTGCCCCCCCCCGACCTTGCTCCATCCAGCCCCACAACCACTGACACTGGAATCAGCTACAAACTCATTTACAGCTGTCGTAAATGCATTTGCTACAGCTGTAAATGAGTCTGTGGCCATCATAAATGCATTTACTACAGCTGCAAATGAGTCTGTGGCCATTGTAAATGCATATATGACAGCCACAGATGTGTTTTACTGCAGTGTTTATGTCAGGGGAACCACCAGTCTGGTCTGCTCAGCTGTCTGAGGGGGCATGGTCCAGTCAGTGGCTGAAAAACAATGAGAACCCCTGTGCTACACAAAGTAAAGTAATAATTTCATCAAAAATTGTGAACTTTTAATACTTGATTTTAGTTTTCCACCCACTACTTACAGGGCTTCCTATCTTATTCTTACTGTTGATATTTATTCACATTCTAAAAATCCCCCATAACTAACAACTTGAAGCAGTTTTGCTTTTGTACCTCCCATGCAGTGGTGGGCTTAAAAAAAATTTTAATACCACACTGTAGGCGTAGTATGGTGGGCATGGCCAGTGGGAAAGCCCTGCATTGCACCCAAATTAGGATTACTTTATTTCAGAACTTGGATGGGTGGAGCAAGCCAGAATTTCTGCTTCCGGTATTGGCGAACTGGTGCAAAACTGCTGATGCCCACTGCTGCTCCCAGATCTGAGCAGAACTGTATCATGCAGCAAAACAGATGGGCCATCATGCCAATGATAATACTCTTTCAAGAAACTGCACTGATCATGCTCATAAAATATTTGGGTGATAAACAAGCTTTTTTAGGGCCTCCGTGGTTTAGTAGTTAATTCAGTTTGATGACCAGAAAGTCAACAGATCAGCAGTTTGAGACTTGAGTACAGTATTGTGAGATGGTGTGAGCTCTCATCATCTTCCCCAGCTGCTAGCAGTTGAAAATCTAGCAATTCAAAAGTGTTAAATTGCAAGTAGATAAATAGATACCATGTTGGTGGAAAATATAGTGTTCTGTGCACTTCAGCATCTAGTAATGCCTGCCAAATGGACATGGAAATGTCTGTAGATGCAGACAACACTGGTTCTTTGGCTGTAAATAGAAATGAGCACCATCCCCTAGAGTTGGATACGACTAGCTTTCGAGCAATGGTGACCTAAACAAGCTTTATGAAATGCAAATTTGTAACTTTATGATGTATATTAGGACTGTCAGGAATTCATCCAATGTCTTCTTACCAGATGGATGGAATGCAACATTTCTCAATTTATACACTGCTAAATGTTAGATGATATACCAGCTATTGAATATTACCCTCTTTTTTTAGAAATGAAGAATTGCTCTTAAATGTCAGCACCTTTACAACTACATTCTCTTTTCTTCTTGCTGCCATATAGCCTGCCACCTAAATGTACTGTAGAGCTGAATGAGTTGACTTTCATAGTCCACCAATTACCGGAAATCTGAAATGACAAATCCTGTGTTTGTTTCCTTTCTGTTTAACAGCACAAAGTAAAAGTGGTCACAAATAGCAAATTCATGCTGCAGTAGAAAAGTCATGCTCTCTAAAGAAGTAAGTAGCCAGGCAGCTGGAAAATATATATATATATATTTGCCAGTTTACTACAGTTTCAAACAAGAGGTGAAGGTCATGATTTCCCTCCTGTATGGATCTGACATTTACGGTAGTATGCTCTGTTTTGCAAATGAATTTTGGAAAGTAAATTATCTCACTTTGCAAATCTGGCTACTGAGATATACCGTATTTGCCGGCATATGCATCAAAGTATAAGATGCACCCCATTATTTCCAAAATAGCCCAGTATAGGCTACTATATACAATACAAGATTGACTCCATTTTCCAAGTGTATTTTAAGGGGGGGAGTGTGTCATACATGAGCATATAGGGTATTTCCTTGGAAATGCCAAAAAGGAGAGCAAACAGCCTAACTGGACAGAATATGTATTTGCTGTGAACTCTAGTTTCACTTTCATTGATTTCAAGCAAAGGATTAAAGCGGGGTGGAAGACTTAAAGGCAATGCAGGGAGATTTTTCCCTGCCTATTTTGTCAGGTCTCCCGTGGCTCAACCAATGATAAATGAGGCAGAACCAGGTTGGCTTGCAGACCCTTCAGATGGAGCCCTGCTTTCTTCCCAAATACCACCAGACTGAGTCATTCTCCTTTCCTTGTACATCCAATCTGCCAAGCACCAGATTACAGTAGCCCACTTCTGACTGTTATATTTGAGGCTACTCTTGGGAGCAAATGAGTGGTAGACAGTGAGTCCATGCCATGAATCACAGCTAAACTTACCCTGCACAAGTACAGCATGGGCTGCCATGTTATTTACTCATTCATCCCCTTCCTTCCCGTATACGATTCATTAAAAAATACAAATAAAATACAGTATGTAGAATAGCTCAAAGTTCTTAAACTGCATAACATTTATTTGTCATTGTTAGTTCATCATTAATGATCTGACACATGGCTTCAGCATCTGTTAAACATAGTTTCAACTTCTTCAAAAAATAATATTCATGAGTGCAGACCTGAGCATCAATGCACATACATATACATACACACATCTCTTGAAAGCTGTGAACACTGGGGGGAAAAGTGCAGCTGCCTCAAGTGGCATAGAGGATAACTGTCATTGGAATTAATAGGATTTGAATGCTTCAAAAATTGCCAAAATATTCCTTCACTTTTTGAAGGGTGTCTGATTCCTGCTGCGAATCAGACTAAGTGCCTGACTACTTGATGGAAATGTTGAGGATGTTTCAGTATATGGTTGACTAACATTCATTTAAATGCATGGAAATAGTACCCTCCTCCACCCAAAAAAGTCTGATAGATCTGCAAATGCAAGGCTGCACAAGGAAGTACATTTTTTTTGTCTCCTGTACTGCATTCTTCAGGTATCCTCCACATCCTAGTGTGCTAGACAGCTGAGGTTGCCTCATAGCTAAGCAAATGAGTGGTGATTGAGGAGGTCCCTGATTCAAATTCTACCTAAGCAAGCTGAGGTTGCCTCATTCCCTTATCCTTATCTGCAGGAGGAAGATAATACCGGCTACTTTATAGGGCTGTTCTAAGGATTATTGCATCAATGAGAAGCTTGGCATAGCAAAGTGATACACAAATGCCTGTTATTAGTATCCTCTTTCCCTCTGTTCATTCCATGTAGCAAAGATCAATTTTCTGCTTCTAGGAAATTTCTAAAAGTTCTTCCCCACAAACCTCATCAAAATGAAGAGGAGATGCAAAAGATTGTGAAATATGGATGACCAAACCATCAGTGAAAAAGGTAAAAATGGTAATGGCCAGAAACCATCTGGTATACATGTAAGGTTTATATAATTTGCCATAGTTGATTATGGCTAATTGACAAAGTACAGGAGTGTGTCTCAGTCATGTTTCTGGTCACATACCTGACTGTATAACCAATGTTAATAATAATAATTGCACACCATCAAGTCAATTCTGACGTATGGCAACCTTTTCCAGGGTTTTCTAGGTTGAGAATAAACAGATGTGGTTGACCATTCCACTTCCATTCTGGAAGGCACCCTTGGACTGTGCAGCTTGCCTAAGGCTAGACAGTCTTTTCAAGTTGTTACTGCTTTCTGTCAGTAATGTGGTATCATCTCTGTATCTTAAATTGTAGGGTTTTTTCACCAATTTTCACTCTGCATCCATCTGAATCTAATCCATCTTTTCATTTGATATATTCTGCGAATAGTCTGAACAGACAGATAGATAGAAATAGCCTTGTCTGACCCCTTTGTCTATGGGAAACATTTGGTTTCTCCATATTCTGTCCTATCAGTATCTTCTTTTGCACAATATAGGTGATATATCAGGACAATCAAGTGTAGAGATACACCCACACAATCAACAGCTTTGCTGCAGTCTATAAAGCATAGACTTATTTTTTTCTGAAATTCTTTAGTCATCTCAAGTAGACAACACATATTTGCAGTATGAACTCCAGTGCCTATTTCCTTTTTTGGAATCCAGCCTTTCCACCAGGCATCTCTCACTTCAAACAGGGTAAAAGTCTTTCTTGCAACATCTTGAGCATAACTTGGTTTGCTTAGGATTTAATGTAATGATGCTACACTTACTACACTCATTAGCATATCTTTTCTTGAGGAGTAGAATATATGTTTCCAATCTCTCTAGTCTGCAATAGTTCTGCCAATATCCCATGCATTCCTGGTGATTTATTTCTTCCAAGTATTTTGACAACAAATTTTACTTCACCATAAAATTGCATGTTCCTCAACAAAGGCTACTTCGTCAAAGGAATCTGTCTTCCTTTATCTCTCAACTATATTATTTTCATTTTCTCTTTATTTTATTCTGATTAGATAATATATTTTCCTGTTGATCTTTCAGCATTTCTGCTTATACGGCCCTAATATCCTTGATCTTATGTGCAAGATCTTGTTTTTCTTTCTTTCCTTCTTTCTTTCTTTCTCTCTTTCTTTTCTTTCTTTATTTCCACTTATTATTATAATGGTTTGATATGTCCCTACCTGCTAGTTGTTGAAAAGCTGTCTGTAGGATTCTGATCTCATTTACCTATTTATTCATTCTACCTGCTACCAATAATGCACAAACCAGAGAGCCCTGGGAGGCCAATTGTATAAAATATCAATACAATCACTGCTGAGGTAGCTGGATCTATGGATTCCATTCTCAAACCATATGCCACCAATGCAGCTAGCTAAGTAAGAGTTACCACAGACTTTTTAAGGACACTGCATTCAGGCACAACCTCACTGACAACACCATCTTACCCACAATGAATGTACCACAATGTTTCCCAACCTTGGGTTTTTGGACTTCAATTTTCAGAAGCCTAAGTCAAAACCCAAAGGTTGAGAAGCACTGCTCTAGACATTTATTCACAGATTGAGATTTTTAAAGATACTATTATTGTTGACATTCATAGAACAATGCTTCAAAATTAAATAATTGCATCATTATCTGCTGTCATTTCCCACAGCCTCATTACCAAATGTGTAATGTGATAATGATAATGTTGCATCAATCTACAAACTATTTGCCACTTTTGCAGAACAAAGCTTCATGGGGATATATGTGATTATCAATCAGTGGTTGTTAGTCATTACCAAGTGTGACTCATATGATTTGCAATTTGTGTCTACTATATTGGTCAACTGTTATCCTTCTGTATCCCCACCTGATCCTGGGACCATGGAATAATTACTGCCATAAACTCTCACTCTTGTCTCTGAAGAAGTAGACTCTTTCTACGAAATCTCACATTAAAATATAGCAGTTAGTCTTTACTTTTCTTTATGTTTTTGTTATGTTTCTTGTCTGGTATGCTTGCACAGACTGACACTGCTACCACTTTGAAAATGATGTTATTTCTGTCAAATTTTCCTTTTAGCGTCTCACCATCTAAGACTTTATTTTGACTAACATAAGTTTGATTGATATTATTCAGTCCTTTCATTATAGCCCCCAACTGCCTGCAATACATTTTGACTCAGTATTACAGCCATACTGTTTTTCACTGAAGTTATTTCCAGAGCAAAACACCTTGTAATTGTTTGACTGCCCATTTCAGTTCACTCACACCAGGTACTGAAATGTTAAATGCTCCATTTCTTGCTTTATCATTGCCAGTTTTCCTTGATTCAAACTCCTCATATTCCAATTGTATATGTCATATAACCTAAGATTTCCTTTTACCTCTGTGCTTGTGACCAACTAGATATCCTTTTGGCTTTAATCCTGTTGCATCATTAGTGGCAGTACTATTCATACTGGTTCTTTGCTCTTCCCCAGTAGCTGACCGAATGCTTTCCAACCTGGGAGTCTCATTGTTCAAGCACTATCTTTTGTTTTCTTATGGGTTGTCTCACATAGGATTTTCAAGACAGTAAACATTCAGAAATGATTTACCATCACCTTCTTCTGCACAATGTGAACTGTCACTACTGCCATCCACCTCATTCCAGGCTCCCACCAATGACCCTAAGAGACAACCAGTGCTGGACTTGAGAAGAGCACAGAACTGGAATATCAGTCCTCAGGGGAGGAGGAGGAAGCTGCTAAAAGTAGAGTCAGCTGAAAGAAGGAAGTGGGTAGGGGAATTCCTTACAGCTGGAACTATAAGAGAAGCATTAGAGGAAGCTGAGGAAGAAACCTTGGAGAGGAAGGAGGCTCTATAGAGAAGGAGGAAGAAGAAGCTAGGTAGGTGCCCATAAGAGGGTAGAGGAGGCCTTCAGTGCCAAGGAAGTCTTGGAACCTAGGATGACTGATCCCTAGAGAGAAGTCCTTGGACAGCTCCATGCACCTTGAGGCAGGGCAGTTCTTCTGAGAGACCAGCTGTGGGACAGCTGCTCCAAGCTCCATCCCTGTGACCACAGCCATCAGATGTTGCTTGGCCAGATGGACCCCATCCCTAACCAGAGACAACACTGGAGGTAAAAATGTTAAAAAGAATGCCAGTGGCAGCTCCAAGACCCAAATCTTGCCTTCACTGTAGACTTACAAGCTGACCTGCCTCAGGGCCTCTACTTCTTGACTCTGTGGAGGACTCCAGTGAAGACAACTTGAGACCTGGGCTGAGCAGAGACTGTGCAGGGACAGTTGCTGTCAACTTCACTTCTGTGACAGGTAACAAAACTAGTACACATTTTTGAAGTGGTAGTCATGTTAGTCTGTACAAGTATGTCAGAGAGTAAACAAAACAAAATAATAACATCTGTCCATCCCACCAGAGTTAACCGGAGAGGCTCTCTAATTGTTCTATCAGCTAGAGAGGTGCATCTCTCTAGCATTAGAAGGAGGGCCTTCTCACTGTCCGCTCTGACCCTATGGAACCTTCTGCCAATTGAGTTGTGTCTCCAGACAGAGTTGCTACCCTTCAGAAAAAGTTTAAAGACCTGGCTGACAGGACAGGTGTATGCAGTAACCCCAGCCTGTTGGTTGATTCACTAGTACCCTACTCCTTTTTAATCTTTTAATCTTTCAGTTTTTTAAACTCCTAATTTTTAAACTTTTAACTTTGAATGTTTAATGTTTTATGTGAGCCGCCCAGAGTCCTTGGAGTGGGGCAGCAATATAAATTGAAATAAATAAATAAGGACAAAAATATTGTGGCACCTTAAAGACTAATTCCCGTATTTTACTGTTAGCTTTCATGGATCAAGATGAAGTGGACCTGATCCACAAAAGCTAACATTAAAATATAGTAGTTAGTCTTTAAGGTGCCACAACATTTTTTTGTTCCTTTTGTTGTTATTTTGTCTACTCTCTGAAAAACTAGTACAAACTCCAGATTTGTTGTTTCTTCTTCACAGGTTCTAACAAACCCTAACGAGCTTAATCCGGACTGTGTGAAACTGATGGATATGGGCATGGATGACAGGCATCCTGCTGACGCTTCAAGGGGCAGGACCAATGGGGCTCACAGAATGTCACTGCCATTATCTCTAAAAGACCCTTGACTAGAGTCATCTGTCACTGTTACCACCACCCGGTAACTGTCCTTCAAGAGTTTCACAGACCTCATCACCACTAGAACTCTCCATCATCTTCTGTAGATCCTGAAGAGGGTAGATGCATCTTAGGGCATGTCCAAACTGGAAAGGAATCAGTACCCATTGTGGCAATATGCTATTTGGCATGATCATCCTGTCTGAACAGGAACCAATAATTTGAACCTTAATTGAACACTTCCCTGATTTTATGTAAACAATCAGAGGAGGTATAATAATTATTTTTAATGTTAATGTTTTTAGAATTTTTTTATGTTTAGGAGATTATCTTTTAATGTTTCTGTTGTATATGTAAACACACAAAGTTTAAAAAAAATTAAATGAACTGATGCATGGCTTCAACAATGATTCTAAATTGTAAAATAAATTTTTTAACTTCCCCCGACCATTCACAAATGATCAGAGGGACTGTTCACTTTCATATATTGAAGTAGCCCATTACCTACTTCAGCATACCAGAAGTCTACACAGGAAGCAGCCAAATGACAGCTTTGGGGTTCACTTTTAGCTCATTCTCAGCTATCATACTCACCCCCCAAAAGTAGAACCATCTGATGGGGTGTCCAAAAGCAGCAGTTGGGGAAGGACTCTGTAACTATATGTGACTCCCTAAGAACTCTAATGCATGGGCTATATGCCCTGTGTAGGTGTGGCCTTAATCTAGTGTCTCAGCTTTGAATAGTCTGCCTTTGGTTACTCTTCTAGGAGCCAGCATTGCTCTCTGGTTCCCTAACATACTAAAACCTCCTTACCATGTTATGGTGTGCATCCAAGAAAGAGTGCATGTTTACAAGTCTGCATATGTCCTTCACATGTTAAGCATTCACTGTATTTAAAAAAACCCTGGAGAGTAATTTGGCTATAGGAACGACAACTGCCCTGTTATTTCTTATTTCACTACCTCCCTTTCCTATGGGGATACAGTTCATCTGTACTATTACTACATTTTTTGATCATTGTGTTAACCGTGGATGAATACATGCTTCATTTATCAGGTCTAGGTCCACTGCAACTTGGGACTTACTTCACATCCAAGTGATGGAAGCCCTGGAGGGAGTTGAGTTGGTGGAGCAGCAATCCTGAACTTCCACACCAGATGAATAGAACTGGCTGATATGAATCTGTCCCATTTAATGAAACAGTGGGCAGCATTTCCATTCTTTGTGTCTCAAGGCAAAGAATATTCAGAAAATGTAAAAAAAAAAACACACCAAAGTACACTGTATGCTAAAAACACTTGATGCAAATCATTCTCAACGTTCTAATCTAAAACACGACAATCATGTTTCCTTCAAATAAACTACATGCCATTTGGAAATCAGATTAAAAACAGATGAACCTGAAATCATTTTATTGATGGCTATATGGTATATATTCCAACAGCTCCCTCACTGGGGAAAGGAAAAGAGAGAAGACAGGACAAGCAAAGAATTTCCTCGGTAAATCCCAGAGAGTAGTTAACACAATGCTTAATTTTCTGTTTACTGAAATTATGCATCTAAAGATCAGGCATTGTGACCACCGCACACATCTTGAAACACAATCGGCCCTTCTGCAGATGGAAGATTGCCGGGGGGGGGGGACCTGAGAATTCTCCTCCTGAGGCCATGATGAGGCCAACGCAGTTGCCATACACTATACACAAAACATTTAATTTATAATAGTTAGAACCTGGCCCTTGACCAAGCTGAAAGAACTATGTCTTATTTCACTTGCTCTTGAGTATGTCTCTTTCGGAGATAAATGACTGTGCAGTTTGCCAGTTCTCTCTTCTGTTTGGCGTTTTGTTTAGCTCCGCTTGTGACAAGCCAAGAGTTGATGCATCTGCTTGAATGTGTAATATACATCTTTGGTCAAGTTAGCTTTTTTCCTTGACAATATTATGTCAAACAATCACATCACAACTGGCTCTGATCTCTTTGTTGTTAGCTAATAAATTAAAGACTATTTATTATCTCCAATCCTTTTTTCCCTTTTAATGGTGACACATTTGTGGTGAATTATGGGGAAGCTTTATAAACTAGGCTTTGGGCCAGTATCGGCCCAGGCGTTCATGTGAATTTCCCCTCTCCCACTTGGCCTCCCAGCCTGGTGGTAAATCAAGGCAGCTGTCACAGCACACTAAGTTAGTGTGCGTCATTGGGGAAAGCAGGAAGCATTGGGGGTATAATTCTGTCCATCAAACTAATATGTTATATCAGTAGCTTTGTAATCTTCAGCAATAAGTTATGGGAACTGACACCTAAGAATTCACTTTGAAAGCAACATGTTCCTCAGACCTTAAGCCAAAACAGACCCTTTCTGTAGTGAGGGATTCACTGTTTACATAAATGGATTTGTTGTTGCAGCTATACGTCCTGTCCCATATCAGGGGTTGCCATATCATAGACATTCCACAGGAAACTCTTCCCTGGTTCAGAGTCTTTACAACAGGCTCTGTAAAGTTGGAAAGCACAGATTCATTATTTCCTTTCTTGGTCTTCACTTTCCTACTTCCTCTTTATTCTTGCTATAACCTCCAGTAGCAGACTAGATAAATATACCACTTGAATGTTAGGGTGACAAAGTGAACTTCTGACACACTGGGATGAATGGGTAGCCTTTTTCTCTTGTCCATTTTCCTCCCTCCTATTCAACCTTTTCCTTGAAAAATGTGGGAAATGACTGTGGCAAACAGCAAAATATATGCATTCACACAAACACGTACACACCATGCAAAGGGCTTCCCCATTGGCATCAAGCATTTTCATGACATTAAGCATTTTCATGGAACTAAAATTCACTCCATGTCACAGATTTATTTAAACTATCATTCTTCCATGAAGAATGAATGTACTGTTTGGAATTATTTTTCCCCAATGTATAATCTAAACTGAAATCAGATTGCACGGTTTCACCATTCAGGCAAGTATGCCCTACATGTCTTGCAGGCCAGGGTCCAATATCTTGTGCCCAAACAAAAAGAAAAAGGAAAGAAAACCACTCTTCAACAAGGTATTCACTTTTTAAATGAATGGTTACATAAATTCAGAAAAGGCTGGAAGGCTACTTCTCGTTTTGAAAAGAGAGGAGGGGAGGAAGAGGAGAGACAATTTTTATAAGGAATGAGGGAATAACTTGCTTAAAAGGCAATTTATTTAAAAGGCAAAATACTTCTCCTGATGGTTTCCACAGTGGCAATTCACATTTTTAACTGTAAACATCAGTGGTGGCTTAGTGGTTAAGGTACTGAGATGGAGACTGGAAGGTTGGGTTTTGATACCCGAGAGCTGCACTTGGGGACATGAAGGGAGCCTTATTCGGGTGTCCACTAAAAATCCTTTCCACCCAGAGTAATCTCTGACATGAAATTATTATTATTATTATTATTATTATTATTATTATTATTATTATTATTATTATTATTATTATTATTATTATTATTATTATTATTATTATTATTATTATTATTATTATTATTATTATTTCAAATTTATATTGCCGCCCACTCGCCGTGGCGACTCAGGGCGGCTTACAGACAATACATTACAATACAATACAATACAATATGTTGGGGTGGGCACAGGGTGGCAAGGTCCTCATCCTGCCCTGGCTTCTTCCTCCCCTAGCAGTTGGTATAGGCACAGGGGGAGGGGTGGCAAGGTCCTCATCCTGCCCTGGCTGCTTCTTCCACTGGCAGTTGGTATATTATTATTATTATTATTATTATTATTATTATTATTATTATTATTATTATTATTATTATTATTATTATTATTATTATTATTATTATTATTATTATTATTGCAACTTAGCTCAATGTTTTCTAGCTATGTTTCTACTCTAGCAGAGTAATTTGGGAGCTATAGTCCAAGACAAT
Organism: Furcifer pardalis; assembly: GCA_030440675.1. Taxonomy (NCBI): domain Eukaryota; kingdom Metazoa; phylum Chordata; class Lepidosauria; order Squamata; family Chamaeleonidae; genus Furcifer; species Furcifer pardalis. The sequence continues at coordinate 5,629,297 of CP126895.1, read as the reverse complement.
AACTTTCTCCATCTTCTGTTCCTTTTTTTAAAAAACCAATCCATTTAAAAAAGCACACAGTAATGACCAGACTATGTACCCTTCCTAAAGGTGATTACTCTGACAAACCACAAGTTATGTTAATTGCATAAAGCCATTACAATTTCAAATTTAGCCCAAGGGAAAGCCATGCCAACTCTGAAACATTGTTTGTTTTAAAACTGGCAAAATATTTCAGCTTAATGTTTAGCCAACAATTTGTTTTGTAAGGTCAGAAATAACTATGTGGAGGTTAATGTGCTGGACCTGCAACTTCTATTAAATGCTGAGCTTTGAATAACCATGTATAAGTGATTTGGCCTTTAACTTCCAGAAAGTCTAAAATAACAACAAAAAGCTCAAGTTTTGCAAGGTGAGACTTCTTAAGAGCAACTGGATCTATGAAGTTATGTATGCAAAAATGAGCAATGAGATTGTATTTCAGAATTTTAAATGGTGCCCCTTAAATTCACAAGAGGGAAAATTTCTCTCAAAAGACCTTCTGCAAAATTTATTGTTATTCAGAAAAATACTGATATTTATAATCAAAATCTGGAATTCTTTATCAATCCTATCAGAGCTGGGTGGTTTGAGGAGGATGGTGGAGGACAGAGGTGCCTGGCCGGCAATGGTCCATGGGGTCGCAAGCGGTCAGAATCAACTATGCAACTGAACAACAACAACAAAAATGTGGGTATTCATCTTCCAGTTCTGAATGAGGTCACTCCGCTTCACAACGTCTATTGAAAAGATGCATATGAAAGCAATTTTACAAAACCTAGAGTCTGTGTGAGCATTTAAGCCAATATTTTGCAGTGGGTATCTACTTGTAGAGAAAAATAAGTAAATCTTGCACTAATTGCTAATTTCAAAATAGATACAGAAGTTTATATTAAACTAGTTCTAGAGTTAGCCAGTTTCAAAAGTTCACTAGTGTTATTCCAGAAACAGCATCCTGGATGCCCCAGCTTAGATAACATCCCCCTTATTACCACGAGCCCCATAGGAACTGTAGACTCCAGCTCTCCAGGGCAATGGATACGTTATACGGGTTTGAAGACACTGATGAGTAATATACAGCAAAGACAGCAATGTACCTCCCAGATGCAATATCTAGCAATATTTGTTCAAAAAAAAAAATAATCTAGCACTAATCTTAAGAAAAGTTCTTGGAGAGTAACTTTTTAACAACAGAGAAGTTGTTGTGAGGCGCGCACATGCACACACACACACCTCTCACTGCAGTCATTACAAGAATAGGAGCCCTTGTGGTACAGTGGTTTAACTGCTGTACTGCAGCCAAAACTGCTGACATTGTGAGTTCAATCCTGATGAGGATTTAAGGTTGACCTTCCATCCTTCTAAGGTCAGCAAAATAAGTACCCAGTATGTTGGGGGCAAAATGTTAATTACCTTGTGAACCTGCCAGAGAATGCACTATGCGCTGTGGGGCGAGTATACAGTGTATAAGTATACAGTGGTACCTCATACAACAATTTTAATCCGTTCCATGGGGCTCATTGTTGTATGAAACAATTGCTTTATAATACATGCATCGAATAGCAATTTTCCCTATGGGATGCATCATACAACAATTTTTTTTTTTTGCTAAGTGGTTTTCCCATTGAAAAATTGCTATATGATTGTTTTCCATACGGAAAATTGTTATGCAGGACACCATCCCCCCCCCCCCAACCTAATTGTTATGTGATTTCCTTGCTGTACGGGGTGATTGTTGTATGAGGTTCCACTGTAATTCCCATTGCTATTGCTACAGTCAACCCTGCAGACCAGTTTTAGAAATCTTACTATTTGCTTTGCCCTGTACGACTACTACTTTATCTTTTTAATTGTTTATTTTTAAAATCATGAAAAAATACAGTGGTACCTTGCTTAAAGAGCATAATGTGTTCCACAGGATTGCTCTTTAAGCAAGTTTGCTCTTTAAGTGAAACACCATTGTAAGTGACCAATTGTGACTTCTGGTGGGGGAGATTGTGAACCCCGATTTAGTTATTAAGCGAGATTTTGGTTGGTTTTAGTTGTTAAGTGAGGCAACCATTTAGCAAGTTGTTAAGTGAGGCAGCCATTAAGCGAGAAAACCATTCTTTAAACAAGTTAGTCTCTAAGTGAGGCACTCTTTATGCAAGGTTTTACTGTATGTATGAACACAGCCTAATTTTTTAGAAAACAGTCTCAGAAGGCAGAAAAACATTTACTTCCTCCCCCATAGGTATTTAAAAAGTAATGAGTGTATGTGACATGGAAAAGTAATGGCATTATCAGTTGTTACATTATTTTCAAAAGGAATATGTTACCTTCTCCTTATCCAAAGAAGTGAAACATTACCAGTACCAAGGCTACTCATACTGCATTGTTTCCAGGCTCTGGAAAGGGAGAGAGTATCTAGCTACTTCCACAGCAGAAAATGTTATTTGGCTTTCTTTAGACCATCTTGTTTCAATCCCATACACATTCTGACACAGTAATACCACTGTCAACTTCCCCTTTCTGTTTAATATAAACAGAGAGAATTGGGAAGAACAAACAGCAGTTGAGTTAATCCTGTGCTTTGCAAGTCTTCTGCTGAGTTCACAGTGTTTAGCTAGTTCTTGCTGAGTTGTAAATGTCGTGGTGTGTGTGTGCGTGTGCGTGCTAAACTGCATTGACACAGCAAGTGGGACCACAATTCCTTAGAGACTGTTGGGGTTACAGTGACTTCCACTCTAGCGATTCTTGCTAATTTCTTTCCTGTAAATAACAAAATGTATGAGACCAGCAATTTTGTGCCAAGTCAGACACACTATATCCAACCCATATTGTTTAAATAACCACCAAAGAATGAAGGCTATATACAAATCTTGAGAGGTTTTCAGTTTCATTATCCTCACATATAAGCTTTTATTTTCTGCTATCTAGGCATTTCATAAAATATCACAAATTAGCTGCAGTGAAAATGCTGATGTTGTTAACAAGGGCAGCTAATGTAATAGTTAAGACTGGGGTTCTCAACCTATGGCCCATGGGACCAAATAATCCAGTACCCAGCATTATTCCAACCACCATCGCTGCTGCTGCAATCGGCCATGGACTCATTTATGGCCATCGTAAACATGTTTACTACAGCCGTAAATGAGTCTGAGGCTGTTGTAAATGCATTTACGACAGTCGCATCTGCGTTTTCAGGCAGCATTTACAGCAGGGGGAACCACCAGTCCAGCCCGCTCAGCTGTCTGAGGGGGCATGCTCTGGCCCGTGGCTGAAAAAGTTGAGAACCCCTGAGTTAAGAGAGAGAAATGCGTTGACTCCAGACCCATCAACCAGCAGCTATCCTGAGCCTATACACCAGAGAGAGAAGGGGGTGGAAAAGAAGTCAATGTTCTGGATGAAACTCCAGGACAGCCTTCAATAAAGAGAAGAGAAGAGTAGGAACTTATCCCAGGTCCATAGTCCAGAAATATTTTATGGGGAAAATGGTGAGCGTAATATGTGACATTATGTTTATACATCCATCTCTTTTTAATCTTGCTCTTTGCCCATTAAATTCATGCAAGTAAACAATTTCTCTCTCTCTTATTTTACTTTGTGCAACAAGTTAAACCATGAGAAAGGTTAGATCGACAGCTGCAAATAGGAAATCACATTTTACAGCCTCCTGTGTAAAACAACTTCTTGTGAAAAGAGAACTAGCACACAAAGGAGCTTCCTTTTATATGTTAGTTCTTTTGTTATGGGAAGCTTCATTTTTCATGGACAATCCAATGATTATGGGAGAACTGCATGTCGGACACAAAGGCAATAGCACTTTTTTGGTTCATGTTCCATAGCCACTGGTACTGCAAGATGTATCGCTAGCAAACACAGAGAAGGTTGTTGAAACGTAGGTAATATAATGGTCATAGCTTTATTGGTTACAGCAGAATAGCATTGGCGCAGCATAAGAAAACCACAATAATGTACCTGGTGGTCCATTTCATCAACCAACATATCTTCCCAACTCTCTTACTGCACAGCATAGCCGACAGAATGATAGAAATAGGGTGCCCCTTGGCTATAAAACAACGAAGGGGTTGATTCTCTGCCATCTATTGTGAAGACTAGGCACATTTAGAGGGTACACCTATAGTAGTTTTCACATCAAAATCTTCAAGGGAATAACCAGCCTAGGGTAGGACTCTATCGACCTGCTCTCCCAAACCAGATATGATCCAATGTACACAACTGCATACATACTTATTTAACCAACTGAACCCATGGTAAGCAATGTGACAAGTGACACTAATCTAAGTAATGCATATACAGATATAACCCTAGAATCACATGCTAATACATATCTGCAATTTGAGATAATCAGAATCCAACATAATTGAAGAGATGAGAAGGTGGATAAAGTCCAGTGGACAACTGATAAAAAAATCAGGACAGAGGGGACACCCTCTGCTCCTTTCATGTCCCCAAGATCTTTTCCCACTGAAGTCATCCCTATTTATCTACTTGCAATTTCTTGCTTTGAAACTGCTAGCTTGCCAGAAGCTGGGACAGAGACAGGAGTTCATTCCGTCATGCAGTACTCGGGTCTTAAACTGCCAACTTACTGACCTTCTTAACCACTGAGCCACTGCAGTCCTGCCCTCTATGAATTTTAATCTCTGGTGGCAACAGTAAACAGTGACAGCAGGGGATCTCTTTAACCCATACACAGCTAATAAGTCTAAGATAGCAGGTCAACACATTTAAATAAAAATTCAGACTCAGTTTAACAGTATTTGTTATAAAACGATATCTAATTATATTAGTCAATCTTTATTAGAAGGCTCATAAGTGCAGAGAACTCGATTATAATTCTTCTTCCTAATGATCTGTTCACTATCGTAGTCATAAAAGTCTGGGGTAAATTAATCATCTGTTTGCAATAATGAGTAAACATTGAGTCAATTAACAATTGATAAATAAACAGCAGACTCCTGAGGCTACTGCTATTATAAATGTTCCACACAGCAGTGTGTCATTTAATTTCAATGTGTGCTTCAGCACTGGGCTGAAACTATCTCTTTCTCTTTTTGCCATATGATTTGAGGGAGGATTTACACTGGAACCTTGCTTAACAAATTTAATGCGTTCTCTGGGACCCTTTGTACTATGAAAAATTTGCAACGCAAATTTCTCATAGGAATGCATTGAAAACCAAAATTTGTTAACCAAAACGTATTTTCCCATAGGAATGCATTGAAAACCAATTAATCCATTGGGGGGGATTGTTAATCTGAGCCACTATTTTCTATGGATTTCCGTTTGTTATGCGAGTTTTGTTTTAACTGTACAGTCAAACCTCACATAAAGAGCACCTCACTTAAAGAGTAACTCGATTAAAGAGCAGATTTTTATCTGAATGTTCGCTGCGCTTAACAAATAAAACCAACAAAAACTCGCTTAACAACTAAATCAGAGTTTGCAATCTCCCCCACCAGAAGTCAAAATTGGTCACTTACAATGGTGTTTCACTTAAAGAGCAATCTCGCTTAAAGAGCAATCCTGTGGAACACATTGTGCTCTTTAAGTGAGGTACAACTGTACTCTGATTGTTATAGGAATATTCTTGAGTTTTGGATTTTTTTACCACCTTATACACTCACATGCAGTCTTCCCTGAACCAGTGGCGTTGTGTCGGGGGGGGGGGCAGGGTGGCACCCCGCCCTGGGCGGCACTTTTTGGGCTATAGGTGTTCTTGGACTACAATTCCCAGAAGCCCTAGGGGAAGTGGGCACCAGCGTCCACCATTGGGCAACAAATTTGGCTTAAGCCCCAGGTGGCTGAAATCTATGCGACGTTACTGCCCTGAATTCCAGACAGCCCATTCTAAACATGCAGCCCCATCCCACCCCCACCCCTGCAGATGAAGAGCAGAGGCTCTGCAGGCCAAGAAGAGGAAAAAACCAACCTTCTTTATGAGGCAAATCTTCCTGTCATCCAGCCCTACACAGTCTACTGTAACAAGGCTGAGTCACAATCAGCAAGTGATTTTAGAGCAAACAGTGCCAGATGGCTGAGTTGACTGAGCCAAGCCAAACTCTACAGGAGGAGACCTTTCCACTTGAGCCCTCAACAGTTTGATCTAGGAAAGATAACGGAATTACAAGTGGGAACTTGTAGAACAACTTCACTCTTGACAACTGCTGCACTATAGCTGCAATGGTTAATGGGGACTTTACTGGGAGAAAAATGACACTGTGTCAAGTCTTCATATAGGTTAATGGAAAAATTATTCTGAGAGTGTGGCTACATTGGCAAGGTGAACTGGGGTGGTTCGGCTCTGTATTGGACTGATTTGTGGTTTCTTTTACAGCTGTATTCTATTTAGGAGGCCATATGAAACTCTGGGTGGGGCAGGGGGGTTGTTACCACTGTGCACACTGGACTCTGAATCCAACACAGTTCAATCCATGCTCACAGTTTCTCTTCCTTTGACGTTGCTCTCCTGTCAATCCCTGGCTCTCCTTTTGTATCTTGCTATCAAGCCACGGGACTGCAGTGGCTCAAGTGGCTAAGACACTGACTGGAAGGCGGGAGGTCAGCAGTTCGATTCCCCAGAACTGAAGGCAGGAATGAGCTCCTGTCTCTGTCCCAGCTCCTGCCACCCTAGCAGTTCGAGAGCAAGAACTTGCAAGTAGATAAATAGGGACCTCTCTGGTGGGAATAGCCCTGGGTCCCTTCGGGGAGGAGGGCAATAAACAAACTTAAATAAATAAATAAATAAATAAAGGTAAACAGCGTTCCGTGCACTCTGGTGTCTAGTCATGCTTGCCACATGACCACAGAAATGTCTGCAGAAGCAGACAGCGCTGGCTCTTTGGCTTTGGAACAGAGATGAGCACTGAACCCTAGAGTCAGATATGACTAGCTTTCGAGCAAGATAAACTTTTTATCTGTATCAAGCCCACTGGGACTGTTCAAAGGGTTGCACAGCAGTAGGGGGAAAGGGGGCAGTTCCAAAGTTCTCCATACAAAAACAAAGATACACAAATACCATGGAAACACTGCAGTCTGCTGGACTTCATCAGAGGGGCCTCAGTTTTATAACTTTTTTTTTCGTATCTATGTGGAGGTAATCTAACACTAATGTAGCAATGCAGTGATAAGGTGATCTAGAACTAGGTTCAATAGGTTTTTTAAAATAAAAGAAATACTTCAAGGTAATTAAGGAGAAAGATTGCAGAGATAGATGTTCCTACTCCCTCTTCCTCAGAAAAGGCCTTGGTGTAACATTTCACAAGAAAGCCTCTCAAAGTCACGTCCCCTTCATTGTAGAATGAAGCAAAACAGTTGATCACCCCAAACACTGTCATTGGGTTAGGAAAATGTAGAAATCCCCAGCAGTGGAAAAGTATGGATTGGAAAGGGGAAAAAAAAGATGAGCTTTGACCATTTACATCATGTGACCACAAGAATACTTTAAATTCACCAATGCCAATTGTAGAGCAAATTAGTAAGTATTTTCCAATATACTCACATGCTGAGTCAGAAGGTTGACAAAATCTAGGTAAAGGCACCTTGATACAACTATTACACTGATATCAGCAATTCATTCAGCTTCACAGATCAGGCAAGCCACAATAGATCAGACCAAAGGTATATCTAGACCCATGGTTTCCACGTGCCACACAGAGGGGCAGTTTGATTTTTATGGGGGTGAGTGCAACATGACTGACCTGTTCATGTTTCTCAGAAAACATCTAAGAATTATTTTGCATCTGCCACTAATATACAATTATTTATTTTCTTATCCTCCATGTATATCATCCAATATCTTTTTACAGGTCTTCACCTTGGCAGCCACTGTTACACCTTGTGGTCACAAATTCCACAGTATAGATCATCACCACTACCACAAATCCTCAGTAGATATGTTTCAAGATCTTTCCACAGATACGTGAAACCATGGAAAGCAGTGGCCCCACATTATAGCACATGTACACAAGTCATACAAACACAAGGTTCTTCAAATGCCTCCATAGATCTTTTACATGCTCTCAGGAAATAGATCCCCTAAAACAGGGAGTCACCACTTTTTTGCACTGTGAGCCAGACACATCCCTTTGGACAGATGTGGAGGCCAGAGGCATTTCCCCTTCCACCCCTTCCAGTGGCAGCAAGTGCATCCACAGCACATTTTCCATTTTTTTTCACCACTCCTGCCTCTTCCCATGGAGGAGGAAGTGAAGATGGCACATTTTTAGAGGGTGGTGGTGGTCTGCATGTTTTCAGCAGTTTTTGGAATATTTTTGGCACTTCTGGCACATTTTCAGCTCATTTTTCGTGTTTCTAACATGTTTCCGGCACTTCTGGCAGCAGCAGCAGGGTCCTCACCGTGGGCCAGATTAATTGGTGCCATGGGCCAGACCCAACATGCAGGCCTTAGGTTATGAATCCCTGCTCTAGAAACATCATCTGTTCCTTCTTATTATTACATTAACTCTGGACGATAGTACCACATTGTATCCTGATCTACTTTCTTCATTTTTTGAACAATTTAATCGACCGCTGCTACATCCCCCCCCCCCCTCCACTTGCCTTTTTCTGTAGCAAACTCTTCTCGTAGATGAGCTGCTCTGGGCTGTGGACTGTGAGTGTTGCCTCTTTCAGCACCTTTTCAAGTTCTACATTCTTTTTTTTTGGTGGTGGTGTGATCTCAACTCAATACTTTGCTGGCTAGAAAACAGAACTCAGAGCTATAGTTCTTATATTGTGTTGGCTATTACATTATCTGTTGTCAAGTCATTTTTTAAATGACAAACCTAGAAGGTGTTTCGTGTTTTCAAGAGGTAGTTTTACCACTGAGTTGCTCAGTCATAGCTTGATGCACCACCCAGCCTTTCACTGGATTATATCCATTGCATGTTTTAGCCAGAAAGCATGTACGTTTAAACACACACACACACACACACACACACACACACCAAAGAAATCTTCCCCCACCCCTAGAAGGGGTCAGACTATACATTATAATCTAATTAGATTTCAGCTGGCTATAATTTTGGCTACAATGCCTGTAGATAAAAATCTGTTTATATCTGCTTGCATCCCACTGATGCAGACCTAGAAACCACTAAGTACTACAAAGAGTAATCTTACTGTGGCTCTTCCACAGCTCCAAGCATGCAACAGTGATGATGTCATCAGCAACAGCAAATTGTTGTCGCTGATTATAGAATTAGCATTTACATATCACCTCTCCATCCGTTATTTTGAGACTGTAGCACTTTCAGAAAACAGGAAGCAATGCTAGATGAACAAATGCAACCAAAGTGCTGGGATGGGGAGGAATATCCTTAAAATATTTGGTGGCAGAAAAGAAGCTGTGAAATTTGCAGAGCTCGTAAAAATCATACAATCCATGAACAACCTTGGTTACCATTTACCAGCAGTTATTCAATAGCTCAGGAGTTCTCAACCTTTTTAGACTGGGGGCCAGGTCACACTCCCTCAAACAGCTTTGGGGGCCAGATGGCCATATTATCCTTTCTCCACCACATGGTACATCCTGGTGTGGTGGAGCTGGTGGTGGGCCACGTGAAATGGTGCTACAGGACAAATCTGGCCCATGGGCCCCAGGTTGAGAATCCCTGCTATAGCTCCTAGAACAGGAAATAGAGTTAATCAAGAAAAAGGAAAACATTTATGGCAACTGTTCATTTAAAACATTTAATAACAGCACATCAGTTTGAATCCAGCAAAATAAAAATGGTTGGAAGATTAACAGGAGACACACCAGAATTAGGAAATTAAGTTCAAAGCAATATTTCAACTGTGAAGTTTTAACCTTTAATGAAGTTGTTACACACTTCTGGCATAAGATAACAAATCCTGGCATCTACAGTATAGAAATGATCTACAGTCAAACCTCGCATAAAGAGTGCCTCGCTTAAAGAGTAACTCGCTTAAAGAGCAGAATTTTCTCTGAATGTTCGCTTCGCTTAGCAAATAAAACCAACCAAAAACTCGCTTAACAAATAAATTGGATTCATAATCCGCCCCACAATTGGTCATTTACAATGGTGTTTTGCTTAAAGAGCAAACTTGCTTAAAGAGCAATCCCGTGGAACGTATTATGCTCTTTAAGCGAGGTACAACTGTACTTGGAACCCTGAGCAATACTATACTGTATTTCTAACATTGTATACTTTGTAAACTGTATTGATAGTCCACATTCATATACCATACTAGTTAGGAGATTGCCCAAAGGAAATATTTGTATAAGGCAGAACAGTGTATAAGAACATAAAAGAAACATGAATTCTGAATTGCATTTCAAAACTCCATACAGACTGAAGATACTGTATATCCATTGCCCCATCAAAATTTAAGCTGATCTTGGCCACAATCTAATATGCTAAATGCTAGCTAACTATTCAATCAAAGCTCTTACAAACTCTAGTTGGGATATTATTGTCTGCTTGCTGATTTACGAACCAAGTCCAGAATGATACATAATAAACTGCTTATCTTTCTTGTTTAACATATTCAATATTCAAAAGCTAAGTACTTAATTCTGAGTTGTGGTGTCAATGAAGTAACACCTTTCCAGACAAGAAATTCTAGAGTGTTTCTGCTACTTACTCACTGCCTGCTTTATGACATTAACATATTACAGTATAGCAATTGCTAGATTTCAAGCCTGTGCCATAAGGGTTTGAAACAAAGCTCCTGGAAATGAGGAACCAATTTCATATGCACAGAATAGAAAGCACAGTTGGTTAGAATGAAATACATAAGCACTGACAACTGTGAGAGCAGAAACATATTGACAAAGAGGATTGCCTCAATTATTTGTTTCTGTTATAAAAAAAGCACCAAAGGGAGCTGATATTCAAAACTCATGCATTTTCAAAACAAACGCACACACGCACAGAGTTAAAAACAAAAATTAAACTACATAGTGGAATTTGCAAGTCAGAAATTACACATAAATTATTGCAAAAAAGGAAAAGAAAAACAGGGCTAAACAAAGTAGTCTTCCCCAGACTTCATCACCAGCTGGCACAGTGATCTACACACCTGTCTGCAGAGCAAGAGGTTGGGAGTTCAGTTCCTCACTGTGCCTTCCAGGAGACCTAGCTTCTTATTTAGCTTGGCATAAGGTGCACAGTCCTTACTCCCAGAAGAAAGGAATGGCAAGCCACTTCTGAGAATTCTGAACCTAAAAGAACATGGAAAGGGTTGCCATAAGTCAGAATTGACTTGGTGGCATATAATTATTATGTATTGCAGGGTTTCTCAACCTTCTCAACCTTGGACCTCCAGGTGTTCTTGGACTGCAATTACCGGAAGCTCAAGTCAGCATACCTAATGATCAGGGTTTCTAGGAATTGAAGTCCAAGAACATTTGTGGGCCAAAGGGTCAGAAACCCTGGACTGTATCACAGTAAAATTTTAAACTCAAGAATAAATTAAAAGAGCCTTCAGAAAGGGCTATTTCTAGGTCAACATTGTAGGCCTTTCTTTCTCATTTATGAGTAGGAACACGTTTACCCCTTCTTCATCAAAATGTGCCAAGGCTTGCTGAAGGAAAACAAAAATAATTCAGGGGACAGTGGCAGCTTATGTTAAAAACAAACCAGATTTATTTAGACCCCTTGTTTTCCTGAATGAACTATAGCAAAGTAAATTGAAACACAAGAAGAAGAAGAAGAAGAAGAAGAAGAAGAAGAAGAAGAAGAAGAAGAAGAAGAAGAAGAAGAAGAAGAAGAATCATCATCATCATCATCATCATCATCATCATCATCATCATCATCATCATCATCTCAAAGCATATTTGGCTCTAGTCAGAGCAAATTAACCAGAAGTTTCCTCACACTCATTCAGCAAATTGCTACAGATATTCCTGAGCATGAAACCTCCTTGTGCTATATTGAGCTGTAACTTATGACAGCAGTTTTAATTAAGATCTACTGCATAACATGAAAATAAGAAGACATGCATTTGACCATGCTAAATTGAAATTGGATGACTGCTTTCTTTGTCACTTGATTGAGGACCTTGATAATATTCATTTTAATAAAATTAGGAGAAGTATCATTTCAGAAAGAGAAGTAATTATCTCTAAGTCATAATCTGCCTTCCTTCAAAACATATGACTTCGAAAGTTCTCCTTAATGGCAAAGTTATAGTTCTGAGACTTAATTAAGCATCTTTTCTAATCAAATTAACTTTCAGTTCATAAGTAGGGGTTTCTAACCTCAAAGTGGCTTTAAAACATTGTTTCTTTCAGCCATTACCTTTGAAGAGAAAGATAATGTCCCCTTGAAGTGATCCTCTTACAATGAGTTATTACGCACTGGTTGACTACAAATACATATAAAACTAAAATAACAGACACAGAGTTTTCCCAATTATTTCAAGGTGTGTTTCAATTCTCTAGAATTAGCTCTACTGCTAATAGGAAATCATGTGGAATATGTCCTGTCCTTGTAAAAAGCAGGAGGGGAAAGTCATCAGAAACAAGTATTCCTGTGAGTGGTAGAGTTGTGGTATGATGCATTACCACACAATCTTCCACTACTTATAACTGATAAATCTGTTGAAGGTAAATTGAGTAGGCCACCCTTGCTCGAAAGCCAGTCGTATTCAACTCTAGGGTTCAGTGTTCATCTCTGTTTATAGCCAAAGAGTCAGTGCTGTCTGCATCTGCAGATGTTTCCATGGACATGTGGCAGGCATGACTAGACACTGGAGTGCACGTAATGCTGCTTACCTTCCCATCGAAATGGTCCCTATTTATCTACTTGCAATTTTTTGCTTTCATACTGCTAGCTTGGCAGGAGCTGGGACAGAGACAGAAGCTTGAGTCTCGAACTGCTGACCTGCCAGCCTCCCAATCGTCAAGTTCAGTATCTTAATCAGTAAGCCACTGCTGTCCCTATATTGAGTAACTACAACACAAAACCTATATTTAAAAATACAGTAAAAGAAAAGCACTGTGAACATTTGTTTCTTAACACAGTAAAGAAGATTTTACTTTTAACAGATCATGGGTTTCTAATAGGTCATAGCAGAAAAACCATACAATTCAATGTGATGTTGAAGCACAATCACAGAAGACATAAACTGAAATCCAATTGCTAGTACCAGCTAGAATAGACAAACTGAATCAATGGAAGTTACACATTTGTTAATCATGTTCCCATTGATTCAACTGATTTATTCCACTAGGGATAAAAACTTGATTTGATCCAATTTTTTTCCAGAAAGTCCCAGTTTTAATCCCCTGCAGCCATAGACTAGAGTTGGAAACATGATGCGTGTGACCACACAATGGTTCTGGGCCTCCGTCATCCTTCCATCAATCCACAATTTTAAAAAATTCCTTTTGGAAAAGGAAACATGGACTTTAAACGTTCCTTTGAAGCATATATAAAGGCAAATTTGCCATGTTTTGAGTGTCCCACACCAGAAATCATGGGACCTCCCAGCAGACACCTCTAATTAAATGAATAATGAGAATAAGAATGAGAATAAGAATAAGGAGAAGGAGGAAAAAAAGAAAAAGAAAGAAAGAAAGAAGAACTGAGTTTGAAAGTCCAAAAGAGTCAAGGGAATAAAAATGGAAAACCAAAAATGGAAAATTCGCTTAGAGTCGGAAATTAAAAACATTCAGTCAGATTTGAGTAATCTGAAGAATCTGAGACAAGGAAATCTAAAAGATAGGAAGATCAAAAGCAGCCTGATAACAGAGTATAGTATGACTTGAGCAACAAGGAAATTGCAGTTATAATTGAAGAGTTGGAACAAAGAATTGTGGCCATTGCAGAAAAGATCAAGCAGTATGATAACTGAGTAATGCAGTTTCAGAAAAAAATCACAGTTTAGAGTTAACCAACATTATTTCTACAAGACCCTTGAAAATTGGCATGAAGCCAGCCCAAGCAAAAAGCCTAAAAGAGAAAGCACTCTGAAATTTTGGAAAAGCGTATCAGAAAAGAACAAGGAGCATAATGAAAATGCATTATGGATCAAGCAGGTTGAAAATCTAGCAAAAGAATCCAAAATGGAAGATTTTCAGATAACGAAAGAAGCCAGGTAAATAAGAAAAAAACTGGAGTGCTCCTGGATTAGATTAACTCCATGGATACTGGCTAAAAATGCTAACAAACCTACATTCAAGATTAGCTAACCAAATGAATCAGGCTTTGGAAACACCAGCAGGTGAAAAATGGTTAACAACTGTAAGGACACTGCTAATTCAGAAAGATAAAGAAAAGGGAAATGAGCCTGGAAACTACAGACCAATAACTTGTCTACCAACAAGTTACAAATTACTCATAGACATAACTGTAAACCAGATATATGGACATTTCAAAAAGAACTTGTTCCCTGTAGAGCAGAAAGGGTTCTGCAAAAACCCCAGAGGAACCAAAGATCAACTATTAATTGATAAATTGGTTTTGAAGAATTCAAAGAAAAGTTGAACTATTTGTTTATGGCTTGGATTGACTATAAAAAGACATTTGATTCAATTCCACACAGCTGGATTGAGAAATGCCTTGACATTTTTGGAATTAGCAACATCATTCAGTGCTTCATGAAGACTTCAATGAAACTATGGAAAGTAAAGTTAATGGCTAGTGGAGAAGAATTTGGTGAAGTTGAAATTATGTGTGAAAATTTTTAAGGTGGCTCACTATCACCTTTGCTATTTGTCTTATCAATGGCACAACTGACAATTATTCTAAATAGAACATACTGTGGATATGAATTGGCTAAGAAAGGACTGAAGGTTTCACATTTGCTCTATATGGACAATCTAAAATTGTTTGGAAAAACAAGAGCTGAATTAAATATACTGCTGGAAAGTACAGTCAAACCTTGCTTAACGAGCAACTCGCTTAGAGGAAAACTCGCATAACGAGCAGGTTTTTAAAAAATTGATCCTACTGACATAATGAAATTTTTTGCTTTGCGAGTCGGAATTTCCCTATGGGAAAACTCGGATAACGAGCATTTCTATAGGAAAAACTTAACAAATTTTTTTTTTGCTATGCAAGTTTTTCCATAGAAATTTTTGTTATGCTAGTTTTCCCATAGGAATTTTCGTTATGCGAAAAAAACTCACATAACTAAAAACTCGCATAGCGAGCAGCCTCTCAGAATGAATTATTTTCATTATGCGAGGTATGACTGTACAAAGAAATTTAGTAATGACAACGGAATGAAATTTGGAATTGACAAGTGCACCACTATTACAGTTAAGGCAGGCAAGATTCTTACAATTCTACAAAAATTCTACAAAATACAAAAAGTGGGTCCGGAAAATATAGAGGTCAAAACTGAGTAGAGGCAATATCATCAAGCCAATTAATACCTGGGCAGTGCCTGTTATATGATATTCAGCTAGAATTATTGATTGGACCCAAATGGAATTTGACAACCTAGACCAAACAACAACAAGGACGCTAACATAGAAGGAAAAGCCAACCCAAAGCAAACATGGGGATGGCTAAGAGCAGGAGTATTGAAGAAGGAAATGAAAGAATTTATGTTGGCAGCTCAGGAACAAGTTTTGCCAAAAATGCATGAAGATAAAAATACAGCACGTATCCAACAATAGCAAATGCCGGGTTCATAATGAAAAGGATGAAACAGTAGAACATCTGATTAGTGGATGTAGCAAAAATTGAGACCAGTTATTTGCAACATTATAACAGGGTTGCAAAAATTATCCATTGGAAACTTTGCTGGAAGTTTGGATCTGAATGCAGTAAAAATCATTGGGAACATCAAGTAGAGAAAGTTCTATAAAATGAGAAACATGATCCTGTGGGACTTTAAAATTCAAACAGATAGACATCTGCCTCGCAACACACCTGATATAACTGTTGTGGAAAAGAAGGTTTGGTTTATTGACATTGCTATACCAGGAGACACAAGAATTGAAGACAAACAACTGGAGAAATTCACAAAATATTGTGATTAACAAATTGAAGTTGAGCATCTATGGAGGAAGAAATATTTTGTTGTACCCATAATGATCGGAGCCCTTGGAGCAATACCTAAAGAACTCCCTAGATATTTGGAAATTTTGGACTTATTGGACTTGGACATCCTAACTCTCCCAAAAAACACAACTCTACTAGGACTCAGACAGTGGTGCAATGTCAAAACTTTTACTACCCCACCGTGACATCATCGCAGTGTGGGCGGAGCTAACGTCAAGATGTCATGACATCATTGGCAGAGCCAATGTCATGACGTTGTGGGCAGGGCCAAAGATAAATAAATAAATAAATAAATAAAATAAAAATAAGCGCGCGCGCGCACACACACACACACACTTCAATTCACCCACCCACCTGTAAATAAATTAAATAAATAAATAAAATAAAATAAAAAATACATTAAAATACACCCACCCACCCACCCACCCCAAACACAAATCAACCAGAGCTTTTAAACCAGAGCTGAAAGCTTATTCAGGCTAATCTTTCTCACACTAGGTCAGATGGAAGGAACTACAGAATGAACTCACCACAAGATGGCTTCATTTTGGAACTTTTCAACTTTTCAACAGTTAAAGAAGTTAGGTACTAAATCTTTGCCTAACCAGTTCTCTAGAATAATATGCCTTAATGTAGCTTATTGATGAGGTAACTCCAAGACTTTGCTTAAAAACCCCAAGCCAGGCCATACTACTGGTGGCTGCCAGGCCTTTTTAGGAACTGTGATAGTACATCAATATAGGTAAAGGTATTAAATACACATTAAAATACACACAGATACACCACATCCCAAGGTGAGTCACTTACCCTAGGGAGCAGGCTATAGGGAACTTCAGGTTAGCAGCTTCTCTTCCTCCTCCCCGCTTGGGAGGACAGCAAGGAGACCATGCATATGCGCCAAGCACTGTAGGTGTGCATGCGCAGTGGGGGACCCAGTGAAAAGGTAAGCCCCAAAGGTGGTTCCCCCAAAAAGCTGCTACCAGTTCTCTGGGACACAGGGAAAAGTTACTGCCGGTTCTGGCGAGCTGGTGCGAACCTGTTACATCCCATCACTGGACTCAGATGTTACCGTAACAGTTCTTAGGACCTCGGTTAGGGCTTAAACTGTTAGTTTTATTCCAGTCCTTGTCTGTGAACCAAATGGTTGATTTGTAAATAATAATAAAGACACCAAAAGGGTTTTTAGCAAGACCTCTCCATTCTTGTAAGGAAAAAAAATGATGGATCTCTGGAGAGGGCTTCCAAATTCCAGGAATGAGTGTGTGAGCCTGGGACCATTCAACATTGCCCCCTTTATGTTCCAAATTAAAATATCCATGGTTTGGGAAGGCCTTTTCCTGGCTAATTGAAAGTACAAACAGACCTGACCAGACTACCTGGTCCAATGACGGCACTCAATCTGTTGAATCCATCACTGTTTCTGATAAATAAGAAGATAAGTCAAGCAGGTTAAAAAAATGTTCTACCTGTTCCTGTGTGAGTAGTAGTAATGTAAATTCTCTTTTCTCTCAACTTTTTTGTTGCTCTATCAATAAGAGGTTTTCAAATTGGCAAGAAGCATTTTGTCAAATTATGCAGAACTACAACAGCTCCTGCTTTGTTTCATGCAAGTTGAAGAATCTGGAGCTTTGGATGAGCTGTGTGTGTCTTTTTCAGTAACTGCAGAGTCCTTCTGTATTGTTCTGTATGTGTTCTGTATTGTTCTAAAGGTCTTGCAAGGCTTGGCATTCCTTGTTGGGATGTCCTACCACATTGTGATAGCCTGACAAGGGATGTAAAGATTATTCCTCACATTCTTACTGAGCAATCCTGTATCTCCCAGTCTTACTCCACTCCATCTTCTGGTACATATGGATAGAAGTATATTCAATGATGAAAATGCACATTACTGAAATATATATATATATATATCCAGGCACCTAATATCACTGAAAGATATTGTTTGATGTATAGACTTATTATTAGTGCTATGGTTTTGCTTCAGTGTTTGCATCAGGCTTTCTCTAACTGAAAGATTTGGCTATTTTTTTTATCATTAGTTTTGTGGGTGCAACATGACTCCTGGTAGATACATGATCATTAGATCTAACAGCAAAACAGCAGGGAAATAGTCAAGAGAAACACACCATTAAGCCTTTTCTTTATCATCCCTTCCTTGCCTCCCTTCAATAAGCATGCTGATTTCCACCCTATTTTTGTTAAATTGTGATGAACGTCCAAACATTGAATGTGCAAGTTATGTTCACGGTTGGTCCCGGCTGTTTGCCCAGAACCATGACAAGCACCTGGGTCTGACAGGGAGTCTGCTATTGTAATATTTACTGAATAGGATTTCATTGGGAACTGATCTGTGTGCAGTGAGGGAAAAGGGTCCTTTTTACACACTACTTGTAATGGAGTGGAAAATTACATTTCCCATTGCAAGAACATCCCCATTAGTGGGAAAGCATATTCTTTAGCAGAGAGCTGAAGGCACCTCAGGCAGCAAAGGGGTGACAGCCCAAGTAATGGAGGATTGGAAAAACCTGGAAGATACTAAAATGGTAAAAATGCTTTTCTTTATACACTATGGTTCCTTCACAAATGGTCTCCCCTGATATATCAGAAGCAATTGGATTTGAAACACTGAGGTAAAGCACAAATTTTAACAAACGTGCTCATCATCTCTGGGAATGAAGTAGATCCTTGTAGAATAGAAAATGCTATAATATTCTCCTTAAGTAACTGTCTTAACTACTCAGTTTATGGTAGAGATGCTCCATTGTTTTAGTCTACTGCTGTAACAGCTTTGCTATCAGAGATTTCATAAAGTTTGACAGCTTGGGAGCAGTTTATGGCAATAGGAAAACCACGTGGAAGCTGTTTGAAGTCAGTTCCACAGTGCTGTTTTTCCACAAGGCAAATTGGAATATGAAGAGTAAGTCTTTTCGAGGGTTCTCTGAAAATGGGAGAAATCTCCATGCTCCATCCATAGACATTCCTCCCAGTAGCATAGATTCTACTTATCATATATACTCAAATATAGGCCAACCTGAATATAAGCCGAGCCAGGAAAATAGATTGACCAGAGTATAAGCTGAGAGTGGGAAATGCAGCAGCTGCTAGTGAGTTTCAGTAATTAAAATACATGAAAATACAGTAAAATTAAGTATTTTAGTGATTTTTTAAAACTGTATTTGCACCATCTACCAGTGGTGGCGCTGCAGGTGAAGTGGGTGGGCAGGTCAATTACAACGAGGCAGGAAGTGTTGCTCTAGCATAGCCTCTTGCTCCCTCTGCAAAGAAGAGGCATGGCTTTCGCCTCCATCTTGGGCAGAGCAGAGACAAAGGCAGAAGGTACCAATAAATGAAATCCTTTCTTTTTTCCACACCAGTTTGGAAGGGAGGCACAATAGTAACGTAGAGCTTCTTTCTTCATCTGCAGTTTTCCATAGGAATTAATTGAAAACAAACTTCAGAATAGGGGAACTTGATTTTCAGTGTATTAAAATGGGAAATCACGAGTACCGCCCTCTTGTGGCCAGTTGTGTAATTGCGCGTCAGATTCTTTCGTAGTAGAAGTCCTGAAACTTACTTTTAAAGTTCTGAATAACTCAAAAAACCTCATATTTTTAAACCCTCGTGGTTGTTGACCTGTGTATAAGTTGAGTCCTCTTTTTGGACCTAAGTTTTGGGGCTAAAAAACTCAGTTTATACTCGAGAATATACGGTATATTCTATTACAGGGGCTGCCACTATTTGTGCTGCTTTAATATTACTGGGCTTGGAGTGCAGATGTACCTAACTGACAAAACAGGTGTATTGAATTTCCTTTGCCTTTTAAATGAGACCTCTGCTTTAACAATCATTCAGAGGACATTATTATCTGATGTTTCTCTGCAGGCTGCATTCCCCAGACTGGTTACCCAAAAGGCAGTAGCTGTTTGGGTGGCTGGCACATATTTTTTCACTCCTGAAACTGATGCAAACTTCTGGAAATGGTTACATTTTTTTGGCCAAATGATACCATAGCTCTTCCTGTATTCCCCAAGGCACTGCATACATCATGTAAATGTGACCTTTCCTAAAGCAAATCACAAGTCCAAGCCTGATTGTTGTTATTATTCCAAACACCCCTATGTGAACTTTCTCTAAGACTTGAATTGATAGGAAATTCAGTTGTGTATGTGCATATTAAAGAATATGCTTCAAGAATATGTTAATTTTAAGTATTATATAATGGGTCAGTTATCTCAAATTCAACTCTACTAGGAACCCTTTTTATATTTAGATATGTGCATATATCTTTGAGCCAGTGTGCAAGAAGAAATTAGTAGAGCTGCGGTGGCTTAGTGGTTGAGATGCTGAGCTTGACAACTAGAAGGTTGGCAGATCAGCAGTTTGAGACCTGAGTACTCAGTGATGGAGTAAACTCCTGTTGTCTGCCCCAGCACCTGACAACCTACCAGTTCAAAAGAAAGAAATTGCGAGTAGAGAAATGGTGGGAAAGGTTCGGGTTCCGTGCACTTTGGGATCTAGTCATGCCTGCCACATGATCAAAGACACATCTGCAGATGCAGACAGTGCTAGCTCTTTGGCTGTAAATGGAGATGAGCACCACCCTCTAGAACTGGACATGACGGGCTTTTGAGTAAAGGAGACTTTTACCTAAGAGTAGAAATTATGTAGCTTCAAGTTTGCTTCTGAGGAATCCCTGAAGTCACATGGTCAGCATGGTACCCAATTTTGGTGGCAAATTATACCACTTTAAATGGCTTTGCACAGTTCACCACCAAAATTCTTTAGCAAATGGAGAAATCTCCCTTTAAAGCATACCAACAAATTCCGGAGGGGGGGGCATAAACACACAACCCAATGTAATGTATTAAAAGCTAGTACTGTACATTATTTGGATTATACATTCCTTTACAAATTTTAGCAGTATGGTAGGATGGCTCTTTAATGGGTCTAAGGGGAAATACTGGCTCATAGAACTACCAAAGTTGCCCACTCCTGAGCTAACTATTCACTTCTCTATAGTTGAGCTAGCAGCAAAAGTGAATAAGTCCTCATCCTTGAATGAATATCTGTAACTCCTCTGATGTACATCAAGCCCCAGTATTTGCAATAAGTATGTAATAAATGTCATGCCTAGAAAATATAGCTTTGGTATGATTTACAGCAGTGCTTGCAAGGGAACTGCTGAATGGATTCCTATCATCATGGACCTTCTGCAATTGTATGTTTAATTCAGGGGCACCCAAACTATGGCCCATGGGCCCAATTTGGCCCCTGCATATCATTAATGCAGCCCACAGTGAGCACCCAGGCTCACCACAGACCGCCCCCATCGCCCCCACCTCCTGGCATCAGCAGTGGTGGTGACGGAAGCAGCGACCATGCTTTGTCCAGACTGCTCTGAGCAGCCTCTTGCTCAGTCCCATCCCCTCAGCAGCCTCTGCTAAAGCCGATCTGCTTTGGGAAAATTTTCGGAGCCTCCTTTGTTTCAAAATCCATGGCACTAGTAGAGGGCCCTGGCACACTCAGGATGACATCACTGCAGTGCACCAGGTTTACCCTTTAGATGCAATGAATTTTGAAACACAGGAGGCTCTGAACATTTCCCCGAAGAAGCAATCAGCTTTAGCAAAGGCTGCTGAGGGGATGAGACTGAGCAAAAGGCTGCTTGGAGCAGCCCGGACAAAGCACATTTGCTGCCTCTGCCACCACCGCTGCTGATGTCAAAACTGTCAGCAGTGGGAACAGTCCATCTCCGGCCCCAAAGCTGTGTGTCAGGGGCAGGACTGGCCTGCTAAAAAATTTTTTTTGGGCACCACTGGTTTAATTTATGTATGTATTATCTTTTGTGGACCATACAATTAGTCTGGATGTTCAGACTGAATTGTTACATTTGTCATGCTCAAAGGTTCATTTGTGCTTAATTTTATATTCTAGTGTTATGTTGTTTTGTACATTTTAATCCTATTTTTGTTTGTGAGTCACTCAGAAGAGCAGTTTGTGTTAGATGAATGGTATATATAATGGACAAAAAATTTTTTTCTATGGATAGGTCATTGCTGTCATCCTTGACCAACATGGCACTATAACATGTACATATTAAATAGCCATTTTGCATGTAAATTATTGAGTTATTGGGATTACTCTTTGGAGGTCATAATGTAGTATTGCTGTCTGTCTGCTTCACTATTTTCACCGGTGTTGTTATGAATATACAGTAAAACCTTGCATAAAGAGTGCCTCACTTAGAGAGTAACTCACTTGAAGAGCAGAATTTTCACTGAATGTTCACTTCGCTTAACAAATAAAACCAACCAAAAACTCGCTTAACAAATAAATCGGGGTTCACAACCCCCCCCTCCAGAAGTCACAATTGGTCACTTTCAATGGTGTTTCACTTAAAGAGCAAACTCGCTTAAAGAGCAATCCTGTGGAACGCATTATGCTCTTTAAGCAAGGTACAACTGTACATGGATTTTGTAGGGCTTCAATATTTGTTCTCTTAGGTAGTAATTGACATTCTTCTCCCTCTTCTTACAGACAAAACAGTGGGTGTATCAGATTGGAATAAGTTTCCTCTAAAGTCAAACTGACTTCTTACTCTATGGAACCTCAGAAATCACAGCATCCTATTAGATGTGTTTTCTGCCTATCTAGTTTGAACTATAAATATCTTGGTAGGAAGAAAACATCCAGTGTATACATCTACCCAATTAGGGGCTGCAGTGGCTCAGTGGCGAAGATGCTCACCTTGTTATCTGGAAGGCTAGCTAGTCAGCAGTTGAAGCCCTGGGTACTGCATGATGGATTGAGTGCCCATCTCTGTCCCAGCTTTTTGAGACATGAAAGGAGCTTCATTTGGGTATTCCCTGAGTGAAGTTTCTTCCACAAAAAAATCCTCTCATCCCAGAATAATTTCTCACACTAAATTATTATTATTATCTACCCAATTCTCTTATTAAATCCCAACTCTGTGCTACAATCGAAAACAGGGTACCTTAGGTAAACAAAATACATAACTAGATATGAAAAACAAGGTTCTTGAAGAGCACACACTGTAAAATTTAAAATTTACATGCAAATTCAGATACAGATTCTGAAAAGCCTCCGTGATGCTCTGCCATAGTCTTGTGGGATCCAGGGAGGCAGGGCTGGGAAAAATGGCAAATATTGAGCAAGAAGGTAAAGGCAGACAGTCAGGACCAACAGATAGGAAGAATAAGTTTGTAGAAGGATACATGGATTAGATGGCAATCAGCTGAAGAACTTCTTTGGACAACCTCACTGTCCCAAGTAAAAAAGCAGCACAATTACTTGCATTCAGTAGAGATGGAAGAAAATCATGTGTCTCTTGAACCCAAGAATCTTTCCAGAGGGTGAAAAGTTAGGCAAGTGGTAGCTGAGAGCCAAAGACTAGCAACGACTTCATTGTTCTCAAAGTACCACCATTTACAACTGAGCATGCAGAGATTCAAATGCTCCATGGCGATAGACAACATGAAAGTATTTTGTGTACCAGGACTCTGCACATCAAAGGCATCTCTAAATCCTAGATATAGCACTGGACTCACTATGGCTAGATAGGTTCTGCTTGTTGCCTTAAAAATCACATAACTGCATTCTCTCACTAGTTCTGCTCCACAATAATGGTGCCAGTTTTGATTTTAGTGTGAATACTGGAAACTTTAGTGCTACCACTGCTGCAGCAATCAAATGCATCATTGGGTAGGTTCTCCCTACGCATCCCCCCAACCCCCGATATGAAAAATAAAATGTTGCCCAGTTAATATGGGCTCTTTTAGATTCAGCAGTACAATTTAACAAAAATTCACCTTTAAGAATTAGAAACAATTTTATCTGTACATCTCTACCCAATAAATAACCTTGTGAACCTTAAACATCAAAGGGTCCTTTGCTCTCTTAAACTATAGGACAGATATTTGTGAACCAAGTTCTGTTCAAGCAACTGCATCAGAGGCTGTGAATGGCTGATCGCCAGCTGAAATGAAGCAAATGTTGCTGTTTATCCTCATTTCAAGTTACAAACCAAATCATCCTATCCCAAAGGTGTGTGTGGAGCACTGATAGACAATGTGGTGTGACACTGACATGACATACTAAAGCACTGTCCCCTTCGTATGTTCTTGAACTATAAGACCAAGCCAAGTTTCATCATTGAATCTAAAATGAGATAAACTTCCATTCCACTACATTTTTATGCATTATGTCTGAATGAATGTACACAATAAATATGCTATATAATTATGTGCCTTAAAGAATTCAATTTATTGCTTAAAAATAGAACAAGATACTGTAACAGTGAGCATTGTGGTAAAATGATTTAACTTTAAGTTATATATGGGAGGGGATAAAATTGCTGAAAATCATAATAATACTCTCAACTATATTTTTCTACTGTTTAAGTGAGCAAAAATTGTGTGGGAGAGAAATAAATATAAATGTCTAGATGGCAGGATTTCTGGTATTTCTTTTTCTAAATATATTCTTTCACTGAGCTGTCTTGAAATACTTTTAATATAATTAAAAACACAAAATGAGTGCCAGACTTGTCAATTTCAACAACAAAGTGCTGAAAGTCTCAGTGAAACTGAAAAATCCATCTCCCACACATTGTAATGAATAGGTTCATAAAAGGAAAATAGTTTAATTACATTTTAGTTCATGGATTGTTAATAGGCTGGAGTATCTAAATTGAATAATGTGATTCTGGTATAATAATTATGTGTAAATGAACTTGTTTAAATGATATTTTACAGCTTCTTTATAAAATTACAGCTAGAGGCAATGCAGTGATAGACACACAAAGGCCGTGCAAAAATTATCATAAACTATTAGCTTGTTTGCAAAGGGTTTTATGTTAATCTTTTAGTACTTAAAGCACTCTGCAATTAACATATCACGGGGAGCTGCCTTGAAGCAAAGCCATGCAAATTGAAGTACTCAGATAAAAAGCCATTCACACTTGGAAAAGAAAGGAAGGAAGAATGGAAAAGGGTAGTGTAGCACTCAAAGGAGACTAGTTTTATATTTGAGATTAAAGAGGTGTAATGATTGTGTTATCTAATGAAGGTTGTAATTAAAGCTTTTCTCCTGAAGACATGACAATAGATATGGCATTGATTTCGCAGTTTTAATTGTGAAAGGCATTTCATTCCAGGGCATAAGATATGAATAGCCTAAAATAAAAGGGCTAAAAGATGGCTGTGTTGATATTTAGTTGTTCAACAGCTGCCTTATGGCTTGATACAGGGATGGGAGGGAAAGGAAGAAAACATCAAGAAAATGCTCCACATTGTAATTTTCCTACCTCTTTCCCTTCCTCAGGTAACAGAAGTGGGAAGCGGGGCATCAAATCTGGTTGGGTTAGTAAAATGTTCTTTAGGTTCCTCTGGACAAAAGGGGTCCCGAAAGGACCAGGACCAAGACATTTATATTGCACAAATGACAAAAGTTTATGCAATAAGGTATCATCTGTCCTCAGAGATATCAGAATATTGAATTCTTCACACAACTATAATTTTGATAGGGAACAGAACAAAAGCAAAGCAAAACAAAGAATGGGAAGTAAGGATGATATAATATATTTAGTTATCTCATGTTTGCAACTGTGTATAACAACACCAGGGACCAAAATATTTCATTACAGTAATACCTTGGATAACGTTTACCTCGGATAACGCTAAAATTGCATAACGTTAAGTAATCTGGGGAGGAGAATTAGATCGAATAACGTTAAGGTCCTATGGGATGTATCGGATAACAACCGCTAAAGCCTGTGTGGTTACAATGTATTTCTATGGAGCTTTAACGTTATCTGATACATCCCATAGGATTTTAACATGTATCGGATAACACTAAAAATCGGATAACACCAAGACTTGTGGAACCAAGACAGCGTTATCTGAGGTATTACTGTATTAGGCTTCATTGAGGGAAGCAGTTCTGGGAGTCACCCCCAGAGAACTGAAATCTTAGGGCAGCAGACATTTTGAGCAAACCCTGCAATGTTATTAAAATACAAAGCAAAGCCAAAACATCTTTCTTTTGATACTTCTGCCTTCTGTTGTTTCCATTTTATAAAAAAAACCTGTTACATTGGCTTAACAGCACATTTGCTCCAGTGGCAAAATTCTTACAAAATGGCAGGATGGAGTTTCTTGGGTATCTTTAGGGGCTGCCCATCTCCACACATGTAACAATAAAGAAAGTTGTGGATAACAAATTTTGGGGGTGATATATCACCAAAAAGAAAAGAACTAAAATAATGTCTGAAAAAATGTAATGGCAAATAGCCTGCTTATACATAGACTTAAAGCACAGAATTGGCTAGGCCAACTTAAATGCTGAAGGATGAATTGCAGCATATGCCCTTCAATGCAGTGAGGCAAACCCAATTGCCACCCATCCATCAGTCAGACATGTTTTAAACAGAATCCTGTCAGTTTCAGGTATTTCTGAGAAAATAAAAGGATGAGAACATATTAATGTAATGAATGCAAATGGTAAAACAACATCAAAGGCTTAGAACTGCAACTTGCCTAATTATTGCAATAGCTTTACATGCATGTGGGGTGGCGAATTCAGGCTTAGTATGCAATACTTGTACAAACTGGTATTTGCAGTGTATGTGTCCTTTGATAACACCATAGAACTAAATCATGAGATATCAAATGGAACTGAAATCTTTGCGGAAAATATGACTTCATATTTGAAATGCTCTAGTTCTTAAATGAACGTATGGTTGATGGAATATGATTTGTTTTTGAATGTCCCCACTATAATCAAACTGCAAATGGTTGTCAACTGAACTATATGGGCACTTTATTTCTATCTGACATATGTTTTGTTTTCTAAAATTAAATATTTTGGGTGGTGCAGACTACTAGATTCAACTTGTTCTGTAGCAGGATATTCAAACAATGCGAATTTCTCAGTGCTAAAATAAAGACACCACTAGAACATTAAGATTATTTTCTTGGCATTGAGAGAAAGTTTTTCTTTCTGTTCTGAGACTGGAGGTGAGTGAGTGACCTGAGGTGTGTATTAACCACATACAGTCAAACCTCGCATAAAGAGCGCCTCGCTTAACGAGCAACTCACTTAAAGAGCAGAATTTTCTCTGAATGTTCGCTTTGCTTAACAAATAATGAGAGCCACTGGCGGATTTTGGCAACACACTCGTTTGCAGTTTGGACAACTTTCTCCAGATGTTTAGCGACAACCACTACCGCCACATCATCTGCAAACCCAACTGTTCTTGTCCCCACTGGCATAGGCAACCGGAGCACCCCGTCATACACGATATTCCATAATAAGGGACCAAGCACTGAACCCTGTGGAACACCTCCTATGATGTTATAGGTTTGAAGTCCAGCATCGGTGTTATACATCAAGGTTCGATCTGTGAAGTAGCTTACAATTATGCGTCTGATGTACTCCGGAACCTCCATCAATCTCAGCACATCCAGGATACAATCCCAGTTTGCAGAATTGAATGCGTTCCTCACATCCAAGGTGATGATAGCACACTACTTCTTGGCGCCTCTCTTCCAGCGTTTGCCTTCTATAGCCTAGCGGGCAATGTCTACGACTATGTTGATGGCATCCACGGTAGATCTCGCCTTCCGGAATCCATGCTGGCTATTGGACAATCCCCGAACTCCTTCGCTGAACTTCTCCATCCGGTTACAAATAATCCTCTCGAGTACCTTACCTGCTGTATCCAGCAGGCATATTGGTCGATAAGATGATGGATCATCTGGGGGCTTTTTCCCTTTCGGAAGAAGGACCAATTTTTGCAGTTTCCACTGGAAACTGCAAAAAGTCTGTCTGTCTGTCTGTCTGTCTGTCTGTCTGAATGGTTAGGACACTGAGCCTGATGACCAGAAGGTTGGCAGGCCAGTAGTTTGAGACCTGAATGTTGAGCAATGGAGGGTGTGCCTGTTGTTTCTGTCCCAGCTCCTGCCAACCTAAAGCAAGAAACTGCAAGTAAATAAATAGGTACTGCTTTGGTGGGGAATGTAACAGTGTTCCCTGCACTCTGGTGTCTAGTCATGCCTGCCACATGACCACATAAACTTCTGCAGGTATGAGCTCTCTTGCTCTTTCAACATTTTGTGGTGATGACAGCGCTGTGATGATACCAAGAAGGAAGAGGGCTGGAAATTGCCCATTCTCTGTTGCTTATATGCAAGTAGTCAGGCTGGTTCCTTTGCTCAGTTTTCTATGTCCCAGGTGGTCTACAGTCTTCTAAGAGTACAGAATAGCATACAAGAAGTGAACAGTGCCCAGAGTTTATGGCTTTGCTATGAATTCAGGGAACTATTTCCCCCATATCTCAGTTGGGTAAATTATTATTAAATTAATTCCCTGATTCTAGGTCACAGTTAAGTGTGAGAATCAAGGCTGCCATGTCTTGACAGTACAATTCAGAGTAGAAAGGGTTCGTCTCAACTAAGTTAATTGGAGTGTGTGTGTGTCATATTGAGCATTATGGATCATGAGACTGGACTCTTTCTGACTGAAATGCATCATCGGTATGTGCATGTGTATGTATGTGTAGCTTTGGAGCAGGATGTCAGATGGCAGTTACTGGGGTGAAAACATGAAAGAGAATTATAGGTACCAAAGAAAATGATCCTACTGAGTCTGAATATGCAAACCAATTTTTAAACATTATTCTGTTGCTCAGAAACAATATATGCAGCCCATGGTAGACCAGTTTGCTACTGAGTAAGAATGAGTGGGTGGATAGAAATGTGGGGGAAAATACAGATGCAAATTATTTATCTAAAAAAACATCACTGCTGCTTTGCATCTTTGTTAATAGTTTTAATTTTAGTACAACCTCAATTTTTTTTATTTTATTAAATTTATATTCCACCCTACTCCCTCAGGCGACTCAGGGCGAATCACAACCGACATACAATAAACAGTTAAAAACTCTAAAAAACAAATTAAAAGATTAAAAACCATTTAAAACAACCTCTCATTCCTTTAACTAAAGGAATAAGCGGAATAAGAGGGATACCTGCTGGAGTCCTTCATCCTCCTACCCCAGTCCCCATAAATAGCAGTGTACTAAACCACATTGTAATTAATATAATTAAAGTATTAATAAAGATTGAAAGGGTTGGACACCGCATGAAGTGCTTAATTTTGTGTATCTTTTCCTCTGATTGACTGTTTAGGTTTATGTTTCAGCTGTCAGTGAGATTATGTGTAATTAAGCCAAAGTAAAAATGTGCTTGCTCTCCCCCCTCCCCCCTCTCCTTTAACCAGGGAGGATGGCAGACAAATTCATGGCTGTTTGGATAGTGGGTGGTAACTCTGCCCACTCTTCTGTAGCTGTTATAATTACACATTGTTTTTTTAATTCATGCATTCCACATTCCAGTGTGTATTTTGGATATTTCCACCTATCAGTGACAGAGAGCAAATAATTATATTGGGAAAAGCAAACATGATTTTTTTTTCATTTCCCATGGTAGTTTTGAAATGTCATTTGGGGAGCTGTTGCTTAGACAAAAATGAATGTTTGGGTCTTAAACCTGATGTACCATGATGCATAAGGTACTGAACTGTTCACGAGAAATTCCTCTATAAATCTCCCTTTTCCTTGGATACAATAGACACAGGAAAGACTCTGTGCATTTCAGCCTCAGCCTTCCAGCTACGGTATGAGATGATAATACAAGTCTGTAAGCATAACAAAATGATTTCTAAGAAGCACTTGGGACAGCAAAAAAATATATACAAAGGATTGTAAGGGTACTATTAATGTGGGCGGTGGGGTACACAGAAAGAACCTCATTGAAGATTGTGGTATTTTTGAACCACAATTGGGTGTACCCTGGGCAACAACAACCTTGTGCTGTCTAATCTTTCTCACACTAGGTCAGGTGGAGGGAACTAAGGAATGAACTCACCACAAGGTGGCTTCATTTTGGCAGTTTAGAGCCTGACCTAGACATGAAAGAAGAAGAAAGTGGGTGGTAGTTTTATATTTGCAGCAGGAGAAACAATATTTTTCAGGCTCTCAGCAGGACTGGGCTCATGTTGGGAACTCATGGAAGCCCTGGAACACCCAGGGCTGCTGATGTTGACACCTTACTCTTTCAAGAAGAGTGCCTGGCCAGGCATCTGCAGCCATGAGCAATCCCTCTGCTACCTTCTCTGCCTAAGGACCAAGGAGAACAAAGAAACTTAGAATGGCCAGGACTGCAGATGTTTTTCTTCTCCACACCAGACCAAGGCTATGTGAGACATTTGGAAATTGTAGGGACAAAATGCAAAGTACCTTGTGAACAACCCAGAGCACTGTGGGGTAGTACATAAGTGTAATTGCACCGTCCATCTGACCAAACAACCAATTGACCTACAGTAACTACCAACCGGCCGGCCTTCCTACCTACAGGCCAAAAGGTCACCCAAGGCATGAACATAAAACAACAATCCAAAATAAATATACAAGATAAAATCCAATATATAGGTATAAGAGATATTAAAATATAAATACAGTCAAACCTCGCATAAAGAGCGCTTCGCTTAAAGAGTAACTCGCTTAAAGAGCAGGATTTTCTCTGAATGTTTGCTTCACTTAACAAATAAAACCAACCAAAAACTCACTTAACAAATAAATCGGGGTTCGCAATCTCCCCCCCCCCCTCCATTGGTCATTTACAATGGTGTTTCGCTTAAAGAGCAAACTCGCTTAAAGAGCAATCCTGTGGAACACATTTATGCTCTTTAAGCGAGGTACAACTGTATATGAGAAGTTCAGAGCTACTCTAACATAAGTTATGCCTAAGCAAATGGACCAGGTGTTACAAAGGCAACAATGAATTGTGAAATTGCACAATGGACTGAACATATGTAGTTACACAACAGCATCTTGCCCAATGAGTTTTAAAAAGAATTTGGTTCTATAGGACTTTCAGAAAAACCAATTTAGCTATTCCACAAGTATCAAAAGGACACGAGAAGACATGAAAGAAACCTTTGTTTTTTGAGATTTTGAGAGGTTATGATTTTGTAGTCTTAATACTGGAACTCGGTAGGCAATAGCAAACCACTACACCCAGGTCTATGATACCTCTAAGATATGCAATGGGCACAGAACTGAGCGAGTTGAGGAGGATGGTGGAGGACAGAAGTGCCTGGCGGACAGTGGTCCATGGGGTCGCAGAGCATTGGAATCGACTGTGCGACTGAACAACAACAAAGATATGCAGATGGTATGGGATCTTCAGGAAGAGAAACAAGGCTTAAAAGGGAACATCACAAGTCACCCTGGTTTATAAGAATGCAAAACCTTTCTTAGTGAAAGAATAAAAATGTGCATAAAGAGTAACCAACTTGTATTATGAGTTTAGAAATATCAGTGACCAGAGCAGCATAATTTCCAAAACTACTAAAATGTCTTTGCAAAGATATCCTTTAACGATTGTAAGATTTTTCCTTGAACTTCATATTCCAAAACAGACAGCAAATTCCAAGATTAGATCTTAGCTACCACCTATTTGTTTCCTAACTTGCGGGCAGTTCATGTTTTTTCTTTTCTTCTAAGCCATTAAAAAGAGGGATAATAGATATAGTATGACTGCCCAATGGATCAAACACAAATGTTTTGCATTGTAAAGAAGTTGTTTGAGATATGTGCCGAGCTTGGTTGAAATATGAAATCTTTACCAAAGTTTAGGATAACCTTTTCACTTTCATGCAAAGAGTGAATATAATAGATCCTAAACATGCACTGGCTGCTTTGTATGCTAAAAATCGTTATATATAAGACATGAAAATAGCACCCAAACCGTAGTCTCATTTCTGATAGCCACAGGTTTGAATCTTGCAGTTGTCTGATCAAATTAAAACTGCTCTAGTGAACTCTCTTAATGCTTTAATATTGATG
The DNA here is from genome assembly GCA_030440675.1 of Furcifer pardalis. NCBI lineage: Eukaryota > Metazoa > Chordata > Lepidosauria > Squamata > Chamaeleonidae > Furcifer > Furcifer pardalis. Next base: position 5,597,362 of record CP126895.1, on the reverse strand, counting down.
TTTTGTTAAGTAGAAGAGTTTTCTTTTAAGAAGGATGGGAAAGTGAATTAGGCTATCAGTACCCTAGGAAAAGACAGAAAGAGAAATCAGGAAATGTGGTTGGATATATGTGTTGGGAATATGGGAAAGGAGTGTTACTCAAAACATTAAAAAACAAAGTTAGCTGCAAAATATAATTTACAAAGGTATGCTACCGGTATTTAAAAGGGCCCATCTCTTGGTTTCACACTTTAATAAGCTTAAAGGCTTAAAGTATGTCAGGGAAGCAGAGAGAAATGTCATCAGGAGACTAGAGTCCATTATGTTATGGGACTTCTAGGGCAGAATCATCAAACTAAGATACTAGACTATGGGTACATCTTGATTAGCAAAAAACACTATGCTTGTGTTGGTTTTGCCAGGTTCAAAATATATTCAAAGACCAAGGAATACACGACACACAACTGACCCATGCATTAATCTGCCAAAATGTGAATTATTTTAAGCCACTCCTCAGAGGTTGCTTATTTTGCATTGATCAGTAAAGGTTACCCTTGCTCGAAATCCAGTTGTATCCAACTCTAGGGTTCAGTGCTCATCTCTGTTTCATAGCCGATGAGCCAGCACTGTCTGCTTCTGCAGACATTTCTGTGGTCATGTGCCAGGCATGATTGGACACAGAATGCTGTTTCTCTTCCCACAAAAGTTGTCCCTTCCCACAAAAGTGGTCCCTATTTATCTACTTGCAATTTCTTGCTTTCAAACTGCTAGGTTGGCAGGAGCTGTGACAAAGACGGGAGCTTATTCCATCCTGCAGTATTCAGCTATTGAATTGCTGACCTGCTGCCTTCCAGTCAGTGTCTTAGCCACTTGAGCCACTGCAGTCTCCAAGCTATAGTAGAACATAGTAATGGTAGAGGATATTTCACTGATAATTGCAGTGACACTCAAACTTACTTTGGTTGTAAGATATGAGAGGCACCAGAATGGTAAACTCCTTTGAAGAGGAATCGTGTGGTGAAGAACCTGGATTTTTTGAAAAGAAAGTAAAAGCTACTCTGAAAGAATTTGGAAGAAATAAATCACTGATAATAAATGGGATACCAATAGCACCACAGATGCTGAAACTGTCAAAATCATTATGAGAATACATCAACAAATATAGAAAACAAAACAGTGGTCCACTGACAGGATACATTCAATATATTCTTATTCATGGTAAGTAGTAGTGTGGGCATTTTCTTTTCCCCTCTCCCATTGCATCTCCTTATCTGCCTACATTTATTAAGTACAGTATAAACATATCCAACACAACAGAATTCATGAAAGAAACAGTCACTAACAGAAACCACTAAATGAAAGAAAGGAAGTTTCTATGCAATGGGCACAGACCATATATGACTCACAAAATCCATTTTATAAAATTCAGAACACATTTACCCAACTATGGAAGTATTTTGTTACTATTTGATCAATGTGGGCAATCCTTTATGCACCAGCCTTTAGAAAAAGGACTTTTGCAACAGAAACTAAATGGGGTTTTTTTTTTTTTATGGAGTGGACAAGTATTTATATATGATTTAAACTGCAAGTAGCAAGTACCACTTTCATGCTTTTCAAGAAGATGTTTCAGATAACTACAAAGATTTATACATACGGGGAGCTTCTCCTGTTCTGTCATGTTCATGTTCACACTAGCATAATTCTCAAGGGCTGCACACAGCTAAGAAACCCATTTCAAAGGTAAAGTACATGCTGTATATTCCATAGAAAGTCCCAAGTTCAGTTCTCACCATCTACAGAAAGGGCTTGGAAAGAAAGAACTCTTGACTGATAAGGTGGAACCTTATTCCTACCAAGAGTTAAATGAACTAGTGTTCTCACCAGGCATGAACTGACTTTAGTGCTTCTAACAATATTGTGGAGATTTAGTGTTTCGGGATGTGTGAAACATCATTCTCTCATGACAAAATCCTTTTTGCTTCTTTCGAGACTCTGTTGTTTTTTTGTTTTTTTACTGAGGAGTCTGGTTGCCTGTACAGACATTGAGTCCACTCTCCAAAGAGATCTGGGAGAGGGCTGGTCTGCTTATTTTATTTTAAAATGCCTTCCACATACAGTCAAACCTCGCATAAAGAGCGTTTTGCTTAAAGAGTAACTCACTTAAAGAGCAGAATTTTATCTGAATGTTTGCTTCTCTTAACAAATAAAACCAACCAAAAACTCGCTTAACAAATAAATCGGGGTTCGCAGTCCCCCCCCCATTGGTCACTTTCAATGGTGTTTCGCTTAAAGAGCAAACTCGCTTAAAAAGCAATCCTGTGGAACACATTATGCTCTTTAAGCGAGGTACAACTGTATGTTGAATGTCTGCCAGTGTGCCTTTTGAGCCCCTATCAGGTAGTTCTACTATTTCAATCCACTCCCATATATGACATTTCCAACACCTGTGGATACTGGGATTGCCATATATGGGAGCCTTGCAGCCATTAAACATGCTTCTGGGGTTAATCTCTGGTATACTAAATGAGTCACTTCAACAAACTGGAAATGAAACACTCACCATGATCATCTACTTATGGTTGGGGGAAGTGATTTTTTTTAAAATAAAATGTCTTCTAGAGATCATCAGTGATGCAATGTGTCACTTTGTTTTTAAAAAATTGCATCCCTGTGTATTGCTGATTAAAACCAAGGTTGTGAGCAGTTTCTCAACTGGCATTACATAGAAACAAAGCTTTTTTTAAAAAAAATGAAGTGATACATCTAATCAGAAAGGCTCTAGAAAACATAACAAAAATGATTTCACTTGTCTTGACCATTTGTAGATAATCAGGGGGTAGCATAGTGCTCAATTAGACTGAAAGAATTGGTAACTGTTCAGGCAGGAGGAGCAGGCCAAATGGCACATTGAACAGTCATGAACACTGTTCTGGCTGATCCAGGGGCACCCAAATGGCCCCTAAGTATGCTTGAGACAAACAAGGATATGTGGGGTAAACAGCAAATCATTTCAGATTTTGCTGTGGGAGGAATTTCAGTGACTACTAATTATACTATAGACTCTGAAGTTTTGTCTCAAGGGAAGAGCTAGAAATTGGATCAAGCTATGGCAAGCCTGGGCAGCATAATAAAAAGTAGAGACATCACCCTGCCGACAAGTCTGCATAGTTAAAGCAATGATCTTCCCTGTATACATTCAACATGTATGGCTGTGAGAGCTGGGCCACAAGGAAGGCTGAGTGTAGAAGAATAGATGCCTTTGAAATGTGGTGCTGGAGAAGACTTTTGAGAGTCCCCTGGACTGCAAGGAGATCAAAACAGTCCATCCTGAAGTAAATCAACCCTGACTGCTCCTTGGAGGGTCAAATATAGAAGCTGAAGCTCAAGTAATTTGGTCACCAAATGAGAAGAGAGGATTCACTAGAGAAGGCCCTGATGCGAGGAAAGATTGAAGGCAAAAGGAGAAGGACAGCCGAGGATAGGATGGCTAAATAGCATCATTGATGCAGTGGGCATAGATCTTGGTGGACAGCAGAGGATGGTAGACGATAGAGGAGCCTGGCATGCTGTGGTCCATGGGTTGCAAAGGGTTGGACTCGACTGTGTGACTGAGCAAGAAGAAGAAGAAGAAACCGGATCATGACTCCAACTTTACTATACCACAATTCTGGAGCTAAGCTCTCTCTTTTGCAATGCCAGAGATAACTTCGGCTAAGTTACAGAAAAGGATATCAGCAATTTCAATTCATGTACAGCAAACTGTATCAATAATACCTTGAGATTTTGCACTTAGAAGTAAGGTGTTCTCCCTACAAAGTGTAATGCAGATAGAGCTGTCATCTTTATCTGCTAAGATGCATCTAAAAAGTCATAAACATCTCAGGAATTTAAAATATTCTTTTTCATCTGTTCAGAATTTATCAGCTAGAGGCACATATCTGGCTCCTTTGCCTTCCACATCATTAAGCATTACCTTATATAAGTGAAAATCTTTGACACATACTTTCATGAATGAAGAGGTAGAAAAAATCTCAAGTCATTAAGTGTGTGTTTAGATTTCTTTTGTTTAGCAGTTGTTTTAAGAGAGTTTCAGCTGTAAGCTGACTTTCTGGAGTGCAAAGGAAGCACAGTCATTCCATTAACAAAGCCAACACCTTCAACAGAACTTTTTGTGAAAGCTCCCCGTGCCTGTTTGATATGGCTATGCAAATACCTAAACTGGAAAACCCACAGGGATGGGAAGAGAGATGATTCTAAAGGAGGAAGAAACCTGCTGACTAAGTGCTATCTTTAACTTCATTAATGATATACAAACATGACAATTATGGTAGCAGAGCCAAACAATATGTCCCAACTGTGCAGGAAGGAGAGGTTTTTCCTTCTTATCTGCGGAAATGCTGGGATGCGGGGAGGGGGGGAGAGGGAACCTTTTAACATCTGGTAGCTGTATCAGTTGAACTTCAGAAGCATGTTTTCAAAGAGCAAGGTATTGAGCAAATACAGTGATTTAGGTATCTGTCTGTGGAGACAGCGATTGGCCATTCAATTCTTCACTGTGTGTCCCAGGAAAAGAGCCTTGCACAGTCTAGGGCTGGGGTGCCCAAGCTATGGCCCAGGGGCCAGATCTGGCCCCCAACCCATAGTGACTGGCTTCCTGAACCACATGACTGGCCCGCAGCCTAAAAAGTTTGGGCACCCCTGGTCTAGGGCACCTCCAAACCCCCAGTCAACCAATGCTCTTTTAATGAAAAACTCCCATTAAGCTGATGGAGATGATGAATGTGTGTGTCAAATAATAACATAAAAGAAAACAAACGAGCATCATGTGGCATCAATTAGGAGGAAAAACATTTTTGTAAAATGTAAATATATAGGAAGATTAAGAACTTGCTAGTACTGTACTTAGTCTATTCTCTTCCTTGCTTGAAAGCCAGTCATGTCTGACTCTAGGGAGAGGGCAGTGTTCATCTCTGTTTATGGCCAAAATGCCAGCGCTATCTCTGTCTGCAGATGTTTCCGTGGTCATGACTAGACGCCAGAGCACACAGAGGACTGTCACCTTTCCTGTTGAAGCTGTACCTATTTATTTCCTTGCAACGTCTTGCTTTTGAACTGCTAGGTTGGCAGGAGCTGGGACGGGAGCTCATACTAGTACTGTACTCAAATAGTTTTTTCTACTTACAACCTACTTTTCTTCTTTAAAAAAATCTTCCTAAGACCAGTGTTTGGTAGATGAAGATGGAAGATAGTGAATGAGAGTCCATCTTGTTGTGCTACATTTCGGACCGCTGAAAGCACATATTTTACAATTTCAGCTGTATCCCTAGAGACTGGCATCCTTTTACTATACAGTGGTACCTCACTTAAAGAGCAAAATCCATTCCATGGGATTGCTCTTTAAACAAGTTTGCTCTCTAAGCAAAACACCATTGTAAGTGACCAACTGTGACTTCTGGCCGGTGTGTGTGTGTGTGTGCGCGCATGCGCATGCGTGTGTGCGTGCGTGCGTGTGCGTAACCTGATATATTTGTTAAGCAAGTTTTTGGTTGGTTTTATTTGTTAAGCGAGGCGACCATTCAGATAAAATTCTGCTCTTTAAGCGAGTTACTCTCTAAGTGAGGCACTCTTTATGCGAGGTTTTACTGTACCTATAAAACATCACAGGATGTTGCTATTTTGAAGTCTTCTGAAACAGTGAAGGGTGACAAATCACAATAATAATAGTAATGATCATCACATCCCATCAAGTTATCTCTGATTTATGGTGACCTTTTCCAGGGATATCTAGGTAGAAAGTACTCATGAGTAGATAACTATTCCCATCTTCTGGCGGCACCAAAGCCACATTGGCTGGCTCTTCTCCCAAAAGCCACAGCAGAGAACTGAGTCAGATACCTAGCTCATTGAGTTATCCAGACAGCTATTAATGGCAATACAATAAGTGTATTCCTTAATTGGTTTTTTAAATGTTTGCACCAAGCATATATGTAAATATGAATAAAATAAAATAAAGCAGAAAGGAAAAACTTTGCAAGGCATTTTAGCATTTATTGTAGACCAATGCCTTAGAGGATTATGAAAAAAATCAACAATGAAAAAGAAGATTGATTTGCTTGGTGTTGGAATGTGATTTATGTAGCATGTGCTAGGATTTTATTTGGTGTTCCTTTGATATTTTACAAAGATCTTAGCATAGTTATGTTCATGCCAGAAGATTAATATGATGAATTTTAATGGCTATGGGACAGCCATTGTAGTTTGAAAGAAGTAACAATTTATTAAATGCATGGCCATTCATGCTAATCTCCATAATCACAACAGGATTTGTTAATTCCATTTTCAAACATAAGCCTCTTGTTTCCTCCTTTTTATGGTGGCCATTGTTGCATCGTATTTACTGTTACAAGAAAAACAGGGTTATAGAAAAGGGTGTTAGAATTATTAAATTGTTGCTTTTCCATAATAAACTGCAGTCTGAATTGTAAGTAATTTTCTTCACACATAAATATGGGTGTATCTTCTTCCATCTTCTCTTCACACCAATGGGGTGGGAAGTAGCTTTGTAGTCTCAGAAAGGTTGGTGTCTCCCCCCCCCCCGTCCCACCAATTGGCCACTAATCAAAGGTGGTCCAAATACTCTGAAGTGGGATGAAAAGTGCCACCTCATGACATCACTTTCTCCATCACTGCCATCACCTCTCCTTCTCCCCCATAAGATCTCGGCTCTTTCTCCATCACCTCAAGTTCCGCTTCTCCAGTTTTAATTTAATTCACTTTTAAATGTTTCTGATGGGATCAGTGAAAGCAAACTGCTCTCTACGGAACAAAATAATCCCTGGAAACCACACATTTTGGTGGGGTAGCACAGGAAATCATCACCTATGCTGAGAGTCTGCAATTTTTCTGGACAGCCCTTGAAATACACTAGGTTCTGAAAAGTCCTCAGAGCCTGGCAATTAACAGAAAAGCTTTAGACAACTTTGGCAACTCTATGAAGTTTCAGGGGTTTAGGGGCAGTTTCAATTTTGCCACTTTTGGAAGGCTGCTCTCAGAAGCAGCTATTTCACTTCAGCTAAAGGCAGAGCTGGTTCTGCTCTTCTGTAGAAGCAGGCTATTTAAAGCAGGGATTCTCAACCTGTGGCCCACAGAAGTATTTCATGTGGCCCCACCACCACCACACCACACCAGGAAGTGTGGAGGAGAATGAGCAAAATGGCTGTCTGGCCCCCGAAGCTGTCTGAGGGAGCGTGACCCGGACCTCAGCTTTAAAAGGTAGAGAACTTCTGATTTAAATCTTCCTGTGGGTCCCTCATCCCTGAGGAAAACGCCTTATATTAAGCAGAGGTGTAGACTGCCCTCATTTTACAGTGTTTTGGGGCAATGTTTCCTACTGAAGTTTTATCCTCACTTGGTAATGACAGGTAAAGGTAAAGGTCACACTTGCTCAAAAGCCAATCATATCCAACTCTAGGGTTTGGTGCTCCTCTCTGTTTATAGCCAAAGAGCCAGCGCTATCTATGTCTGCAGACATTTCCATGGACATGTGGCAGGCATGACAAAGCACCAGAGTGCACGGAACGCTGCTTGCCTTCCCACCGAAGTGGTACCTATTCATCTACTTGAACTGTAGTTGATGACCTGAAGGTCGGCAGGTCAGCAGTTCGAGACCCAAGTGTTGCATGATGGAGTGGACTCTTGTCCCTGTCCCAGCTCCTGCCAACCTAGCATCAGAAAGCAAGAAATTGCTAGTAGATAAATCGGTATCACTTCAGTGGTAAGGTAACAGTGTTCAGTGCACTCTGATGTCTACTCATACCTGGCACATAACTATGGAATTGTACTCTTTGGCTATAAACAGAGATGAGCACCAAATCCTAGAGCTGGCTACAACTGGCTTTCTGCCCTACCTCTGGGGGTCAAATATCTAAAGTCTGCCTTCCTAAAAGATCATCCCATCGTATGTATAGGGAGCTACCCTTTTCTTCCTTCCAGACATAATCTCCGTGTTGTTGCTTACGCCAGGGATATTTCCACCTTCCTACACCAGTTCAATTTTTAGATCACCAACAGAAACCAAACACTTTTCTAGGTACTTGGGGTTGTCACTTCTTAACATATTCAAATCTGTGTGCATGATGGTTCATTTCATTCCTCCTCTAGTAACATCTCCCAGCTCCTGGCCTGATGATGGAAATAACAAGAGGCATTGGGGAAATGTGGGGAAAAGACTGGATGAGCACAAGGAAAGACTGGACCCATGTGCCTACTCAGCCATAAAACCCATTGCTGATTTTGGGTCAGTCATACCTACCCAATTTAACCTAAAAGACAAAGTTGTTTTGAGTCAGTGTGGGGAGGGGTGGAACACCCATGAACTGTACTATAAGCTCATCATAGGAATGGCAGGGAGAGTATACTGAAAATGTATTAAATAAATGACTAGGTCTGGCAAAGAGCTTTGTATATCATGTCTTACCAGGAACGGGAATATATAATGAATAATTATCCAAAGACATATGTATACAGGTCTATATTACTGTATCTAAGTTGGTGATTAAACCTTTTTCTTTTCACTTGTCAATTATGGAAATTTTGTTTTTTTCCCCCAAGATACCTGTACAGCTTTTCACAGGTTTTTTAAATTCATGTTTTATTTGGGAGTCACATCTTATAATTAGCTAAAATTGCTGGTAGTCATAGGGTTGTGTGACACCATGTGCTGGACAAAATTACCCAGATTCATCATGGGTTGGTACTACTTAGCTTTTTCTAAATGCACAAATGACTATCTAAACCTACACTCCCAATGGTTTGAAATGTGCTTTGTCACCTAACTCAGCTCTTTGAAATGCCTTGAAAACAAATAGCTCCAAAGCAGACAAACATTCTTCTATGTATCTATATCAGTCACTTCACCCTCACATCTCCTACAGATTCACTACACACATCCTCAAGAATCCACCCCCTTTATGTGGTTCTGGCCATTCTCCTGGTTTTGGCTTTGTTTGTCTTTCTACCCTTTGTGTTTTGCCTTGCCTTTACATCAATATGTTCTATGTGAGGAAAGAACAGAGGCAATAACTCAGAACTCACCATAGCTTCAGCACCATTTATGATGCAATGGCATTGTGATGTCACCCATTAAAACCAAAACAAAAGGAGAGATATAAGATTATGTGCCTGAGCCAATTGTACTCAAGCCTAATAGTATTCCTCTGAGAATAGAGGTGAACAAGGATATTGATCATACACCTTTCAAGAGCCCTGCCTAATTTACAATCTACCGAGTTGTAACACAGACTTGCTTCACAGAACTATACTTCAGTAGGACACCTCCACTCCACTCCACAACCCATTCAGTATAGGCTGATCCAATCAGCAAGAACAAGAGCTCACTGAACTCTCTGGTGAACAAAACTCATCCTGGTGATTGGCAAATTGTGCAGATGCATCTAGAAGAGGGGATAGCTCCAGTGATGGGATGATAAAAATTTTTATACCCCACCCTGACGTCATCACAGTGGGGGCGGAGCTAACGTCATGACGTCATGGGTGGAGCCAACGTCATGACATCATGACGTTGTAGGCGGGGCCAAAAATAAAATAAATAAAATAAAAATAAAACACACACACACACACCCCTCAACCCCCCCCCCACAAAACCGTTAATAAAATAAATAAAATAATAATTAAATAAAAATACACCCAAACACCCACCCACCCCAAACACAAACCCCACTTACAATGGGGACCGTTGGGGCTGGCCCCCAGCCTTGGTGCCCGGCGCCGCGCCTAGCCGGGCGGCCCACGCTCCCGGCCGCAACGCTCCATGGGCGGCCCCGACCCTGCACGCGCGCGCTGCCCACCTCCTCCCCCCCAGCCACCCAGCCAGCAGCCAGGGGCTCCCCGCTATGGCGCCACCCCCCCCCGACGAGCGCCCAGTCTGACGGCAAGCTGGCTGGGTGGGTGGGTGGGTGGGTGGGCACCCCCCCCTGCCAGCCCGCCGCCAGAAGTTCGAAAAAGGTAAAGATCGCGGCTCGACTGCGGGGGTTAGCTGGGATCCCGAGGGTTTTCCCCATCGTCGCCTAACCCCCGCAGAGCTGCCCACGCGCACGCCCGAGGATTCGAAAGGGTATTCCTACCCTTTTGAATCCTCGGGCGTGCACGCGGACGGCTCTGCGGGGATTAGGCGAGGATGGGGGGAACCCTCGGGATCCCAGCTAACCCCCGCAGTCGAGCCGCGATCTTTACCTTTTTCGAACTTCTGGCGGCGGGCTGGCAGGGGGGGGTGCCCACTATTCAGCAGGGGAGGGAGCGCCTTCTGCCTGGGGGGGGGGGCGAGCGATGAAAAGCCTGCAGGGTCCAGCGATTGCCCCCTAAAAGAGCCGTCTTGTCTTGGTAAGGACGGGCGGCAGAGGATGAGGAAGGGGTCCAGGCGGGCCGCGCGTGTGTCTTTGCCACCTGAGTCCTGTTTTTGTCCGGACTGGCACCGCGCAAGCCCCCACCCCACCCCCCACCTGATTGGCTCTTGGCGAGGGCTGCCTCGGAATAGCGATGCGGAGGGCGCCGCTCGTCCTCCCTCCCTCCCATAAGATCTCTACGAGGCAAACCATTGCCAGCCACGAAGGGGTCCGGGGGCGGCGGCGGCTCAGAGGAGGTTCCTACAGCACGGAGCGAGTGTGTGTGTGTGTGTGTGTGTGACGGACTCTGGGCGGAGTGGGGGAGAGGGTCGTGGGGGGGGGAAGAGAGAGAACAGCCTCCCGTTTTCGCTGCAGTGCCCCAGAGGAGCCTCTGGACTCTGGCGCGCCTCAGGTTTTTTGGCACCCAGGTTGGGTGCGCGGCGGGAAACCCGCGTGGCGCTCCTGAGGGGGGACCTGAGTCGCGCCGCCTCCGGGTCGGACGGCTTGCTTTGCTCTCCGTGTGAGGGAAGGGCTTCGTTCGGGAGGACCCTCTTTTCGGCGGGTTTCTTTCGGCTCTTAATGCGCACTGAATTGGAGCCATTTTGGCTCAAATTAAATTTTTTTTTTTTTCTGCCGGTGAGGCGTCCGATCCGGACGCCTCAAAACCGATATTACCCTCCCGGAGACCCCTCCGGAAATCCTTATAACGGTTCTGTGGATCCGTTCAGAACCGGTAACATCCCATCACTGGATAGCTCATAGCATTATATCAAGGTTTGAGGATATCCTCAGAAAAATGTTGTGGTATACTTTCTTTCACCTCCCTAGGCATCACTAGTGGGCTGATGATAAGGACAATAAAGTAACAGACAGGAAGCAGTGTTGTAACAAAACCATAATTTCTTGGGATGTCCTACAATAACTCAGAGCAAGTATTTATTGGCAGTATTGTGGGTAATTGTTAAAAAGGGTTATCTAGCTCATCAGAAACACTGGATCAAATGGGCAAATAGCCCTAAAGATATGCCCCAGCATTGCTAACTAGAGTGACCAGGAAAGTTGCAAAAAACAAGTAAATCAACATAGTGCTCAGTACCTGTCTTTTGTTGACTTATGTCGGTGTTGGCAAACCTTTTAGAGATTGTGTGCCCAAACTGCAACCCACTTATTAATCCCAATTATTAATCACAAAGTGCCAACATAGCAACAGGGAAGGAAGGAAACACTCCAACTGGACTGCTGGGCAGAGGGGTGGGGTGAACTCTGTGCTGGGAAGGACAGAGGAAGCACTCCCATTGGGCTGCTGAGCAGAGGTGCAGGTGAACTCTGTGCTGGGGGGAGGGAAGAAGTGTTCCCATTGGGCTGCTGGGCAGACAGATGGGGCAAACTCTTTGCTGGGGTGATAGTATGGGTGCCCACAGAGAGGGCTCTGAATGCCACCTCTGGCATGCATGCCATAGGTTTGCCATCACTGACTTAGGTAAAGGTAAAGGTCATCCTTGCTTGAAAGCCAGACATATCTGACTCTAGGGTTCAGTGCTCATCTCTGTTTATAGCCAAAGAACCAGCACTGCCTTTATCTGCTGACGTTTCCATGGACATGTGGCAGGCATGACTTACAAAGCCCTAAATGCATGAAGACTGGGGTATCTTGAAGACTACCTTCTGTACATCTCAGATGGCAATTCAGATCTTAGATTAGGGGCATTTGTGTTATTCCATAGTAGAGACAGGTTGGAGCAAGGAGCCACTGTTCACTGTCAAGGTGGAGCAACATTATATTTCTTTCATATCCTAAATAACATTCAGATTTTTAAAATGACCAACAATTTAAATAGAGAAAAGGGAACATTCTAAATAATACAGTACAGTAATAACAATTGCCCAGGATAAGGCTAAAATAGGATAACATCGGGGAATTTGAGGCAAACATTTGCATCGCACAACATTATCTTAACATTGTGCGATGCAATAGTTTGCCTCAAATTCCCTGACTTTGATCTCTGCCCCAAAGCCCAAAGATCTGGGACTCCCCAGCAGTGGGGCAAGGTGAATCTCTCTGGCTGTTAGGTTTAGCCTCCGGCCAAAGGCAAACCTAATAGCAGGGATCTCTCTAGCTGTTAGGCTAACAGCGAAGGATTCGCCCTGCCCCTCCACTGTTAGGTTACGGCAGTGTTTACGGCAGGCATGGATGTGTTTACACATGCGTGGGCATGCTTTGTGGCTGTTGCAAATGCATCCACTTCCACATGAGATGGTGCTGTGGGCCAGGGCCTGCCTGGGGACTGTAGGTTGTCCTCCCCTCTCCTAGATGATTGCTGCAGTGCAAGAGTACAAGTAGAACTGCAACGTTCAAAGCCTACTAGTAGCAGCAGCAATAGTACTAACAGTAGAATTCTATGGTTTATTACATTCTTTTCAAGATATGAATAATCTCCCAAAACAGTTTATGAAAATATTGAAACAATCCCATTAATAGAGTCCATACAATTTTTTAAAAACACAATACTTTCCAAAGGGCTATGCACATCAATTTTGTGACATTTTACCTATCACTGCCCAGACAATAATCCAGCCTCTACATTGCAAGCACATTAGACATTCTGCCATTAAGATTTGTTCCCTAATGTGGACATTTACAACACGAGTTGTGACTGCAGTACACTTTGACCCTTAATAGATAGAAACCCAAGACATAATAGTGTGCAAAAATGAAAAAGGCTGCCATAGAAAAACTGAAGGACATCTTGAGGAAAAAGTAGGAGACACCTCCCTCGACCATCCCCAATTCTGGGGTGATACCCTGCTCCATTCAGGAGAGCTTTCAGGTAAAGTTGTACCTCGTTTAAAGAGCATAATGCGTTCCACAGGATTGCTCTTTAAGCGAGTTTGCTCTTTAAGCGAAACACCATTGTAAGTGACCAATTGTGGGGGGGATTGCAAACCCCGATTTATTTGTTAAGCGAGTTTTTGGTTGGTTTTATTTGCTAAGCAAAGCGAACAATCAGAGAAAATTCTGCTCTTTAAGCGAGTTACTCTTTAAGCGAGGTGCTCTTTATGCGAGGTTTGACTGTATATATATATTTTTTCTTTTGAAGGAGGATCACAATTTCATTTTGAAACCAAGACTTTTTAGTTCTATCTTTTGAAGGGAGGGGGCAGAGAAAAATATCTTTTGAAAAGCAAGCTCTTCTTTCTGGGGAAAAGAAAAAGTTTTGGAACTTACTTTCTAAAATTGCCAAAAAAAGTAAAAAGAATAATTTAAAATGTAGGCAATTGTGTGACTTTCCCGTTTTGTTCCTGGATTGTCTTTTGTCCGCTGTCTTTTAGAGAAAAAAAGAAGCACTTTTTGATTTGTGTGACAAGTGACAGAATGGAGATACAAAACAAAATTATAGGAGGAAGTTTCAAATCATGTGGAACTAACTTCTTTTGTAAGAAGTATTTTGTAAAAGATTTTTTTAAAAAAATCAGTCATGTTCATGCTATGTAGCATTAACCACTTCAGTGATGTGAGAAGAACATTGCAAGAGCCCTAATGAATCAAAGCATAAGTCCACCTCACAAAGATGCCTGTTTCCACAAGGGAAAGTTGTTGATAAACAGTTTATTGCCAATGTTGGCTAAATAATAATAATTCTAGTCTTTTTGCTGTTGTCCAGGAGCAAAACAACTCACAGCAGAAAGTCTGAAAGTGTCAAGACTTACTTCCTTTGTTCAAGATAAGAATGTTTGTCATCATTTGCTTACATCTTTGCTTGGGAGGTGAAAGTGGGTGGGCAATTTTCCTAAACTATCAAGCTAGCTTTTCATGCAAGATCTTTTCATGGGAGGAAGATTAGGTAATTTCTAAATTGACCTTAGAAAAACATTCAAGTGTTTGCTCTTTTGTAATTGTGAGTTATGTCACATTATGATGTATTTAATTTTCTTCCCATCTTCAATCTACTGCTCATCCATTTTATGCAGTTAAAACAACTCCTACATTTTTCCTCTCCAAATAAATATCTCTGTACTTTATGGAATTTATTTTGCCTCTCCTCCCATCTCCAAACTCATCATAATTCAGGCTGCCTGCAATTGGTATAATTTTCCTTCTCACTGTGAATTATATGTTTTTAAGGCTTGCTCTTTCAAAGATTTGGCCATTGCAATTTTCACTTCCGATTTTTACAGGGAATTGATTGAAATAGTTCATGAACCAATTGCACATCTAGGCCAGAGATGGGCAACCATGAGCCGGATCTGGCTGGTGGTGCCAATTAATCCCATCCCCTGCCCTTGCTCCAGCCACCACCACCAGAATTGGCCACAGACTCATTTACGGCTGCCGTGAAGGCATTTACAACAGCCATAAATGGCAGAAGGACCACCAGTCTGGCCCCCCTGACCTAGGCAAAAATTCAGTTGGTGTTCAGTACAGATGGAGGGGCAACTGTACAAGCCGCCTAGAGTCAGGTTCGCCTGATTAGGGTGGGATAATAAATCTAAATAAATAAATAAATAAATAAATAAATTCCCCCCCCCCCAAACCCAATTCCTTTGGTTGCTCATTACTGTATATGCACAACCAGTCATGCAAAGAGGGAACAGCCATGTGTGTAATATAGATAGCTGGCTAAACTGCTAGCACCACAGGTGTGATTGTTCTCTGGAAAGTTAGTAACTCAATAGCATTCTGGCCTTAACCCATCTGGCCTTTTAACCCCCACCCCACCCCCCAACTATCTGTGGGACTTTTATGCTGCCTTCTCTTCTGTTGTTCTGCAGTACTTAAAAGACTCAAACTACGTCTTATGTGAAGTCTTTTAATTTTTTTTCCTTTGTGGTTATGTTTAAAAATCAAGTTCAGCCTGAGCAGGTAGGGATGATTGATAGGAAAAGTTCTGGAAACTCTGAGAAGATAATGGAAAGATTTTGACAATGACTGTCATCTTGTTATGAGAAATTTGAGGAGTAAGAAGGCTTCCCTAAAATAGTTAGATATATTTATTATTTGCCTATGTATGAGCAAAGTGCTGGTCAGTATTGCCGGTCACTGTTTTTGAGAGTTTGATAATGCTGCCTTTCATTGCCCCCCCCCCCTTTTTGATATCTTCTGACTTAGCTGTTTGTAAATGCCTGTTTTGTTAAAATAAACCTTTTTAAAAATCCAAGCCCTTGTGTTTCCTTACACAAGTAAGAGGAGTTTGTTTGTTTTTAGTTATCTACACACTACCAAGATTAGGCCAAATCACTTTTTATTAGCTTAAACCCTAGGGAAGGAGGAGGGCATAACTTGTTAAGGCAGAGCCGGGATTGAGGTATTCAATATCCCAGGGCTTGTCTTGAGTTTAGAAAAATCCAAGCCAGACTTCGCAAGTAAACACATCCTGGCTGCTGCAGTCCCAGATTTAACATTTTCTTAAGAAAAGGGTCTAGCGATTGTTACACCATCCTTCCAAAGCCCTTTCACTCTCAGATACAGCATACAAAGGGCGTCTTCAGATTAATGAAAAGAAACCCAGAGGTTTGTCTGTAAAAAGGGACACATTTTCAGCAAAATGAAAACCATTCTGTAAAATGGGGTTTCTGTAAAATGAGGATTCTGTAAGACAGGGTTTTACTGTACCTTCATACTGGGGGTGGGGGAACATTGGGAGTGACAATGAACTGAAGCTCGGGAAGCACAGTGTTCAAGCCAGGTTAACAATTACACCAGAGCAATTACAACTATGTACTGCCCAATAGCACTTAGGGCACTCTCTGGTTGGTTCACAAGATATTTAGCATTTTGCCCCAACATACTGGGTACTTATTTTACCAGCCTCGGAAGGATGGAAGGCTGAGTCAGCCTGGATCTCTGTCAGGACCAGACTCACAATGTCAGCAGTTTCAGCTGAAGTACAGCCATTTAACCACTGCACCAGGTCAAGACAGGTTGTTGGACAATCACCGGACATGAGTATTGCCAGACCATGCCCAGTTTAGTGCTCCCAATGGTGACAGCCAGTCACGTGGCATTAACATAACTTTTAAAGAATGGGAACAAGAGTGACAGAGAAGCAACTATCCCCAGACATAGTTTGTAAAAAGTTTAACATGTTGTTGTTGTTGTTGTTGTTGTTATTATTATTATTATTAAAGTTGGTTTGCTGTACTACCAAAAAAAGGTGTCTATAAAATTGTCTTCAGTATGGATGAAGGTGGGTAGACCTTGCACATATTTCTCACAGATCATTGCCACATAATGATAATAATAATAATAATAATAATAATAATAATAATAATAATAATAATAATAATAATAATAATAATAATAATAATAATAATAATAATAATCGTCATCGTCATCGTCATCGTCATCGTCATCGTCATCATTGCTGCTGCCACTAGGACATTGCAGCAGCAACAGGGCAACATAATAGGGGTGTGATAGAAACCCTCCCTTGTTAGTGCTTTTTCTCCACCAATAAAACCAGCTGAGACATTGGGAGTAACAGTTATCCTGAGTAACAGTTATCCTGAACAAGCCAGATTGACTCTTTGGTGATGTCAGTGGGAAGTCTGGGCAAGTGCATGATCATCTCATGAATTGAAATAGTGTGTGCTTGTTTTTCAGGGGCCCATTCCAAATTTTACCATGACCACTACTATAAGGCAAGAGCAAGATTACAAAAAGGTGAAGAATCCCAATGTTGATGCAGCCTTTCTGGGTAGGTATAGTTCCATGAATTGAAGCCATTTTTGCTGCATGTTAACAATTATTTGAACTGACAAACATCCTTTCAAACCTAACTATGTTTTAATGACTTTTTAATTGGCAGTTTTTAGACTTCACTAGAGGCGCATAAAATTGCACTCTTTAAAAACAGTTCAGTTAACCAACTGATGAAGTGGCTTTTTTTCCAATTTTAATTGTTCAGCTAATTTTATTTCTGTGGTTGAGACAGATTTTCAGCTACTGAACAAGCTGAAAACAGTAAGCCCAGTCAATATTTTTTTAAAATGAGGTTCAACTCTGCAAAACATCCACTGGACATGTGTTTAAAAACACATCTAAATTTTTCAAAAAAGATTAAACCCATGTGACTAATAAATCTGTGCATGCAGGATAAATTATGTACTAACTGATTAAATAAAAACATATCTCATACTGTACATCTACAAACTGAAGTTTGCATATTCAGTCCCTCATATTAGGCTCATAAAATTTTGCTGTTGGATCAACAGACTTTATTATGTGTGACATTTGAAAAATAACACACGTCTTGTGTCTGGATGTTTTTGAAACTCTGGAGTTATCAAAGCATAAATGTCTACAGTCAAGCACTGTAATCAGGGAAGATAAATGGTACAATATAGTTCAGCCCAACTGCTGCTAAATGTGGTCCACTTATATTACAGAGTTGTGTATCCTTGCTCTAATGCAGGGGTACCCAAATACAGCCCGGGGGCTGGATCCAGCCCCTGATGCCAATTCATCTCACCTGCAAAGCCCTCATCACTCCTGGAAGGGGAAGTAAAATGCACCCGTATGGGCGCCTTTTACTTCCGCTTCCAGAAGTGATGAGGGATTCATGGGCTGGATGAATTGGCATTGGGGGTTGGATACAGCACCCTGACCTTAGTGACAGGCCCCCTGAACCACATGACTGGCCCACGACCCAAAAGGTTTGGGCACCCTTGCTCTAATGTAATGTCGATCTGAATCAGTGTTGTCAATTCTGACCGGCATTGCCAGTCTCTACAGTATACCATTCATTATCTTACCTGTATATCAGCTTGTACATTCATTTGCTGCTCATTTTTGTTTGTACAAACCCAGTATTCTCTTCTCAGGCCCACTTCCGATTCTGGGTCCTTGCCTATAACTACAAATATGATGTTGCATCCCACAAAGAAAGTCCTGCTTGTGAGGTTTGCACAGATTATTTTGAATTGAGGCTCAGATCCAAAATTTCCTCCCAGAATATGTGAAATTCCTTTCTTAATTCTGAATTACCTATTCCTGTGTTACATTCACTGGCAATCTAAGGAACATGGAAGCAGGGACAAACAACAACAACAAATACTTTTAAGAAGAAGCCCTAATAGGGCAGTAGAGGATGATGCTCTGGCATATGCTCACAGATGACTTCAGCATGGGATTTTATTAATTTGTCTTTAAAAGTGACTTTGCAGACTCTGTGAGATTGCAAGCAGAAATGATTTGGCTAAAGCGACATTCAAATGCAGTGTGTGCTTATTCAGAATTGAGCAGTTACATCTCGGCTTCTCCTAAGGAAATGGATAGGAAAACACTCTCCCACTTTGGATGCATGTCTTTGGCCACTGAAATACAGTACTCTAATTTATGTGAAATGGGTGGAGAGGAAGAGTTAGGTAAAGTTTGATCCTGTCCACATGGACATTTGCCCTACTTTTTTTGTGCTGGTGAGGTGGGTTGCTCTGCTCCCCCCCCCTTGTCCACATCTGCACATTGCTGGAGCACACCAATTTGCTAAAAAAAAAACACCCCACATCTTTCCAAGTCCCTGTCAGGGGTTCCTACTATTTTTGATACAGGTGGTAGGGTTCAAGTTTAGCCCATTCCAGCATGTGTGGTTGTTTGGAATGGACAAACTAGAGCCTTGCAGCTGTCAAAGGGTCCTTCTGGTGTTAATTTTCAGTATCTAAAAGTGGCTTATTATTCGGGATGTCAGCAAAATGAACACTTACCCTGTTTGTCTGTGGAAGGGCAGGGGAGGTAAAAAAAATTCTGCTAGACCATTGCTGATGTGTTGATTCACTTAATTTTTTTTTAAACCAGATTTTTCTTGTTTTTCTGTGGAATTTTGTCCACAGCCATGGTTTCAATCAGCAGTATGCAGAAAGACAAAGAAAACATCTTTTAATTTAATCTAAGCCAATCTGTGTGTCAGTGATGATCTTGCACACATTCTCTCTCACACACAATTTCACTTCTCCTGCCTCTCCACAGATGAGCTAGGGAAGTGTTCAAGGATGAAGCTGAAGAGTCAGTTGAGGTTCATATGTCATATGGACACAACGATTATACCAAATGGCATATTGCTCTTGCCCCTCAACCACAACAACCCAATTTACACTGCATCAGCTCACACTGATGATCGATTGCTGATTCCTGACTGATCTGAGGCATTCACTGTTGATTGCTGATGTCTTAAGAGTGACACACATGCTTGATTGTGTAGATGCCAAAATCTGCAGGTGCTCATTCAAGGTATATGTATGTCCCTGTCATTGTAAGTGAGTGTCTCTATTATATGGTGGGGCATAGATATGGAGTCTTCTGCTCTGCACATTTTGCAAGGAAGCTATTTTGCTGTACCCATAAAATATCCTATGCCACACAAGCAATATGCCAGTCTAATGAGTTGATAAAGATCAGACTTGCTTTGCTGATTGTCTCCAGTATAAATGAAGGTGGGTAGAACACAAACCCTGTCCATACTTCCCATGGATCACTGCCATGGGGACATTGAAGCTGCAGCAACAGGGCAGCATAACTGGGGTGTGAAAGATCCCCTCCCTTATGAGAGAGAGAGAGAGAAAGTGGTGTGGCTTCTCTCAAGGCCATGTTTTCAGTACAACACTAATTGACATAAGAGGGGTATGCTTAGCTCTCTTTCCAACCACATCCCAACTATAAATGAAATTTAAATGGCACATTTAGTACAGAGGAGTACTGACAGGGCAATTAGAACAAATTTCCCCTTGGTGTGTACTCCCTGACACTTCAAAGAAAGTTACATTTTATTCTTACATAAATGGTTCAAGCAAATCCACCAAGCACATACTAAAACAGCTACTTGATTCACTGAGTTATTTACTATGTTTGCCCTTTAGGAACTGTTGAATCTGTATTTCCATTTTGAAAAGCTCAGATCAATCAGTCAAAATTATGCTGGCTGCTCCTGCATCCAACCTTCTGTTGTTTTATAACAGGGACCACAGTCTTATTTCAAGGAAAGACTGACAAATTTACTGCCACAGATGGGGAATTTATGGCACACTTTGTGTCAGGGCTGAAAGAAAAACAGGATTGAAGAAATGGGCAGAAATAGGCAGGTATAACTGAAAACTCCTATCATATTCATAGACTGAGGGCTAGTTTCTAATCTCAAATGTATATTGTCTACCGTAATATATCTCTAAAGCATTCTCCTTGAAATTGTTTGCAGGGAGGGGTGAAGGAAAACAAGCAACACAATGTAAAATACTCCAATGCTCATGGCAGGGTGGTTTAAAGAATCCAGGCCTAGGCTTAAGGGTGGAATCCATGTATATATAGTCAAACAGATCTTGAGGATCCACATGGATCATATCCACATGCTGCTCCTTATGGGAATTGGACATAACTCGTTTAGCTTGTGTAGTACAAAGTACATGTTGTCACAAATTATGATAATCATAAATGTTTTTGAGGAAATCAAGATCTCACTTTCTTAGCAAAATCAAATGAGGCTGCAGAGATGAAAGAACTGTTGTTTGGCAACAGGCTGGATAAGGGTCAATGTAATAATAGTAAATCCCGGATTGGTGGTTCCTAGAAGTCAAGGAAGTTGTTGAATTGCCTTCATTGGAGAGACAGTTATTGAAAGTGTTGGGGGAGAGGGGTGATTAGACATTTATATTGCAGTTTTCCAAATGAAAAAAAATTCTTGCATAGCACCTAAGGTATGTAACTTGTCCTGTATGGCCTCATTGTTAAAAAAAGCATCTAAGATTATTTACATAAATGATCAAAACTATGGAGTATTACACAGCCTATACATGAAGAGTTATGTGTAGAAAACGTGAAGACTTTCTTCAAATAATCTCTTGTAGCTTCAACTGCAAGTTGAACTAAATTTTACAAAACATTTGTATCTTCAAACCATGAAGTTGAAAAGATTGCTGTTATATTCAGTGAACCTTTCCCCACACATATACTGAAACTCTCATGAGAGAAAAGGGTTTGCATTCTAACTGATATTTTTTTTAAAAGAATCCAACTCAGAGAGGAAAACATTTTACTACCCTGAAAATTGCTTTATTAAGAAAGATAACTTTAAGTCTGCCAAGTAACTTGGTACTGCATGGCAGAGCTCAATCTGAAATTATTATATAGTAAGAACTATTCTCTTTAGAACATTATGATAAATGGAAAAATTGAGATGGAACATCATGCATTGTCCCAGTTCAAACTGAATGTCTCTGACCATGTGCTGATATGCTGCCCTCCGAAAGACTTTCATGGTTGACAGAAGGACCAAATGGCAAGAAGTGTTTTGAATATGTTCAGAGACCTTTCCCCTCCTATTTATCAGAGTCTGGAAGAAGTTTGTATTTCAACCTATTGACCAGTAGGCTACTTAGGTTGGTAAACAAACCTAATTAAAACAGACATATAAATATAATAATAAAATCAGTTAAAATACATGATAAGAATAAGAACAAGCTAATAATAATAACAACAACATTGGCAAGTTAAAGTATAAGCCAGACCAAACACAACTCCAACTAAGTCATATATCATGGGCATTGAACACAGAGACAAGGTATTGTAAATTGCTGTTCTATATAGTTTGGTCTTAACAGATTTGTGAAATTCCTGGAGAGAGAAGGTCAATCATATGTAGGCTGAAAGGGTATTTCAAATCGTTGGGGCATCTACTAAGAAGACCCATTTCTGTGTCACAACTTTCTGGGCCTCCTTTGAGGTGGGAACCTGAAGCGTTAATGCCTAGACGGATCAAGGGGTCTGGTCTGAGTTTACTTACAGGAAATACTTCATTAAGTACCAAGGTCCCAAGCTTTGTATGTTAGTATCAATACCTTGAACCAGGCACAGAAGCCTACAGGTAGCCAGTGTAAGTGGACCAGTATCTGAGAGATTATTGAGCCCTGCATTGATGGACTCAAGGGGCAAACCATAGAAAGCAGGACAACAATGATAACATCAGTAACAATAACTTTAGAAGTGCAGAGCTGGAAGTGACTCTATGGATCATCAAGTCCAGCCTTTATCAAAGAGGCACAGTGGGGATCAAAATTCCCACCATACCTAACCAACTGAGCTATCAGCCTAATTAAAAGAAACAACAAGATAACTCTTTTCTAAAAGATGCAGGGGCTTTTCTCGTAGTTAACATGTTCTCAATCTTACCTACCACTACAACCCTGACAGAATCATTAATTTCAGTCAGTCACTCTTGTAACCAAAACAGCTCTCCAGTGACCTCAAAATAACATATAATCAACAGAGAACCAGTCACAACAACAATCTTTAGATCCTCTTGGAAAGGAAAATTAAGCCAGCTATGTGTGGCTTGGGGCAAACTAAGCTGTAAATCTCCCTTTTCTGATCTCTCCATATAGATGAAAGAGCTGTTGCCGCTCTGAATTACACAGAACAATTATACCTTCTAAAAACTCAGGGAATCCGCTTTCAGACATCCCTAATCACTACCAATTAATCACATTTTCTGACATCCAGTAATAGCCACATGGATGTTTATGAACACCTGAGCCTAGCTTAAGGAAGCCAATCCTCAATTACAGGAAGGACTTATGTAAGTTTTTGTTTTCAAACCCCACTCTGTTGCTGTTTGCCAACAATTCTAAGCGGGGGGGGGGGGGTGTCACTTTTGCCAGTGCATAGTTTCATTTTTCCCATATCTGAGTGGTTTTTAAACATCACTGGGTGAAGACAAAGGTTTGTGTTCCTGGTCTCCAAGTCCCAGAAAGCCTTAGGCTGCTGAATGTTGGCAAGTTATAGCTCAGAAACATAAATCTGCCCACTGCTCATGTTATTACTAAATAAATAAGCACGGCTACATAATCAGCATAGCACACTTCCATCTAGATTTCCTGAGCTTGACCATCCCCAGCAGCATCTTAGATGTTAGGTGTCAGCCATCAGTTTTTAAGTATGGTTTTAATATTTGTTTACGTGTAAAATATGAATGGGATATTGAGCAATAAAGAATGAGTGAATTATTAAATCACATTTCTGTGCTGTCTTCTCTCCAGAAAGCTCAGGTAAGGCTATATGGAGTAGAGATGAGAAGGTCTGACAGGTTCACATTCTCTAGCATGCATATCTTTTAAGTTGCACTGAATATGAGGTCTGCACATTTTGCTATATTCTTCAAAATGAATTGAAACCCAAGCTCCACCCACCCACCCACCTTCCTCCAACTGCACCAGGCAAAGTAAACAGGTAGAACTATTACCAGAATGGAAGAGGACTGTGTTGCACCTACCTGCAATATATGTGTTAAAAATAAGAGACTTTCAGGAAAGGGGAAAACCTAAGTATAACTCAGATATGTTTATGGAGATTCAATCCCTAACTGTTAAGAGCTAAGATTTTAAGCCTTGGACTTGGATGAGCCAATCTTGGCAGTTTTGGTCTCTCCCATGTTTTTGTTTTTGTCATTTGCAATTTACTTTCCACTATTTAACTTTTCACTAGTAGGTTAAGCTCAATCAACAGTAAAAATAGATGCAAGCAAATTACAAGCAAATAGAAGCGAGAAAGACCATAATGACCATTGAAACCAATAAATGAATAAACAGTTAAAACCATTCCAATACATTCAGTATTAAATTGGAGCATATGTCCTGCTCTTTGGAACACAGATGGGGCAGATTGGTCCACTCTTTGTTCTCAGAGTCTATACATGCATGTTGTTGTAGTGAACAATTAGCCCCAATCTGTACTTTCCAAACTCATGTCAGAGGGTTCTACTATATTGTCATGGAATGGTAGATTATAGTTTAGTCTGTTGCAGAACTGAGCTATTTCTACTGTACAGTTGGCTATGTTACAGCCAAGACTATGTTTTGTCAATCCAGATGAAATGTCAAACCAAATTAAGGTACCTTAACCACCATTCAGTCAGATAAAATTTAAGACAGTAGCTTTATTCTGGACGGAGGTAATCTAAATGCTTGAGCAGAGGATAGATGTTAGACATGTCCCTCTCTGTCTTACTTCATTGGCTACACAGCACTATATCTGAAAAGAAGAGCTGTCTCTATTCATGGCACCTCTCATTCAATTGGAAACCCTGAAAATTAGGGTTACTGATTGCCTAGACCAGTGATGGCCAACTTTGGCATTCCAGATGTTCTTGAACTTCAAATCCCAAAAGCCCTGAACAGCAGGTGTGCTGACTTGGACTTCTGAAATTGCTTTGAAGTTCAAGAACATCTGGAGTGCCAAGGTTGGTCAACACTGGCCTAGACCTGTTCCTAAATGTCTACTTAATTAATAATTACATGCCATCAAGTCAATTCAAACTATGGTAGTGACACTTTCCAAGGTTTTCTAGGTAGAAAATACTGAGAAAGTGGTTTACCATTCTCTTGTTCTGAGGATACCCTAGGATAATGCAGTTTGCTCAAAGCTACACAGGCTTGCTCTTTTCCTGGGACACATAACAGGAAATTGAACTCACCACCTCTGGGCTCCACAACCAGAGACCTAAATCACTGCATCTGGTTAGGACTACATAGATTGAATACAATATCAGAAGGATAGATGACAAGAGATAGAAAAGGCTAATAATGTATGTCAACTAAAGAGTACTTAAAGCCCCAGAGCCCACATCTTCATTTAAAAAATTGTCCTTAAATACACAAATAGGGATGGGCTTCTGGCATTTTCAATCTATGTGTTTGGTGACAAGGGTATCAGTTACATGGAATGTAAATTCAGCATTTTCCCCCAAGCCCCTCTACTTAAAACAAAATATCCCCATAACACTACCCAATCAATATTCCACACCTCAGGCTAAACATAGCTGCTGCTTTATAAGGAATTGCCTAGATATATAGAATAAAAGCAATACTAAATGTCTTGCAGTAACATTAAAGAGATCCATTTAATAAATGTTGCATTATCTGTGGTTATTTTTAATAGCTGCATATTGTATTAATAAAAACTACACAGACGGCAAGATTAAAGTCTGTGTTTTGCTAAGCTGACAATATAGACCATTTTTAATAATAATTCATATTACACAGGAGCCCTTGGCATTATTGGATTGCACATATTTTCATATTTTTTGGCAGGCTTGAAGCAATAAGCCTCCTTTTATTAGAGAAGTCTGAAGTGTATGTTCAGCAAACGATGGGTCTGGAAATATTAATTAGAAGCACAACTGAATGTAACCAATGGGCTTTATAAAACATCTGGAAAAGTGCACATCTAGCATGTATGTGCAAAAATATACAGCATACATACAAAGTACTTGTGGGTTTGCTTGTTCTGTTCATTTTTGCAAGGAGTGAGAAATTCCAAGGGGCAATGCTACCCTTTTCCTCTCCTTTGACTATGGACTGTGGAGATTTACTGTAATGTTGTATTACTTACTCTGTAACCTCTTAGCCTTCTCTCTATTTCTCACTTTCAAAGAGCTCCTTCTTCACACAATGTTGTATCTTGTTTCCTTTCACCCACTGCCTGAACTGATTCAATGTCAGCCTCACTTCTTCATTCCAAAAATGTTTTGTTTGTTTGTCATGTAGGTTTGTTTCAGTTCTGTCCCACCCAAGGCACATTTATACTGCACCATTATGGCCATTTGATTTAGCTTTAGCCGATGTGGCTCCACCATGGGGAATCTTGGGATTTGTACTGTGGTGAGACAGTAGAGAGTTCTACTATATTCTTAATTGAAGTTCATTTTAATATGGTCCACCTACTCAGCGGGTGATATGATATTCAAATGGCTAAAAATCCACATGCAAGAAGACTTGGTTTCTCAAGTCCATTTGCATGTGTGGAATGCCGTTGCAGAGATGTCTGCTAATGTGCTGACTCCTCACTCAATAACAACTCCATGGTATCCAATGTATTCTAATATGAGGAAACTGCATAAACCCTGGATTTTGCTGCCCTCTTCCACCACCATTAATAATTATGTGCCATCAAGCAGGTTTTGACTAAATGTGATCTTCACAGGCTTTTCAGCAGGGATGCTGATCATAGGAAACCTGTTAGTGTGTACAGCAAAATACATTTATGGGACTTCAGGCTCAATATGCAATGGAGTAACTGACTGCTGGCAGGTTTTATATCTGTGTTCCTGTCCCATCATGAATACAGCCCTATCCATGAATACAAATAAACACCTGAACAAAGTTTATAGCTCCATGTATTCTGTACTACTACTGCCAATCTAGCAGTTTGGAACCAAGAAATTGTAAATAGATAAATAGGTACTGCTTCAGAGGGAAATGTAACACTGTCCCATGTGGTCCAGTATCTAGTCATGCCTGTCACATGACCCTGGAAACATCTGCTGTCACTTTGACTGTAAACAGAGATTAGTAACACTTCCTGGAGTCAGACATGACTTGTTTATGAGCAAGGGAGACCTATACCTATACTATTCCATACTAGATATTACCAGCACTTTGCAAGTGATAGGAATAAAGCAACTGAGATTCACATGTAACTAATGCTATTGTTGTTCTTAGAAAGTTGGGAGAGAAGTGAAGACAACAACTCATTAAACTTTATTTGTTCAAACTATTTAAGTGTGTAAAAAGATTCCATTTGGAGGGCATCAGACTTCTAAAACGTTTATTAGATTACTTTAGAAAAGCAAAAGGAAGGGTCTTGTAGCAACTTTAAAGACTGACAAATTTATTATGGCATGAGCTTTCATGACCAATAGCTCACTTCTTCAGATACATGAAGTATTGCCCAGGATTTCAGCAACATGGTTGTAAGTGATCTCAGGCTGTAAGTGATCTCAGAGATAAATTAAATGTAGACGGGACTGACAATCATAATTACATTATTAACATTGCCCATTTTACAAAATTGTTGCTGACAACATAAAAGTCCTGGGATGACACCCTTAACATACTCAATGGAATACGAATCCATTATCGCAGTCCAAACCTTTTGTAAACTGTTAACTAAGTTTTTTCTTTATTCTCCTTTTGCAATTTAAAAAGTAATTTGAAATATTTGAACTATTTTGCAACAGTAAATCACAATAATCTATTCTAGAAGTATAGTATTTACTGCAAATTTATATAAGTATATTTCTACACTAGTTAGACTCAATTCTATGAGAAATAAATAGACTAAAATATAGCATCCTTGGCAGATGGTCATAAAACCTTCAATGAATGGGAGTCCATCATCTTCCAGGACAGCTCAGTCTGCTATTGAACAGCTTTTACTAATGGTAAAGTACTCCACATACATTCATGCTGAATAGGGATGCATCCAGATATACACTACAGTAAAACCCCGGTTTATGAATACCCTGGTTTACGTTTGCTGCGGTTTGCGATGGCAAGGTCTATTAAATTACTTTTTTTGTTTACAACTGGGAATTGTGCTATTTTGAACTCTAAAATGGTGGCTGGCACCATTTTAGGGTTAAAAATGGCACCCACCCGCTCCACCAGAAGTCGCAATTCATTGCTTACTGCTGTGGAAGTGCCGTCGTTGTCAGTGGCATTTCTGCTACTATTTCCACACTGTCCTCTATCTCTACTGGCAGAGGGAAAGTCTGGGGACCTTATTTGCTCAGTTCTGGCCTTCATCCAAGTTCCCTGGGCAGTGCTACAGTGAGGAATGTGTGCCTACCCCAGTTGTGCTACTGGAGGAGGCACATGTTTTCAGCTGTAGTGCTGCTCAGGGAGGTCAGACAAAGGTCGGAACCAAGTGGATAAGGTCCCCAGACTCTCCCATTGCTGGTAGGGGCCAAAAATGGGCTCCCCCAGTGGCCAGACAAACCACTCAGGAAGAAGCAGTGGTGTGGAAAAGGTAGAGAGATCACTTTGTTGCTTTTGTGGGAGTGGGGGACAATTGTCTGACATTTTTTTTTGAATTTTTCAGATGGTTTTTGAACTTTTTAAAATTATTTTTGGTCCAGTCAGGACTGTTTCCCCTTTGTGGGGGTGGGGGACAATCATGTCTGGCATTTTTTTTTTTTGATGTTTTGGTGGTGTTTTATATTTTTTTAAATTATTTTTGGTTAGGTTGGGATGGTTGGTTTATTTTACAATGCATTCCTATGGGGAAATGTGCTTCGGTTTATGATTTTTTAAATTTATGACAGAGGCTGTTGGAAGGGATCTACATCGTAAACTGGGGTTTTAATGTGCTTATATATCAATGCCTTACTATGTGCTCAGTAAGCAATCCTAGATTCAGTTTCTTATATCTCTGTTGACCTGCCATTTGTGGCTTATAGAATACGTTCTATCTGATGATTCCCATTTTCTCTGGACCTTCCGTAGCACATTCTAACAAAACAAACAAAGCAGCTTTTTAAATTCTGATCTGTAAACAAAGCAATCAACCCTACACCTTTGTGTCCTAATTTGACTAAGGAGAACTGTTGACACAAGAAAGGGTTCCTTGAAATATACAAGCTACTTGCCAAAATATGTTTTTATAAGGAATGAATATAAAGAACTGGTAGAGAAATACTTGTGGAATTTTAAGAACTCTAAGCCCAGTGACTTCAGCTGCATTATGCCAAAGAATGAGCCTTATAACAGATTGGTTGTAAAATCTTTGAGCACAGACAAAGCTTTTGCTAAAATGTTGATGAAGGATTATGTACAGCTACATTTTAAAGTGACATGGGCTCAATCTGAGGAAACACCTGGATCTCTGGTTATTGTGAGTAGGGATGGGAAAGGAAACTGTATTCATTGATTCTCTCTCCCCCCCCCTAAATTTATGCAACCATGGTCCTCAAGACTAGCCTCTTATGTCATGATGAAGTTTTAAAAAAACATAGAATAAGTAATCACATTTGTTTTCAGGATCTTCCATTCCTTTCCTTGAGAGAGTCTGTTTTGATGGTCTGTTTTGAGGAATGTAAGAGACATGGATCATTTGGCGTAACCAGTTTCTCCATTATTTGCCATGTTCATTCACCTTAGACCAGTGTTTCCCATCCTTTGGTTTTTGGCTTTTCAGTTCCCAAAAGCCTAAGTCAATTCCCCAAAGCACTGATCAGCCAAAGTACTGACTTAGGCTTCTGGGAATTGAAGCCCCCCTGTGGGTTGTGGGCGTCATGTTGGGAACCACTCATCTATATGCATAAAATCATCTAATACTTATAGTCCAGTGGCCAGCCTGCTGTAATGTCTCACCTCTTTCTCCTTGCTTCACCCCCTTGCCTATTCAGCACCACTACTCTTCTTTCCCATTCCTCACCATCACCATATGTCTTGTTTCTTTGGTAGCTAGCCACCTAGACACCCAGCCCCACTGCATTTCTTTCCTCTGTCCCCCCATACACCATAATATACTTAGCCCAGCATCTAGCATGTTCCTTCCCACATGATCCTGATCCCCAAGCTCCAATCCAATACAGTCAAACTTTGCATAAAGAGTGTTTCGCTTAAAGAGTAATTCGCTTTAAGAGCAGAGTTTTCTCTGAATGTTTGCTTCGCTTAACAAATAAAACCAACCAAAAACTCGTTTAACAAATAAATCGCGGTTTGCAATCCCCCCCCCCCACACACAATTGGTCACTTACAATGGTGTTTCGCTTAAAGAGCAATCCTATGGAACGCATTATGCTCTTTAAGCGAGGTACAACTGTACTATTAAGCACAACTACAAATGATTTCTAGGCCCTGGAGCAAGATTTTTCCACCAAGCATACAAATCATGCCTTAATTCTATAGGTGTCTACTGAGAACTAACTATCAGGAATTTGTTTCATGTATTTGCAAGGATTTTCTTTTTCAAACCAAGGGTATTTTTTTAACGTCATTGCTGTCACCTGCAGCTTAAAGCAACACAGTCCACCCTGCCATGATTTTATCCACTCATTCAGTTGCATGTGTAGATCTGGAGTAAGGGCCAGTGCTTGACTCATAGACTGTGTTGTGAAGTGCTCAACACCCTTCATCTGCCATGATATTAAGGTGCATTAGAAAAATGTGACTTCAACCTCTTTCTGCCATGTGTGAAATACTTTGAGAGTCTGGAAAAAAGATATTAGAAAATAACCAGATTTTCCCACATTGCAAGAGGAGACTTCTAAAACATTCTTGATTTCTTGAGTATCATTCCTATGTTCTATGACAGTAAGCCACTGAGCTATACAGAAAAAATTCCTGCCTATTCCTCAAACAGAGGCAGTGTTAGTATTGCTGCTGGCAACCTCTGCTGTGCCCCCTGCATTGTTGTGCCCAGAAACACCCTCTTTAGTTTGATGTCTCTCTTTTACTGTAGTCTGCTTTCATTACAGCCCTTTGATCTTCTTTCCTAGCTTTTGTACACAACACATCATCACCTTTATTTTCTATCATAATTGCACATGAAAGATTCTCCCTTTTCATACCACCCCTGAATGCCAAGTCATTATCGAAAAGAGAGCGTTGAAAAGTGTCATGTGTTGCTCTCCTCTGGCTTTTGCTAGAGATGGAAACCCATACACACCTGTGGAAGACAAACAGCTTTTTTCAAAGATGTGACACATCTATCATCCATCTGCAGGATATAGCGGCTCTGTCTGCTTAATAGCAAGGGGGCTGTGCATAGCATGAAGACTAACTGCTGAAAGAAATTTGTAGCACATTGCAAACTGTCTGGCAGCCCTCCCGAAGCCTCCTGGCCGGCTGATAATTTGCAGACTGTGTTCCCATGTGCTCATCACTCTGGCAGGAAGAGTGGCTAGATGGGGCCTCCTGTCTCTGCTCTGCTTGTCACACTGTCATTCAGGTACCTCTGTCTGCCATCACCTACTGACAGCACCACATGGGTCTCAATTACTACCCAGGCCTCTGGTCGCATGGCTGATGAAGATGTTCAGGCTGCTCTAGCTAATGGCATTCACTCTCAAAAGAGATGTCTTGGGGGTTTCCTGAACACGAGCACCAAGGAAAGCCTATGGGATAGTGTGCCAAGGGCTCAGGAGAATATTTTTAAATCTTTCTCAACATTTAAGACATACAAGTAACTTAAGGAACATCCCCATAGCAATGAATAGCAAAGCCTACATGTAGAGCCAAGATTTATATCTGGTGTATGATGGATACAGAAAAAAAGACATAATTTCCCCCCTTTCCTTAAGCATGAAGTTCAGCAAAGAATGCTTCCATAGTTTACATAAAAGAATGAACAGTACAACACTCCCACCAAAATTAGATAACTATCTAAGATGGCAGAATGTTGGTAGGGATAGATAATTTACTAAATTCCTCTTTCTCGGTGTACGTTTTTTTGATATGAAGAAGCACAAATTTAAAAGCTCTGAGATCTTAGCTCCAGTTAGACAGAGATTAAAAATTATTTTTCTTTCCCTCAACATCTTTGTATTTTGCATAAAATGTCCTTTCCCGGGTTTCACAGTAGCAGCAGGTAAAAGAGTCATTATGGTGCATATGCTATTATTGATGGCTACCTGAAGTGAATGGCTTTCTGAGAATAGCACTTGGAAGCAGCTAATCATTTGTGGAAGGAGGAAATATTATTTCCACTTAGGTTTTATAAGGCCTTTACAATATCTTCAGAAGTCTGCATTTAAATCTTTGTATATTCAACTATAATGATGTTGGGTTACGCCTACCCATTTTTCTGAGATGTATTCCATTATGAACAGGTACAATAAGTTCCTTTCCATGTTGGGAACTGTTCTACCTACTCAATTTGACCAGAGCCAGAATTTAGCAGCATTTATATATCAGAAACATTTTGAAAACCTGGAACTAACTTGGAACTAACTTACACATATATACTCGAGTATAAGCTGACCCAAATATAAGCTGAAGTACCTAATTTTGACCTGATATACCAGGAAAATAGATTGATCCAAATATAAACCTACGGTAGCAAATGCGGCACCTGCTTAGTGAGTTTCAATAATCAAAATACGGTACATGAAAATAAGATGGAGCAGAAAGGAGTTTTCTCCATGCCAATTGAGATGCACTGACGACAAGACAGAAGAAGTGGGTGGCGAAGGCTATTAGCCACCAACACCTTTTCCCATCACACTCAGTGACCCGAGTATAAGCCGAATCCACTTTGTTGACCTCATTTTTAGGACTAAAAAACTAGACTTATACTCAAGTATATACAGTATATAAGAAATTGAGGCTAACAACCTTTTCTTTTTAGACAAAGATGGAACCCTCTTTTCAGTTGTTTCATATCTGAAATGTTTGTGTTTCCTGGCAGTCACACCCCCCCCCCAAAAAAAAAAAACCACAATTTCAAACTAGTACTAACTATTCCAAAAAAACAACAAAAAAAACAAAGAGAGAACTGATCACTCCAAAAGCAGACAGCAATAGAAAAAGTTTTTTAACAGAATAATTATACAGTAAATCAACCATTTAAAAGGCAAACAAACATGTCCCACAACAAGCAGCAAAATATCAAACTAGAACTAGACCATGTGAAGAAGAAAAATTGATCCATTTGTCTGCTTTATTCCTGAAGGGAATAAATAGATATCAGTATCACTGTTAGTACCATTCATTGTCATGATTCATATATCTATTTTAGAGACATGTCCTAGTTCTTGAGTTCTTGGTTCATTTTTGGCACAGGGAAAGAAAAGAAAACCTGATCTTAGAAAAGCGGGTATTCCCTCTCGCCATCTTAAATATTGGTACTTTCTTTTTCAGAACCTATAATTCTAAGATGCTACAATGCTGGAGCCTTGGAAAGTAAGATTACTATTCAATACCAAAAAGCATTTACAAGATTGAATACAGAGGATGAAACTCAAGGACAACAATGCTGGCTGGGAACTAATCTTTCTCAACACTTAAGACATTAAATTAAGTTCAGGAACATTCCCATAACAATGGCAAGAATGAATCACTGCTGAAGTTACCCAGAGGCAGCATATGAAATATGAACTGAGTTATTTCCCGTCTGCTTCTAAGATCATGAACATCCACTCATCAGTTTTTTCTAAAAGCAAATGTAAATAATTGTTTCTCCTATTTGTTTATTTATTGAACAAAATTATGCTTTACACAGTTGTCTTGTTAATATTTTACAATGAGTTTAGAAGGAAACGTGTATTTATTTGAGGATACAGTTCTTTTTCTTATATTCTGACTGTCAGTACACATTGTTATTCCATGCCATGTCTTTAAAAGAACACAATCAGGGATTTTGATGACTATAACCTGGTAATATGTATAGTCCTGCTGTAACACTCTGGCTGAGACTTCATTTGAGATAAATGGAGATACACACTGACACTTTTGCATTCAGCCCAGAGTCAGTGATGTTGAATTGGTCTTGTGCAAATAGTTATCTGTATAGAAATAAACACATGGTTGAATGGGGAGACTGTGGTGACACCAGCTGGCCTCACAGCCATCTCCAAAAAATTACATCTGCTTCCACAGGAATGTTAGCTTGTATATCTGAATGCATATAAATAAACTTAGTAAACAATGATTCATAATCTACAAAACATGAGAGAACAGGGTAGACCATTTATAAGGAAATCACAGTCATCTGGTCCCTTTGACAATGACAACTTGAAAAGCACAGATA
Organism: Furcifer pardalis; assembly: GCA_030440675.1. Classification (NCBI taxonomy): domain Eukaryota; kingdom Metazoa; phylum Chordata; class Lepidosauria; order Squamata; family Chamaeleonidae; genus Furcifer; species Furcifer pardalis. The sequence goes on along the minus strand of CP126895.1, from coordinate 5,563,471 downwards.
GGGACAGCAACAGAGTAGCTCTTTAGGTAAGGTCACCCTTGCTAGAAAGCCAGTGGTATCTAACTCTTGGGTCCGGTGCTCATCTCTGTTTCTAGCCAAAGAGCCAGTGCTGTCTGTGTCTGCAGACATTTCTGTGTTCGTGTAGCAGTGCATGAAACACTGTTTACCTTCCCACCAAAGTGGTACCTATTTATCTACTTGCAATTTCTTGCTTTTGAACTGCTAGGTTGGCAGGAGCTGGGACAGAGACAAGAACTCACTCCATCATGCAGCACTCAAGTCTCGAACTGCTGACCTTCCCACCATCAAGTTCAGCATCTTAACCACTAAGCCATTGCAGCTACTTAAGGTAAAGGTAAAGGTTTCCCTTGCTCAAAAGCCAGTCATATCCGACTCTAGGATTCAATGCTCATCTCTGTTTCAATAGCTGAGAAACCAGCGCTGTCTGCTTCTGCAGACGTTTCTGTGGTCATGTAGCAGGCATGACTAAATATGGAGCGCTGTTTACCTGTTTACCCACCAAATTGGTCCCTATTTATCTACTTGCAATTACTTGTTTTCAAACTGGTAGGTTGGCAGGAGCTGGGACAAAGATGGGCACTCATTCCGTCCTGCAGTATTTAGGTATCAAACTCCTGAAGTGCCGCTTTCCAGTCAGTGTCTTAGTCACTTGAGCCACTGCAGCTACTTAGACCTCACCACAAAAAAAAAAGTAAATTGTACAAAATGTCATTGCACAAAAGCTTTCTCTTTTCAGCATGCAAAGCAAATATATATACTATACTCCAGTGGTGGGCATCAGCAGGTTCACATCAGTTTGCCAGAACCGGTAGCAGAAATTCTGGCTGGCCCCGCCCATCCAAGTTTTGAAATAAAGTAGTCCTAATTTGGGTGCACCACAGGGCTCTCTCCCTGGCCACGCCCATCATACCACGCCCACAGTGTGGCAGTAAATTTTTTTGGAGCCCACCACTGCTGTACTCACTTACACACATGCACAGCAAGCATGAAAAAAAGTTGACTGATTAAAGAAATCTGAACAAGCATCTTATATTTCTAATTTTTAAAAAATATATGCAAAAAGGCTGCAATTAATTTTTCATCCACAGCAAATTCATTTTTTTCAATTTCCACTAAGTAATCAATTGAAGCAGAACTTTTCCCATGAACATGAGAACTGGGAGTACTAGAGGTGGACATTTTGAAGTTTCTAATTTTTGCACACAAGAATGAGACAGGTGGGTTTATGTCCATAGTATATGTTGCTGTCCTTTATAAGACTCCTTTATATTGCATCACTGATTTCAGTATAACTGTTGTAAATCACTCCAAATGTGGAAGCACACATTTGTTGTTATTTCTGCCTGACATTTTTATCTCTCAGAGAAAAAAAAATCTGAAAGAGAACTTGAAAAGACTATTTTTAAGCTCCTTGTGTGTCTGGGGTCATAACTAACCTCAAAGGAATAAAAAAAATACACCTTGGACACTAACATGTGGTATTTTATACTCCATATATTCCATACAATAAAGTGCTTGCTTATTTTGCAATGCTTGAATTGAATTCCTCTTCTCTAGTTCTTAACAAAATGTTCAGATTTCACTGCAAGGGTATGTGGCTGAGACAGATCCCATTAAAGCAAAAAAGGGGGTAAAGTTAAATACTGTAGATTCAGCCTTTTTAAAAGTTCTGCTTGCAGAAGTTTTGATTGAAGATGGAAACATGAATAAGGTATTACAGCACAAGAATACACTGGCAGGTGACATCACAGAAAACATCTGGGGATTATAGGACTAAGATGAAATGCCTCCCCAATCATGTCACTCTCCTCTAAGTTTGGAAGAATATATTTGGCCTTGGAGAAGTGAGGCACAAATGTTGTTGTTGTTATGTTACCTACCATCAAGTGGGAACTGAATTGCAATGTCCTTAATAGACCTTTGAAGAAAACTGAGATATTTAAGGGGTGGTTTTACCAGTTCCAGTTCCCTGGTTAGCTTCCATGATTGAGCAGGGATTTGAACCCCAATTCTCCTGATCACTACAAGTAGAGGTTATTTTCTCACCCCTTTACATGTTTGCATGTCTTCTCTCTTTTTGTATCAACAATAATTCTTTTGGACAACATATCTGGAGATGTTAACTCACTTTTTGACAGGACCATGTCTTGTTTCCCTTCCTGGCAAAAATGTGGGATAGAGCTAACTATAAAAAATATATATGGTGATTCTGTGTGTCATGCTCAGCTTCCACAGGGCAAGAGTTTGTGTTTGAAGGAAATTTAGTAATATTTTTTAAAAGAACAAAAAAAAAACCACCATACAAATAAGATGTTATAGTCTCTCTAGACAGTGGCCCTATAATAGCAGGTCCTAAAGTTCTAGGTTTAATGGCTTGTTATCATCTAGGTGAGGCTTATTTCTCTTATGGAGCCACAGCAGTGTGGCAGGGGTCCACAGAAAGAGCCTCCTTGAAGATTGTGTTATTTTTGAACCACAATTGGGTGTACCTTGCGTTGCTGGCTAACCTTTCTCACACTAGATCAGGAGAAAGGAACTGCAGAATGAACTGATCAAAATGTGCCTTCATTTTGGCAGTTTCGTGACTGGCCTAGACATGGAAGAAGACAAAGAAGCAGCAGTGTGCCAAAAAAGCCGTGGCTTATTATTATTATTATTATTATTATTATTATTATTATTATTATTATTATTATTATTATTATTATTATTATTATTATTAAAGTGCTGCCCTAGCAGGTGGCTTGTTGTGGCTGAAGCTGCACACTGTTTTGAATTAAAGCATTTCTCCAGGTCTAGGTAGCAGCAGGCTGAACCAATCAGACATTACCTTTTGGGGTGCAGGGGGGAACCGGGAGTGGCAACTGCAGCAAAAGCTTGCAACAAAAAGGTTGCAAAATTTCAATCTGCCACACAGGGCTCATTAAATTCTTTTGGTTTGACTCAAGTCATTACAGTTTACATTCACTTGTACTTTTGGATGTAGATGATGTAGATTAACATAATTTCTGTATCCCAGTTTTTAAAACACCCGCTCACCCACTCTCATTTAATCATGTTTTGTTTGCATCCAGTAAACAGATTAAAGCAGGTAAGTGGGACGAACTAAGAAGATGCCACCAAGATCCCATACAGTAAAAATAGTGATTACATGGGTTTTGAAGAGAGAACTTGACATTGTACAAAGTGGCATTTTTGCTTCTGCCCGGTAAGGTGCAGAATTCTTCAGCTAAGCTGTCCTGAGGTGAAATGGAGAGAAAGGGGGTAAAACAGACTTTGGCAGGCTTAATGGGTTTTAATGGAGCTCCATCATTAATTATCTGAGTGCTGGCATGGCTTACCATGAACTTGACATTATATAAAGAAGGATAAATTCACTTAGCCATAAGGACTTGAAGGTTACAAAGAAGAAAAGAATCTTTTCACCAAGATGCTGCATTTCTACGCTTATCTGAGAGTTTTTAATGTCATTTTATAGTTAATAATTAGCCTTCCCTTGGTCTCCACAAAGAGTGCCATGGAGACAAAAGGAAACGTTAAGTGTGTTAGCTATACTTGCCACTAGTATAAATAGTCAAAGGGATGATTAATGAATGAAGGAGAGAATTAAACAGAGCAGAGAACAAAGACAAAGCCGGTTTGCTTGGCTGCCCACAAACCAAGACACGCCACAGCTTTATAAGAAACTACAGAAAGTGACAAACAAACAAGAAAAAAAAAGCACAAAGCTGAATAGACAGTTTATGAAGTCTTACTTTAATCCCCAAATTATGACAGCTTCAAGTTGTTTATTAACACTCAGACATGTTAGGATGCTAAGGTCATTTGAGGCTAAAACATACATTTCTCAGGGAGGTCCCAATGGAGGAGGAGGAGGGAAGCTCTCTTTTTGGTGGAGGACAGAAAGAAAAACAGAAAAGCCCTAAATAACTTTAACAGCACTCCTTGGGGTTCCTTTGTGGGCCTTGCCAGAATCGAGGATTTTTAGAGTTGTTTTGAGACTTAGGACAAAGCAGAGATGGCAGCCACACAAATGGCTAAGCAGAGGCAGCTTGACAAGGCTTGTCCTTGATTTAAAGGGCTTCCATGTAGAAAAGGAGTCTAGCCCAGGTTCAGAAGGGTGGGAGAAGAAAGACGGCAATGGCACAGAGTGATCCCAGGGAGACAAAAATCCCACATGGCATTTCTTTGGGTTTCAAGTTTCAAGTCATAATAAGCCCCACCTTTAAGAGAGGTAGGGAGGGACAGGGAGATGCACAAATGCATGCACACACGCATGCATGCACAAAGGGACCACATGACTGCGGGGTTTTTTTCCCATGGACTATGGAAAAACCCTGAATAACTGACCAGGGCACCATCTACAACCTACATTCATCTCCAACCTATAGGTGCTACTCTTCCTTTGGGTGCAGTAGGGTTCAGCTAGTGTGTAAACTGAATTTTATCACCCTTTCTATGATATAAGGGTTTTTGGAGCAATTGCATGTGCCTTCATCCCCAGCCAAAAATGTAATTGTGTTATTCAATATAAAGCAATAGAGTAGAAGTGGAGAGCTGAGTGACTGGACAGCATTTTTTTGGGTGGGTGGGTGGGGGGCAGGGGGTGTTTAAAAGGAATGGGAGAGAGATTTCAACTCACTTCACCAAAGGTGGCATCTGAAAGCGACACATAAATGGAACAGTGTGCATAAATGAGATATTTCAATCTACCTATCCCTTACAATGCCTAAAAGCCATTCATGAAGTTCTGGAGAACATCTGGAGTGGATTAAATGCAGAAACACTGTCAAAAAGTCTGAACTCATAAGAAATTTCAGCTTTCAAACTCAGGAAGGGTAAGGTATCCTAGGTGAGGTATATGATCCAAAGCAGTAATGAGAAACTCCAACTGGAGGGCTATAGGTTCTCCTCTGAGCTACAATTCTATATGGTTGCTCTGTGTAGGAAGTGTGCCCATGAAGTTGAAACTATCTCCTCAAGTTGAACTCTGTGAGTATGGCTCTCAAGGAAGGAATAGAGCCACTGCAGAAATTAATGCAATGGTATTATAGCGACTGTACACTTTGGCATCTCCTTTCCTTGAGATGGGAATGTACATTTAGCATTTCCAGTCAATGGCCCATTTTTTATTCCATATTTATTGTTATATTCATGTTATGATTTTGGTAAATTCATTCCCTATAGTTTAAAATAGTTCTATTGGTATTGCATTATCCTATTGATCTTTCAGCAACCCCTAATGTTGGTTTAAATTTCCTTTGATTTCTTAGATTTTACATAAGAGATCTCTCATTCTTCCCTTCTCATTGATTTCTTATATTTCTTATCACTGATCATTGTAATGATTCTCTTTGTCCATACCTACCACCAGTAACATCAGGTGGAATTCAGCCACCTGATTTTGCTGCCCCCTGGTGGACGCTGGTGCCCACTCCTGCTAGGACTTCTGGGAATTGTAGTCCAAGAACAAACATAGTCCAAAAAGTGTCACCCAGGGCAAGAGCCCCCCCAGCCCCCCTAGCGACACTACCGCCTACCACTCACTGACCAGTTGCCTTTAGAATCTAACCCTATTTCTGTTCCCTTTAGCTTCACTTCTCATTTGTCATTAACAGCTGTAGTTGTCTTTGTAGGCTCTTTTTTGCTTTTAACTGGAAGAAAAGTTATATTTGTTTTCTTTTGCTTGTCTGTCACTTGTCTGTCTGTTAGCCTGAAACACATTTTTGTAAAAAAAAATGTTTCAGCTTTACAGAATTTCATGCCTCTGCTTCATTTCTCACTCTTAGACAAAATACTCCAACAACATTTGGTTCCACTTTATTTCCTATGTGTGTGTGCCAATCCCTGTTATTACCACCCTATCCTCTTCTTGTGTGTGATTGGTTTTATTTTTGTAAAGGCCCTCTACTTGTTTTGCTGCACTATCTTCCTTTGTGCACATTGGCATCTTAACAACCTTTTCTCTTTAATCCATTTGTTTCATTATCAGTCGTACAATTTGTACTAATTCTTTGCTCTTTCCCGGTTGCTCATTAAGTGTCTTCTGACAAATGAGTCTCATTAGTTGGATGCTCATCTTATTGTTGTGTTTTCACTGTTTAAATTAGTCAGAAATGGTTGTCCATTGTTTTCTTCTGCCCAATACTAACAAGAGTGAGCTTGAGTGTCACAAATAGTGATATCACCATTAGCAGTATCAATTCTGTTCTACTGATATGATGGTTAATTCATGAAAAAGATGGGTGTATCTCAGTCTGATCTTAGCTTTGGCCATTCTGCCCTAGGTGACTTTGTTAGAATTCTAGACTTGTAAAAGAGTCTAGATTCTGGCTGGCATTACTCCTATCTTCCCTGATACACTTAAAAAACCCTCATCACATCACAGTTGAGATAACGACCAAATTTCTATTCCTTGGTGTAGCAATTGGCAGTAGAATAGGCCATTGAATCAATGAGGATATGTTGAGTTCACTCCTCTGTAGATTCCATTGATTCAAATGTGCCTGATCTAATTGAAACTTACCTTGCTGAAGTATATTCCAGCCAAAGAAGGCCTTTTGAATCAATTGCATTTATAGATGAATTGACTCACTAAATCCCATTGATTGAATGGACCTATTCCAGTGCAGTTTATTTTGCTGAGCAGCAGGAATTTGGCCATTGTTTCATGGAAAGACAATTGATATGTTGAGAACTTTATACATTTAAAAAACAAAACAATCGTTAAACCACGAGAAATGTGTCCTTAATTTTCCATCCCACCAGCTAAAATTTACCCTTATTATATAAATCTGGTCTTCATGTATATATTAACAAATTATGGGTGAACTATTGATTTAATAAATTAGAGCTTAAAGCCATATCAAAATACATTTATTGTAGTTGCTAATTATATTGTACTGTGACCAGACATATTATGTATGTAGATTAGATGGAATTCCAAAAACTATAGAATTAACAATAATAGAAAGAAATCAACTGATCAGTATTTTATTTCTATCATACATTAATAAGGATAGTTTGATTCTTTTTCTCTCTCCTGCCTCTTTCACTTTTGATATCTCAGAAGCAATTGAAACATTTTTGAATTCGTTTTCATTATTGATAAGAAATATAAGAAGTATGTTTAATCTTATCTCAACAATTAAGTTACAGAAGTTGATTAAATCAACAAAAGTTACATGCCATAAGGAACAGCAATAAGGATAAACAGAAAGCAACAAAATGCAAATATGTTAACTGAATCTAAAAATAACTAACATTTTAATTGTATTGAACTATGCTGATAAGCAAACATTATGACTGGCAGTGAATATTTTTTTCTGCTGCCTAAGGATTTTCTTGTTGAAAAAAAAATAGGGAATCCAAACAATTTAAATTCCTGGTTTGTTTGACCATTCTTTCTTAGGTGACCCTGCTATAAGTCTAGATCTGTGAAAGTGTCTAGCCCTTTTTGCCCTTTGTTGAACTCATGTTTCCTAAATAAAATATCCTGACCTTTATAATGCAATTGATTTATTTAATCTCCTTAAAAAGCTGTCCAGTATGTATGCACATAAAAATGTAATTTTAGCTTATAAAATCATAAAACAAATGAAAATGTAAAAACAGTGTGGTTCCTGCAATGAAGCAATGGCCAAAATCATGTGCTTACCATAGTAAATTGCACAAGAGTAGGCCCATTCAGTCAATGAAGATTTAGTGACTTAATTCCTCTATAAATCTCATTGATTCAAATGGCCCTGTGTTGACTGCAACTTAGTTTGGCAAAGTAAGTTACACTTAGAGTAGGCCCATTTGAATCAATGTTACCCACAGAGGAGATGACTATGAAGGAATAGAACTATCCTCCATTTTCACATTTTCTTCAGTTTTATGATTTTATAAATGTAAACTAATTTTGTTCATGCATATATATTAGACAGCTTTACCTATTAGGCTAAGGCAGGGGTGCCCAAACTATGGCTTATGGGCCAGATCCAGCCCCTGACACCAATTCATCCAGCCTATGCTGCCCTTGCCACTCCTGCAAGCGGAAGTAAAACACATGTTACTTCCTCTTTGAGGAGTGGCAAGGGTGGCATGGGCCAGATGAATTGGTGTTGGGGGCCAGATCTGGCTCATGGGCCATAGTTTGGGCACCCCTGGGCTAAGGGTTTAAGAGATTTAATTAATCAGATCAGTTAGAAAGCTAGACATTTTGCCTAGGAAACATGAGGTTTAAAACAGTTCAAAAAGGACAAAAATCCAGACAAAGAAACAGAAAATAATAAAGGTCAACCAAAGGGTATAAGCATGTTTACAAAGATATCATACTCTTAAAACTAGAACAGTGATTGAGAGGATTTGCCCAAGAATGGTAAGACATTGCCTCAATGAAGTAAGAACATAGCATGGCTAGATTAACAGAAGTTTAGAGCAAGTCCTGGTTGCCCTGTGTGAGATAGTCTATGCCAGTGGTGGTGAACCTATGGCACTCATGCCAGATGTAGTACTCCCAGCCCTTTCTGTTGGCATGTGTGCCATCACCCCAATACAGAGTTTGCCCTTCCTCTCTAACCAGCAACTCAATGAGAGTGCTTCCTCCCGTACATGCTGCTTCCAGAATCCAGTGTCTCTAAGAATAGTGTATATGGGAGAGCTGTTTTCCCATTGCACAAAGTATTTGAGAGTGTGATGACAAGTAGTTTTGGTTATTTTTAGAAGAAACTGGTTATATACACCCATTTCAACTGGGTGCCAAGTTGAGGTTTGGAACAAGAACAGTTGTCATTGTGCTATTGTTCATCTGTTTCCAGGTATATATTTTTTAAATTGCATAGTTCCTTTTGTTTAGACTAAAGAATTTTAAAACAACAATGGTCATGGCGGAATTTGACAATTAATTGAGGAAAGAAGTAAAGGACTATCTTTCATTGGATCACAGTTTGTTAGAGTTGTGGTGAAAAATCTTTACAATAATACAGAACCTTTAATCAAGCCAAATGAAAGTCTAAATTATTCTTCTATACCAAGAGAAAGTTTGTTTTCTAATGGAAATATTTTGGTAGAGACCATGTTTGTGGCTTTCATTCTCTGGGATTAACATAGCAACAACAGTCTATATTATAATTAATTGCCATGTACTCACATTAATCTGGGAGTTCTGTTGTAGCAGGCTGTTAATCTATGTATTGCCAATTCAGCTTTATGGTCCTTGTATAGATTCTCCTAGTTTGCTATTACTTAAACTTGTTTTACTTCAGCTTTTCCTTAAATCATTAAGCAAAGGGAGAAGGGGTATAAAGACTGTGTACTTTGCATCAAATTGAAGAAAGACACAGATTCAAATATAAAGGTTGTAACTTGATTGAGGAAGAGAGCTACCATATATACTCTACTATAAGTCATCCCAACTATAAATCGAACTACCTAATTTGGACCTCTAAAACTAGGGAAGTAGATTGACCCGAGTATAAGTAATGGGTGGAAAATGCAGCAGCGGCTAGTGAGTTTCAATAATTAAAATACATGGAAAATATGGTAAAATTAATTAATTTAGACATTTGTGTGGGTTTGTTTTTGAGTGTTTATGATAGTGTTAGTGCTTTTTAAAAAATGTATGTTTGAATTTACTCTACCTCATTTTGGGATGCTTGGGGTCATTGAGTTGAGTCCCTTTTTTGGACCTCATTTTGGGGGATAAAAAATAGACTTATACTTGAGTATATACAGCAATTCTTTCTAACTATTAGAGGCCTAGGGAAACTGTAATTGATCTGTCAGTGGCATAGACTAGCTGAAGCATTCTTCCTAGTATAAGCTTGGAGGTATCTCTTCAACGCATTTGTTCCCCTCTGGCCGACAGCAGGAAGTAAAATTACATTGAATCATCATCAGCAACATATGTGCTCTGTACATGAGACAGCAACCATATTCATGAGCTGCCCCTTCTTCTGGAAATCTTGCTATGCCACCTCTCTAAGAATAACACTTCCTTTAGATTTTACTAAATTACTTGAAACGTGTCTACCTGTGATGTTAGTTCCGTGTCAGCACTAGTCAAGTTGCCATTGAAAGAGTCTGGTTAACTTTCACACCTTTCTTTTGCTCCACTGCCATCCAATTTCTGCTCACTGCAACCTTTAAAAAAACCTCTACTTTCTTCCTAAAGAGGACTTCTCAACTGTTATACAAAGGTGAGCTCAGTTTCTATAAAAATATTTTGTTCCTACCCTGTTTTCCCCAATATAGGACCTCCTCGTATAGGAAATATAAGCCCCCCCCCCCAAAAAAAAAAAAAATAAATAAGGCACTCACCTAAATCTTGCCCTGGCGATCCACTGTATCAGCAATAAATGTGTACTGTATTCTTCGTCATGGAAAAATAAGATATCCCTTGAAAATAAGACCTTGTGCATATTTTGGAGTTTTTAAAAATATAAGACAGTGTCTTATATTCGGGGAAACACAGTAGGAACACAATACATTAATAACCATCATAATTATTTCTGCATACTGCTTGGATTCAGTGTGCTTCAAGTCTTCTGGAAGTGCAGTCATTTGAAGTCATGCCTTGATACTCCCTATCCTGAAGAGTAAATCTTATCTTCCCAGAAAATATGTATTCCTAGAAGGGGATTTCAGTCTGGATATCCTTCTCTAAAACGAAACAGCATCTGCTTTCTGTCATACTATCCACAATTGTGATTTATGGCCTTCAGGTTCTTCCCACTACTAGGGTTTGAGCCCCATGTTCTACACTTGAATTTTTTGGAATAGTAGCCGTGTTAGTCTTTGGTTCAGGCATCTCAGAAAACAAAACAAAACAAAATAAACAAAAAATAAAATAAAAAACACAGCAGCACTTTAAAGTGGACTTGATCCACTCATGAAGTGGATCAAGTCCACTTCATGAGTGGATCAAGTCCACTCATGAAGTGGACTTGATCCACGAAAGCTAACAATAAAAATATAGCAGTTAGTCTTTAAAGTGCTACTGTGTTTTTTATTTTGTTTTGTTTTGTTTTATGAAATGTTCTACACTGTGTACTCAACTGTCTGTATGCATATGAAGCCATGAAGGACGCTTAGTGATTCACACATATTTGAGAACGACATCTGAGCAGTCTTAAAATAACCCATTTTTACCTGTTAAAGTACAACATGTACCTCAGTATTATAGAAATAATCAGCAAGCATCATTCATGCATCCCTTTGTTTACTCTAAATGGTGTCTCTTAACTATCTTAGCCAAGGCACTTTCACAAGGATACTATTACAAGACATTGAAAAGGAGGTGAGTATAGTTGGCCCATATATAGTTCTATAGTTCTGGGTTACTCATTTAGATTGCTTTTCCATGGAGTCCTCTGCAAGTAGAAAATTAAGAAAGGCCCTAGCCTTAATTATATGGTATTCCTTACTGTCTACATCACATTTAAAACATACCTTTGACTTCTGCATATGCAGTATTACCAAACCAAAGTCCTATACACCAGATATGCATTATGTGAGTATAGCAACGCTGTACATATAGGGACTGGCATCCCAATTTGAATGAAACTTTGGGGTTTTGATACCCTACTCCGCAAGGGCAACTATTAGACATGGGCCTTTTGCATCACGATGAATGAAAAATGCACAGCAGAGGCAATCACATCATCATCTTTTGTCATACTCCAAATGAAAGCCTCAGAATTATAAATGATCTGTTCTAAAAAATAAAGTGGGAGACACAGATCATCCGTTGTCATCTGCATCTCCATCACTCATCAGCTTCAGTCACACCATGTAGATAAAATTGCTTCACATTAATGTTCCAATCACCCATCTCTCTTGTCTTTCTACCTTCCCTCTCCTTATCTTGCCACTACTATGGCTGTGGGCCTCATCTTGCCCAGCCACACTTCCCCCCTCCCACCATGACCACATGCTTTCTTACTTTGTCCAGCTAGCTTCACTGTATGGATGCCTTATGTGTCCAAGATGAATGGTGATTTACATGTGGTTTCAGTCTGTTCTTAAACAGGAATTAACATAACATAATGCAACAGCAGTATCTGGAGGTGAAGCATTGCACCCTGAATATGCTGTCACAAATAACACAGACTCGCTCCAGTGCATGTGTACATTGATGGGAGAAGGATGGACTCCTGATGTAATACAATGCATCTATGTGTCATGGTAGTGTTATATATACAGTGGAACCTCGTTACAAAATTAATTTGTTCCTCTGGGTTTTTTGTATTGTGAGAATTTCATATCTCGAAGAACGGTTTCCCATAGGAATGAATTGAAAACCAAACAATCAATTCCGGAGGTCAGAAAAAAGTAAAAATAAACAATCCCTCCAAAAACATTTTTCTGTTCTATATTCTTTATAAAATGCACTTTGGATTTTTTTTTTTTGCAGTGTTTCACCACTTTATAAAGATATTTGAATAGATAAAAGACTCCCCCCCCCACACTTTTTTTCTGACCTCCAGAAGAGATTAATTGGTTTTTTCCAATGCATTTTCAACACTTCCAACAGTGGCCTCTAGTGGCCAGCTCTGATAATGTGCCAAAAGTGCCACATTTTAGCTAACAAAACACACCAAAAATGTGATGAAAAATTCCAGAAGTGGAGTGGAAATGCTCTCCATATCTTTCCACCACTGTGGGAAGCAACAGAGACTGCCCAAGCAGCTATAAAATGGTGCAATTGTGTCCACCGTGCTAAAAAAAACTTTGTATGGGGGAAAAACACTTATGTCAAGGCATCATTTTAATGGACTTCCTTTCATATCATGAGAATTACATTACTTGAGGAGTTCATAACCTGGAGTTCCACTGTAGTAGAAAGGTCTATATATTAGCACCTGAAGATTACTTCTTACATAGACACCTGAAGATTATTTCTGAACTCTGGAATGGTGAAAAACAGGAGAAGGGGGTGAAAAGTGAACAGTTATCTCCCCTCTGCTGGCAGATACCCAGTCTTGGGTATAAGAACCAGGCAGTAGTCATGATGGAGAGGTTTCTCTTCAATAAGTTGGTCACCCCTTATTCCCCCCCCCCCCCCAGTGCAGGCGAAAGAACTCCTTGCTTCCCCCTTCTCCATTTTATTGCCATTCTGCACTTAGTGTCTCAGATAGAGAAGGGGGAAGCAAGGAGTTCTCTCACCTGCGCTGGGGGGGAAAGAAGGGGTGACCAACTCATTGATGAGAAACCTCATTGTCAGGACTATTGCCTGGTTCTTATACCCAAGACTGGAACACAAGGTTTCCCTTGCCTTTATCTGCCAGCGCAGGCGAGATAATTGTTTGCTTTTCACCCCTTCTCCCCTTTCTCACCATTCCAGCCTTAGTGACCCAGGCAGAGGAAGAGAAAGGGGTGATGCAGAGAGCAGCAGGAGATTTTAAAAATGAGCCAATCAGGCTTTTCAAAGTCTCCACCCAGCCCGGAAGGCAGCGCCAACCAGAACAACATGCAAGCGCAGTCTCTTGCCATTACCCCTGCCCCTGCGCACTCCCAATGACAGTCAAAACAAAGTCCTGGGTGCATGGGGAGGCAGTGGAAATTTTTAAAAAACAGCCGATTGGGAAGGAAGAAAGCATCTGGAAAATACATTTTCAATGCCATCTGGCCCCTGAAGTTGTCTGAGGGAGCGTGACCTGGCCCCAGCTCAGTAGCATAGTGGGGGGGGGGAGCAGGGGTACAGCCTACCCTGGGTGGCACTTTTTGGGTGTTCTTGGACTACAATTCCCAGAAGCCCTAGCGGGAATGGGAGCCAGCATCCCAGGCCACTGCCAGGAAGCAGCAAATTTGGCTTACACCCCGGGCGGCTGAATCCCACACTACACTTCTGCCCCAGCTTTAAAAAGTTGAGAACTCCTAAAGGCAACAAAGATCCCACCCTGGGAGACAATTTAAATGAAGTTGGGGGGGGGGGTAAAATGGGCTTTTGTCCTGAGCTCCTGAATGGAATTTTGGATTTCAATGCATTCCTATAGGGAAATGTGTTTTGCTTAGAGAGCAATTGCTTAAAGAGCAACCCCATGGAATGCATTATGCTCATTAAGCAAGGCATTACTGTAATAGCAAATTCTTTGCACATGGGTCCTATGCCTGCAACCTCCTGCCTTACTCTCTGTATAGAGATCTGGTTTAACTGTAGGATTAAAATGACAGAAAAATAGATAATTTCTCACATCAGGGAACTATTTATACTTGAAAAGAAGATTTCTGTTCACCAAAAGAGGAATAGGGTTTTTTACTGCCATTTATTTCCCCCTCTTTTTAAATGTAGTGCTAGAATGACTTTAATTGCTCACATTTGCAACATGCACTCTCTATTTGAAACATTTAAAGTTTGAAGACACTGAAATTTTGTACACTTTTCTTGAAAAAGGATATTACATTTCAATGCCTTTTGTTGTGTGTTTGTAGCTTGAGATGAGCACTGAGCAAGCTAAAGGGCATTGTGAAGATAAGTTTCCATGACATTCTCCATAACTCTTTTATATTACCATCTGGCTATTTTATATGTAGCATTCAGAAGCAAATATAAAAAAATGATGTAAAGCTGAAATTATTTCCTTGATAACACTTGTTTTAAACACCGTGCCACTAAATAGCTAAAAAGTCTCAAAAGTGAATGCATAACGCATTTAAAAGCTACAAACCTACTTACATAAATTCTTAAGATTAAAGTAATAACTTCTAGGAAAGGGTGGGAGAAAACACACCACAATAAATCTATTTGTAATGGTATTTGGGTTCCAGCAACTGCTTTCATTGTTCTCAAGTGGCTTACATATAAAACAATACATTTGATGTATGATTTCAATTCCTTATGGAAAACTATTCTATCTACAAGCAGCCTGTCAAACAGAACAACAAATATAGGTTAGTACTTTGAAGAAAAGCAGCACTTTAAAATATAAAGTAAGGACATGGGTTTTTTTTCCTTAAAGGCAGTTTGAACTCTTGATAATCAAGGTTTGAGTAATCTTAAGACTGTGAAGTGAGGAGTAAAAGAGGTTGCCCCAATGACAAGCAATTCCAAAGCACTAACATTAGCATCTTTTGAGATTAGAATTTATATTTCAACCTACGTGCATGATCTAAAACAGCACTGATTCTTCCATTAGTGGGAAGCTGAGATAAACAAATAAGTGCAGCTGAGAGGATGGTATGCTATCAAGGGAAAGCACTACACTAACCACCAACTGGAAACATAAGCTGCTCCCCCCGGCACATTCCCAATATGGAGATTTACCTCCATGTCATGGGGGAAATGTGTGTTTTTGAATAGTCAGATATTGCTGCAATTTTTAACTGCACTGTACCAGACCAAGTGACCAATGAATGAGCTAAATTTCTCAATGTATATTCTGTATATGAGACAACATATAGAGTAGCTATTTTCTCCCTAATTACCCCAAGACTATTTACATAACCAGTGGCAATTCTGACATATTCATCTCTTGTTCTTTTTTTTTAAACTGCTCATAGCACCTATCTAGACTCATAGGTTTACTGTACTTCATTGAAACATAAAATGGAACAACTGTAATTGCTACTGTCATATGATTGGGCTGGATAGCATAGTGGTTTAGAGATCAGGCTGGGAAGCTGTGGATTGGGAATTTTGATTCCCCACTGTGCCTCCTGCAGAAAGAGCCAATCTGTGTGGCCTTGAGCAAGCTGCACAGTCCCAGAGCGCCCATAGAAGAAGATAATAGTCAACCACTTCTGTGTATCCTCTACCAAGACGACCCAGGAAAGGGTAGTTATAAGTCTGAATTTGGCTTGATTATTATTATATTATATTATCACTATGACAGGGAACAATGAAAGGAAAAAAACAGGAGCATTTCTTACAAGATAGTCATAGTAATGAACTGACTCTTTTTTTTTTTAACTACAAACCCCTGCTCAGACATGAAGCTACTGGTTGACCTTGGATTAAGAGTACAGAATGCTGAAGAACCTCAGAACAGTCTATCACTGCATTAACTTTAATGCTGTGGCTATAATTCCTGTCTTTTAAGTTGTTGTGAGAGGAAACATCACAACAAAGATGTTTATCTGGTTTTAGTGTTTGCTGTTTAAGCATATGATTCTACAACATGTCACTTGCTGGATGTCCTGATTTAAATAGAAAAATCGCTGTCCAATAAATCATGGATTTGGGCCCTCAAGCTTCTTTTTTATGCCCAAACTCAACATGTCAGAGATTTCATAAAACACAGTTTTTGGTTTTGTGTAAATGGAGAAACTATACTTTCTAAAGAAAAGGAACAAGTCACCATTTCTAGCTTCTGAGAGGAATGAAAAGTTTTAATTAAAGAGACTCTCAAAAATGTTGTAAGTGCAAGGAGGAGGGAATAGATACCGACTCTTTAATAAACCATGCTTTACTGGACAGGAATAAATACTTTTAGAAATGGGAAACATTACTATTTGGGCTTACAAAAATAACAATTGGGGTGCTCTGGAACCTGCTGTTTAAGCAAAGCAATGCTTGCCCATATCAAGTTGTATCTGAACCATACTTGTGTGTGTTTTACTGGGATACTTCAGTGACCCATCTACTCCTTTGGGTATTTTCATGCAATTCTGCTCTGAAATGTCTGAAATTGTGTAAGAAGATCAAGTATATGAATGCATAATTGGGTCAAGGAATATATAAAAGCAGGGTTTTTGTGCTGGCACAAAGCAAATTTTCACCAAAACTACACCAGGAAAAAAAAGGCATGAGACTAGAAAAACAAGTAAGGGGAGGATGAAGACGGTAGGCTTCATCTCAAACCCTTGTAATCTGCATAGTATTTTGAGATGGAGTAGAGGAGTAAGGACATGCAGATCATCAACAGAGTCTCAACAGTGTTAGGGTTCACCAGGAGTGGTGTATAGATTTGTCAGTCTTGTATTTTGACCCTGCTATATTCCTATAGCTACATTACATGGTCAGGTAATCTAATGATTGGTAGTCTTGTAAAAATTTGCAATTATTATTACTTACATCTCAAAATCCAACAAATTCTGCAGGGAACAGATTTATACTAAGACTTTTGGTCTGTGCCTTATGGTTTACAGTCAATCTGATCCAGGCCTAGTTATGTTATTCTGGTTTGGTCTCACTTCTATGTTCAGGTTTCATCTCCGTATTCATAAAAGAGGCTCATCCACACAATTATATTTAAATATTTCAAGTTGATAGGCAACTCTGATATGTGGAAAATATATGTGTGTATTTGTGTTGTATATAGATCCGATTTCAGTAATGCTTGCTAATGAAAGCTTTTAAAAGAGGGCCCCACTGTATAAAATTATCAATCTCTGTCAGGAGCGGTTAACAGCCTGCCTTGAGAATGCTGATTAAAACAAAAGGTCACAGCAAACATCCGTGCTCCAGAGACTCTTGTAGATAGGAGTGTAATTAAAATGTAACTCTAGCTGTGGTATGTTTTCCATGTCAGCGTCTTTTCCAGCAAGGACTGGGGCAAACAGCTTCATGAACTCAAGCTGCCACAGCAGAAGCAGCAAAGAAATCCATCCGACCAAGGGAGCTAATAGATAGCCATCAGTGCTATCACCTTCCTGTATATGGGCACCCAAACATTCCCCCCCCCAGCCATCTCCCTTTTCTTCTGTGTTATTCTTTCTTCTTTCCCTTCAGTGCATGCACTGTCCTTCCTTTTGTTCTGGTGGAGATAAGATGTATAAATTATGAGTAGATGACAAAGTAGACTCCAGTGCCTGAGGCAGCTCATCAATCATCTTCCACATGTCAACAGGTAATTGATGTGAACCCTGTAGGCGCATCTCCATCAGGTTTTTTTTTTTAAGGAGGGGTGGAATTCAATTTGCTGCCATGATCTGAGCAGCTGATCTGTACTTAACATTCTTTTAAATTTAAAAATCGTTTATTTAAAAGCTGCTCTCAGTGCCCACAGGATATTCTAGTTTGTAAGAAATTGACGGCCCTGCTGAAATACATCCCAAAGCTTCCCCACCCCACCACATATTATTATTACTTTAATTCTTTTTTTTTTACAGCAAGTCTCTGAGAAGGTCTCCATCGCAGGCCAGCTATAGACCACCCAGTAACTGCTGGGAGGTGGTGAGGAGCAGACTTTCTGCTTTACTGAACCTTAACATCAAAGGTGTTGGCTGCCGAGCAATTATCTGTCAAGTGAATCAGGATACAGCCAACCCACATGAGAATAACAACTTGGGGGAAAACTTTACTGCATGATTTATCTTATTTGATTCTATTTAAATATCTTTGCTGGTTGAAGTGTAATCACAAAGCTTTGAAAATTGCAAATAACAAAAATGCTAAAGCAAGAATGAGAAATTGAGATAATCACAATGATGAGAACAATGATGAGAACATTGAACTTGAGCCAGACATCCTAGAGAGTGAAGTCAGAAAGGCGCTAAAAAGCACTGCAATCATGTGGACCCCCAGGATTGCAAACTGCATCCCAAAAAGCCATAGCTGTCATGATTTGCCCAATAAAAACAGTTCCTTTCAAGGGACTGTTTTGTTTTTTAAAGCCCTTTGTAGGAACCCAAAGTGATTTTTGTTTATTTCTATTAAAATATTTAGAAAGATCCTTTCTCCGTTTTGTGCCTCCCAATAAGAACAGAGTGCCATTTGGTGTGAAGGCCTACCTTGCCCAGCATTCCTGTACTGGCCAACCAGATGCACCTGGAAGGCTTATATCCAAGGCATGAATATGTTGACTTCTTTATCTATTTTAAGGTATTGGCTTGAGTTTCTATATGCGGTTGTTTTGTACATGGATTACAATTAGGGGCTCTGTTTGGGCTGTCTGGAACATAAGATAGGGTTGGAATAAAATGTATATAAAAATAAATACATACACAAAAGACTGACGTTTCCCCATTTAACATTAAAGGGTATATGTGTGTGGCTGATCCCAACCACAGACTCCAGTCACAGTTAATATCAATATTTCCTGGTACAACAGAAACCAATGCTTATGCAGTTATCATTGACAAGGTCTACAGAGAACTTTTGTTTAGCCTGAATAAAAGTCTAATTAAAGTTATCTGGCCTTGAGTGCATTATATTGTTTGCCAGAACCAGCCTGGCTGCTGACATCTTGAATCTCTTCTTTGGTCCAGACAAGAGATAGGCTTGTTTTCTTTTTCTTTTTCTTGGTTTTGATGTGGAAGCTTTCATGCAGCTGCCACTTCCAACACATTTTATAGGTCTTAAGAAATGCTTTCCCCCACCATTCCTACTAGCAATCCTTTCTTTTCACAAGTTTTCTAAGTCAGATGTAACCTTACAAGGTTCTGGGGCTCAAGACTCATTAATTCCCAGAAGCCCTAGCGGGAGCGGGAGCCAGCATCCCAGGCCACCGCCAGGAGGTGGCAAATTTGGCTTACACCCTGGGCAGCTGAATCCCTCACTTCGCTACTGCCCCAGCTTAAAAAGGTTGAGAACTCCTAAAGACAACAAAGATCATGGTGTTCCATCAGGATGAGCAGCTCTTGGATTATATCTTGTACAGTAAATAGACTCCAAGATTGCTACTGTGGTGACTGAAACTACAGAGTGAATTCACTACCAATCTCTTGGTACTTTCCAATGCAGCACATTAACTATTTTTGTGCAGATGTGTTGTCCAGAAAACATGCAAAATGATTGCATTCCAATATATTTTAAATGGCAGAAAATGGTCACATAATAATTGCAAAGAGGGAAACTGCAGAAAGCACAATTTTATTTTATAGTATGAACAAAATAAAGTTTTATAAAACGTTTCCATTTACTGTTTTTGTGCCCCTCTGCAGTCTCCTAAAGCTTTAAGGATACAAGGAAAGATTTCCAGCAGCATTGGTAAATGCAGCTGCTATGAAAAAGTTATGTTTTACATAATTTTGCAGATGGTTAGCAAGCTGGATGCACATTCATCTGCTGGAGCAGTCTGGACTCACAGTTTTCAATTTGGTCTGCACCTTCTACATGTAAAGTTCATTTGGACAGGCGGTTTCCCCTTCTTATTGATAGGAGTCCACATCTGAGAACCTGCTGTGCCAACAGCACAGCATATACATGAACTGATGAACCAAACTCTCAGTGCAATAAAGTACAGTCTTCCATTGGGGTTGCAGAAAGAAGACGCTGTGCCAGTGTCCCTGCTGACATAATTTTTCCTTTTTCAGTAACACTATAATACAAATCCTTTGATATTTTCATTAACTACTTCCAAGAGCCAGTGTGGCTAGAGAAAATATATTATTATGTCCAGCTGCAGATGATACAATAAGAGGGATTTTTTTTAAAAAAAAAAAATGTTCTGTTTTATTTTGTTTTATAAATGGAACCTGCATGTTGATAGTACCTTGTATACTATTTGTGAGATTCCCAGGGAAATAGAATAATAGAATACTGTTGGTCTCATCTAGCAGAGCTGTTTTGACTCTCTGTCACTTCACCACACTCCTCTGCAATCCCACAACAACTAATGTCACTCCATCCAAACTTAATTTCAAATGGGAGTTTGATGGTCTCTTCCATACCTAAAAATCCATACCTAAAATCCTTATGAGATTCAGTTGTTTAAGGACTAGTTTTCCACTCCACAGTCAGTGTGGTTTAGGTTGACTGTGGGTTCAGATGACACTTTACTAAATAACTGCTTCTAATGTTTTGATTTGCAAGCCATCTTGCAGAGAGTTTTGATCAAAAAATGCTTGGAATGCTGGGTGTGAAAATGAATTAGGTAATATTACATATCAGAAACTGAGAGATTACTTCATTGCTCTTAATGTTTGCCAGCACATTAATGTTAAGGTTATTTTGTTGCATTAATGCTAATTTGTTACTTAAATCATTCATTTTAGAATAAAGAGCAAATGCCTGAGAGTTCTCATCCTTGATGTCTTATGGCCCTTTGTTATTGGCACCTTTAAAAGTTCTGTTTTTTACAGTTTTAAATATGGCTTTCTCAATTTTACACTTTTTCCATAAATACTGAAAGTCTCATAACACATTTGTTGGCTGAGTATCATGGAGTCCAATGCACCTGGAAACTATCATGCTGGAGAAAACTGTGCTAAAGCATGGGTTCTCAACCTACAGCCTCTTTGAGGCCATGGAAAGACTAGCAAGGATACCAGGCAGCCACCCCACCTGCTGGCCAACTGGAGGAGAGGGCAGGCAGCCAAAAGGCTTGTCACCATCGCTTCCAGCTTGGCCACCGAGACTGGTGTGCCCCTTTAAAACCCCTGGTCTCTTTGGGGCCAGCAGAAGAGGAGCATGGATGCTGGGCAGCCACCCCTCCCGCTGGCCAGTTAGAGGAGAGGGCAGGCAGCCAAAAGACCTGCCACCTCTGCCTCCAGCATGGCTGTCGAGACTGGCATGCTCTTGTTTCAGGTGACTAGGTCCCTTGTTGGTAGGGGGGCTTGGTCCTGGGTTGCAGGGGTCAGCTGATGATTTTGCTTATTATCTGATGGAGAAAATTGCTCAGATCTGCTCAAAGTTTAATCCCAGCATGGATACAGGGAGTCTGGAGCTGGCTGGACCACGGTCTTGTCATGTTATCTTGGATCAGTTCGATCCAGTTGTCCCTGAGGAAGTGGACAGACTCCTTGGATCTGTCCATGCTACTGCCTGTTTATTAGATCCATGCCCCACTTGGTTGCTTTAAATGGCCAAGGCGGTGACAGGTGGTTGGATCAGGGTGATAATGCTTCTTTGCAGGAGGAGGTGTTTCCTGCACCATTGAAACATGCAGGGGCGCACCCCCTCCTAAAGAAGCCATCACTCAACCCGACAGTATTAGCTAACTTTCAGCCTGTATCCAACTTTCCCTTTTTAGGGAAGGTTTTGGAGAAGGCAGTGGCATGACAGCTACAGGGGGTTCTGAATGAAGCAGATTATCTGGATCCTTTTCAGTCAGGATTCAGGCTTGGATATGGTACTGAGACTGCATTGGTTGCACTGTTGGATGATTTATTTATTTTTTACTTATTAATCATATTTCTATGCGCCCCTTCTCATGAATGACTCAGGGCGGCTAACAACAATTAAAAAATCATCAATAAAACCCATGATAAAATACCCACCCATCTAAGAGTTAAAAGTAAAAATTTAAGGATTAAAAAATTAAAAATGCCTCACCATTACTCAGGGAGCTCCACTGGCTCCAAGTATGCCTCCAGGTGCAATTCAAGGTGCTGGTGATTACCTTTAAAGCCCTACATGGTCGAAGATCAGGGTACGTAAGAGACCATGTCACCCCCAAAGACATCTGTCCGTCCCACTAGAGCAGACCGGAGGGGCTCTCTGATAGTTCCATCTGCTAGAGAGGCTCACATCTCTAGCACAAGGAGGGCCTTCTCTGTGTTTGCTCCGGCCCTGTGGAACCTCCTGCCAACCAAACTTCACCTCCAGGCAGAGCTTTTATCCTGTTGCAAGAGTCTTAAGACCTGGCCGGCATAGTGGGTGTGGGGGGCAGATGGGGAAATAACCACCCTGGGCTGGTTTGTTTAACTATTGCCCAGGCTGTCAGTTTTAATATGCAGCATTGGGAGGGCATTTTTTAAAAATATATATATATTTTAATTTAAACAATCCAATTTTAATGCTATTTTTAATGTTTTTGTAAGTCTTTATTTGTTGTGAGCCACCCGGAGTCACCTTGGTGAGGGGCGGTGGTAGAAATGCGAGTAATAAATAAATAAATTAATATCATCCATTGTGGTTTCACACATTATAAATGCAACACCAGACATTGTGGTTGCCCAGCTAAGAAATAAGAAGCCCGGTATGGAAATAATCATGATTCTTTCTTGGGAAATGATATGTTTTAAATTACAAAGGAATAAGTGAATTAAAATGGACAAAGATTCTACAACTCTTTGCATGGGAGAGGCTACTGGATGGCAAACAGTAAGATTAAACATGTTCTAAAATGGACATGCACTCTGTAAACTGTGGCAGTGGCCAGAATCCCATTAGCCACGACTGCCACTGTAGGCTATGGGTGGAACACTTCACAAATGCTGCAGTAATGTCTGTCTTTCACAGTCACAGAATCCTTAAAGTATTACATTAGAAACAACACAGCTTATAAGTGTGAAAGAGGGTTAGTAAATACTCCCTTGAACACTTGATGTAAAATGTAAACCATGCACACAAAGAGCTGATGAATATGCAGAAAAAGTGCTTTAGCCGGTGGCTTCCTTATCACATACCTTGATATTTTTATTTTCACTTCCAAACATAATGTGGCTCTAAAATGTGAGCTGGATGGGCATGCACAAGATACCTTAGGTATATAAAACCTTCTCTGTTGGATTGTCTTGAAAAATGGGCTAACAGAAAATGAACATTGTAGTCTATAGGCATTTGGGATTTTAAACATTATTTAATTTGCTTATGTGAAGAAATGTGGTCTGGGGAGTGTGGACCTCATGACTGTGACAGTGTGCAGGATGATGACTTCCCTTTCCTTTATCTTGCAAGATGTTGATGATGACAGTGGTGAAAGTGGTGACTTAAACTGTGTAAGCCTGATGGTAAATTTATCTATAGCTGTCATAAATGGATAAACAAATACATGAGTAAATAGGATTAGGAATAGTTTTAAGGAATTCTGTAAGACTTCTGGGGAGCCAGAAAACACACGTCAGGTAACAAAAAAGGCAACAGGGAAGAAGCTTTCCCTTTTGTGTAAAATGGAAGGATTGGCACATGGAAATTTTATTGAAGAGGCATTTCATGAAAGGGTGCAAAGTGAAAGAAATGCATGCTTTTTTTTTTGTCATGCATGTACCTAAGGCGAACTCCCCAGCTTACTGCCCTTTAAGCCAAAGGTATAGTTATACTTAACAGTGTTCAACAATTGAGAGCATTAAGTTGAGTTAAACATTAAAGCACCACCAGCATGCTACATTCAGGGGGGAAAATCTTTATAGGTAGAATTAATGAGTTGTTTCTAAGCTCTGGTCAAAAGGTTAAAATTAGTTCAAATAAAGAAAAGAAAAGAGAGATGTTTGTTTGCACCTATACAGTAAGCTGATGTTCCATTTCTGTGACTTGCTGCCTTAATACTCAGGCAAATGATCAAAATGCACAGTGGGGAAGAAGGCAAACTGGGACATATGTCAATTCAGTCAATTCTCTTGGGTCCTTAATTAAATGGTACTCACTGAATAGGAGATGCACGTGAAAAGCAGCTCTCTTGTATCATATGCATCAATGTACCACTCAGGAGTAGACAGAAAGAGCATCCTCGCAAATTGTGGTATTTCTGAACCACAATTGGGCATACCCTGGGCAATGGCAAATTGTGCCAGCTAGTCTTTCTCACACTAGGTCAGGCAAAAAGAACAACAGAATGAATTCACCAAAAAGTGGTGCCATTTTGGCGGTTTCACATCTGGCCTAAACACAGAAGAAGAAGAAGAAGTACCTCTCAGAACACACCAACCTAGTCCAGTTTTGGAAAGCAAGCAGAGTTTGGATAGAAGACTACTAGGGTCATCAGTCTAGGCTAAGGAAAGAATCTTTATGAAACTGATTACAAGAATGGAGTTGATAATACTAACCTAAACAGACCAACAGTCCAGCCCAGTGTAAAGCAACTTATTATGTTCCTAAACAGTGGCACACTTGCATGAACTCAATTTAGCACTGTTTAGAAGACGAGAACACAGAGCTTTGATGGCAGGTTCTTCTGCTAGCAGGTGTGAAAAATTGTACAGGCTTTCAGCCATTGTCCACCAGATGAGGGCAGGGTTTGTAAAACGTTTGATATTGTACATTGAGTGATAAGTTCAAGGGATCTTCAAGGAAGTATGATATATCACGGTGAAGGTGAATCTTGGCACTCCAGGTGCTTGGACATCAATTACCAGAAGCTGAAGTCAGCTGCTGATCAGGGCTTCAGGGAATTGAAGTTCAAGAACATCTGGAGTGCCAAGGTTCACCATCACTTATTATTATATCATGATAAATTTGTTTGGTGATACTAAGGATTAAAGAGTTTTACTTTACTAAATTGCTGCTTTTTTTGATATTTATATGCCACCTGCAAACAGGGGGTAAATGTGTACAAATTAGAATTAAACAAAATAAAATGTCACCATTTATAATAAAGCAAGTCAGGCTTCAAAAATGAGCACACGTCCATAGTATACACTCTGCTATTAAGCTAGCCTCTCTTTTAGCCTGTTTCAGCAGTCAGTTGTTTGAGTAAGTGGAAGACAAGTATACTGCTCTGCAAGTATACATGCTCTGATACATGATGCAGGAATATCATCAGAGCATGCACCAGAAAGTTTGCTTCAAGTTCTGTCTCCTCTGAGTTCAAATTACTGGCTACAGCCTGAACCATATGTTTAGAATGAAACTTGGAAACTACAAATGACCCATCTCTCATGTAATTCAATGAGTTTGCACAACTAATCTCACTGTGAGGCTGGCACTTGCACAGCCGTTCCATTCAGTCATGTTTAGTTGTGCAAGTCAATGACCCTAAGAATAAAAAATGCTGGGGACGGCTTATGACGTTCATCCATGTCTTATTTAAATTGCAGTCTGTGGCGTTTGTTGAATATATGCAAGCAAATTGTAAGGCAGAATGGGGGTAAGGATAGCAACAGAGCAGGAAACTACCTGCATGGGTGGAGGACTAAAATACTTCTTGCTTTCTGTAAGCCAGAGATGCTGTGAAGCATCCAGCTGAGTTTGAGCTATGCGTATGATAAACACCAGGGTAAAGTAATAAAACTCACTACTGGGTGCAGTGCCTTTTCTGAGTTACTGTATTTTAATTTTGTTAATGCCTCATCCCCTTTACAGCTTCTGCAGCAATGAAGCAACAATATTCTAGGATCTTAAAATAGTTCCTTGAGAAAAGTATGCAAGATCCTTTTTTCAAGGCTAGAGAACCTGATGAATGCATCCACAGTGACCCCAATCAGCATCTTACAGAATTTTATTTGATTTTAAAGAGAAAGGGAATAGGGTAATTGCATAAGAATGGTTAAAACAACTCAAAACACCACAGCCATCAATCCTTTTATGCACAATTTTAGTTGTGCTACTTTGTTGAAACCAATCTAGGTAAGTCTACATTCATATAACTGTAGCAAATGCACAGTTTAATTTTCCTGTTTAATCTTTTGCCACTCTCTTTTTTTCCTCTATTATCTTCCTTCTGTAGAATTATAGATTGTAAACCCCTAGAGGCAGGTGATGGTGCCATTAAAACTACCCAACCAAACCAATGGAAGTTTGCTTTTTTGCTTAATTCAAAATGAAGGAAATATTTCATAAAAACGGGCTCATGGCTTTAGATTGTAAAAGGATGTAGCTGTTGTCTGTTTTCCCATTTTAACATCTAAGAATAAAGCCTGGCTGGAACTACATATTCCATGCCATAATATTGCCAGAAGAAGTAACTATGAGTTACAAAAGCTTGCAGAGTTTTCAATTTTTAAAGTGACCTAAATGAGGTGTCATCTCATTCCTGCGTTTGTTTGAAATATCCAGGAAATTCTGGAAAAAAATTCTAATGGGAGAAAAAAAATATAACTCATTCAGAAGAAAACAGTTTTCATTCCCTGTCTTGGTTTCTCAGGGAGTAAGAGAGGCTGCAAGATTCATATGGCTATTCCAGGCCTTGTAGAGCTCATCAACATTTGCTATGAATGCCACTTCGTTCAGTGGGGACACAACACAAACCTCCATTAAACCTTGTTTTGATTTATCCCATGGTCTCTATGTGGAACTGTCTTTCAAGCGTGTTCAGGAATTCTAGTTGGCCCCCAACCCTGACTCGGGACTGTTGACTGCGTCTGGTGAAAGAAACCATGTTACAGCTATGATAGGAAAACTTCATCAATTGTTATTTTGTTTCCTGGCACAATTCTAAACACAAAATTTAACTTATACAATTTCGTACATCTTGGCACCAGGTTACTGGTCAGACTCTCTTTCCCCGCATGAAACTGCTGCAACTAAGAGGTTCTTTCCAGTTTCAACATACTGTATATATTAATCAAATAGAATATTCACCTTGCTGCAAACCACAAACAGGGTGAATGCTCCCTATACACTTGCATCCTACAGACCCAGTTATCATGCTTCTAATTATACAAGAAGGAAGGCAAGCCCAACCACAAACCATTATCCTCCATTATGGACATCACATTTGTCTGCAACCATACTTATGGGATGATATAGCACTTGATAGAAGAAAGAGATTTATGTGTGGTAGAGTGTTGTCAGTGATGGGATGATGCCGGTTCCAACCGGTTCCATAGAACCAGTATGAACAATCCCGGACGGTTCTCTGGGAGGGTAGAACTTTTTTTGAAGCGTCCGGTTCTGACGCCTCAAAAAAAGAAAAAAATTAAAATTGGAGCCAAAATGGCTCCAATTCAGTGTGCATGCTCAGAAATCAATCTGATGCATGCACACTGCAATTGCAAATGGCACATGCGCAAATTGTATTTCTGTGCATGCGCGATTAGAGGCAGCCATTTGCTGCCTAGTATTTTCCGGAGCTGCACCTTTTTGGAGTGGCTCTGGTGGCGGTGGCAACAGCAGTGGCAGGTGGTGACAGCAGGTGGTGGCAGCAGGTGGCGGTGGTGGTGGTGGTGGTGGTGATGACAGCAGCAGCAGGTGGCGATGGCGGCAGTGGTGGCAGCGACAGCAGCAGCAGGCAGCAATGGCAGGCGGCGATGACAGCAAGCAGCAGTGGCGACAGCAGTGGCAGGTGGCGGCAGGTGGCGGCAGCAGGCGGCAGCAGCGGTGACAGTAGCAACAGGCAGCAACGGCAGGCAGTGATGGTGGCAAGCGGCAGCAGTGGTAAGTGGCAGCCAGCGGCGGCTCCAGAGGAGCAGGAGGAGGCCACAGTCAGGGGCGGCACGCCTTGCCATGTGGCCCAGGCCATGGGGGCTCATTGGCCCAAAGGAGAGTAAGTAAGTAAGGGTTTTGTGTTATGGGTGGGTGGGTGGTTTATTTGTGTTTTGGGTGGGTGGGTGTATTTTTATTTAATTTGTATTCTATTTATTTATTTATTTTATATATTTAAGTTATTTACGGATTTGTGTTGTGGTTGTTTGGGTGGGTGGGTGGGTGGGTTGAGGTGTGTGTGTGTGTATTTAAATTTAAATTTATTTATTTTAATTTATTTACTTATTTATTTTTTGGGGGCCCCCCACAACGTCATGACGTCATGACGTTGGCTCCACCCATGACATCATGACATTAGCTCCGCCCCACTGTGATGATGTCACAGTGGAGTAGAAATTTTTTTATCATCCCATCACTGATTGTTGATCACAATTTCTACCAGAAAGGAGGTCTACAAGCATTGTGGCTTGCATATAAAACACTGCCCATCAGCCATGTATACTGGCTCATCAGGTACATAATTAAATTTCTATCTCTTTTTGGTGTGCCTGGAAAGAAGATCAGACCACAATACATGGTGTTTTATATTTAATGTACTGGGCCATTACCCACATTTTTTGAAAGTTAAACAATTTCCTAAGCAAAACATAATCACTTTTTTACAGTTTAAAATTTGCTCATAAACATCATGATACACTGGGGAAGGACCTGGGTTTTGAGCAGAGGTGCACAGCCACCCATCCTGGTAAAATTGCTCACCAGCACAGGCCTGAGAAGACCTAAAGAGCCTCCTGATGAGGGTTAAAGACAAGAGTGCAAAAGCTGGCTTGAAACTCAACATTAAAAAAAGGCATACAAAGATCATGGCATTCAGCCCCATCACCTTCTTGGGATCTAGGACCACTGCAGACAGTGACTGCAGCCATGAAATAAAAAAAGATGCTTACTTCTTGGGAGGCAAGCTATGGCAAACTTAAACAGCATAATAAAAAGTAGAAACATCACTCTGCCAACAAAAGTCCACATAGTTAAACTGATGGTCTTCTCAGTAGTCATGTATGACAGTGAGAGCTGGACCATAAAGAAGGTTAAGCGCAGAATAGATGCCTTTGAACTGTGGTGCTGGAGAAGACTTTTCAGAGTCCCCTGGACTGCAAGGAGATCAAATCAGTCCATCCTGAAGGAAATCACCCCTGACTGCTCTTTGGAAGGATAAATACTGAAGCTGAAGCTCAACTCCTTTGGTCATCAAATGAGAAGAGAGGACTCATTGGAGAAGACCCTGATGCTAGAAAAGTTCAAGGGCAAAAGAGGAGGAGGCAGCAGAGGACGAGATGGTTAGACAGCATCATTGATGCAGTGGCTGTAGATATGGCCAGACTCCAGAGGATGGCAGAGGGCGCCTTCTGTGCTGTGGTCCATGGGCTCACAGAGTTGGACTCGGCTGTGTGACTGAACAACAAAATCATACCAGTAAAATCTTGTTCAATTAGTAGGCATATATGCCATGTTGTGTGTCATCAAATGGTTTTCAATTTGTCATAATCCAAGTAGGATTTTCTGAGGTATGGGAGACATTGAGGAAGTGGTTTACCATTGCTACCTCTTCTATTAAGTCTCTATTGTCAAGCAACATTTGAACCCAGTTCTCCTGGATCCTAATCAGACACTCTATCCATTATACCACTGGTACATACAGACTAACTAACTAAAACAAGGACAACATTTCAAGTATATATCAAATAATGCTTCAATTATGATTTCTTCCAGAAAGGCATCTGTTCACAAGCTGCCTAGCTTTTTCTGTAGGATGTCATATCATTTGTGGCCTTTTTGAAAATTGGGGCTTTTATTTTAGTGGGGTTTTTTTTCTGTTGTGGAATTTTCTCCTGGCTGCTGAACAAAGAAGCAGTGAATGAATCATTGCAACACTTACAGCTATTCTATTTTATCTCTTAATTCCACTTTCATGATATCTTTCTTCTGCCTCAATGCAAGAGATGTTCATATTGGTGTGTGTGTGTGTGTGTGTGTGTGTGTGTGTGTGTGTGTGTGTGTGTGTGTGTGTGTGTGTGTGTGTGTGTGTGTGTGTGTGTGTGAGTGTGTGTGTGTGTGTGTGTGTGTGTGAGAGAGAGTGAGAGAGAGAGAGAGAGAGAGAGAAAAAATAATCCCCACCTCTCTCCCTGATATTTTTAACTTTTTAGCCCTGTTAACTTTTTAAATGTAATCAATATGGTTTTAACTGTGTTTTTAATTTTGTAAGCTGCCCTGAGTCTTTGGATGAGGGTGGGGTATAAATGTGATAAATAAATAAATAAAATCATTGCCACCATATTGAAGTTTTCAAGAGGCATGTGTTTCTTTTATGTTGAGAAATGTAAGATGAGATGCAGTAAAGGGACACTTTGAGATATGCAGATGATACCACCCTAATGGCAGAAAGTGAGGAGGACCTAAAGAAGCTCCTGATTAGGTTGAAAGAAGAAAGTGAAAAAGCTGGCTTGAGACTCAATATAAAGAAAACCAAGATCATGGCAACAGGCCCTATCAGTCCCTGGAAAATAGATGGGGAAGAAGTAGAGGCAGTGACAGATTTTACTTTCTTAGGATCAAAGCTCACTGCAGATGGTGATTGCAGCCATGAAATAAAAAGGTGACTGATTCTTGGGAGGCAAGCGATGAGAAACCTGGGGAGCATAGTGAAAAGTCGAGACATCACATTGAAAACAAAAATTCGCATAGTCAAAGCAATGGTATTCCCTGTGGCAATGTATGGTTGTGAGAGCTGGACCATTAGGAAAGCTGAGTGCAGAAGAATAGATGCCTTTGAGATGTGGTGTTGGAGGAGAGTTTTGAGAGTCCCCTGGACAGCAAGGAGAACAAATAGGTCAATCTTAGAAGAAATCACCCCTGACTGCTCCTTAGAAGGTCAAATAATAAAGATGAAGCTAAAGTACTTTGGACATCAAATGAGAAGAGAGGATTCACTTGAGAAAGCCTTGATGCTTGGAAGGGTCGAGGGCAAAAGAAGAAGGGGATGGTCCAAGATGAGATGGCTAGATGGTATTGTAGAGACAATGGGCACAGAGCTGAGCGAGTTGAGGGGGATGGTGGAGGACAGGAGTGCCTGGCGACAGTCGGAATCGACTGTGCGACTGAACAACAACAAAGGGACACTTTGTTCACATTGACAGTTGGTCCAGCACTGTCAAATTGCCTGTCTGAGGGTGTTTGGTATTGGGCATCCTTCTACATTTCACCACCCACCATTCAAACCTGAAGTTGACTGAAGATTCCATTGTAAGGTTTACCTGACATAGACATTTAAAGGGCACCTTGATAGGCACAGAAATATTTGGTGGATGTTCTTATTTTGCATTAGTCTCAACTGGTACACTTCTATGCTTCTGCTTTACATTTTTACTTTAAAAAAAATAAGATTGATTTTGTATTTAAAAGTAAAATAAATTTGTTTTAGCAAATATAACATTATCATTGACTGGACCACCCTTTGTTCCACTGCAACACAATGCAACAATGCACTATATTTCTAGTACTGAAATGCCAAGAATGAATGCTATGTGGTGTCATGCTTACATGAGGAAGCTTGGTTTGCAAATATCAATTCTAATCTGTGCTGTGCTTTTCCAACCTTCTTCATGAAACTATTTGTACATTAACCTATATGTTATAGAATCACTGTCAGTTGCAGATAACTGTGAGCACCCCTGTGATGGAAATGCAATCAGTCTGCTTGAAATATAGAGAGAAATGCTGACTTTCCATGTTACTTTGCAAAAGCGGAGAAGACAAGACTAGAATAGATGGAATATGTACCAATACGTTTGCTTCTCTCCTTGTCTGGGGAAGTGTAATTTTGGTAATTGATTGCTGCAGTAGAACAGCAATCATCTATTGAACTTAAGAAAATTAATTATAGTTTCCTTATTCATCACCAATGAAAAGAAATGTTTTCTTTGCTGTCATCATACAGAATAGCAGCAAAGTAAACAATTCATTTTGTTGATGCAACCATATGATCACAACAAACTAAACACTTTCTAATTGTTTTGGGATGGTCAGGTGAAGTAAAATTTTTGCACTTCCTCCCAAGATAATTACTGTTTAACTGCAGCAATCATCTACTGAACTTAAG
The DNA here is from genome assembly GCA_030440675.1 of Furcifer pardalis. Taxonomy (NCBI): domain Eukaryota; kingdom Metazoa; phylum Chordata; class Lepidosauria; order Squamata; family Chamaeleonidae; genus Furcifer; species Furcifer pardalis. Next base: position 5,531,411 of record CP126895.1, on the reverse strand, counting down.
AGGAAAAAAATTACACTTTCCCTGATTATCCCAAGATACTCAGGAAAGTGTTTATTTTATTGGCATCAAACACTGGTTTGCTAGCTAATTAATAATACAAGATGTTTACACTGGAAGCACCTCTGACAGCTATTTCTCTTTCTTTTATCTTGTCACCGCCACCTACATATGCTGAGAATGGAATAAAGGAGAGCACCACAAAAATAAGAGAACTGCCTGGTGGAGTTGCTCAATTCTGGTGTCCAACAGGTGTACTGGGGAAAAAAGCAGAATAATATGTTGCAATATTTTTTTTTTTTAAAAAAAGGTCCAGAAAAATGACCAATATAAACAACCCTTCTGTCTTTGTGAAAGCTCTCTCTTTTTCACATTCATACTCTACACTACAAATGCACGTGCAAATTCATATTAAACGGAGGAATTTATTAATTCAAAGAAACAATTTTCCATGGGCAGGATGGTGGGGCAGTGCATTGTGATCTCAACTTCACTGTCACGTGGTCTTTCACCCTGTCCTCCTACCTTGCATGTGGGGAGGGAATGTCTGAAAAGAGGAGCTTGGTCTACATCTTATTTGGGCAACCTTCTGAGGTCCACATGCTGCAGACATCCATGATTGAACCTTGAAGGGTTGCACTCTGGACTCCACCTCCTAATTTTTCTTATTTTTTCCCCCATCTGAAAAAGCTTTCTTAAGTTATGCAGTGGTATGTGTCTTTAAAATTAGACACATAGTGTCCTTGGTAGTTTCAGACTTCAAAACATGGTAAAATTGTCTCCCAGAGTAGGGTTGCCATAATTCTCCCCCACAAAACCAGGACAGAAGTATATTTGACAAAAATGAGCAGGTTATCTACAAAATAGCCTTTTAAAAACAAACATAATATGACAGCTATAAAACACTCAAATTACATACATCAATGCATAAATGAATTTATTTACAACAGTTAATTCTTACTGTAAGATGATCTGTTGTACTTCTGAGAAGTCGCATCGCAGTCAACTCTTAACACCCTCAGTTCCAGGAAACACACTGGTCACACTTATCAGGTGGTGGTGTGATGCGAGGATGTTAAGATTTGTCTCCATGCATACTCCAACTCCAATGTGGCAGGAAATTGCTTGATTGGTGGTAAGAGTTTGAATTTATTTCAGTGGTGTGTTATAATACACAATTAGTAAGTTTTAAAAATCCAGGACTTTAGCATGATTTTTATTGAACTGGCCAGGACAGTTTTTTCTGACCTTGAATACGGGACAATCCCAGTTTCCCAGGACATATGGCAACTCTATCCCAGAGGAAACAACAGCAGTGAAGAAGCTGCAAACAAAGCCTAGATTTCACATCAGTTGGATCACTTGGTGGGGTACAATGGACAGACTGGAGGACACAGATTCATGAGAAACCAGAAATTTTGTAGCATCTTCGTTTTTGTTTTATGTTAAAACAGAGTAACATAGCTACTGACTGGACTATAGTTCAGGAGACCATGGAAACTCAGGGGATCAGGTTATGGAACTGATAAAACTACTCTTTAAAAAAAATATTGAAAGCCTTATTAGGGCTGCCATAAGTTGGTTCAGATTTGATGGCACAGAACACATAGGTCACACTATGTAGCCCATTTCCCCCCAGCTACAGTTTAAAATGGGGAGACATCAAGGTAACAGCAATGACTTCTGTCATGGGGGGTGGGGAGTACTACAAACATTTGCTAAAATAGACACCATTCCAGTCAGAAACAATCAGTAATATAATGGCAAACAAAGACCAGCCACAACAAGACTATATCAAAAGACATGAGAAGTTATAACCTTTCTATATTATATGACAGTTAAAGCTGTCTAGGTGGTTTACAAAACAGCTCTTAATATGTGAATACAGTGAAACATAACAATAAAACCTAGAAAAGGTTAAATAATAGGATAAGACACAACAACAAAAACAGAGAGAAGTAAAAAGCAAGAATACAGTTTACAAAAGAAAGACAAAGAAACAGGGAACATAAAAACAAATGTTTCACTTGGTACTGCAAAGTCTAGCTGCCAAGCCTCTCTAGAAAAAGAAATTTCAAAACCATCTTTCTTCCAATGAAATAATGATAATTATGTGTTGTCAAGTCAATCCATGGTTTGCTTAACTGGAGAATACAGTAAAAAACCCAGGTTACAATGGAGGTCCATTCCAACAGCCTTTGTCGTAATGTGAAAAAATCGTAACCTGAAGCACATTTTCCCATAGTAATGCCTGGGGGAGGTGTACGTTTTCAGCTGTAGCACTGCCCAGGGAGCTTGGAGGAAGGTGGGAACCAAGTGGATAAGGTCCCCACACTCTCTCGGTGCCAGCAGGAGTGGCGGACAGTCCAGAAAGAATGGCAGAAACCCCAGTGGTGGTGGCACCTCTGCAATGGTAAGTGCTGTATTGCGACTTCTGGCAGAGGGGCGGGCACCAGAATGAAATCACCAAAAGTTGCCTTCATTTTGGCAGTTTCATGTCTGACCAAGACATGGAAGAAGAAGTTGTGAAGACTGTAGGTACTTTTTTAATTTTTGACAACTTTTCTCTCACACAGCTACTCTTCTCTGGTGCTATAGTTCTGCTTCTTAGACCTAACACGTTCTGAATGCTTGGAGTATATACTGGTGCTTTTTTTAACCCAAGTTGACAGTTTTACAGTGCAATTATGGAGTGAAAATTGTGGCTTTCTAACCTCTCCTTTGCAGCATAGAACTAAATTCCTGTGGAAGACATCTGAATCTGCAATATGTTTTCTGGGGGAAATTATGATCAGCATGTTCATAGACTATTATGGACAGATTTATTGCTAACACCTTATAGCATGCAGAAACTGGCTGGATACCTCAATGGTTTACCGTAGGTATCTGGCTGTGCAGCTGGATGTTGGGAGTTTGATTCTCCACTGTGTCTCCAGGGAGAAGACCCAGCCTTTGTAGTTATGGGCAAGTTGCAGAGTCCCAAGGTGCCCCTAGAAGAAAGGAATGGTCAGCCACTTCTGTATATTCTTTATCTGAAAAGGGTTCCCATGAATTAGAATTGACTTGACAGCAAACAATTTTATTATTACTATGTTGTATCACATGCAGAACCTTTCTCTTTAAGAGACATGCTTAAATATCTACTTCATCTTCTTCATGGATGGATGTGCTGTCATTCAAGATCCAGCAGAATTGGCTCAAAGAATCTGTGAGTTAGGAGGAGCCAGCATATGAGATTAGTCAACAGTGAGAGATGGTGCTACAAAGTGACAGCACAGATTAAATGGTTCTGTTAGTTTAAGAATAAAATCAAGTTGATGCTTGCAGAGAAGACATACAGAGGAGTGGTGGAAGGAGGCCACTCTCCCAGGGACAGGGAGAAGAAAAGCCGTGGGCTTCTCCAGGCAGCCAGAAACCGCTGCCAACTGCCCTTGGGCCCCACCTTCCCATTGGCTGCTCAGAGGAAAGTGACTGTAACTGTCTGTTTGGAGGGAAGTGACTGTTTTGTAATTGTAATTGTCTTATGACATGCACTGATGATATTGTTGATGTATTTGTTGCTATTTTGCTGTTTTGCTGCATTGTATTATATTGTATTTTTAATTGTATTTAATTTTAAATTATTTATTTATATATTTGTTCAGATTTATATTTATAAATGTATTGTGATTGCTGTTAGCCACCCTAAATCGGGTAGCCGAGTGGGTGGCATACAAGTCCAATCAATCAAAATCAATCAATCAATCAAGGATATGGAGGCAAAGTTAAACAGAGGCAGACTGATAATATCTTAGCATTTCCATAGTAATAGAGACTATCAAAGCCCCTTTTATATATTTTCTTGTTGTATCCATCTAATAAGTGTTTTTAAAATAACTTTGACCTAACCTATCATTTTTGTGTGGAATGGTTGGGATTTTTAATTGTTTTGTAAATTAATGTAAATCGTTCAGAGCCAATGTCAGCTGGGTGGTATAAAAATTTGATCAATCAATCATCCTGTACAGTATGTTTCTTCATTTAGAACATGATACAATTAGGAATGTTGAAAGCAGATTAACAGTTAAACTAATTTTAAGCCTCATTCCCATACACTAGTATCAAGGAGTAAGGCCCTTTGAACATACTGGGAATTATTTCTGACTTGGAATGTAAACGTAAGTTTTGTTCTTATTGAATTTCTTAGTTTCCCCAATAACATTCTCATTCCATCCTGTTTCTTTTTTGGTTTTGAGAGGAACTTTTTCCTCATACAGGAATTGATGCATGTTTCAGTGTGCAATTTTTTCAAATGATATGCCTACTGTACTGTATTCACCTTCTTCGAAACATATGCCTTTCTATATGCATTTATTTACCTTTGCTACAGCATGTCAGCATCCTTTCCCTCCCAAAAATATGCATTTTACCTGTGCACATTTTTGAAACTGCTTTTCTGTTAATCTTCTCTTTCTGAAATACTTTAAGTAAAGGGTAAAGGTCACCCTTGCTCAAAAGCCAGTCGTATCCAACTCTCGGGTTCAGTGCTCATCTCTGATTACAGCCGAAGAGCCAGCGCTGTCTGCATTTGCAGATGTTTCTATGGGCATGTGGCAGGCAGACACCAGTAACGTCACGTGGAATTCAGCCGCCTGGGGCTGAAGCCAAATTTGCCACCCCATGGTGGATTCTGGCACCTGCTCCCACTAGGACTTCTGGGAATTGTAGTCCAAGAACACAAATAGACCAAAAAGTGCCACCCGGGGCTGGCCGCCCCCCTAGCTCCCCCTAATGATACCACTGCTAGACACTGAAGTACATGGAGCACTTTTTACATTACACACCTTCTAAACATATGTGCTTTTGAGGCAAGGTGCATTCCTTTCCTATGATGATTACTACATGGAAATGCAAACCTTAAACACTTCATTACTACTACTACTTCTGAGTAAGCATGCATAGGTTTCCATGCAACACCAAGATAAATTGTCAATTGATTAATCTTTATTACAGTCCAAGACGCAATGGGGATAGAACTGGGTGGGTTGAGGAGGCTGGTGGAGGACAGGGGTACCTGGAGGGCAATAGTCCATGGGGTCGCAAAGGGTCGGAATTGACTGTACGATTGAACAACAACAAAACAAGACCAGAGAAACTGAGTAAAAAGGGTGTAGTTCTTGGTGAATCTGACCGGTACTTCAAGCAAGACTGCATTAGCTGAAGGAGAAATGGTTGTTTGCTAAAACAAACAAACAAACAAACAAACCTAGAGTCTGTGTACTTCAGAAATAGCAGGCACGAAGACTCTTCCACAAAATAATATTACATTTTCCAGTCCTTGAAGCACAAGGCACACCAATACAATTGAAGCTTGTCATTTTGCCTATTAGCTTGATGTCTTTATTCAGAGGCCATCTGTACCACTGAGAGATACAGAGGCAGCTAATGTCAATATGAACAAATGCCTCCTCTTTTACAAGAAATGTCAAACATAGGACTGTGCAGAATTGACCTCGGGAATACCAACAGATGTTAGCTACAAGGTTTGGGGAGGGGAAAATCAATCATTCCTACTGGGACTAATTAAGATGAAATAAAGAGCCAAGGAAAGAAAAATCATGCTGCATTATCAGGAGCTTCATACATACCGTCCAAGCTCATTATGGGTTTACTACCCTGCGGCCTTTATAGGAAGGTCAGAAAAAGGTGTGAGAGATGACACAGCCACAGAAGAGAAAAGGAAAAGGGGAAAGTCCAATTCAGATTCTCAGCCAAAAGTTTGGAAGACAGGTATCTAAAAAGCCATATCACATTTAGGTTTTGAGTGTCTCCCTAACAATTTCAAACTGCAAACCACAGTCCGGTATGTGTATTGATTGCATCTTTCATTGAAAAGAGCAGTTTAGGCTTCACAACATTTCCCAAATCTGGCAAATGGACCTATGCAATACATATATTGCAAATTAAAAATGTAAACTTATACATTAAATTATAAACTCAGTAACATTCATGATGTAGTTAAATTTTGTATAAGGAATGGATTTACAAGTACTTAACCTAACTGATTGTCAACCAGAAAAACTGTGGATTGAAACCAGATATATTTTCAGGGAAACATATCAAGAATTTAAAAAAGCCAGAAAGCTGTCTAATGAAAATGTTAAAGTTGAACGCACCAAGAGAAGAGGCAGACAAAATATGAGATGGGTTGACTCAAACAAGGGAAGCCACTTGAGGCCTATCGCCATTTAGATAGAGGGATCAACCAAATGGCGCATTGGACCTCCTAGTAATCCCCTTTAGCATGAAACATTCTACCGCAGCCAAGCTTTGTAGCCAACCCTTTAATTACAGTTAACTGTCTCTGTTTTTCAAACTCTTTCACTGGGATTTAACAGATAACATTGGAGAGTATTAAAAATGTTATATTCTTTATGAAAAGACTTCCACCTAGACCAGTGATGAGAATTAGTTATGAGCATTCAGACTAACATTATGAGCATTCAGACTGGGGATATGAAAGGAGCCTCATTTGGGCGTTCCTTAAGCTGCATTTCCCCCTGCAAAAATTCTTTCAATCCAGAATAATTTCTGCCATGAAATTATTATTATTATTACTAACTATATATGCATTATCCAAAGTCTCTAGCTTTTCAAAACTTTGGCCCATGCCATATTTGCTTTTTTAGCTCTTTATTCTGTTACTATACTTTAAACAATGTTTCCTACTCACGACAATGTTCCATTGAAGTATATCCTCCTTTTTGTTTGTTTGTTTGTTTACCTGGTGGCAAAAGGGGAGGGGGGAGAAAATAATAAAAAGGCCCTTTATACCTGCCAGGGAAAATTCAGCAAAATGTAAGCTTCAGTTTATGAGATTGGATCTTACAAGGTGGAAATTGTTTGCCACATTAATATCTGACTCAAATCAAAGTGTGGAACAGAATGATAAATGAATGGCTACGATAGACCTGTTCATAGTATTGACTGATTCCCAGATAGCTTGTGGTGGAGCAAATATATAAAAAAAATCGCCTTGGCAAAAAGTGACTTGGAATGCAGGGGATGTATGTTTATTTCAAACCTTTTCTACCTCGTTTTCGAATATCTGTCTGCCATCACCTTGTAATGGACAAAATGCTTACTGTTAACATTTCTGAGCAATTTGGTTTTCTAAATATACTTTGGCACAGCTTGTGACATCTAAAGTCTAAATGACTTGCCTCCTTCTCCCCCCCCCCCCCCCCGGTACTTGCAGAGATGTCTCTTCCTTCACTCTTAGGTCTGCTGTGTACTTTCCTCTGGGTGCTTTATTAACAATAACAATTTTGTGTCAGAAATTAGCCTGGGCTGAAAGGATTTTTGTGGAAGAAACTCTGCTCAGCGGATGCCCAAATGACGCTCCTTTCATGACCCCAAGACCTGGGACAGAGACGGGCGCTCAATCCATCATGCAGTACCCAGGTCTCGAACTGTTGACTTGCCAGCCTTCCAGCTAACAAGTTGAGCTTCTTAACCACTGAGCCACCACAGCCCCATGTGCTTTATTTATTAAAAGGCAAGATCTATCAGTGCTTGGTACAGGGCTTGCCCAGTGGTGGTGTCCTTGCTAGGGGAGAACTCCCAGGTTTTCCCAGTTCTTGATTTTCATATATGCTGTTAATATTTTCAAAATTGTCTCAGGGTTCTAAATGTTAATTGCTTTGGATAAATGCAATAATTTTTAATGTATGACAAAATGGCTGGCTTTCTGCAGTTTGCCATTTTTAAAATTATCATTTTGTTTTCACTTAATATATTCCTTTCAGCTCATGAACGGAGGAGGAACTCTGATTCCCAATGGTCATGGAGGCAGAAGAGGCCATGCCAGATGGACTGGCTGTGAAAGCGCCCCTTGTCCAAGGCTGCGGCAGTCCATTGCAGTCCTGGTGTCAAATCCTGCATGTCGCACTTCACGTGTGCCATGGGTGATGGCTCCAAGATCATCGTGTATGGGTCACTTCATGGCAAGATGGGATCCACCTTGAACAAATTCACGCCAGTGACATTTTTCCTGCTTCGGGGGGGGGGGGGGATACATTCTCAGATATGAGTGGCAGACGAGGAGTAGTAGTAGTATTCCTTTCAGCACTTTGCTAAAGAAAGGTGATAAATATGTTTTAAAGGTTTTAAAAGAGCTAGTATGGAATAATTGTTAGAGCACTGGACAGGCTAGATAAGCTTTCCCAACAGCCTTATCTTTTCCAGAGAATCTTCTCTTCTCATGATATGCCCTTCTGATAGTGCAAGGTATCTGCACAGCTCACCTTCAAGATCATATTTCAAATGAATCATTTTATTTTTCCTGTCAGCATTCTTTACTGTCTGACTTTCACACCCATATACAGTAGTGATTGAGTGTACACGAGTATGAATTATCTTAGTTTTGGTCTCCAGTGATTCAGACTTAAACATGACAACCGTTTATAATTATTTAATTGCTGCTCATCCTAGTCTCAGGCTTCTTCTGGTTTCTTGTCTGCAGTCTCCATTTGAACCTATGTATATTTTTGTCCTTCTCTTTCAATTTCTTTATTGTCATCATTAAAGTTTTATAGTTCTTCTTTATCATGATTTTTATTTTCTTAATGTTCAATCACAATATAACTTTGGCACTTTCTTCTTCCACTTTCACTAGACCAGGGGTTCCCAACCTTTTCAAGCCGGGGGCCAAGTCACGCTCTCTCAGTCAGCTTCAAGAGCTGGATGGCCATTTTGCCCTGTCTGTATGATGGGGGTGGCCTTTTTGTCCCAACAGCTTCAAAGGGGCAGTCATTTTGTTTCTCAAATGCCCTTGGAGGGGGCACATGAAATGGTGCCACTGGCTGGATCCAGCCCTTGGGCCTTAGGTTGGGAACCTCTGCACTAGACATTTCAAGTCATTGCCACTGTCTGCCAGTAAGATGGTGTTATCTCCATATCTTAAACTACTGGTGTTTCTTCCACCAAATTTCATTCTTCGTTCATCTGAATCTAGTTTAAGTGTCTACATATGTTCTGTATGCAAATTGAACAGGTAAAATACATGCTTGTCTGATACATTTGCTTATAGAAAATCATTCTCTACTACTCCATATTCAGTTCTAATAGTACTTTCTTGTCCACAATATAGTTTATTAATCAGGATAATCAAGTGCTGAAGCACCTCTATTTCTTCCATAACTACCCATTCTTTTTCATGATCCACATGTAAGGTTTTGCTCTAGTCTATAAATCACAGACTGATCTTCTTTTGACATTCTTTGGTGCACTCCAGTAGACGATGGATATTTGCAATATTACCTTGACTGTCTTTGTTGTTGTTGTTTTAATCCAGCCTGAGCACCAGGCATTTCTCATACACACATATACAAAATAGTCTACACACATACAAATATTATGGTCTACTTACAGAAACAGAGTCCTCTTTTTCAAGCAGTGTATATTATGTAGACAAAGTTGTGAGTGTATGGCAGGCTATTTCTGACATTATGTGAAACGCAGTACTTTGAGGTACAGAGCTGGTAGGCATAACAGTTTCCTTCTTCCTGCTACACCATTAGCGTAGGGAGTGGTTGTTCACAGACTGTATGTGTTTAACATAAGGCTGCAAGATGACTTGAATAATCCTAGAGATATCCATCATCACCAGTCTTTACTGTACATGACCATAGGCCTTTACAAAACAGAACATGACTTAAAACCTTTTGTAAAAATTCTCTAATAAAACCAGATAAAATATTCACTAAAACAACTCAGATCCTTTGACATCTTACTAAAAACTATTCAATAGTATAATGGCCTGTAATAAAATAGGATCAGTTTCCTAGCTGCCAAAGCAAATTGAACTACAGCATATATAATAAAACATATATAATATATAATAATATATATAATAAAATATAACAGTGCTGGACCAACTGTCAATGTGAACAAAGTGTCCCTTTGTTGTTGTTCAGTCACACAGTCGATTCCGACCCTCTGCGACCCCATGGACCACTGTCCGCCAGGCACTCCAGTCCTCCACCATCCCCCTCAACTCACTCAGCTCTGTGCCCATTGTCTCTACAATACCATCTAGTCATCTCATCTTGGGCCATCCTCTTCTTCTTTTGCCCTCGACCTTTCCAAGCATCAAGGCTTTCTCAAGTGAATCCTCTCTTCTCATTTGATGTCCAAAGTACTTTAGCTTCATCTTTATTATTTGACCTTCTAAGGAGCAGTCAGGGTTAATTTCTTCTAAGATTGACCTATTTGTTCTCCTCGCTGTCCAGGGGACTCTCAAAACTCTCCTCCAACACCACATCTCAAAGGCATCTATTCTTCTGCGCTCAGCTTTCCTAATGGTCCAGTTCTCACAACCATACATTGCCACAGGGAATACCATTGCTTTGATTATGCAAATCTTTGTTTGCAATGTGATGTCTCTACTTTTCACTATGCTCCCCAGGTTTCTCATTGCTTGCCTCCCAAGAATCAGTCGCCTTTTTATTTCATGGCTGCAATCACCATCTGCAGTGAGCTTTGATCCTAGGAAAGTAAAATCTGTCACTGCTTCTACTTCTTCCCCATCTATTTTCCAGGGACTGATAGGGCCTGTTGCCATGATCTTAGTTTTCTTGATATTGAGTCTCAAGCCAGCTTCTGCACTTTCTTCTTTCAACCTAATCGGGAGCTTCTTTAGGTCCTCCTCACTTTCTGCCATTAGGGTGGTATCATCTGCATATCTCAAATTGTTGATGTTTCTCCCAGCAATTTTGATCCCAAATTGTGATTCCTCCATCCCTGCATTACGCATTATGTGTACAGCCTTGCCTTACTCCTTTTCCTATTCCAAACCACTCCGTCATTACATTTTCTGTCCTAACTGTTGCTTCTTGATTCATGTACAGATTTCTCATGAGGCATATAAGGTGTTCTGGTATTCCCATCTCTTTAATTACTTGCCACATTTTGTTGTGGTCGACACAGTCAAAAGCCTTAGTGTAATCAATGAAACAGAAGTAGACTTGTTTCTGATATTCCTTTGGTTTTTTCCATGATCCATCTTATGTTGGCGATGTGGTCTCTAGTCCCCCTGCCTCTTCTGAACCCCGCCTGCACTTCTGGTAATTCTCTCTCCACATACTGTTGAAGTCTATCCTGTATTATCTTGAGCATCACCTTACTAGCATGGGGGATGAGCGCAATTGGTCGATAATTTGAACATTATTTGGCATTATCCTTTTTGGGGATTGGAATGTATACAGATCTTTTCCAAACCTGTGGCCATTGTTGTGTTTTCCAAATCTGCTTGCATATAGAATGCAATAATTTGATTCCATCATCTTGCAGGGCTTTGAAAAGTTCAACTTGGATACCATCAACTCCACTGGCTTTGTTGTTTGCAGTGTTTTTTAGGGCCTTTCTGACTTCACCCTCTAGAATGTCTGGCTCATGTTCCATGTTCTCATCATTGTGATTATCAGAGGTGTTGAGGTCCTTTTTTTAGAGTTCCTCTGTGTACTCTTTCCATCTTTTCTTAATCTCTTCTGCATCTGCTAACTCCTTGCCATCTTTGTCCTTTATCATGGTCATTTTTGCTTTAAATGTTCCATTGAGTTCCCCAATTTTTTTGAAAAGATCTCTAGTTCTACCCCTGATATTGTTTTGCTCTATTTCTTTGTACTGTTCTTTCAGATAGGTTTCCTTATCTCTCCTTGCAGATTGACCACTATTTCTGCTGGGGTGCAATTAAAGCATGTCTGGACAATCAGAGTTAACAATTGAACTTTGGGTAATTATACAGAGGACAGAATAGTATGTAATGACGGATGTCTTCAGTTTGTTTGCATCCATAGATGCTCCTCCACAGGAACTCCATTATATCTTCTTTCTTGGTATGCTACTAAGTTCCGTAAGGAACGTGGAGTTGGGGATACCAATGAGAAAACAGAGCCCCTTCTATAGCAGCCCTGGCTTGATAGATATTTGCTTCAAAAATCAAATTTCTGAAGTACTAGAGAGTTAAAATTTAGAAACATATCCAATGTGAGATTATAATCTTTTAATTTATCATAGCAGAACTGTGCCCATTCTCCAAATTGAAGTTGTTCCAACCAGCAACATTTGGTCCTCTAGGTTATTTAATCTCTGCCAGTATCTAAAATAAGACAAATCTACTCTGGCAGCAATTGAAAGGAGACCCGTCGCAGCTCTAAGATGGGTTGAAGGTATACCCAGAGGTAGTTTGAGAATCTCTCTCAAGAATTTGTTCTGTTGAATTTCCAATTAGGGTTTAACATCACTTCCCCATATTTCAACACCATACAACATGTAAGACAATTTTTTTTTAAAACAAACCCCTTGAGGGCAAGGTTCACTAACTGTCTACCTTCCTGGAGGCATAAACACCTTTGAAAAGAATCTCTTCAGAAGATATTTAAAGCATATCCAGAAATAAAGGTTTTCTGCCACTAGTCCATATTTTTCCATTATAATTCCCCAGTAGGCCAGATCATTACCTTTGTAAGAAGTGATGCAGTAAAAGATGACCATTCAATTCCTGTTTTTCAATCTATGACCCCTGAAGCAAAAGCACTCTTGTATGAAATCAGATAACTTGCTGATCTCCATCACTTAATAAAAATGTGTGAGATGTTCAATACTCAAATGCAAGTGTACACTTTTTCTAACTTTCAGAGATAACTTTATTACAAACAGAACAGAACTGGGAGAACAAATGACATAAATTAAACTAGAACCAGAATTTAGCTTTCTAGTCAGTTGCCAACTTCAGTTGTTCTGAAGTAAAGAATTTGACCATGCTGCTATAAAGCGTAGTGTGTGGTTTTTACCTAGATTGCGCATACACAGCCACCCAAACAATCTGCAGATTATTATAGTATATAAAGAAGTTTAAATTATGGCAAGAGGAAAATGTGTTATGCACTTCTTTCAATCCAACTTGGCAATGCAATAACTCTTCGGTAAGTAGGGAACATCTGTGGAGCATTCTCTGCTTTGGCGTTTTACGTTCCATTCCCATGATGTTCTCTGGGGCTGTTCTGAGCCACAGAAAGGTCATGCAGCCCATCTGGAATCCTCTCTGTACATCTATTCTTGTTCTCCATCTCCATCACAGAAAAAAAAACTCGGCAGAAGCAGACCAGAGATCCTGCTGAATTTGTCACTTCCACCTGTTCTGACAGGTTCCCCCGTCCTGACCCAGAGATAGCCTTGGGGACATTAATCATATAACAGACAGAGCTGTGAAAGAAAGAAAGAAACGGCTTGGCTGGATACTGTTACAGCCTCTGTCACCTACTAATCATGTTCAGTGACACAAAGAGGCTTAATCAGATGGTCAGTTTTCTCATTACTCATCTTGTTTCCAACAATGAAACTCTTCTTGAGAAGAATAAAAATTTGCCTACTTTGCTTTTCTTCTCTTCCCAGTCCTCATGTTACTGGCTATATTCTGTCTAAAGCCTTTCAAGGGTTATAATCTCAGGTTTCAGGTGTGTGAATAACGTATTGAGCGTTAGGGATATTTAAAGACATTGGTACAGAAATCTGATAAATATCTTATTTCCATATGCCTAACACTGTGGTCTGAGGAACATCAGATCCAGAGAGCCTCACTGCTAGAGCAACAAAGGAAGAAGTCTAGCACCTTGCTCTGAGAGTGCTCCCAATGAGGCAGCAGGAGAAGACAGCTATTCCAGAAAGACCGTCTATCTTCAGAGGGATGGCCACCAGATGCGTGCCTAGAAAACAGCCAGCAAGGTTCTTCAAAGTAACTTCAAAGATTGTGGCTGGGAAAGCACATACTAGTGAAAGCTATGCTGCTAAGCAAAATTCCCTGTTCCCCATAAGGGGTACATATTGACTTAGTATTTTTTTAAAAATAGGGTGATTTAAGATATAACTACAGAAAAACCTCACATAAAGAGCGGCTCGCTTAGGGACTAACTTGCTTAAATAGCAGAATTTTCTCTGAATGGTTGCCTCGCTTAACAAGTAAAACCAACCAAAAACTCGCTTTACAACTAAATCGGGATTTGCAACCCCCCTGCCAGAAGTCACAGTTGGTCACTTAAAATGGTGTTTCGCTTAAAGAGCAAACTCGCTTAAAGAGCAATCCCATGGAACGCATTATGCTCTTTAAGTGAGGTATCACTGTATTTGTTATGTAGTTAATTATAAAAGACACTTTATAGCTGGCTGCCACTTGATTCTTCCCTCAGCTGGCCCAAGCCTTGAGGGAAAGAAGGAACAGCTGTGTGGCCTGGCTGGCTGGCCGTAAGGACGCCACCACTATCACTGCTGCCTGACTTTTCCCCTTGGCTGTTCAGCCTGAAGGGAAGTGTACGAGTCTCAGTTTTTGCAATGTATGTTTTCTTTTCCCCCTGCGTATTGCTTTGAAATGTGTATTGCTCTTAAAATATGTATTATTTTTGAATTTTTTTAAAATATTGTGTTAATGTGATACTTTGTAACTATAATTTGTGATACACTATTGCTTTGTTAGCTGCCCAGAGTCACATTGTGAGTGGGGTGACATACAAGTCGAACAATGACAATGACAACGACAACAGACCATTGGTCCATTTCATTTCGTGCTATTCCATATTGAGTAGCACTGTTTCAATGTTCTCAGATAAAAAGGATTTTCACAACCCCTTCCTGAAATCTAACTTGCACAAGTGGTCCATACAAAACTGGTGTATTCCTTTTGAAAACCCTAGGCACACATGCCACCTGCAAACAGAGAGCAAAGCTTATAATAATCCTTCAAAACCCATGCAAGTTAAACAACCACAGATATTTTGTACATGTATACATAGTAAAGTGTTATCTGCTTCAGTGTGTTGTTTCATGATGTTTTCTTTACTTTGTGCATAAAATCCTTTGCATTTTCACCCTCTTTTCTTGTAAGAGTGTCACAAATACGTTGCCCTGTCACAAGGAGAGGAGAATAATTTTGTACTTCCTCGCCCAGCCTGTAGGGCAAGACAAGTGAGGATTTATATGTGAAAGTTTGTAAATTACATGAGAGATGATAAAATACATCATTACTGTGATATATATCAATATATAGGCCCCTCTTGATCTTGAGGCCCTAGGCTGAAGCAGTTAGCCTATAGGAAAATCTGGCCCTGCTTCCACCACATACTTATATGCCACTAGGAGCAGAAAGACCAAGTTTGAAAACTGGTCTACTCCTTAACGTTTGTGTTCTTGGGAAATGAGTGATGTCCGTGAACAATATGACAAAAAATGTTATTTCCTGTTCAAAAAGGAGAAAACAAGGCTCAGGAGATTTATCCAGTCAGCTTGACCAGTGCAGTTTCTGAATAAAACAATAGTCCTCTTAGTAATTAGGAAAGAAACACTGATTTCTAAGACCCAGCATGGATTTTTCAAATGATAAATCATACTAGACTAGTCTTATTTCTTGTTTCTTTAATTGTTTTTTTACAAAATCAAAGCTTGAAAAGATGAGCAGGATGCTGTGGGTGTATTCTATCTTAATTCAAGACTTCCGACAAAGCTTGTCATGATATTCTACCATTATCAGCCCTCATCAAGGAAAGCTATATTGGCATTTGAAAGATCTTACACAGCGAACAAAATCCTGTTGCTTAGTAAAAGCTAAACCTTAACTTCTGATCTGTTCCTCCCTGGTAAACAAACCATTAATGCCATGATTCTCAGTGGTGCACAATTGCTGACATGGTAGACATGTGTGTTCATGCATGCTCTGAGAATTGTGGCAATAACCTTTTGCTTACCAAGAAGAAACAGACCAGAAGTTAAGATACAGCTTACACTAAGCAACAGGACCTTGTTCACTACTTACAGATATTTATTTATTTATTTATTTATTTATTACATTTATCTCCCGCCCATCTGGGATATTCCCCCACTCTGGGCGGCATACAACAAATAAAAAGATTTTCACAGTAGCAACAGTAGAGATTTTCCCAGATCTTCCCCTGTGCAAATCACACACAGTACCATGCACCTTAAACTTATCATGAATGTGTGCAATGGTGATACTTTGATATTTTATTGATATGTGATACTTTGATATGTATTGATATTTATATATGTATTGATATTGATATGTTCTAATATGTGATATTTTGTGATCTATGTTCTTAGCCGCTCTGAGTCGCTTCGGCAAATAGAGTGGCATACAAATCAAAAATACAAAAAAATACAAATACAAGTCTAAGTTAATTAACCCTATTGCTTGGCAATTAGTAAGATCTCTTTAAAAGCCTCTTTAAAGAGAAAGGATTTCAATTGTTTTTTGAATACAGTGGTACCTCACTTAAAGAGCATAATGGTTTCTACGGGGTTGCTCTTTAAGCTAAGCACCATTGCTGCCATTGTAAGTGACCAATTGTGACTTTTGGCTGGGGGGGGGGAATCAATTAATAGCTAAGTGAATTTTTGGTTGGTTTTAGTTGTTAAGTGAAGGCGCCCATTCAGAGAAAATTCTGCTCTTTAAGCAAGTTAGTCTCTAAGCGAGGCACTCTTTATGTGAGGTTTTACTGTATAAGTAAAGATGGAACCTGGCACACTTCAACAAGTAGAGCGTTCAAAAGATATAGAAACAGATGAATGTAACCATCATGGATAGGACACTGATGCCTCTGTGACTTAAGTTTTCACATGTTGAAGCAAAAAAAATTGTTTCCAGGCTTTGTTTAATAAGGCACCAAAGCAGGGAAGAATTAGTGGTATGGTATGCAAGACTAGACTATCATTAGAAGGGTTCATGTTGTTCTGCCAAACTTATATTCATGCCTTCGAGGTCAGTCTCTTGGATTGCTGAGCCACATTTCTAAGGCCATTCATATTTTTAAAAAACCAGCTTTTAAACAGAAAAGAAATTATTATTATAGTATTATTATAGTTGTGCTTATACCCCACCTCTCTAGGAAGAATGAATCGCTATACGAGGTGGCTAACAGCATAAAATCCCCCATACAACAAACAGACATTTTAAAAGTATCCCCCATAAAATTATAATACAAATGAGCTACAATGAAACCGACAGTAAACATGCCATAAAAATGGGCCAAAATACAGGAGACCCATATATTAGCCGCTGAACTGGGAAAGTATAAGCTGGGCCCCAGTCTAAAAGCCAGGGATAGGTGAAACACTTATAAAGGCCTCCTCAAAAAGCATAGTCTTCAATTGCTTTTTAAAATACTGGAGTGAGGAAGCCTGGCGCAGCTCGAGTGGAATAGCATTCCACAACATTGGTTCCACCACCGAGAAGACTCTTCTCCTTGCCCCAGACCTCCTAGCCAATCTCAGGGACGGCACCTGAAGCTGCGCCGACGAAGAAGAATGAGTGATGTGGGCGATAGATCTAAGGGGACTGAACTCTGATATGTTCTTAATATCAACAACAGGAATAATGGCAATAATGTCTTATAATTTCTGTTGGTCTGTGGCACATCTACTCTACTATCCTGAAATTTTACCACTTCATCGTGTTGCTGAAATGTATTATAATCCAGTGATGCTTCGAAAGATGATGACGACGACCAGTGGTGGTATGTCAGAAATTTTACTACCCCACCGTGATGTCATCACAGTGTGGGCGGAAAAAACGTCATAACATCATGATGTCATGGGTGGAGCCAAAGAAAAAATTAAAATGATAAAAAAATAATTTAAAAATAAAATAAAAATAAGCACACACACACATTAAAATACACACAGACACATCACATCCAAAGGTGAGTCACTTACCCTGGGTAACAGGCTATAGGGAACTTCAGGCTAGCAGCTTCTCTTCCTCCTCTCTGCTTGGGAGGACAGCAAGGAGGCTATGCATACGCGCCAAGCACTGTAGGCGTGCATGCATACCAAGTGCTTGGTGTGCATGCGCAGTGGGGGTAAGCCCCAAAGGTGGTTCCCCAAAAAAGTTGCTACCAGTTCTCCGGGACACTGGGAAAAGTTACTACCGGTTCTGCGGAACTGGTGAGAACCTGTTACATCCCATCACTGACGATGTGTTACTTTTAATGAACTGGTGGCTAGTTCTTGCTATCTGCCACCAAACTGTTCCTGACGTATGGTGACCTTATGAATAAGAGGTTTCCAAAATGTCTTATCCTCAACAACTCTGCTCAACCCCTACAAACCCAAGCCTGTGACTTCCCAAAGGGAATCAATCTATTTCGTGTTTGGTCTTCCTAATTTCCTGCTGCCTTCCAGTTTTCACATTATTCTTTTTTGGGAGAGTTCTTACCTTCTCATGATGTGCCCAAAGTAGGATGCTACAGCTTTGTCATTTTTGCTCAAAGCCAATTCAAGCTTGATTACCTCTAGGACTCACTTGTTTGTCTTTCTGGCAGTCTAGGGCAGGCATTCTCAACCTATGGCCCATGGGCCAGACCTGACCCATGGTACCAAATAATCTGGCCCCTGAACTTGCTCCAGCTGCCTCCACAGCCACCACCAACCGAATCAGTTGTGGACTCATTTATGGCCATCGTAAATGCACTTACTACAGATGCAAGTGAGTCCACAGCTGTTGTAAACATTTTTACGATGGCCAGGGTTGCATTTTATGGCAGCGTTTACAGTGGATGGAACCACCAGTCTGGCCCGCTCAGCTGACTGAGGGGGGCATGGTCTGGCCCATGGCTGAAAAACATTGAGAACCCCTGGTCTAGGGCATCTGCAGTGCTCTCCTTCAGCACCATATTTCAAATGAATTATATATTTTTTTCCTGCCTGGTTAATCCCAAATATTTGCATCTGCCTTTTTCCTTCTTTCCCACTGCAATGTGCTTGTTTATTGAGATTTCTTTTGTTACATCGCACAATGAGGCTGTAATTCTAGGCATATGAAAGAATGAGGCTTTCTTAATCTAAATAATCTCTTGTAGCAGGGGGGAAACAGAGAGGAGTCACAGAGCGGAGCTCCCAGCACTGCTTACCTGCCTGAACTTGACCTGACAGCAACTTTGATAGAGTCACCACTGAAGTGACACTTTGCTTGGGAGCTGCGGCAGCCGATACTTTAACCGGGTTACCTAACAATAGCTCTCCTATGAAGCCTGCCACAAAAGGGCCTTCAAGGCTGCCTTACTTTAACTTCAGAAATGCTGAGCTGAGGACTGTGCTGTTGTGTTTGTTTCTATTCAGCGATCTCTCCATTGCTAGCCTAGAAATGACAGTAGGTGGAAACGCTATCTTTCATTACAAAAAGTATAAATAGTGTAATCTATCAGCACTGTCAATCATGATGATTGATTACAGGCTGTCATAGAGAAGAGTGACATATTAGAAAAGTTTTGTTAACAATGCCTATTGCTAGTCAGCCTGCCACAGAAGCTGGTGATTAATGTGTTGTCAGGCTGTAATCCCACACCCCTGGCTAATGAGGCAGGAATTTATCATCTTTAGAGAGTGGCAGATGTCAGAAGGAAAGGAATCCAAGTGCTGGAAACAATATACTTTTTCTTACCACGCCTGACAAGCCTGACAGGCCTAAAAAACCACAAAGAAGCTTTCTGTAAGCACAAACTTAAAGAAAGAGAGAGAGAAAGAGAGAGGAACTTTCATTTGGTATCTTTGCTTTAAATACTGCAGTGAGTTGGTACTCCGGCCCTCAGAGAAGTCGCCAATAAAAAGCTCTATGAACTTTGAACCCTCCCCCACCCACCCACCCACCCCCTGGATCCTTGACAACCAAGAAAGGTCCAAAAATGGGGTTTCAAGAAAAGCAAACAGGCAGCCCGCTTTGAAAGAAAAGGAGCAAGTAACTTTTAACGCTACATGTGAACTTGCGACTGGTAAAAAGCTTTCAGAGAGGGATGCACACATTGTACAGCCTTGACTTTTGCTGCAAGTTGTCTATAGCTCAGGGAGCTCTTCTTCCAGGGCTGATACATCCTCTTAGTGGAGTGGGGTAAGAAAACAAATGGATGCATGCTTAGAAAATAAGAAATGCTTGCAAATTTTTGTTTAAAATGTGCTTCTTCTGACAAATAAGTTGCCAGGCAGGAAGGTTCCTGTTTCTGTTAACCATTCCCTTCCTTCTCCTTAAACAGTTGCTTATACTCACTTTGTTTCAGATGGTATGAAAATATTGTCAAAAGGCTTAACTACAATAGTATTAGTTCTGATCCACATGTGTTACAGGATGGTTCTATTCAGTGGTGGGCAGCAACAGGTTCTCACACACACACCTAGGGTAGCAAAATTGAGTGGCCTCTGGGCAGGGTGGTGGCGAAATTGGGTGGTGATGCCCAACTCCCTGCCCTGCCCCATCGGGTCTACCTTGCTCAAAAGCCAATCATATCTGACTCTAGGGTGCAGTGCTCATCTCCATTTACAGCCAAAGACCCAGTGCTGCCTCTGTTTGCAGATGTACACATGGCCATATGGCAGGCATGACTAGATCGCCCACAACTTAGGCTCTGCCCATGACGTAGGCTCTACCCATGACGTAGGCTCTGCCCACGATGTATGCTCCACCCACGGTGTGGTACCAAATATTTTTGCTGCCCACCACTGGTTCTATTCCCATGGTTCTCAACATGGGGCACGGGGGGCAATTTGATTTTTAAGGGAGGCAATTCAAGAATGAGTTATTAACAGAGAAAGGCCTTTTAGGCTTCCACCATGTGAATAGGAGTTCACTTTTTGAATAATAAGAATTATATGTCACCCGGGGGGGGGGGAAGGGTTTTAGAGAAGCTTAGGTGGCACATGGCCGAAAAACGGTTGGGAACCACTGTTTTACTTCAATTCAATTTCAGTTGGAAATCCACGTCTTTTAATGTCCAGATAAAAGAGATTCAGCATATCCATGATCCCTGTTTTTGCTTCTTAAATGACTACTACTTTTAAAAAAAACAGGGCCACAGGTGCACAGTTATCTATCAAATTTGAATTCAAAAGAGAAATGGAAGTCACTTCTAGCTGGACTGGAAAATTCTTTGGTTTCTTCAACATACACATTTGTCAGGTTTTTGGTAAATGTTAATCAAAAACAAGGTGGAATAGAATTTACACCCATTTCTTGGAGAGGAGGAAATCTGTCAATTTTGCTTTCTCCAATATTTTAATATTGCAGATTTGAGTAGATAACAAAATTATAAACAATGCTCATCTTTAAATTGTTGCACTTCTAAATGCTGGATTGTAAAGAGAATGCCACCTATTCACCACTGGAGATTTTTTCCTTTCCCTATCCCACCCCCTTTATGCTTCACTGTGCAAAGTTCTTGCACTCTAGTCAGGAAGTGAATTGGGCTCAGAAGAACTGCATTTGATGTAATGAATGGGAGAGCTGACCTTTACCCATTTTGGTGCAAGATGAAGATTCTTTCTGAAAATTACACAAAAATTCAGAACTTTGCAATAGATAAATTATACTAATCTTATGCTCTCAGGTCAAGCCTGATTTCTGACTACCCTTCTCAGCATTTTCTAGGTAATCAATACACAGAAGTGGTTTGCCACTCTTTTCTTCTGAGGAGTATCCTGGGACTGTGCAGCTTGTCTATGACTGCACAAGTTGGCTCTTCTCCCTGGAGGCACAGTACGGACAGTGGCATAGCGTGGGTTTCAGCCGCCCACAGTATAGGCCAAATTCGCCATCCCCTGGGCAGGGCCCAGGACGCCAGTGGTGGTGGAGGGTCCTGGCGCCCATCCCCACAGTGGCCTCTTTGCCCCAGCCACTAGGAAGTCCAGTGCCAGCAGCAAAGTCCTATTTATTGTGAAATTTTGCTATCCCCAAAAAGTGCTGCCTGGGGCTGGCCACCCCCACCCACCCCCGTGCCCCCATGCTACACCACTGAGTGTGGAGTCAAGCTCCTAAACTCTGGATCCACAACCAGATACCTAAACCACTGAGCTATCCAGCCACACTGTAATAGTTAAATACAACTAGATATATTTTTACTTATAGATTTTTTTTAAAAGGCCATATTCAGCTATTCATAGTAATTTTGCATACTGTGCCTTATCAGCCTTACTAGTATTTTCTCCCTTAAATTGTTCCACAAAAGTCCATAAATTGGGGACAAAGTACCTAAGCAATAGCTTTTCAAATGCTGGTTTATAAGTGAGTGTCTGTGTGAATACATGGAATGTGAATTTGCAAAAATAGCAGACTCCATAATATATAGTTTGATGCCAAGAGTTCAGTTCAGAGGACAGTATTTTTCCAAATTTACCACACAAAAATGATGTTCGGTTTGGGAAAACTAACAAAAAAAATTATCTACCCAGTGCAACCTCCCTGGTTCTCTCTTTCAAAGTCCTATCTTTCATGCTGGCAGCTTCAAGTCTACAGTCTCTTTTGTGTGCTGGAAAGGATTAAATGAGTTGCTTGTCCTCATGTCAGTAAGTTAGGTAAAGGGGCAAATCATTTGTGAAAGGTTTGGACAAAGATAATCCTTTTTCAAACAGGATACCTTATCCAACCCAGTATACTTTTCTCTCACCCTCCCCTCACATTTTTTCCTCACACACATGTAAAAGAACTAGAGAAGAACATAGCTGTCTCATCTGAACTTCATCCAAGGTTTTGAAAAAAAAATTTAGCAAAGCATTATATAAATTAATCTTCAAAAGACGGAATTATGCACTTGAGGCTTATCTCAGAGAAACCTAAACTCCCCATATGTAAGCCAGTGAAAGATGAATTATTTAATCTTGTTTCTCCAGGGAAGAGGTTACAAAGAATAGTAGCTAGCGTGTGGAGTTTGGGCTATTGAAGTATACATTTAAATGCCTGTCTCAGGCATGATGTCCATTGAATGACCCTGGGCCATTCCAAAGTGAAGCAGGGTTTGAACCTGCTAGAATCTCTATTCAAACTATTATTTCACCTCTGGGCCTAAACTGCTTCATTGGTTTGTGGCATAATGCAAGCCAAGCAAAGACTATTAAGTGACCCAGCAGAGATACCCAGCAGAGGGTAAGAAGCAGGGCTTGCCAGGCAGGTGCCCAAATCTTATACCAGCTCTGACAGTTCCCATTTTCCTTATAAATGGGAGAGGGTTAATATCCCTCTGTTGACTTGTATGGGAAAATGGGAGAGGATTTACAGTCAACAGAACTTCACCATGAGCCAGATGTGCTTGTGCCTTTGTTTAATATTCTGCTTTTCTCCAAATATAGGGAGTGCAACTACAGTAGCTTAGTGGTTAAGACATTGAACTTGACTGGAAGGACAACAGATCAGCAGGTCAGCAGTGCAAGTAGATAAATAAGTACAAGTGGAACCCCACATAACGAATGCTTCGTATAACAAAAAATCAGTATAATGAAGGGGATTTCCACTAACCACTTTACCCAGTACAGTCAAACCTTGCATAAAGAGCACCTCGCTTAAAGAGTAACTCGCTTAAAGAGAAGAATTTTCTCTGAAAGTTCGCTTCGATTAACAAATAAAACCAACCAAAAACTTGCTTAACAAATAAATCGGGGTTCGCAATCCCCCCCACACACACACAATTGGTCGCTTACAATGGTGTTTCACTTAAAGAGCAAACTCGCTTAAATAGCAATCCTGTGGAATGCATTATGCTCTTTAAGCGAGGTATAACTATATAACGAATGTTTCCTTTATACGAAGCAATGCATATCTATGGGAAAAATTGTACAACAAAAATTCCTATGGGATGCATCGTAAAAGGAATTTTTTTATAATGAAAAATTAATATAACGAAAAACATCATGGAACTAACTTATTTTGTTATGCGGGGTTCTACTGTACTTAGGACTGTGGTGGTTCAAATGGTTAAAACACTGAACTGGCAGTCGGAAGGTCAGCAGTTTGTGACCCAAGTGCTGCATGACAGAATGAGCTCCTGTCTCTATAACTGCTCCTGCCAACCTAGCAGTTCAAAAGCAAGAATTTGCAAGTAGATAAATAGGTACCACTTTGGTGGGAAGGTAAACAGCATTCCGTGTACTCCGGTGTCTAGGCATGCCTGTCACATGTCCATGGAAACATCTGCAGACACAGACAGTGCTGGCTCTTCAGCTATGAGACAGAGATGAACACTGAACCCTAGAATCAGATATGACTGGCTTTCGAGCAAGGATTACCTTTACTTTTAAATAGGTACCACTTCTATGGTCTTCTTCTGGGTCACCTGGGACTGTGCATCATCCCCTGGACTATGCAGGTGAGCTCTTCTCCTCCCAACCTCTGGCTCTGCTGTCAGTTAACTAATTCACTGAGCTATCTGGCTATGTAGGTCTCTTCAGCTTCAGTTGCAAACCAGTGGTGGGCATCAGCAGGTTTGCACCAGTTCGCCAGAACTGGTGGCAGAAATTCTGTCTGGACCCCTCCCCCATCCAATTTTTGAAATAAAGTAGTCCTAATTCAGGTGCAATGCAGGGGTTTCCCCCTGGCCATGCCCACCACACCATGCCCACAGTGTGGTAGTAAAAAATTTTTTGGAGCCCACTACACGTTCCTACCAGTCACAGTATAGCCTTGTTTCTTTTTTGTCTGAAAGCAGTTGCAGGGGCCTGATTTGGATCAAGCAAACAGGTGAGGAGAGGAAGGAAAGATAACAGCTTCCATTTTTGACCACCTTGAAACTGCTTTTAGGCACTGGAGAAAATACAAAGATCCTAATTAATTGTTTGTGGCATAGAATGTGTCTCATATCACATCAGCAATCCAACTTGGACCTCTGTGAGCTGAATAATTAAGAAAAGAAAAGATGTGATAATGGATCTCCTAGCATATTTGTATTTGAGTCCCATCAGGCAGGTTGACCAGCCTCCAGAACAGAAGCTGGCTGGGCCTGAGAACTCAGGTGCCCCTGCCTGATGATGCAAAAGATGAAGAGATGTCTCATCAGCTACCAGAATTGGTAAGTTAACCAGCATTGATACAAATATTCTGCCAGCAATTCTCCCTATGAAACTTCAGACTTCAGTTTCATTTGACTCTGGCTCAAACCTTTTATGTCATCTTCTGTTCACCTTAGAAATCTCAAGATGGGGAAAAACATCTTCAAGACTTAGGTTTATGTTGGGTTAATAGAAATCTTGCATGTACTAATTGTAAGTATTGGGGGGAGGCGTTTACAGTCCATTGTTTTGTTTATAGTTCTTCCTCTCATTTCTGAGGAACAAGCATTAAGGTTCTCTCCACATGCTGGAGACTCCATTTACCTGTTTTTTCTACTGACTGTAACTACAAATGAGAACTGAAAGTAAAGACGTCTTTTTCTACTTTAAATGCTTCTAGAATACTTTTCATTATGCAAAGTGCTAGTTTGTGCAAAAGAACCAAAAGCGGAGAGAAAAATGAGACTGGGTTGATGTCTACATGTTTTTCTCTGTGGTACTCTTACTAGATTTTTTTCTACCTCATAGTCTGCTAACTAAGAGAACTAACCAAAATTCCCCAATTATGTGCATATATGATTGCCCACAGCTCTGCCACCCCAAGAACATCTGTCTGTCCCACCAGAGCAGACCGGAGAGGCTCTCTGGTCATACCATCAGCTAGAGAGGATCATCTCTCTAGCATGAGAAGGAGGGCCTTCTCTGTGTCTGCTCTGGCCCTTTGGAACCTCCTGCCAAGTGAATTGCCACAGAGCTGCTGTTCTTCAGAAAGGGGCTGAAGACCTGGCTGGCGAGCCATGTGTGGGGTGTGGGCCAGGTGGTGAGTTCGGTTGGCTGGCTCCTGTAAATAACCCCACCTCTCTTTCCCTATTGTGGTTTTTAACTTAATTTTTTAACTTTTTAGTCTTTAATCCTTTATTTTAAATCTTGAATTGTAAGTGATGTGTTTTAACTCTTTTAGACTGTAAACCACCCTGAGTCCTCGGAAAAGGGTGGGGTATAAATATAATAAATAAATAATAAATAAATAAATTCTAGTCAGCCAATTCCTTTACTGCTAATGATACTGCTAAGTAAGTAAAAACAAACTCTTTACTGGGAACAAAAACACAAATCTAAATATGACACAGAAACAGCTGCACTGTGGATTTACTGAATTTCTCTAGTGACCAAGTGGGACAATGTAACAAATGCAGAGAAATATTACTTGCATTTAAAGTATAATTTCCATTAAATGGAAATATGCTATTCTTGCTGGTTCTATCCAGACATAATAGAAACATATTTTGGGATTTTTCTTATGCTTATTATTTTTGAGCTTTGTGACATACATGGCAAGGAGATTTTTTGGACAACTTCAAATCCATGACATGCAGGAGAATTAAACAAAGAAAGATAGGCATCAGTCTTCCTTAAACGAACAGTTAATTCAAATGGATTTGCTAACTGGATGCTCCACATGCAGCCTTGATAAAAGCAGTGTATAGTGGTAAGAAGCAGCTCATAAATGTCAGGTTTATTAAAAGCCGCAGAGTTTAAGATGTACTTTGTTTATATATAAAAAGGTTGTGCTTTCAGATCTGACTGTCTGTTCAGTTTTAAGTGTCTTTGGAAACGTAACGGTGACTACTAGACTTCCTTTGGTAAAACTTTGTATGGCAGGGTAATCATAATTACAGTTCAAATTCTTAACTTTTAATCCTCTTTAGTGTATTTCAGTAAAGAAAATTGCTGCTGTTTTGATATCACAAACAGACAGTCATACATAAAGACAGCATTATGGAAGAACACAGGCTTTGCTAACCAAACATATGGATTGGAATCTCCATGCATTTTTACAAATCTGAGGGAGGAAGAACACCCAACTTCAGTGGTGGGATGTCAAACATTTTACTACCCCACCATGATGTCATCATAGTGTGGGCAGAGCTAACATCATGACATCATGACATCGTGGGCGGGGCCAAAAATATAATATAATAAAATTAAAATAAGTACGTCAATATAGGTAAAGGTATTAAATAAACATTAAAATACACACAGACACACCACATCCAAAGGTGAGTCACTTACCCTGGGGAGCAGGCTATAGGGAGCTTCAGGCTAGCAGCTTCTCTTTCTCCTCCCCACTTGGGAGGACAGCAAGGAGGCCATGTATACGTGCCAAGCACTGTAGGCATGCATGCACACCAAGTGCTTGGCGTGCATGCGCAGTGGGGGAACCAATGAAAAGGTAAGCCCCGAAGGTGGTTTTTTCCCCCAAAAAAAGCTGCTACTGGTTCTCCGGGACACTGGGGAAAGTTACTACCAGTTCTGGCAAACTGGTGCGAACCTGTTACATCCCATCACTGCCCAACTTGGTTTGTTTTTGCAACAAACACCATTGGATCTTGCCAGGAATTTCTACTCTGAAACAAAACAGCATGCATGCAAAAGGTGTGGCAATGACTTTGGCTGTTTCTCCATACCAACCACTAAATAACCAACATCAAACTATACTTGAAAAGAAAATTGGTAAAAAAAGAATACACTGAAAATTGTAATGGTAAAATATGTAGCAATTACATAGCCATTGCAGAGGGTTCACAACACTGTTAGTAATAGCAATAATTACAGTAATACCTTGGATAACGTTTGCATCAGATTACGCTAAAACCGCTTAACATTAAGTAATCGGGGGGGGGGATTGCAACGCATAACGTTAAATCCTATGGAATGCATCGGATAATGTCTGCTAAAGCCTGTACCGGTTACAATGTATCTCTATGGAGTTTTAATGTTATCCGATGCATCCCATTGGATTTTAACGTTATCTGATGCATGCATCCGATAACATTAAAAATCGGATAACACTTTGATTTGTGGAACCAAGTTTTAGCGTTATCCAAGGTTTTACTGTACATGTATATACCACCCCACAGCGTTTAGTGCACTATCTAGGCAGTTTACAGGATAATTAACATTTTGCCCCAACATGTTGGGTACTCATTTTACTGACCTTGGAAGTATAGAAGGTTGAGTCAACTTTGAGCCCCATCAGTACTCAAATTTTGTAGTATTATTTAGTAGTAGTATCATTCTAATGTTATAGAAGGTGGTGTGAGATTAGGTTGAGAGTCTGTAGCCATGCTGAGTTTTGAATTAGGGACTTCTTTGCACACACTTCTTCATTGGCCAGTAATGTACTTTAAGGCCCCTAAGCAACCTTACTTATGGCAGTAAGAAAGCCAATCGTATCTGACTCTAGGGTCCGGTGCTCATCTCTGTTTATAACCAAAGAGCCAGTGCTGTCTGTGTCTGTAGACATTTCTGTAGACATGTGGCAGGCACTGGAGTGCATGGAACACTGTTTACCTTCCCACCAAAGTGGTACCTATTTATCCACTTGCAATTTCTTGCTTTTGAACTGCTAGGTTGGAAGGAGCTGGGACAGAGACAGGAGTTCACTCTGTTCTGCAGCACTCAGGTCTCAAACTGCTGACCTTCCGACCTTCCAGTTGTGAAGTTCAGCATCTTAATCACTAAGCCACCACAGTCCCGAATAAGAAAGACTGCAAAACTGCAAATGTGTATATCATTTCATTGCTTTTTTTTCCTGTACTGGCAATATGTTTTAAAGACCAATTTAGCTTCATGCCTTTGATTACAATGCAGAGATGAAAGGGTTTCCTTCTAATTAAAAGTCATGAAAATGGAGGTACAAACAGCTTGCTGTTTCTTATAATTAATATCAAACATTTTATTGGAGTAGCAAATATGGCTTATGTGGTATATATGCAGATGTGTGTTTCTGTGAGTTTGAGCTTGAATGATTAGGGAAACTGTGTTCTACACACTTAGGCTGAACATTCTGAGCTTTCTTTTCCACTCTCTTCAAAGAATCAAGGCAGTATTGTTTGGCACATACAACAGGAAAACTCTGTGTCATAAGACTCCTTGTTTCATCTATAGGAGTGTTTCTCAATCTTTGCTTTTTGGACTTCAATTCCCAGAAGCCAAACTCAATTCCCCAAAGCACTGATCAGCCAATTAGGCTTTTGGAAATTGAAGACCCCCTGTGGCATGTGGGGTCCACATTTAGAACCACTGATCTATAGCTTTACATAGAATAGTGTTTTTCAGAGATAAATAATATGTTGAAAGAAAGATCACTGCTTCCTCCATGTTTATTTTATGTACAATCCATTATGCCTTTCATTTTGACCCTTGCCCATCATGTTTAGTAAAATGTAAGTATACCTGTGGAGTGGGCAATAAATATTATTAATTCATTGCTGGGAGAAGGTAACATCCCTTCTTAATTAAAATAAACAGTTATTCACCTACTCCTGGAGAAATCAAATTTAACTACAGATGTCTTCGACAGCTATGGGCCTGTAGCCAATATAACTTTGTTGGGCAAGGTCATAAAGAGTGTATTGAATGACTAGTTACAAGGCATTCTTGGGTTAACTCAATTGATTAGATCCATTCCAATTGGGTTTTAGACCTTGTCATGGCACCAAGACTACATTGGGCATGCTGCACAATAACCTTCTCCTGGAATCAGAGATGGGAGTTTCGTCTCTCCTGGTGCTCTTGTATCTCTCAGTGGCTTTTGATACAATTGATCACAATATCCTCCTGGGCCAGCTGTCAGGGCTGGAAATTTGGGCAAAGGTTTGCAGTGGTACCAATCCTTCCTTAGTGACCGTACTCAGAGAATTCAACTTGGGAAGTTTGTCTCAACCCCTGTGGGCTCTTCAATGGGGTGTTCCACAGGGGTCGATTATCTCCCCGATGTTATTTAACATCTATATGAAGCCATTGGGAGAAGACATCTAGAGATATGGGGTTTGACTGTCTCCAAGATGCAGATGACACCCAACTCTTTTCTCAATAGTGGAATGGACAAAAGCTAACAAGAAGCTCAACCCTGACAAGATGGAGGTCTTGGCATTTGAGGGACTATCTGCCTGACTAGTTGGCCTGCCCCCATTTTAGGTGGGACTGCTCTCATTCCTAGGGATCAGGTACACAACTGGGAGGTCATTGTGTACTCGTAATTAACTCTTGACCATCTTGCAATTTGACCATCAAAATACAGATGTATGAAAAGCCACTTTTTATCAACCTTATCAAGTTACACAGTTGCATCCCTACTTGGACAAATGTTTCCTTACAACCCTCATCCATTCAATGGAAATCTCGCATATTGACTACTGTAATGCTCTCTATGTGGGGCTGCCCTTGCACCTGATAGAGAAACTCCAATTGGTCCAGAATGCAGCTGCCAGGCTGGTGACATGAATAGAGAAATTCAAACATATCTCTTCTGTGGAGACAAGCACAGGATGGAATGACAAGTCTCTTAAAAGCTGTTAAAAACTTTAGGCAACTACTGTTGCCTAAACCAGTGATGGCTAACCTTAGCACTCCAGGTGTTCTTGGACTCCAGTTCCCAGAAGCCCAAGTCAGCACTCCTGTTGATCAGGGCTTCTGGGAACTGAAGTCCAAGAGCATCTGGAGTGCCAAGGTTAGCCATCACTGCCCTAGATTGAGATATGTTTTTGCTGATGTAGGTAACCTTTAGTGCAACTGGAAAGGAAAGGAAGGGTAGAGACTTTTACCTATTCCCCAATGTAAATTAGTTTTAAATTTATTAGACAGTTCTGGCTTTCCCCCTCTTTACAATAATTAATAATCCACCTGTATTTGGGGACTCAAAATATGATTGCAGTCTGTCATAATGACTGTTTCAACTTACAAGGTATGGTAAGGATTTATTAGAGTTATTTTTACAATCAATCAATGCTGCATGGGAATGATGCCATCCTGATTTAAATTCCATTTATTAAGCCTTCTAAAATAAACTTAACAGGGGAATAGTGGCATCGTAGAATTGCTTTTCCCTGGCGTTAATTTGAAGATTGCTATTTCCCAGACAAAGTGTTACATCTGGCATGAAAGTCAAATCAGTTTTTGATGGATATAACCTGTTAGGAAGTCTTAACTAAAGCTTTGAAATTGCACTCATTATCTAGTTGATTGGAAGGCTCTTCAAGCAAGCTATTTAAAGCAGTAATGAGCTTTTTTGGGGGATGCCATTTTATGAATCTAGAACTGCAAACTGAAAAGAGTAGAGAACCAGAAAGTTCATTTGAAAGTCACGTTTCTTGTATAAATTATATGCAGTTGTGCAAACATGTCAAACTTTGGTAAATTGGCCATGTGTTAATGTCAACAATTGGGGACCAAAACAATAACATAGCTTTTCGGAAAAGCCATTACACCCACACACACATTGAGAAAGTTTGTATAACATGGGCGAGAATTTTATGTAGTGCAATTCCAGACAGAACCTCTGGAGGGAAAGACGTTGGTTGTATGTCTTTTCTATAATATGAACTTATATAACCATTGCCAGTGACAACTGATATTGCCAAGCATTTAAAGTAATGAGCTACAAACCAGGAAGTACCTAGTTCAAATCTCCGGGCAGCTGTGAACTCCATGAAACAAACCTCTCTTCTCTCAGTCTCAAATTTCATTTATTACATCAGGTTAATAACTCTGATCCAGCTTTATAGGCTTGTTGTAAAGTTTACAAAAAATGTACAAGAAATAAGGATGTAAATCTTCACTTGTCCTGTGCAAATATACTCTTCTTATGTTTAATTTCAGCAGAAAGAAAGAAAGAAGGAAAGAATAAGCAATGCTCTTAGTCTTGCCTAGGAAAGAGGAATTTCATGGGGCCTGAAAATTCCTCATCAAGGTACCTTGTGAAGTCCAGACAACCTTAATCAGAATTTACCAAATATTTGTTACATCTCTAATATTAAATTATTTTATTACTCTAAAATAGGAGACAAAAACACTGTACAGAATATGAAATAGAGGCACATAAGATACATTTATTATTCAGTCAGTATCCCTTTTTGCACATTATAGTAAATGTATAGTAATACCTCGCATAACGAATTTAATTCATTCTGTGAGGCTGCTTGCTATGCGAGTCTAACTCACAGGGTGAAAATTCCTATGAAAAAACTCATATAATGAGCTTTTTTAGGGGAAAAAATCTCATAGTGAATGTTTTCGTTATGCAAGTTTTCCCCATACGGTAGAAACGCTCATTATGTGAGTTTTCTATAGGGAAATTCCGACTCGCATAGTGAATATTTTTGCTATGCGATT
Organism: Furcifer pardalis; assembly: GCA_030440675.1. Lineage (NCBI taxonomy): Eukaryota > Metazoa > Chordata > Lepidosauria > Squamata > Chamaeleonidae > Furcifer > Furcifer pardalis. The sequence goes on along the minus strand of CP126895.1, from coordinate 5,499,395 downwards.
CGGACTCACGTAGTGAAAATTTTTTCATTATGTGAGTTTTCCCCCATAGAAACGCTCGCTATGTGAGCGTTTTCATAGGGGAAGTCTGGCTTGCATAGCAAAGATTTTCACGATGCACATCTGACTCGCATAGCAAAAATATTCATTATGCGAGTCGGATCACTTTTTGAAAAACCCGCTCATTATACGAGTTTTTCGCAAAGCGAAATGCTCGCTAAGTGAGGTTTGACTGTACCTACAAGGTAGAGCAGGATTATTCCTTCTATCCTCACCTTCTTTCTTTACTCTTTCATGGCTAAATTTGTGAAAGAGTCAAATTGTGTTCAAACTATGCACAAAATGTACAAGTGGTCAAAGTTGGTTGTTTCTCAAATACAGAACAGAGCCTGTGCACGGACAGCTGACACAGAATATCACTCTGTTCCCCTGCTAGCATTCATTACAATGCATGAAAAGAGCTCTTGTAAAAGCAACATCATGCAAGAAGACTTTCCTTTCCATGTAACTCTGGGAAGATTAAAAGTACTTTTACTGCAGGAACTCTTTTGTAGCTTTCTCTGTCTTACAGTCTTGCAGAAATTTTAGACCATAGCTACCATAACTGGATGGGGATGATAGCAGAAGAATTCCTGTGGGGATTCCCAGCATGGGGAAAGCTGATTTACTGTACAGTAAAACCCTAGTTTACAATTTTAGTCTGTTCTGATAGTTTTGTAGGAAACCAGATCAATCGTAAACCAAAGCACATTTTCCCACAGGAATGCATTGAAAATAAAATAAAAAGTTCCCAACCTTCCCCCCCAACTCCCAACCCAAAACACAATTAAATTTAATAAAAGATGACGCAAAGCTCCCTACCTTTTCCACCACTTGACTTTCCTGGGCTCCAGTACTTTTTCCTGGTGGTGGGCATCGGGCACGCCTTCCTGGCTGATGTCCACCGGCCGGGACTGGTTGCCCTTCTGTGCCCGGGTTGGTGCAACCGGCCCCAGAGGGTGAGTGCCAGAGGAGGCATTTGTCAGCTACACTGACCTGGGCAGAGAAGGGGAGAGAGGTGAACTGCTCACCTCACTCCCTCTTCTGTGCCCGGGTTGGTGTGGCGAAGGGATGGGGAGTTGGTCACAGTGGAGCAATCTTGCCTTGTGCACTTGCGGTGCCTCATCCAAAAACCCCGCTAAGGCACTGGACAAAACCCTGCTAAGGCACTAGATGAAACTTAGCAGGGTTTTTGGACAAGGTGCTGTGAACATGCAAGGCAAGATCACCCAATTGCAATTGCATCTCTCCCCCCCCTTCTGTGCCCAGGTCAGTGCAGCAAAGGGTTGGAGAGGTGATTGCAGTGGAGCGATCTTGCCTTGCGCATTTGCAACACCTCAAGTTCCTATTCCACTCTAACCATATTTGGCACAATATCTGAATGAACAAAATATTATCTGCATTAGGCTTCAAATCATTAACTGTAAAATACAGTAATACCTCGGATAAAGCTTGCATCAGATTACGCTAAAACCGCATAATGTTAAGTAATCTGTGGGTGACATTGCAACGCATAACGTTAAATCCTATTGAATGCATTGGATAACGTTCACTAAAGCTTGTGCCAGTTACAATGTATCTCTATGGAGTTTTAACATTATCTGATGCATCCCACAGGATTTTAACATTATCTGATGCATGCATCGGATAACATTAAAAATCGGATAACACTAAGACTTGTAGAACCAAGTTTTAGCGTTATCTAAGATTCTACTGTAATGAACTATCTCTTTCGTGGCTTAGCCTTATGAAAATCTTTGTCTGGATTGTGCACTTTCAGAGTGCAACTTGTGTTCCTCCACTTTTTTGAAAAACGAGTACATATAAAAAACAAAATGTTGCTGAGATGGTATTTAGCTACACCTTTTCTCTTACATGTCAGTTTTCTATGGGCACCATAATGCTTTAAAAATGGATGTAAAATCAAATTTACATGATAAGAGTCTATGAAAAGCAGGATATAGTGACCAAAACAGCCTTTCCTCTGGATGCTACAGATTTAACCGCAGACCAAAGGACTCCAGCAGAATGTTAGGTTTGACTGTGTGGTTTTTACAATTTTAAGAAAGCTTCATTTTTGGATCACATTTTACACAAGGTATCAGTGAAACAAAGCTTTCCCTGCTTACAATCTGAAATAATGCTATATTTTATCAAGAGCATGGGAATCTTACTTTTTTTGGCTATGATTTGGAAGTTCTTGAAATTATAGTCAAAATAGTAATATTTCTAAACCCCATTTCTATCACTGAAAGTATTCTACTAATACTGCTGCATGTATAGTGTCAGACCAAACAAGTATTCTGCTCTGTAGCAGCTGCTCATACATTCTTTGACAAGTGAACCAATATGGAAAAGTCTCCCCTAATGGCAGACAGAGTGGAAGTCATATTCACAATCATCTGAAACAATGCAAACATTCCAAAACTGCAACTTCAGACCAAATAGTTAACGCCATAAATATTTCGCATTTGCAGCTTATTTCAAACACACCTTTGTTCATCCCCTGAACTCTTGACTCCCATCAAGAATTTTTGGAAAGGAGCCATTATGAAGAATACCAGAAGAGAACAAGATTCATTAATCCAATATTTATTTTTGATGGCTGGAGCCCAATAGAAGAAATAAAAGTAGGTTACACAAAACATATCTGATAATAAATGGAAGGTGCTGTTAATGTAGCAGAAAGCTTACTTTCAGTGAGCTGAAATATTTGTTAAAGTTTGCTATTTAACTGCTTTCTTTCAAACTCACATTCTACTGCAACCTAGGACAAGAAAAATTAACAGGGCACAATTTCTACTGGGATATGTCGATTCAGCATGCACATAGTTAACACATAATCCTTGGGAGGCGGGAGCTTCTGTTACCAACTTGCTTGCACATTTTGTTTGCTAACCTATCAGAAAAAAACCCTTGCATTCCTGCATGAAATTTAAATGCTTAACCCTAATTCCTCGTCTCCTCTTTTTTGGGGAGCAGTTAGTTGTTTGTTCTTGAGGGAGATGTAGCCATTTTTTGAACTCTGAATTTTTTTCAGCCGCATAGCTGTAATTGACTAAAACACTATTCATTTTTTCATTGTAACTAATGTAATTCTTCAGCTTCTTCTAAATAACCTGAAACCAGATTTCTGAGCATATTTCTCCGTTACTTCAAACTTTTGGTCTGAGAAGCATACTCAGTATGAGGATAACTTCAGAGAGAAATTGCAAACAATTCACGTTGTCAGTAGGAAAAAAGGTGTTAAGATTTATATAGCAAAGTGCAACCTAAATGTCGACAACATCAATGGCAGCAGTCATTCACACTTGTCCAAAAAACATCACCACCAGCTATGAATTTTGTGTTTAATTGTGAATTAGTTAACAGATGAAAAAAGAAATCAATTTGGGGGATTTTTGTTTGCTTTGATTTCTCTTTGTGAATAGTAGGAATACAACAGAACATCCTTCAGACCATCTTGACATCTACCCTTTCTCCCACATTCACAAACAGAGTTTCCCTGAAGTAATCAATGGCTGAACCAATATGTGCAGCAGTTCTGTGTCAGTTTTTTGTTCAGCCTGAGAATACAACACTATTTATTTACTATAACCTTTTAAACCATCCTTCACCCATACTGAAATAAAGCAATAAAATAATTGAGGCAATAAAAAATCGAAATGTTACAACAAGATAGAGAAGAGCAGGCAAAATCCTGTATAAGGTGAAGTTGGATAACTCAGGATTGTGGTGAGAGGCTTAGAGTTCAGGAACAGAGAACATGGTTTGCATGTATTAATCAGTTGTTTCTAAAATTTAAGTTACATGTTCATGCAGTTCATGCATGTCCTCATATCTGGGCTGGATTTAATCCTTCATTATAATGTTTCTCCCCTACCATAAGGCATTAACTGTCCTTATCTAAGCAATGAAAGGCTGAAAAGTATGCTGTGGTATTTTGCACCTATGGAATGATTATTTTTGTTGTTATGAAGTGGAACATTTATTTAGGTACTAATACGAACCATTTTTAAATGGAATGGAAGATATATCTGAGCTATAATTGAAATCTGTGGACCAATCCACACATGTGGACATATTGAAAAGATTAATTCATATTCTGACATCCATCCCTTTGTTAGCAAAATACAACATTATACTTCCCTACATAAGAACTTTATTTGTACCATTCTTCACTGGGAGGAGTCCACTTCTGTATTTCATTCGTCACAGAGAACATGAATTTGCAGTCTTTCTAGAGAGTTGCAAATGCTCAAGTAACACATTCTGCTAATCTTCTGTGTTTATATTCCACTAATACCTTAGGTCACATAGGTTAGCAAATTTATTTCTGTTCCAAATTACTTTTATGGCTAAGTATTAAAATTTGGAATCTAGAGACTTGGTAATTGAAATCATGTCAGACTCTTAAGTATGGGTTTACTAAATCAGGTATGAAAATTCCCAGTCTGGCCTATTTGAGCCCTGTGTAAGTACAGAAAGAAATGAAATGGCTAAATAAGTGCCAAGTCATGGCCACTGAGAATAATCTCTTAGCTTGGATGGCATTCGGCTTATTCGGCAGCCAACTGCTACAACTGCAGTTGGATTTTAATTGGAAAAGTAGCTTTATGGTTCCCCTCATGAGACAGAATCTGGCCTCCTCAATTACCGTGAAATATTTAATCCAAATTTAACTCTTCAAAGGGCCTCCAGAAGGATATGAATTTGTTTCCCATAATCTATCAACAATGAATCCTTCTACTAATGAGACTAAATATTAACAAGATTAAATTTCATAATTCAAACTATGAAAATTAGATGGTTCCAAGACACAAGTAATTTCATTTTCCTCTTTTTACACCTTCACCACCCCACTCCCCTAGGCCTCACCTTAATGAGGGAAGAGTATATGAGTAAGAGAAATTCTGCTCAAAGGATGGTCACCTGTGTGTGTCGACTTCTGAAAGGGTCACCAAAAGTGTAGTTAGCAAAATGAAGAAACCAGACTGAAATGCATCCATGCTCTTCAAGAATTAACAGCCACACCAACATATAATAACTGACTAAATGGATACCAATGAAGCAGAAAATTCCATGAAGGGCAGCTGCTGGGTAACAGCAGTAGTGAAAGGTGACATTGTCAGGTCATCTTTCATAGATAAAACAGTGACACTCAAGTCACTGTTTAAGCAGATGGTGGAAGTGGAACACTATTTCTGGATATTCTGTTTTCTCAAAAAACTTGTGATAAAGCAATCCTGAATGTAAGCTGAGACAGTGTTGAAAGATGTTCACAAAGAATGCATTCAATCAACTGTGGATGGGACAATGAATAAGTACAAATAGTGTTGTTCCCAATGAAGCAACAGGATTATAGCTGAAAGGATGTCTAGTTACTGATGTGCATGGATGCAAAAGGAAGGTTTGATAGAGCACAACACAAAAGCTCAAAAGCCAGTAATGTTCGTCTCTAGGGTTCAGTGCTCATCTCTGTTTCAAAACTGAAGAGCCAGTGCTGTCTGCTTCTGCAGACGTTTCCGTGGTCATGTGGCAGGCATGACTAGACACTGGAACACATGAAGCACTGTTCACCTTTCCACCAAAGTGGTACTTATTTATCTACTTGCAATTTCTTGCTTTCAAACTGCTAGGTTGTCAGGAGCTAGGACAAAGATGGGAGCTCATTACATCCTGCAGTACTTAGGAATCGACCTGCTGATCTCCCAACTTCCAGTCAGCATCTTAGCCACTTGGAATGTTTAAGATATGTAATATTTGGGGTGAACAAACTCAAGTGCTCCAACTACAGATAACTGATAAGAAATTGGAAGGTTTGATTCAAGGAGGAAATAGGAACGATACCAAAACATAAGCACAGATAAAAATCATAGGAAAGTAGGAAATGAAGAACTAAATGTAGATAGGGAATTTGGCCTAATAATTAAAAACAAAGTGGAAGAGCAACTCATAATTCTGTGAAGGCTACAATCTGTTACTGACACACACCAGTGTGTCTTATTGTCAGCCAATGACAATAAGTTAGCAGGTCAGACATGAGCTTGCTTGCTCTCAGACACCATCAAGTATTTATTTTGTTGTTTATTTTATTTTGTTGTTTGTTTTATTATGTTGATGTTGTCTATGTGTCTGTACACTGCCCAGCATGAAAAATATTCCAGATGGGCAGTATAAAAATGTAATAAATCAATCAATCAGGCAACCAAATATACTGCACAATGAAATGTTAGAGAATAGCTTAATGTATACTATGAGCCAGTAGAAAGACAAATCTACATCAAGTCTAGCTTGACATTTCACTGGAAGCTAACATGACTAAACTGAGGCTGTCATATTTTGAACATACTGTATAATGAAGAAGCAAGACTCAATGGGAAAGATAATAAATCTAAAAGAAGTAGAAGACAGTTAAAGATCTAACATGAATTTGGTAAATAATCAAAGCCTTGGCTTATAGTTTAAGCAGCTTGGCCTGAGCAGGACTCTTAATGATGAGACATTTCCAAGATCACTATGTCATAGGGCTACCATAAGTCAGAAGACATATCAACAACATATCTCAATTTTTTTTATGCTCTTTTTACAATGTACTGTATGTCTGCTTGGGTTGATTGAACTCATGAAGGGAAGTTGATTCCTCTGCACTGCTTCCGGTAAAGTGCAGTCTGGTATTATGGTGTTATTTATGCAGATAGCACAGCATATTTGTCCTGAATTAGGTAGTAACTCATGATGGCAATAGCAGTGAACAATTGTAAGGCCCTTGATTTTTACAAGGTGTTCATAATAGGCTATTCTATATGATTTATAGGGAATACCCGAGTCAGCTCTTCAAACACAGATGATCAGTAGACACTGACCTTGCTATATGACCTCTTGTTAATGCTGAGGTTACTCATAAAACCTAAAAGGGCTTCTGCAACATTTTCTATTAATTGGTAGACAAACACTGTAGTAAACAATTAGCAAGCAGCTTCTCCTCATATTTGAGAATTCCCAGTTTAAGTATATGAATGCCACACAGATGGTTTGCCTCACCCCTATAAACAAACCAGGACCATAACTAGAAGGCCCCAAAATCTAGAGATGGCTGTACTTGTGAGTAATAAGAAAATAAACCGCAATCTCTTTCTTTCTTTTTCTTTCTTTCTTTCTTTCACACAAACTTTTTCTTTTGGGAAGGTATCGTATAGCTTTCTTCCTTCTCAAGATGATGTTCATTTTTGTTGTTGGGTTATTACTTTTTAAACACACTGTCAAAAATACAGATTGCTGATTTAGTTGGATGAAAACTTGTGGCCTATTTGTTGTAGGGATTTAGGCTTTCCAACTTTAACAACAATTTTTTAAAAAGCCAAAAAAAGGGGGTGGGGTGGAAGGGAAGTATATAAATCCTGCATACAATTTTGATAAACTAAGTACATAATGAAAAAAATCCGAACAGTACAAACAGCGCAATATTCACCCAGATTGCTCTGGCAACTCCAGTTAAAATCAGAAGTTATCTTAATGTGGTTTCTTATCATTAGAATAGTCAAGTCCAGCTTATTCTAGTAAACTGCAAGCTGTCATTAAATCACACAGTTGGAAAGGATCAGCTAGCGCAACAACATCAATCCCTTCCCCTCCCCAGCACAAATGGCAGGATTCTGTAAACTGTTTCTAAAACGTTTCAGACAGTATTAAGAGACAGTAAACAGTACAGTCTAGAAGATGAGTATATTATATTTTAAAACACCATTCCCTTTCTTCTGGTGAAGTTTATTTAGGGCAAACCGGGAGTGATGTTTCCCAGTTCATATGTAATATCAAAATGGACATGCCATCAAGGGAAGATGACCTCCCATTACTATCCCCACAATTGGTTGCCCAAATGTCACCCCCACCCCATCACATCAGAAGCAAGATGACCTGTATTATTTGCGTAAGTCACAGGATCAACCAAAAGAGGTGGCAACATTTTGTGAAACAACTCCTGAGGCCACCTGACATGCACTGAAAATTGAATGAAAATGACAGGGGGAGGGCCACAGAGCTGAATAAATTGTAAATTACTAGTCTATCTTTTTTTTAGATCTGTCGGTGTTTTTTAAAAAGGGCTTTGAAAAATACATGCTATTCCTATTGGTAGGAGATAAGCATTTTAGAATAAATTGATCCAAAAATTCACAATGATGTTTCAATTAACTTTTCCTGAAACATTTGTCAAATAGAGACTGACTTTATAAACTACAGACTGACTTGTGTGATAGACCTGACTAAGGCTAGTTGTGGCAGGACCTTTCTGAATTCAATAATTCATAAGAGCACCGTAAGTCTGAAGCAACATGTTGTTGCATAATAACAACAGTGGCAACAGGATAAAGACAGATTTTAAATCTGACTTTTCATGTGTGATGTGTTTGTATGTGTGTTCCTACAGATATGGCCTGAAGCACATGCAGAACTCTTTGTCTCACCATTCACATCCCTTCCCTCCTGGCCAGCTTTAGATCCATCATATGGTTTAGACCAAGACAGGGAATGAAATACTAGCCTGTGGTCATGAGCCTTCCTGTTTCACAAGCCATGGCAGCAACAGGCACAAAATGTGTGAAAAACTCCATGCCTGCCCCTCCTCTCTGAAATCACAGGAGCCTACCCATGTAATAAGTGTACCACCCCAGTTTCAGATTCTTGCCCTGAAATCTCAAATAATTGGGTACAGATGATTTGTCAACCCAAGCTACAAGAATCCACATAATGCAACCCCATTTCTCCTGAATGTACTGAGTACAGTACAGTATCCCCACATTCAGACCTCTCTGCAAGTTGTAACTACAAAACTCCCTTTTGGGAATCCTTTTGTAATTATATGTATAAAGGAATACATTTTGTCATTCAGCTGCACTCCCCGTTTTCCATGAGCGTTTTAGACTACATATCAAAAAATGAATAAAGGCTCGCTCAGTTTGGCAAATGCTTGTATTAGTAGTTCAAGAGAACGGAATAAAAATCTTCATGATAAGCTCAACTGGCTAATGTACACATGGGAAGACACTTGAGTATTATAATGCAAATATGCTAATCTGGCAGAAATGGGATGAGCAATTACTCCACAGATTCTAAGGCAAATTCAAATTGAGAGACATTAATAAACCTCCTTTATGGGTCTTTACAATATCTGGTGATATGGCCTCTTCATGTAGTCATTAAACTAAGTAAATTTTAATCTATTTCAATATGCTTTATGAGCATTAATCTTTGCCTCATGTCTTTCAATGAGTTTGCCCTCTTTATAGGCATTATATACATGTTTAGATGAGAGAGAGATGAGAGGAATTATCAAGAGGTTTCGATTACCTAGAACACTAAGCAATACTACAACACAACATGTCTGAAATACATATTATGATAAAGAAAGTACAGTAAAACCTCGCATAAAGAGCGCATCACATAGAGAGTAACTCACTTAAAGAGCAGAATTTTCTCTGAATGGTCGCCTCGCTTAACAAATAAAACCAACCAAAATCTTGCTTAACGAATAAATTGGGTTTCACAATTCCCCCCCCCCACCAGAAGTCACAATTGGTAGCTTACAATGGTGTTTTGCTTAAAGAGCAATCCTGTGGAACACATTATGTTCTTTAAGCGAGGTACCAGTGTAATGCAAATAGGACAACATGGATGTTTCAGAGACTTATCCATAACTCTCCCTGAGCTTTTTCATATGAAACTACCATGACCTTCTGACTCATACTCTCAGCTGAATTTCAGAACATTCACCCCTTATGCACCACTGCTTTTAGGTGAAGTCCCATTCTTCCAAACTGTATATATTTCACCTTTGGAATCTCACTCCCCTTCCCCCCCATCTTATGTTTACTACCAAGCCCCAGACTTTATTTGCAATTGATTGCTTTTATCCTTCTTTGGTTATGAAGGAAACATGCCATGAGGCAGCCATGTATGTTCTTCATATATCTATCTCAAATACAGTCAAACCTGTACATATGAATTTAATTCGTTCCTCGAGGTTGTTGTATCTCAAAAAAATTCTTATCTTGAATTTCCAATAGGAATACATTTCTTATCTCAAAAAATCCTATTAAAAATTCTTATGTTGAACCTGATTTTTTTCCCTAAGATTTCTGGATGTATATCGAGTTTTTCTTAAATTGAGCTGTTCTTATCTCAAGGTTTGACTGTAGATCCTTTGTTTTTGTTGTTCAGTCGCACAGTCAATTCCAATGTTTTGCGACCCCATAGGCATCTCTGTCCTCCACCATCCTCCTCCTCAACTCGCTCAGCTCTGTGCCCATTGTGTCTACAATACCATCTAGCTATCTCATCTTTGGCCTCCCTCTTCTTCTTTTGCCCTCCACCTTTCCCAGCATCAAGACTTTCCCAAGTGAATCCTCTCTTCTCATTTGATGTCCAAAGTACTTTAGCTTCATCTTTACTATTTGGCCTTCTAAGGAGCAGTCAGGGTTGATTTCTTCTACGATTGACCTATTTGTTCTCCTCGCTGTCCAGGGAACTCTCAAAACTCTCTTCCAACACCACATTTCAAAGGCATCTATTCTTCTGTGCTCAGCTTTCCTAATGGTCCAGCTCTCACAACCATACATTACCACCAGGAATACCATTGCTTTGACTGTACGAATTTTTGTTTGTAATGTGATGTCTCTACTTTTAACTATGTTCCCCAGGTTTCTCATCGCTTACCTCCCAAGCATCAGTCACCTTTTTATTTCATGACTGCAATCCCCATCTGCAGTGATCTTAGATCCTAAGAATATAAAATCTGTCACTGCTTCTACTTCTTCCCCATCTATTTTCCAGGGACTGATCGGGCCTGTTGCCATTTGTTTACTTTATATTGAGTCTCAAGCCAGCTTTTGCACTTTCTTCTTTCAACCTAATCAGGAGCTTTTTAAAGTCCTCCTCACTTTCTGCCATTAGGGTGGTATCATCTGCATATCTCAGATTGTGGGATGGACAGATACCCTTGGGGAGATGCGGTCTCTCAATTTAGCTGTAGATGTCCTTGATAACCCTATACATGTAGCTAATATATTTTTGGGGGGCAATGTCATCAAGAAGGTTGTGGCTGATCAGTTACAGGTGTCCTTGGATGAAACCAAATGCTTGGGTCTCTGTTATTCTGGCCTTAGACGTCATCATGGTACTAAAACTTCACTGGTCACACTGCACATTTATCTTCTCCAGGAAACTGAAAGAGGAGCTTTGTCTCTCCTTGTGTTCCTGGATTTCTCAGCAGCATTTGATACCATCAACCACAATATCTTACAGGGAAGGCTGTCTGGGTTGGGTGTTTGAGGCACTATTTTGCAGTGGCTTAATTCCTTTCTAGGCAGTTGGACCCAGATAATTCAACTTGGGGATTTTATTTCAACTCCATGGACTCTCCAGTGGGGTGTTCTACATGGGTCAATTATCTCTCCATTGTTGATTAACATCTATGTCATTGATGGTGAATCTTGGCACTCCAGATGTTCTTGAACTTCAATTCCCAGAAGCCCTGATCAGGAGACATACTGACTTGGGCTTCTGGTAATTGAAGTACAAGAACATCTGGAGTGCAAAGGTTCACCATCACTGATCAATGTGAAGCCACTAGAAGGGGTTATCTGGAGATCTGGAGTTCGATCTCACTAATATGCAGATGACACTCAACTCTATCTCTCCTTTTCATCTCCTGCAGTGGTTGCGGTGCAATGCCTTGATGACTATATGGCTGTGGTAGACCAGTCAAACTAAAGCTAAACAGCTGGACTGAACCCTAACAAGACAGAGGATCTCATGTTGGAGGGTTCATCTGCCTAACTAAGTGTGCTGGTTCCTAGGTTGGGTGGGATTACTCTTACCACTAGGAGTCAGGTACAAAACTTAGGGGCCATATTAGATCCTTGTTTGATCCTTGAAGCTCAAATTGTGGTACTGAGTAAAACCATCTTTTCTCACTTCACCAAATAGCACAGTTGTGCCCCCTATTTAGACAGACATTTCCTTACAACACAAGTCCACTCATTGGTAATTTCACATATTGATTACTGTAATGCTCTCTACATGTCACTGATACAGAAACTTCAATGGGTCCAGAATTCAGCTGTCAGGTTGATTACAGGATTTTTTTAAAAAAAATCAAGCATATTTCTCCAGCCTTGGAAGGCCTGCACTAGTTACCTGTTCCCTTCCGTATGAGATACAAGGTGTTATTTTTGACATTCAAAGCCCTATATAGTTTAGGACCTTATTACCTTTCAGTCTGTCATTCCCACAAAGCATCAGCCAGCATCTCCCATTCCTCTCAAACAGCGCGGCTCCAGGTGCCAACCCTGAAGATGGTGAGAGAGGTGCTGACTAGAAGAGGAACCATCTCTGTGGAACTCACTACATGTAGAACTTGTAGTGAGTTCCAACACTTCCCCTTCCAAAACTGCAGTGACTCATGTGAAGGGGCACAACAAAATGAATACATTCTCCTCCTATATCAAAGTACTCTTTTTAATCAGCCCTTTTTTAAAATATATATATTTCACATTTTCCTCATTAATAGCTATATTCCAAACTTCTTTGTAATGTTCATTTAACTGAAAATCAAACTTTATTGTCCAATTCCTTGCTATCATTAAACTTGCCAGTGTTAATACATTTGAAATTAAAGTATTGAATTTACTCAGTGAAGATTATATGAATGATGATGACACTGCTCAGTTACAGATGTGCTGGAGGTAGCAGTGTGATACAACTTTTAAAAGGTTAATGCAGTTTTAGAATGCATTACTCTGCCTCCACAGCAGGAGCTGGACTTCATGAGCCATAGGGTCTCTTCCAGTTCTGCATTTCTAAGATTACACTATTATTGCTTGTCACTTGTCGCAGGATTTAGCAATTAGTTTGTTTTTGATTAGTTTTCTGTTTTTTGTAATTTTTTTAAAAATGTAATTTTTTGTGTAAACTTGATTGAGATTTGGAAATTTTTGATCATTACTTGATATTGATGTTTATTGAATTTTTCTGATACTGTAATGATATTTTGATGTTTTGTGATACTGATACTGATTATTTATGATATTTACATGTTGTATTTATGAACTTGTAACTTTATATGTGTTTGTGAACCGCCCTAAGTCAGTCCTACTGAGTAGGGCAGTATCAGTATCATCATCATCATCATCATCATCATCATCATCATCATCATCATCATTTAGCATCCTAGTCTGGCAAGTTAGCAGTTCTATTTTTTAGGCATGATTCAAATTCATCTATAGTACTATGTCCAATAATGCATCCTCCAAGGTAATGGGGAAACAAAACAGTGTTCTACAAATTCTTAAAGAGGTCAAATATTAATATTAATCATTGTTCTCAATTATGGATTCCTTCTTGATCTTTAAGGGTGAACTGAAGAACCAAGAATGAAACTATTTTAAAACTTATTTATAGCAAGAGATGATCATCACTGACTTGTACACTCCTGTTATTAAACAAATGAAGTCATGGGTGAAATCCTGTTCCTTAATTTATGCCATGTAGGTCTGATGATGTCATCAGCCTTAGTGATTTTTCCAATCTGTTTTTAGACTGTAGATATCGGCACAGAAAAGGATACAAAGGTTTAAATTTCCCATAACAAAAATGGGGCCTCCCATCCATGCCTACACCAACTGCCAGGGGAGGAAGAGGGCAGGTTGAGGACTTTGCTGCCCCTCCCCTGTGCCCACAGCAACATATTGTATTATAATGTAATGTATTATTTGTAAGCCGCTCTGAGTCGCCACAGCGAGTGGGTGGCAATATAAATTTGAACTAATAATAATAATAATTATTATTATAATAATGCTTAGGTACAGTGGAACCTCGGTTAACGTAATTAATGCATTCTCTGGGATGTTTCTTACAGTGAATATTACTTTAACCAAATTTCCCATAGGAATGCACTGAATGCAATTTCCCATAGGAATACATTATAAACCAAAATAGATTAAAATCTCGTATAATGAAAATAATTCATTCTATGATGCCGTTTGCTATGTGATTTTTTTGTTATAAGATTTTTTTTGTACAATGAAAATTTCAATGGGAAAAAGCATATAATGATTTTTTTTCACTAAGCAGATTTTCCCATAGAAATTTTTGTTATACAATTTTTCCCCCATAGGGACAACATTTTGCATAGTGAAATTTTTTGTTGTAGGAGTTTTCCCCATAGGGAGCGCTATTTTCATATAGTGAAAATTTTCATTATGCGAGGCGCCATTTTCCCTCAAAATCTTTTCATTATGCAATTTTTTTTCCACTATAGGGAACATTCATTATATGAGGTCCCATTGCACTTTAACTGAAATGTGGTTTCCCATAGGAATACATTGAAAACCAATTAATCTGTTCAAAAAAAATCCATAAACCGAGCCACTATTTTCTATGGATTTCCTTTTGTTATGCAATTTTTATATTAACCAAGCCATTAGTTAAGCAAGATTCCACTGTATTTTAGTTGCAAGAATATAATTAGCACCTTAGCTTTTCTTCAGTTTTCTAACTGCAGGTGGCACCACGAGGAAGGAGAGATTAAGGCAGGGATCAGATCCTAATTGCTACAGCAAGAATTTTAAAATGTTGTTCCTAATCAAGAGGAGGGGGAGTCAAACATCTTGGGGATGCACCATTTGCTTGCTTTTAAAATTCATTGTTCTGAATTATCCACAAAAAACTGCAGGCTTTGAAGAATTTCTTCTCTGTTTCAGTAAGACATGACCAAGGGGAACAAAATGGGAAACAGAAATAGAAAAGCAATCACAGTTACTCCAAGGCTTTAAAAGATCAGCTAATGAGTTCTTAAAAGCTTACTTCATACTCATCAGAATTATTTGTTAAAACTCCAAGGTTCTTTCTGTTTAGCACTCATCGCACCTGATTTCTGACCTGTCAACATGTCAGGAAGCTTCATTTACAAAGGCAACCATGTATTATTTCAACAGAATGGTGTGTGTTTTTCCCCCTAACCAATAAATACATCTTTTTTGTTAACTTCAATATTCTCCTTTGACAGAAAAAAGGCCCAGAGAATAATTAACTTTAATAGCTCTCTGTGAATTGAATGGCACCACAGGATAGCAAATATAAATGAGCAAAAATTTAAATCTACAAAAAAAAATAACAAGCAGCAAAAATTATAGGTTCAGCTTTGCTCTGGGGAAAATGTATATTTGCAATAAATGTATCAAATCCTTTAAAAAGCGCACCCATTGAAACTTCATATTTAGTCTGATTTGCTTTCCAAATCATGTAGACAGCACAGTTGCATGCAATCTTTAAACAAGTATAACCATGGAGAAATGTAGAGAGATTTAAGAGAGAAATAAAAACACGATCAGCAAGCTTGTAATCTTCTTTTCTCTTTTTCTCCTACCTATAGTTGCATTAAATTGCCTGTTGAGAACAATAACATATTTGTGCTTTTATAGGCAGAATGATTTGTATTATGTAAAGATTTGGCTAACAGACTAAAGACACATTCACACTGAGCTGGATTACATGCTGTTAATAATTTTCTAGATGCTCTAGGGGACCCATAATTCTGGAAGACAAAGCTTAGCTTTTGAAATACACCCAGCAATATCCCAAGGTAGATTGTTATTCAAGCTTCTGGAGTTGCAAAGATGCAATGTCAAAGGATCACTGTGACACCAAAACCTTTTGAAAACAACTTTTATTTAAGCATGTTCAAAACCTGCTGCTGAACTTTTGTTTTAAGGAACCATTTCCTAACATTGAGCGGCAGATTTCCACCGAGATCCCAGCTGCTAATTTAAATGTTGGCTGCGTTTGCTTGTCAGCCAATTCATTTCTTATCTCCCATTCTTCACTTTAAATAATGACATTTGTGTATGATTTTAAGTATGTGCATATTTTGTTTACAGCTGCACTTGGCCATGGATGTTGAAGTTTTAAGACTATATGAATTGTTGATTTTTGTTCACAGTATTTTAGGATGTAAGGAACAAAAGATGTGCCTATTGTTCAGGACATGGATATTTTACCTGCCTCAGTCAGGAAACCTTAGGGTGTGTGTGTGTGTGTGTGCGTGCATGCGTGCGTGCGTGCGTGCGTGCGTGCGCGCCTCAAGTTCAAAAAACAGGGGTGTGGTTCAGGTCCAGTAGGGGAGGGCAACATTTGGTACCTTTGAGTCTAACTCATAAAATGGAACACATTAAGAGAATCATAAAGCCCAAAGCAGAAGAAAACTGACAACTCTCAGACCAATGAAAAGCCCAAGAACTCATAAAAATGCCAACCATGAAAGCCTAGGAAGGTTCAATCTGAGTAGATACATTCCCTTATCCCAGAAATGATGGACATTTTGCATACTGAAATAGTATGAGAACAGTATTAATCCATGAGAGTTTGCTCTTTACATTGGTTTTATTTTTAGGTAGGTAGAGCCCAACTGGAGATTTCCACTTTATTTTCTTTTAGGCACCTATAGGCCCCATTTTCCACCCTACTTCAGACTCTAACCAGCCGAGTGAGTTTGTGTTTGAATGTACCATGGCTGTCTTGAGTTTCTTGTGTATGATTTAATTGGGGTGGATGACCTTAGTAGTAGAAATAGGACATAAGCTACCTCCCCACCTATCATTTTGTACCCTTGACATTTTCTTTCTTTCTTTTTTCACAGTAAATGTTCACATTTTTCAGATGGCATGGGTGTTATCTACACACCAGACTAGTAAAGCTATGACCAAGAGTACTATTTCCCACTTTGACAAAAGTTTTTGTTGAGAACCATTGAATAAATTGTAGTTTTTGGTGGGGAGAAGAAGGAAGGAAGCATCTTTGTCTTCTCACTAGAGCTCCAGAGAAGTAAATGGCACTGATTTTCACTGCATCCCAGGTCAGAGCCCTCTATTTTCTGCACTTTCTTGCCTTTTCACTATTCATACCCATGTAAAAGTAAATGCCACTGTTGCTCGAAAGCCAGTAATATCTGACATTAGGGTTCAGTGCTCATCTCTGTTTCATAGCCGAAGAGCCAGAGCTGTTTGTGTCTGCAGACATTTCCGTGGGCATGTGGCAGTCATGCCTAGACACCAGAGTGCATAGAACACTATTTATCTTCCCACTGATGTGTTCCCTATTTATCTACTTACAATTTCTTGCTTTTGAACTGCTAGGTATAAATACCAGAATACTCAGATTCAAATGGAAACGGGCAGGACACAAATTGGTTCAAAGCAAATATGTTGCTCTTTTTAAGGCAAATAACTCAGACTGAAGTAAAGTGGATGTTATTCACACACCCCTAATATTTCCATATCCCAATCTGAAATGTCACTAGATTAGCAAGTGATTGGGAATTAAAAGTAGAACTCATCTCAACTAAAGGTGAGGATATTTAATGCTTATTTGTGTGAGCCAGAACATTTGTAACTAATAAAACCATTGCCATCCTATCTCAATTTGAGTGGCAAGTGTACATTTCCCCTTTCAATGGTTGGAGATGTTGATAAATACCTTCTGCTCTGAGCTATCTTTCTAGAGATTTACTGAACAACATTACAGTTTATTATTTTTAATAGTTATATAAAACAGCTATAAAGCAAAAGGGTCAATACAATTAATGACAATTACTGATCCCCCTTATCTATTTTGAAATGGTTCCATTTGAATTATAACAATGTACAAAATAAGATATCATGAATTTATCCATTAAGAAATCAGACCTATACTAAAGTAGCAATACTTCTAGGTCCCAATGCATTTAGAACGTACCATAATCCAGTAGTCAGCCTCCAACCTCCCACTATCATGATCTCTCCTTAACATGGCCTTCACCCTGGCTCTTTGGCTATAAACAGACATGTTCACTGAACCCTAGAGTCAGATCCAACTGGTTTTAGAGCAAGGGTGATCTTTACCTTTACATTTACACTCAGCATACTGTGAATTAGCTGGCATAAAAGAAAGTGGGGGGAAAGACAAGAATGCTATTGTAAGCAAGAACAGTACTTGGGCTTTGTCAGCCACGTTTCAAGTAGTATTCACCACCACAAGTTATTATGGGGATTCTGATTTCTACACTTCCTAGTAGAGGCGTGCAAATTTGTGTCTTTGGACCATCACTTCCAGGATTCGCCAGACAGCACAAATTTTGCTATGTGTCAATTTCACAGGTATCCAGGGACACCTGGAAGCATGGGGACAGTATTTTTCACACTTTTTAGCAGACATGCACTCATGGTATCTGTGGCCTTGTGACCTCTGGTGCCATAAGCCTTCTCCAGTGTCCCTTTGCCTTTTGTAAGTTTGAAAAATGGTGTAGAAAACTTATGGCAGATGTTCTAAAGGGATCCAAATCAAAACTGGTGAAAAGAATATAGTAAAATAAACTGGTTTCCATTCCTATCTAGATTCTGTATAGCAGATAGAATCCTACAGGGATGTTACCTTGAGCTCAGACATGTTGATAAATTGCAGCTAATTAACACTGTGCCAGTCATGCAATCACCTGACTGGCAAACCTAACTAATTAGCTGCAATTTACCATCATGTCTTATGCAATTTCACTTACTATGGAATAAATTCCTACTAGGATTCAGATCATTGCCATTTATGATGCAACCATCCTTTAATTAATTTATTCTAAACAGAATGAACAGAGTAATTTGTTAAGGAGCCGATGGCAATAGAATATAAAAAGGCACACATATAAGTTCTTTTTAAGTGAAAATCTTTCGAAGTTACAGTTTAACTGCAGAGTTAATTGGTTGATTTTGAGATGTGCTGCAATAAAATCAAGCACTTGGAATAGGGCTATGCTTTCTTAAATCCCTGTTTTCATGGTGTCCTTTCAGTACTGAAGTGCCTGTAGAGAAACCTTTAACCACTTGCAGTAGGAATCTGGAATATAACAGTAGGTCTGAAGAGTCCTCTATCAGAGAGCCCAGAGGGGCTCTCCTATAGTCCCTTCTGCTAGAAAGGCTTGCCTCTCTAGCTCGATAAGGAGGGCCTTTTCTGTTACCTCTCCAGCCCTCTGGAACCTCCTACTGGTTGAATTGTGGCTCCAGGCAGAGCTTCTGCCTTTAAAAAAAAACACCTTAAGATCTGGCTGGCACAGCAGGTGTGGGGGACGGCTGGAGTGACAGCCAATCTAGGTTGGCTAAGGGTTACCTGGGTTTTTAGCTTAGTTTAAAAAATTACTATGTGGCTGTCGGGGGTGGGTTTGCGAGTTTTTAAATGTCAACCTTAATTTTTTTAAACAATTTGATATTTTAATGTTTTTGTATGCAGTGATTTTATATGCTGTAAGCTGCCTGGAGTCACTTCGGCGAGGGGGCGGCAGCACAAATGTGATTTATTAAATTAAATTAAATAAAGTTGAAGGGAAACACTGATAAGGTCTAAATAAGATATGATAGAACAAACCATGTTTTTTAGTTTATACGTTTCACTTATTCATCTGTATAGGAAAGATGTAGTAGGGATCTAATTTTATTATCAAAATAAGCATCGTAGAAGTGGATAGAAAGTGATAGAGAGATAACTGCATAGCAGATCTAAAATTAAAATATTTTAAACCAGATACCCTATGATTCAGTCTCAATGGACAAATTTATTAGTGGATAATTATTTGTTCTGTACTAGCAATTAGACAATTGGTGCTAAGACCAGCAATCCTGTACCCCAACAAATTGAATAAACAGTTATAAATTGGAATAAATTGAAAAAACAGTTATAATCCCCTTTATGGTAGAATCAGATGAGATTTGTTGGCATGCACTAAAGTAAAGTTTCTTTTCCTTCACTTGGTTGTATTGCCACTCTTAAAAATACCTACAATCCAATTTTTCTATTATTTCAAACCTTCCCCAGCCATTTTTCCTACTGGTAATCCACCATTGTTGTTGTTATGTGCTGTCACGTCAGAAGCAACTTGTAGTGACCCCAGTAGGGCTTTCAAAGTCAGTGAGACATCTAAGGAATAGTTTGCCAGTTCCAGTTTCCTAGTGGGTTTCCATGGCGAAGCAAGGATTTGAACTTAGGTCTCCTGAGTCCTAGGCCATTGGATATTCCAATCCAGAATGGCAAACACTTTTCAGCAAACCTACACACACGGGCAAGTAGGCCAAATGGGTTTATTTTAAAAGACTACTTTTTGTAATATTTCCAGTTGTGATGCCTCATTTCTTTCAGGCTTGAGGAAAAGACTGCTTGGGGATGAGAATGTGTCTTGGATCTCTTTTTCATACAGAGGAGCAGTTTTGGCCAACAACCTTTCCAACATTTTTTTTGTAAATGATCAAGTTTCTTCTTTAGAGTGAAATAATTGCATGAAATAAGTGGTCTAAATTATTGCTTCCTTCCCATACCAGAACTTACACCATTCTCCTCAGCCAGTTTCTCAAAAGGAAACGGCAAAAGCAAAGTCACTGGCAGACTGCTCGTCAAATGTTCTGTTAGTGTTAAATAGGAAGCATGGAACACTATATTAGCTCCTAGCAAGACTTTGCTAGCACCAGCACACAAAATTTATAGCTCTCAGCCAGCCTGTGTTTTGGTGTCCAGCTGTTTCCAGTTAGCACTCAGAGCCTCCATAACACTGGTTCTAATTTTGCACTGATCTTTCCAACCTGTGTCTCTTCTTGGGACAAATGAGCTTCTACTGCCCTCTCATCATGCTGTAATACTTTCTTGTGGACGGTACTGCTTCCTCACATTTCTAGAACAAAACTGACCATTCGGGGTACTAAATCCCCCCTTCCATACTAGTCTCTCCTATCTGCATGAGTTTGCCCTCCTCTGCTGTAGCTGATTTGGCAAGGCAAAGCATGACCAAAGCTGTGGTGGCCCAGTGGTTAAAAAGCTCAGCTTGTTAGCTGGAAGGCCAGCAAGTTGCCAGTTTGAGACCCAGGTACTAAATGATGGATTGAGCACCTGTCTCTGTATCAGCTGTTGGGGACATGAAGGGAGCCTCATTTGGGTGTTCCCTGAGTGGAGTTTCTTCCTTTCTACCCAGAATAATTTCTGACATGAAATTATTATTTTGCCAATGCCTCCAAAAGTGACTGGCATCAAAATATGAATAAATAAAACTATTGCCTTCATTTTGCCCAGTTCATTTTGTACTAGTCCATAGAAAATCTCCTCATAGATCCAAAACCACTGGTTAATTTGGCAGCTAAGTCAGTATGACCCAAGCATGTTTTTTTTATATCAACGATGAATTTGTGACATTAAAATGGAGTCTATTTCGTCCTTTGAAACCCTTTCTGTGTCTATCCATTGATTTTTTATATGTTTAGTCTTCCTCAAAATCACCATAAATTGGGAACCATATAGTATCCATGACTAATAGTATTATGAGAAAACATTCTGTAGAACACTATTATTAAATTAGTTAGCCAGTTAAAAACTGCAATCACAAGAACTCAGCTGACTGGACATCATAAAGATTTTTCTTTTAATGCCCTTTGGTCTCCAGTTCTAATTAGTTATCTGGTCCAAATTGCTTGCAAAGTAAACAGTGACTGATAAATCCACATTGGCCTCAAGAATTTATTGCATTACAATACAGCTGCCAACTGTCTAACTGTTTTAATAAAAAGCTATTTTCTAAGGTTTATGTTTTATTGCGTGTATGACTCCCTTTATTGGTTAGCATTTTGGAGTTGTGGAAAAGGTTATGAATTTAGAAACTGACTGCATTCATATCATATTTAAAACTTAATGCTATTTTATTAAAGACATATGGGCCTCCAAAGTACACATATTAAATGTCATGTAAGAAAAGTAGCAGTTTAAATCATGGTCAAATTCATTTTTGACGTGACTCATGAGGCTTCCCAAGATCTGAACTATTTCTTTGTAAATCTGGCAGTTTAACCACACTCATAAATCATTTTCAAAGGACATTATTTCTTAATTTTAGTGCATTAGAAAGCATTTGGCCTACACAGTGAACTGTTTGTAGCAGTTAGTGATCTAAGTTGTACATTTTTCCACATGATATGGGGGTGGGGAATATCCTAATTTTATTTATAGCCACAGTATTTACTTCCTCTCTTCTTTGTACTGAAATCTATGTAAACAGAATTCTGGACTAATTTTAAAGGGAGAAACTGATCTAGTGTTTGGTATATAAGAGGATAACTTGTATCTACTAATTTTCAGACTCTGTATTAGAAATTTTAAAAGCAAATGTAATTTATTTATTTATTTTTCTTGACTGAATAAATCATAATTAATTTAAATGAACTGAAAGCTTCCTCTCCCTTTTTCTCTTTTCAGGTTCTGAGGCTCTTTTGGAGTCACTTTTGCCCTAGGGCAGAATAATTGAACCTGTGGCAAGTGTGTCAGAAGTGGCACGCAGAGGCCTCTCTGTGGGCATGCATGCCATCACAGGCAAGCCCTGCCCTGTACCACCAGCACCCATCCTTGCCTCCTGGGCAGGATTTCAGCCTCCCCTCTCACCTCCTCATTGGTAGGGGGAGAGGGGTAGGTGAGGAAATGCTGCCGCCATTGGAGCCAGCAGTGTGGGTTTGGTGGCACAGGGTGGTGTGAGGCATGCCCGGGATTTGGCATGATGGTGCAAGGCTTGCCCGAGGTTTGGCGTGGCAGTGCACAGCTTGCCCGGAGTGAGGGTGGCATGAAGCTTGGTGGGGTGGGGTGGTGCACATGCACATGCACATGCACAGCTTGAGGCGTACAGGAAATATCGCATGAGTGTGCATGCATTGTGCCTGCCCACATGCCACTGCCTCCTCCTTGGGGACTCCGTCTCTAAAAGGTTCACCATAACTGCCCTAGGAAAACCTTTGACAGCCTTAGGACAGGTTTTGGGGAAACTTTAATAGTCAAATATCATGCTGGATGACCACCACAGGAAATGGAACAAGTGGTGATGATCCAGCCGTAATTTTTGAAAATTAAAACCTATCCAAAACCAAGCTTCTGAAGGTTCCTCGGAGCAAAAGCAAGATCCAAGGAGTCTGGAAACCTGAAAATGAGAGAGATAGGAAACTTTTGCATTGTTTAAATTAATTATGTATTATGTTGGGGTTGGTTTAGCTCATGTAACTTTATGTCAATAGGATTTTGCCCATAGTTTGCATTTATCCAGCATAAAAGTACACTCTGGTTATTTATTTCATTTGTACCTCGCCCACCTCCGAAGACTCAGGACGGCTTCACAACTAAAAACAATTAAAACACATACATAAAAATTTAAATTCACGTTAAAAACACCGAGGAGAGAGGTGGGATATTTAAAAATGACAGGCGAGTGAGTTGGTCGTCTGGCCCACTTCCCACACATGCCCCACCAGCCAGGTCTTCACTCATTTCCTAAAGGGCAGCAACTCCATCTGGAGACGTAACTCTGTTGGCAGGAGGTTCCATAGGGCTGGAGCAGACACAGAAAAGGCCCTCCTTCTCGTGCTAGAGAGATGAGCCTCTCTAGCTGAAGGTACGACCAAAGAGCCTCTCCGGTCCACTCTAGTGGGACAGACAGATGTTCTTGGGGTGATGCGGTCTCTTAAGTATCCTGGCCCACTACCATGTAGGGCTTTAAAGGTAATAACCAGCACCTTGAATTGCTGGGGCTAATTCATAAAAGTTTATCTAAATCAGCTGCCACGAGGCATGTTTTTAAAGGGTGAGATTTTAAAAATCATTTTTTTAAAAAATGAGGCTTTTTATTATACATGTTATCCCAAAAGTCACCGTACATAGGCAAAATTGCATAACAACAAATATCTTGGAACATCTTCACAATGAGTGAGGGAGAAGACTTTGTTTGTGTGTAGAAAGAAGTGGCCAACACATAGAGAATATTTTGGGGAAATGTGGGGTGAATATTTTTATACATAAGAGTACATTTAGATACAATTTCCCATTTTCCCTATGTATGGTGACTTTTGGGGCATCCTGTAAAATGTTTCCTTCATTTTCACTAATATTTCACAGTTTACTATTAACTGAGATGATAATTGCTACCTGTGGGTATGTTTGAGAAGTAAAGAGACAATGAAGAAAATCTCAATCTGAGAAGATTTTCTTTTCTTATATCTAATTGTATGAAATTTACCACCATGAAGAATGGAAGAAAAGCAAAATCTTCATGCTAAAAGACAGTGGGACAAGCATGCACAGAAACTGCAATCACTTTCAGACCATCAATGTGATATATAAGTGCAGGGACAGTCCATATTAGAAGAGACAGAGGATAGTATCAATAATTTTAAAATAGGAAAAACTATGGGGTTGGAAGGATTTTTTCCTGAGTATTACATTAAAGAGATTTTAATTATAAATCAGTTATTTAACAAAATATTAGAAGGGAGAGAAATCTCAGCATACTGGAAGCATTTGTTAATTATATCAATAATGAAACCTCATAACAATCCTACTTATAGACATATTCCTTTAATAAAGAGCATTAAGATGTTAAAATTTTACAATGCAATGGTATTCCCTGTGGCAATGTATGGTTGTGAGAGCTGGACCATTAGGAAAGCTGAGTGCAGAAGAGTAGACGCCTTTGAGATGTGGTGTTGGATGAGAGTTTTGAGAGTCCCCTGGACAGCGAGGAGAACAAATAGGTCAATCTTAGAAGAAATCAACCCTGACTGCTCCTTAGAAGGTCAAATAATAAAGATGAAGCTAAAGTACTTTGGACATCAAAGGAGAAGAGAGGATTTACTTGAGAAAGCCTTGATGCTTGGAAAGGTCGAGGGCAAAAGAAGAAGGGGTGGCCAAAAATGAGATGGCTAGATGGTATTGTGGAGACAATGGGCACAGAGCTGAGCGAGTTGAGGAGGATAGTGGAGGACAGGAGTGCCTGGCGGACAGTGGTCAATGGGGTCTCAACAAAATTAGCAAAAAGAATGACTAGCTTTATGGCTAACTAAGTGTGGATTTATAGTTAGAAGACATATGGCAGACCTAACTAGAAGAGTTAGGTCATAAATCAAAAGCAGAGATAACTGTGTTAGATATTTTTAAGGCATTTGATTGTGTGAAACAGCCAACACCAAAAATGCTGATTGAGAAGCTTGCCTGTGAATTTTGTCCCTCCTCCAAAATAATGAAATACTGCCTTCTCAGATAAGATAAGAAAACCTTTCACTGCTATGCTGCTTGTTTTCTAAAAACAGACATACTGCTAATCAGAATACAGTAAAACCTCACATAAAGAGTGTCTCACTTAAAGAGCAGAATTTTCTCTGAACGCTCACTTAGCTTAACAAATAAAACCAACCAAAAACTCACTTAACAAATAAATCAGGGTTCGCAATCCCCATCGCCAGAAGTCACAATTGGTCACTTACAATGGTGTTTCACTTAAAGAGCAAACTTGCTTAAAGAGCAATCCTGTGAGACACATTATGCTCTTTAAGTGAGGTACAACTGTACAGTAAAACCTCACTTAAAGAGTGTCTCACTTAGAGACTAACTTGCTTAAGGAGCAGAACTTTCTCTGAATGGTCGCCCTCCCTTAACAACTAAAAACAACCAAAAAATGCTTAACAACTAAATTGGGTTTCACAATCCCCTCCCCACCGGAAGTTACAATTGGTCACTTACAATGGCACTGGTGGCACTTTTTCCAAATGTTTTGCTTAAAGAGCAACTTGTTTAAAGAGCAATCCCATGGAATAGATTATGCTCTTTAAGTGAGGTACCACTGTACCTATGTACAAAAGAAACATATCTGAAAAAGTGCAAACAAGACTTCTACTAGGATAAATTTGACTATAAATGACTGAATGGTAGTCATCGGGTCACAAAGGGTCAGACTTGACTGTGCAACTGAACAACTACCCAGTGTGGTGTAGTAGATTAAGGAACAGACTAGGTGTCAGAAAACTTGGGTTATAATCAATGCTTGGAACTGGTAAAACCACATCCTAAACATTTTGCTTACCTTTAAAGCCCTGATACAGTCACTAGAAGTTGGATCTGTCTTGATAACACATGACATAAGGTAAATAGTCATCCAAAGGCCATTTAACTGGAACTGTGTAACACTCTATAACACTTGTAGGAAAAATCTTCAGATGGTTTGAAACTGGCAAAACAAGGAGTGAGATCAGAAGATAAGCAAACACATACAGTGGTACCTCAATTGACGAATTTAATGCGTTCCATGCAATGTTTTGCATTATGAAAAATTTGTAAAGTAAAATGTGGTTGCCCACAGGAATGCATTGAAAAGTGTTCCAAAAAAATTGTAAACCAAAACGCAGTTCCCCATAGGGATGCATTGAAAACCAATTAATCCTTTCCGGGTGGGGGGGGGGGATTGTAACGTTAGGCATTTTTTCCAATGGATTTTCATTCATAAAGCAAAAATTGCATTAACTGAAGCATTAGTAAAGCGAGGTACCACTGTATGTTGGTGTATTGCTAAGGCTCTTGTCACAAGCCAGTATGTTGGTACCTATGTGGTTTGATAAGAACTTGGTACCTTTCTAGTGGTTTTGCATTGTATCCTACTAACCAGAGGGTACATGTTTCAGTATTGCAGGAAGATTATGCTTTTTAGACTTCTGGGCTTTCCCTATCCTATACTCTGAAGATGAAATGAAGTGAAACATTCCTTCTAGCCCATGCAGCCCAAGCTGTGGGAGAAATTAACTGTTTAAAATTGTAATATGTCTGTAATATTTGTCTATTAGAGGGAAGGAACAATTAGCAGATTGCTAGTCAGCAGTTTTAAACCAGTCTAAGGAATAAGTGTATATGACTGCATTCTTTAAATGTTTTCAAGAAACACTCAACTCTTGGCGTAAAAGATGTATTTCAAACCATGGCTACACTGGGTGGAGCTGCAGCACTAATGAAGCTATGGTCAAATTGGTCCTCAGCATGGTATTATTTATTTAATGAGAAATCTAAAATATGTTGCATCTATAGGTAAATTTTGTACAGTTCTTTGTTTGGGATCTTAAAGTTATGACACAGATCAACAGAGTTGTTCTTTTAATGTTTTCTCATTCTGTAATAATCATCTCACTATTGCAAGATGTTTTGTCTCCTGGTTTGATTTTTGGATGTTTGTTGTACTGCCCTGGTGGCGCAATGTTTAAACTGCTGTCCTGCAACCACAAGGTCCAATGAGAGATCCTGTTTTTAGGGGGTGGGGGACATGGTTGAATCAAATTAAACTTTAAGGAAGTGATAGATTCAAAAAGTGGTATTCGTCTTGGTTGGGGAAGGGGGGAGAGAAAAAACTTCTGTTAAATTTTCATGTTCCAAGCCTGATTGGATGGTTACTTTCTGTAGCAAGGAAGGCGGCACTTTGAAAAATCAGTAAATAATAGCTTAAAGAAGATAGCAAAGAAGAAGAAAGGTGTAAAGCTTCTTTTTTAAAAAATAAGGAAAATGTTTAGAAATGCTGAGGGGTGGGGGAACCCATGGGTACGCATGTGTACACACCCATGTGACACCTGCTCGCATGCCTCCTTACTCCTCCTTCGGCACTGGGTCTCTAAGAGGTTTGCCATCACTGGCCTAGGCCTTTTAAAATGGAACTGGAGTACCTAAAAGAAATACACAAGTAAGTTCATTGAAAGTATAGTTAGGGTGAGAAGATGGCATTTTTTTTCTCCTTTGGTGTTTAGTTACACTGCATGGTTGAACTTGGTTGTACAGTATTGCAATTTTCTTAATAAAATATAGTTATTCATTTTTAAAAAGTATGTGTTTGTTACCATTCTAGTTATAGTTCAAAAGTTAGTAGCCCTCATAATGCAGTTCTTTGTCCAATTTGAATGTTACCAGACTATGTTTTCTGCAACAGACTTACACAATTTCCCTTCTGGAGACTATCAAACAGTAATGCTAAACAATAACAAACATAAATTCTCTGTGTATTTTTGAAAGACCAATAGTAACTAATCCAAAGAATTCAAGTGGTAAAAGAATGGCATATACTGTAATAGATGTTCTTCTTTGGGGACATTGCAGTGATGCAGAAAATATATTTTCTACAAATACAACACACATGCACACAAACACATACATCAACCACATCGCACCACACTCTGATTCCCCAAAACAAGGGAGTTGGTTTTATTTTTTGCCCATTAATGAATGTATGGTAACACTTGAATTTGTAACATAAAGGATGCAGAGCTCAGATTAATAAAACAGCTCATTCAAGGAAAGGTTTTTGAAGAGACAAACCATCACAGTCAAGCAAACCTTCCTGAAAGAGCAACTCTGGGAATATTTCTCTCTACTTATAGTTTTGAAATTAGGAGGAACTTTACCTGAGGAGCTAAGGAGACTTCCTGCTATGGATTGCCGTGTTTTTATTGCATGATGCTTTCTCTGTCTTTATCCAGTGGTAAACTTCATCCAGAGCAGTAATGTTGGGTGGAATTCAGCCGCCCGGGGCTGAAGCCAAATTTGCTGCCCCCTGGTGGATGCTAGCGTTCATACCCTCTAGGACTACTGGGGATTGTAGTACAAGAACATACATAGCCCAAAAGGCGCCGCCCCGGGCCGGAGCCCCTCTAGCCCCCCTAGCAACGCCACTGATCCAGAACCAGTTTGCTAGCTAGACACTTCTGGGTATGCATGTATGTAAAATACAGCCATCACAGTTATCACCTGTTATGTTTCATGCTCATCCACAGCTCCATTCCCTATTTCTTCACCATCATGCCTCTACTCGGAGTATTGGCAGAGTAGGTGACAGTAGCGGAAAACTCAGAAAATCCAGGAGGGATACCAGCTGTTTTTCCTGCCCTCCCATTCTATAACAGTTTTGTTTTAAAGTGTTCCAGATCCCTCATTTAAGTGGCACAGATAAAAGCCAGAAGACTCATTCTCAGAAGTCAAACTTTCAAGATATATATCAGAAACAAAGGACATAAAGAGCTGGAAAAATGTATATATTTATTTTAAGGTTCAGAATTGTATATTATATTCTCTTTTTAATGTTCTCAAGCCCACAAACTGATTTGCTGCTTACTAGAAAGATTCCTTCTGTTTAAGACTTTTTTTTTTTTTGCTCAAATGCCCTAGATGAATTGTCGGTGGTGGCTGCAACTCGTATCCGAGAATACATTTTTTTTTCCTGTAGCAAGAAAAATGCCACTGGCATGAATTTGTTTAAGGTGGATCCCAACTTCCCATGAAGTGGCCCACAAATTATGATCACGGAGTCATCTCCTGTGGCACATATGAAATGAGACATGCAGGATTTAATGCCAGGACTGTAATGGACTGCCACAGCCCTGAGAATATGGACAGGATGTGCCTTCACAGCCAGTCCACCTGGCATGGCCTCTTCCGCCTCCATGACTGTTGGGAATCAGAGTTCCTCCTCTGCTCATTTTGCCGTTGGCTCCAATATGATGTTTTCCAGTGTCATTTCCTCCAACTGAGGGGGACCATCACCCCACTTAAAGGTACTCATCCTGCTGTAGCTATTGGCCCCTTTAGGGAATCTGGTTATTTACCACCGCCCAACACTCGGCGCTGAGTAACTGGCTGTACAGTTTATAACCGTAGTGCAGTAATGACAAAAGTTTTAGAGAGCGAGTGCCCAAACAGAGGGGCAGAGTGAACTCTGTGCTGGGGGTTGGGAGGAAGTGTTCCCATTGCGCTGTGGGCAGCAGGGTGAAGTTAACTCTGTGCTGGGGAAAGGGAAGAAGTCAGTGGTGGGCTCCAAAAAAATTTACTACCACTCTGTGGGCACGGTATGGTGGGTGTGGCCAGGGGGAAAGCCCTGCTTTGCACCCAAATTAGGACTGCTTTATTTTGAAACTTGGATGGGCGGGCCAGCCAGAATTTCTGCTACTGGTTCTGGTGAACTGGTGTGAACCTGCTGATGGCCACTACTGGAAGAAGTGCTCCAACTGGGCTGCTGGGCAGCGGGGTGAGGTTAACTCCATGCTGGGTGACGGAGGAAGTGCTCGCATTGGGCTGCTGGGCAGAGTGGTGGGGTGAACTCTGTGCTGGGTCAATGGTGCACATGCCAACAGAGAGGGCTCTGAGTGCCTCCTCTGTCACACATGCCATATGTTCACCCCCATAGTGGGATGTCAGACCCAGATGAATAAGGCAGATTTAATATAATAAAACACAAGGAATTCTGGGTGAATTGTGATAGTCTTTCACAATCTTCCTCTCACTCACTTATATAGCTTATTCCTGTGAAATAGGAGGAGGAAACAGGAAATGGTAGTAATTGTTCTCTAGGCTAAGTTCCTGACTCTTGAGTTCTTTCCAGGTCTGCCTCATAATGACACCTTCTGGGCCAG
Source organism: Furcifer pardalis (assembly GCA_030440675.1). Classification (NCBI taxonomy): domain Eukaryota; kingdom Metazoa; phylum Chordata; class Lepidosauria; order Squamata; family Chamaeleonidae; genus Furcifer; species Furcifer pardalis. The sequence continues at coordinate 5,469,069 of CP126895.1, read as the reverse complement.
GGGTTCCCAAAAATTTCCTGCCAGGATCCTGACCATGCCCCCTAAGTCAGCTGAGGGGATGGCCACCTGGTTCTTCCCAGTGCCAGCACCAGTGGTGGCAGATGCATTTGCACCGCATCTCTGGGTGATTTTCCCACCTCCACCACTTCCCTTGGAGGAAGGAACAAGGGAGGAACATTTTCAAGCCATTTTTGAATATATATTTTTGTGAAAACATGGTGATTTCAGCACTTCCAGTGACATCAGGGTACTTCCAGCATTGGTGGCAGTTCGGGATGGGGGCTGGATCCAGCCCGTGGGCGGCAGGTTGGGAACCTGTTCTAGATCTTCTCATTCACTTTGTGCCAATTACTGGAGTGCTAGATTTTTGAAGTGTTTTGGTTTTAATAATGTCAATACCGGAAGCTGTCTCTAAAATTTTTTTTATCAAGGTATTATCAAACAGCAAAAACAAGGATAAAACAACAGATGTTGGTCACCTCAGCTCACTATCTCCTGCCTGACTCAGTTTACATTGTTCTCTACTTCTCTAATAGCAATCCCAGTCCTTCCCCTGTTCCCCACCCCATTCCCGAGTCCTCAGTGTTCCAGTCTTTGTCCTGGGTTCTTTCTCTCTTTCTCCCTCTCCCTATGATGTCCCAGATGCTCCTAGATAACAAACTATGGCCTCTGATACTTCTCATACTCAGCTCTGTCCTTCAAATTTAGAAGTTGCTCCAGCATGCCATCCCACATCTCATCACGGTCTTGTGTTCAAAAATCAACTTCTCATTGCATCTTTAATCGCAGTTCAACATGCTAAAAAGAAAAACAATTGCTCCAGGTGCTCCCTTTGAGATGGGCAAGCAGGGCAAGATGAGCTGTTCCCTAAGATGAGCCCAGAGGCTGGATTTTGTATATTGTTTTAGCACCGTCTACACTGAATCACCAAATACAGGAACAGCTACAAAAGAAACCAAATTAAAACTACAACCTGTAATAATTCTGTTGTTTTCTATGTGACTTAAGATTTTTTTCCAAGGTTTGCTATATGAAAACTGAGAAAACAAGTCTTTGAGCAATATTGATACCATGGGTTGAGGTATCCTCAATATGGAGATGATACTCAGCTATATATCTCAGCCCATGGAGATCCAAGCGATGCAGTGGAAGTCCCTTCCAGGTGTCTGTGGGGTGTCAGGGTTTGGATGGGGGACAACGGGCTACAACTGAATCCTGGAAAGACTGAGTGGCTATGAGTTAGGGGTCCTGCTACCATCTTTGGTTCTGGACGGGGCTGTCTTGCCCCAAACAGACCCGGTGTATAATCTGGGGGTCCTCCTGGACTCACGACTCCTGCTTGAAGGGCTGGTGGCAGTCGTGGCCATCAGGGCCTTTGCACAACCTTGTGTCATATGCCAATTACGCCCACTCCTACACTGGGACTCCTTCCTCATGATCACACACGCTCTGGTCACCTCCAGACTTGACTATTGTAATGCGCTCTACATGGGGCTGCACTTGGCGACCATTCAAATGCTGGCTGCAACTGGTCCAGAATGCGACTGCTTGGGTGGTGATGGGGTGTGGGTGTTATGCACGTGCCTCATTACTGCTCCAGGAGTTGCACTGGTTGCCAGTCTGCCTCCAGGTGCAATTCATGGTGTTGGTTATTACCTTTAAAGCCCTACATGGCAGTGGGCCAGGATATTAAGAGACCACATCACCCCAAGAACATCTGTCTGTCCCACCAGAGGGTGGGCAAACTGCTAACTCAGCATGGGTGATGCTCACCCTGGCCACCCCCTGGCTACGGCCCTGCTCAGACTACGTAGCCCTTAAGGAAAGCTTGCTGTAAGGACACAAGGAACCAGGAAGACTAAAAAGGGGGATTATAAACTAACAAATAAAATAGCAGAGGTTCCTGCCACATAAACACCTCCAGTGTGTTGCAGAAAGAGAATCAGAAAAATACCCTAAATTGTCTCAAATAAATGTCATTGGAGAATACTGTTGTATAGCACTTACCAGAAGGGAAGGGATACAAGTGGTATAAGGCCAGAGGAACAACTTTCTCCACTCCTCAGGAATCCTTCCATAGCAGCAGGGAAGGCAAACAGCAGACCACAACATAAGAGCACAAGTTTATAAGGTTAAGCCCCAGGAAGTAGAAAAAAGGTCTACAAGAAGAGGTTTAGTGGAGGTACTCGGAAGAATCACATCCTTCCTAACGCTTGCATAAGACAAAATGTAACATCTATTGTTCTACTTGATTCCAGAGCAAGTACAAGCTATAGATAAGAATTCTTACAAGTAGTCCACTAATGCAATAATTCTAATGGAAGGTACCCAACTTTGTACATATACTGTACTGTATGTCTTTGTTCTTCCTGTAGCAAGGTTGCCAACTCCAAGTTTGCTCCCAGACTTCATACCAACAAACCTTTTGGGTATCCTTACAATGCTGACCATGAGTAGGTACCAAAACCATCCGTCATCCACAGTACTGTTATATTATGGCTTGTTTCTGTCTTCTCTACTTAGTATGTTGCCAAACCATATCTTTTAAATAACATAAAAATGGGTCCTTTTTTCCTGTCCTTGGGGTGAGAAAAATAGTCCATCATATCCTAAACTGATTCCTTAATCTTCTCCATGCTGGTTTGATCTTGATCAACTGACCTCCATCCAGCAACATAATTCCAAAATCACACATCACTCTCAACACTCAAATTCTGTCATGCCCTCATGGCTCCTTGCCTTTATCAAGGTAGGATACCATCTAACCTAAAAGCTTTGCTGATATATCCCAACACCTTCATTCATCATCACTCATGTTCCTCCACTTAGCCATCTATAAAGCTTTTCTTCAAAGTATGATCCCACCATTCTACTGGTTTACATCAAATAAAATCCACTTTTCAATGAACCACTGACGCAACATAGCCTAGAGAGCATCTCCCTCCAATTCACACTGGAGCCAACATCTGTAGCAGCACAACATGTTAGAATTCACTTGATATTTCTTTCCCTTTTTTAAAAAAGAAAAGAAAAAGAATGTTTTGGGATTGGGGCGAGGATGATGAAGCACACATTTTACTTGCTAAGCTGTTTTCCAATGCAGAAGACAGAAAATATTATTTTCTGTTTGTCAGTTGCAGCATGTAGGATTTGTACTATGAGCTCAACAGTCTGCTAATTAACAAATGTAAATATGTAATCCAGCCAGTCCGTTTTTTAAAAAAAGCATAAAGTGATAAGCAATATTGCCTAAATGCAAGAAAGCAGACATGCCTGTGTTAGGTTTTGCCACATGTTTGAATGAATAGTTTGTAAATATATAAAAAAAGGAAATTATAAAATGTATAAAAATAGAAAGTTAAATTGGAACATAAAGAACCATAAAATTCATCTCTGAGATATATTTCCAATGCAAAAGCAGTAGGAACTGCTTTTCTCAAGTAAATTTTCATCCTTCTTAGCAAGCAAAAACATAACTTCATATTGACCATTGGTCTTCACTGAAAGTATTCATAAAGTCTCTACAGAAAAGTTGAAGTCTCTACAGAAAAGATGGCACAATAGACAATACAGCAACCCATCCGCAATCCTCACATCAGACCAAAATTTCATACCAAATGGAGTTTTTCTACATTATCAAGGAGCCACTAGACTTAGCAACTGCTGAAAAATTAAAAGTTCTGCTCTTGAAATGTTGAAAGGGACCCACCCCACTCATTATGATAGCAAAATCAGTTAATGTAGTTCCACCATTAGAGGCTGTTTCCCGAAAAGAAGAAGATATGGCCAGGAAAAGAATCATATTCTCTCACCTCCATTTTCATCCCAACCCCCCCATTCATTGCTGTACAGCCAAGTCCTTCCGGTACTACTATACAAGCTTTGAACAGAATAACGGCACAGCTCTAAATAATTATGTCAAAGAAATGACAACTGTGCTCTTTGCAGGAGTAGGGATGAATAATTACAAGGCTGGGACATAATTAAGCAATTTTGGCTGTCGTATTCTTGAGCTGTCATTTTGATGTGAAGAGCTGTCAGGCCCCGCAACATGCTTTGCACTGGACAGGCATCTTCCACTTTGATCTACACTTATGCCAGCAAAATGAGGTCATGGTTTGGTCATTAAATGAAGCTTCCTTGTCTGGCACGATGCCCCTTGCCCAGCCAGGCTTGCAAGTTGTTTTTTTTTAAAAAAAATCAAGCATGAGACTTCGTTCAATATTTTGACATCTCTAAATATAAACATCACTGGGTAATGAAGTTCGGCTCGCTTTACATGGCAAGACAGAACACAGCCCTGCAATGTTAAGCTGTTTCCTAATGAATGACTGTATCTTCCCTGTAACGACAGTCCCATCACAAACACATTCTAAGCAACAAAAGATGAAATGAAGCAAAGCAGAAGAAAGCAGCATTCTGTTAAGAAAAAGAAAACTAGAGGAAGGCAGAGAGTTAGACAAAATTAAATATTTATGATTCCATGAAGACTGGTGATTGCTAGCTACTTTTGCATTTGAGTAAACAGAAGCTGGTTGGATGGAAATAGCCTGCCTTGAGTCTTATTTCTTGTTATGTTTTCAGAAGGGTAACCTGCTTTCCAAAGATTTTTATATCAAGCATGGGATGAAAGCAAATCACACGCAACGATCTGCCTACTAACTGTCCATTGTTTGCTTCTGCTGAATAAGCTGTTTATTTTCAGTTTATCATGAAAATAATCTTAATTTTAGATTTTGTTCCAAAAGTTAGTGCCCTGGTAAACCAATGAATATTCTGAACAAGATTTCCTCCTTAGTGATTGCAACCTATTGCACCTTGTCAGATGGGTGCACAAACACTTTGGGGTCCATGTGCATGCAAAGTCTCTCTCTCTCTCATGCACGCACATCATCTTATATATGGTGTGAGTTCAGTGAGAAATATATATTTATATGTAAATGCTGGCCAATTGCAACATTACATGAACTCACAGAAAATGTGCCCAAAACAGCAGCATGCAAAGAGAATTTCATGATTGCGCAGTCACAATAACAGTAGCAGTCATTAAGAAATCACCTGAAATGCACTGGGTATGACAGAAAAAAATAAGACAAGGCTGTATAAAAATCAGAACAAGGCAATCTCTGTCTGTAGACTTGTAACGCAAATAGCAGAGATAGGAGAGATATGGTGGAAACAGTAAAATGAGCCAATTGGGACCCAAGATCTCAAAGCTACAGGGCTCACATGAAAGCCAGCTTGAAAAGAAACAGTTTGAGGGTGGGGCAAATAACAGCTGAGCTTTCTATTGAGCAGTTTGGTAAGTCTCTTGCTTCTACATCAGCCATGATTCTTGTCTCATGTTCAGAGAGCTATGGCAACTGCTATACTGTGCTTGGGGACACATGGCAAGGCTGCTGATTGCTTACAGTTTACCAAGAGGAGGCAGCAAAGGAAGCTAGCTTTCCCACTCAGTGGACCAATGGATTCCTGCTATCCCATCTTTCCTTTTCCTGCAGCCACATGGACTTTTGAGGTGAGAACATTAACAGTTGCCATAAAAACTGGGCAAACAATCTTCATATTCACTGTTTGGGATTCTGTGTATTGGCTGAGCAATGTAAGAAACTGACATAAAGGCTCCCCATATCAGTCAAGCTCTGAAGAAATAGCCAATCAGTTCAAATTTTCTTGCCAATTACTGATTTATTACTATTCTTGCCTGGCAATGTACAACATCCTCTTTTGGCATCCTTAGTTTCGCTATGCTCTCCTAGCCAATGTGTGAGAGCAATCAATATTTATAAATATTCAGCAACCATTTGACATTCATTTAAACACAACATGGTTGTAATATACAAATGTTTTTAAAATCCAGTACTGTGTTCTTACCCCAATAGACACATGGAGGGCTGATGTTCAGTGTGGGCTTCAAAAACGTTGACATTTGTTCCTTTTGCGTTTGCATGCAACATGCAAGAATCTCTTCTCTACAAACATGTAATTCTTCCATGGGCAAAAAATGGCAAAGGAGATGGGAAGGACTAGGTGCTGCCTTCTAAGTATATCGGAGAGAACCATGGAGAGGAATGACTACGAATGGGGCTCCAGTGTTTCACATGACTGAATATTTCTCCACAGAATAATTATTCCCTGAACCTGGAAACCCTGTGTTTGATAGGCATATGATTAGACTATGGCTTATTTTCTACAATGAAAAGACTTTGTTTATACAGAAGAGCCTTCAATTGTGTAATCCCCATGTGAAACATGAAGTGATACAGCTCAAACATGGGTTTACCATATCACTAACAATTAAGCCAGATGGCAAAACAAGATAGCAGGGTGGAGGGAGTTGAAAGGGAAAAGTTGCACCTTGCAATGAACAGGGGCAGGACCTCCTAAAGCTGGGATGCTCAGAAAGTGAATGAAGGTTCTGTCTTCATATTTAGTTATGATACTAAGCAGGTTGTACGCAGTACAGAGAGAAGGGAGCCATGCTCACAAAATTGATCAGAGCTGACCCAACAGTGATTTTATCTTGGAGGCCAGTGAATATAAGAAATCAAAGTTGGGTTTACAAAAAAAGGGTATTTATTTCTTATGTGGCTTAGAGACCAGATGCTGAAAAGACCACAAAAAAGGCTTACATTTCATATGTAGTGTCTGATCTGACACAAATATTCCTCAAGTCCTGTAGCAGGAAAATGGCTTTGCAGAAGCAGATTGGTTATATCACTGAAAAGCCCCATGTCTGCACAGTTAAAATTTCACAATGAAGATAGTTCATACTGTATGCATGAGGTTTTGTACCTACAGGTTTTGTGCACCAAATTCATTTTAATAGATTCAAACTTACTCCGCAGTTCCTTAGGATAAGCCAATGGATGGGCAGCATATAATACTACATAATGACAATAATTCTATTGCACACCAAGAGGCATTTGCTCATGGTGTCCAAAATGTTTACCAAATGGAATCTATTATGCTAGGTAAGACCTAGCAATTCTGTAGCACACAATTTTAGAAAGGCCTATCAGAATGTAAAGGTAAATTTGTACCTTGTGCTAAAAGGATTGGAGAAATAAATATATGTTTTGGAGGAAGATTCAACAGATAGCTAATTCAAAAATTATATAGTTTAGAGCAGAGGAGAGAATTAACAGAGCAAAACAAGAGGACTTGATGCTATCTGTCTGAAATAGAAAACCTTACTTTAGTCAATTGATTTTTTTTTAAAGGAACAGCTGGAAGCAAAACAAAACAAAAACACACAAAATAAAAACCCACTTCTTTCCATGTCTGGGCCAGGAAGCACACCTATTTTGTATAATATAGCTGTCAGGAAATTCAGAAATATGAAGATATTTATGTAAATTGTGATTTGATATGATTACAAAAGGAAGACAGAATAAACATAACATCTTTACATGCTCAACTGTTGCATTTTACAGAATTTAGCAAAGGAGGAAGCCTTTCGTAAGAACTTCAAAGCAAATGATTTCATTTATTACGGATTGAATTGTAACCGTTGAAGTAGCTAAAGGCACTAGTAAACAATGTGTCAAACCAATCCCCCAAAAAGAACTGTTAAAACTTTAATAGTTATAAAATGAATAGCTCTGAATTAATTTGCTTTCTGCTGGAAACATATAGCTGATAACAAATCTAAGTAGCTGCACTCCTAGGTCTCAATTGCCGTTTACATCCATAAGTACTACACTGCCCTTTATGCTGATTGGAAATTTGCCAAAATTATTAACCACATACATTACAAAATAAACCAGCCTGTAGAAAGGTTCTCAATGAACTACATGAACAGAGTTTTTAAAAAATCAAATAATTTAAAAAATATCTAGATTTCTCTAAAAATACTGAACTAGGCAGAATATCTGGGTCGTGCTAAGTTGTGCACATATAAATTCATTTTTCGTAACTAAGCAAAACCACAATTTGCCCAGATCAAGGCCAACTGTTACTAGAAAGCTTGGCTCTGAATTGGCTTTTCTGAAGTTTCTAAATCCATCCATCATTGGTTCTACTAGAATATAATAAAATTTGACACAAATCAGAAGGTTCTTGTGCCATGAATCTTCTACACAAGCCCTACTGAAGCTCAAATTGAACTAGAGCTAATAGCATCTTCAAGGGGCAACAAGGCTCTTACAAGCTAGTACAAGCTGCCTCCCTGAACATTTTGTCACTTTATTCCCCCCTCCCCTCCTGTAATCCAATACTGTATTCCAATCCCACACCATTCCACGGGTCCCTCTAATCATCAAGAACAGACTATGGGAACAGGAATGTATTCAATTCAGAGAAATAGCTTAAAACTCCTATTGAATGAACAGAATTCCATGTTTGGATCGAACCCACTGAGATAGCAGCAGAGGAACAATGAAACTCTTTTAAAAAAAAACACTGAAAAGTGGCTATTGTTTTAATTGCTTTCAACAGCAGTATTCCAGACCTGCTAACAGATACATCCATAAACATTTATGCAGCTCACATACCTTAGTATCCCGGGGCTTCACCACTTTCATAAAGGCTCCCCGCAAAATGGCTTCCTCACGTTCATTTCTGCTTACTTTCCGAGAGTCCAGAAATTTCAGTTTGGTTAATTTGTGCAAAACAAAATACCTGTTTATAAACAAAATAAAGTGAAATCTTTGTGTTGTGATTTTATTAACTTTTATTAATTTTATTAACTTTATTAGCACAATCTTTTCAACTCCAAATAACTTTAAAGAACCATAGAAGAATGAGTCATTTTACTAATTCATGGCCTTGTTTTTTTATTCTTTAAAATGTTCTTTACCTGCCCTTTTGTAGTCACCTATGAAATCACAGCTAGAATGCTGTGTCCAATCTTGGTCACTTACGTTCAAAGAGAATGGCTCCAAAGTGAAATACTGTACAGTACTTTTGATTAGGACAAGAGTAATTAAATGTGTGCATTAGTGGCAGAAGTCAAAGCTTGGACATGGCTTTGAGGGGATATCAAAGGAAAGTAAAAGTATTTTCATAAGACTAGATTTATTTTGCAATGCAGTTTCATACTGTGTTGCCCCACCCTTCAACTGAGGAGGTACAATTGTAATAAAGTTAAGGTTAATATTATTAGAGGAAAACAGTCTCATGCATGGTTAGTATGCTAGGTTTAGAACAGGGTTTTAGACCTTTCTCCAGGTTTTGCTAATATTTTGGCAAGAAATGTTGGAACTAGGCTAGCCAAATACCCACACACATCGTTTTACTCACAAAAAGCTGACAGAGGATGGCACAGCATGGCATCAATCAATATTTTTTAAAAAAACAACAACAACCCTGGAAGGTGATAATATCAGCTCATCTCAAGTACTTGCTATTTACAGCCAGCCACCCAGATATGAAACAGACTTAGTGGAGACTGAGAAAGGAAGCACCAGATCCTTTCCTGGCAGGAAACAGAAAGGTGATTGATAATATTTCCCACAAATGCCAAGTTTATATAGACCGTCATTCTAGTAATCAAGCAGAGTCCCAGTGGCATGTAGGAAAGGCAGCAACACATGTCCAGAATTATGAGGGAGGAAATTGTTTAGGTTCAAAAAGGACAGCCTTTTATATATTTGAACTTAATGGAAGAAGCTAGAATTGTTCAGGAAAAGGCTTAGCAGACTTTTTGTAAAAGTACAAACTGGATAAAGTAGTTATTGGGTTTCCTCTAAATCCCCCTGAATTGCAAAAACAATTGTGGTTAAGCTTTTATTAATTATTTACTCTCTCAACAAGCAGGGAAAACAAAAAGCTCTTTCAACATCTAGACAAAACAAAACAGGCAGTGGATTTATAAATTCTTAAGGAAATGGAATATGTTCACTGACACTCATGAGAGCTCATCAATAGCGTGAATGCAAAGCTTGGAAAACATCATGTCTATGAAAGATTATTGCAATGAAAAGGAGAAGGCTTGTTACAAAGCATGGTATGTCCTGAGCTAGACAATTTGTTAAGCATAGCTGGATGTCTGGGGATACATATCTCAAAGTTCCCTGAGTATCCTTTCAGCCCTCTGTGAACCTCTGATGGCTCTTATCTTTCAGTGGAAGAAAACACTTCCATCTTGTGTTACTGGCAGGAAAAACTCAAAGGATAAGAGATTCTTTCAGGCAGAGATGTGAATAGAAGGAAACAAGATGTCAAAAGTAAATCTCAGGAGGAGGAAAAGCACCCATTTAAGTGTAGGGTGAAAAAGGATTAATATTCAGGTGCAGAAAGTGCCAGCATTGCAAAATTGGCAAATGCTTAATGATAGAATGAAAGATGCTATCAAGAAGGCGGCAGCCACAAAAATGACAACAGATTTAGACAGTGTCTTTCACTCTCAGCTTTGGACAGAAGCCCTAAATGTCAGTCTCTCATAACCAGTCTAAGACTGTTTGCATTTGTAACAGAACAGTTTTGTCATGCAAGCTTCTATCGTCTCTTTAAAATTTCTATAACTTGTTCCCCAGAAGAGAACAAGAAGTTTCCCACACCTGGGAAAGTTTTTTTTTTTTTTTTGGGGGGGGGGGGAGGGTGGCGTGTTTGAGAACAAAAGCCATATGGATCATAGGACTGAAATCTTTTCCCAATCATCTTGACAGTACAGATGTTGTATATAGGAAAGGATGATGAAAGACAATCTACAACAGGCATTAAAAGCTATCCTGTCACCAGAGATGAAGCGCCACAAACATGATGATGTCATTCTGAAGAATAATAATAATTATGTGCTGTCAAGTCCATCTCTGACTTATGGCAACCCTCTTCAGGGTTTTCCAGGTAGAGAACTCTCAGAAGTAGTTTAGCAGTTCCTTCTTCTAGAGACATTTATGGGCTGTGCAGCTTGTCAAGGCTCTTCTCCCTGGAGGCACAGTGGGGAATCAAACGCCCAACCTTTGCAGCCAGATAGCCTGGTTAAATCCAAATGTGCAAATTCCTTTTATCAAAAGATGAAACGAAGAGTGTGGAGGTGCATGTGTGTGCTCATGCATGTGTGTGCGCACACAAAGACAAATCTAAGGATTCTATATATGGCATTGGATAGCACTCTCTGTTTATTCTCTCCTCAAACTCAACTGAATACCACAAATCCATATTTTCTATGGCTGGGAATATTCTGAAATAGCCACCCCGATGTGGAGGCAATAGTCTAAGAATACCCTCCCACACCATTAAGGTTCTGCTCCAACCTCTCCAAATGTTGAGCATAATTTAGATAAATATGGCAAGCAGGGCCTTTGCAGCTATGGCACCTTCCTGCTTAAATCTACAACCTATGACTTTTCATTTACATATGCTTTTCATAAGAATTGGGAAAAGATATTGTTGGACTGTTCATTTTAAAGTGCTTTGGGATGAGAACTACATCTAGTCCAAATGGTAGGATAATAGAGAGGAAAATGACCTGAAAGGTCAATGGGCGTTGTCAGGGATTCCCCTAGCGATATGTGTGGCTTGATAGCAGAGTAGTACTTTTAAGCTCTTACGCAGCAAAAGCCTTAGTGCAATAACACACACACACATATGCCTTCAGTGGAAAGGTGCGCTTTACTTACAGTGAGGGGAAGACAGACATACACAGGACTATATACAACAGTCTCTCTCTCTCCAAGCCCCACAGTAGGTAGACAGCTTGGATTCCTCAGTTGGCTCCAATCCCAGGAGCATGCAAAGAGTCCTGGTATTCTTGAGCAGTTCTTCTCAGTTGAAGAAGCTTTCAACAACAGCAGACCCTCATTCAGCAGTCTCTGTCTGTAGACTCTCTCTCAGTAGCTCAGACCTAGTCTTCAGTACGACAAACTCCTCAGTATAACAATCTCCTCCATAGACCCTTCCCAGAGGGCCACAGTTATACCCTAGTGTTGCTGGGCAGATTCTCTAATCAGCCACAGCTGGGCTGTTACAGGAGCACATGGACCATGCATGCACAGCCTGGCAATCAGTTTGAGGCTCTATTATGGACACCTGTGTTCAAAACACATGGAGGGCCTTAAAGTTATACTATTCCACTGGGCAGCAATCTTTGTACAATACCCCCAAATGAAAAATGTCTTAACAGGCACATCTACCAGCCAATGCAGGAAATGCACTACTGTAGCATCCCTAGCAATTTTAACTCACCAATTCAGATTCTACCCTGTGAAATCCTAAGATTGGCTCTATTATTTACCTAACTAAACTTCATTTATTTGAAGATGACTAACATGACTCATCTCAATTGCTTCTTCTTCAGCAAATCCTTCAAGCATTCTCTACAAGGCATGGTCTCTAAGTTCATCCCATTCATTTTCTTGATCTCCTTCTTTAAACAGTGGTTCCCAGAACTTGACTAAATTTGTACTTTTAGTACTGATCATGATCCTGTGATGTTTGTTTCATAATCAAGACATCCTTTGCTAGAAGGAGTTTTGAAGAGATTGCTCATGTAACAGAAAATCGGGCATGACAGAGGTAACACACACTGAAATCTACATTTTATGAGGTCAGAAGCAAGTGTAAGCCCTCCATGCTTCTCCCTTATTCTGTTCCCCTCCTACATAATAATGTTAGCATTAAGATTGTTTAAACCACAGCTTCTAACTGGGGAACTCTGCTGTAACATCTGTTCACTAGTCAGGATATTAAGATTCAGGATCAGAACACAATCTTCCAACCTTTTCAAGCTGGGGGCCGGGTCATGCACTCTCAGTCAGCTTCAAGGGCTGGATGGCGATTTTGCCCTGCCTGCACAATGGGGGTAGCCATTTTGTCCCAACAACTTCAAAGGAGCAGCCATTTTGTTTCTTGAATGCCCTTGGAAAGGTGTGGGGCCACATGAAATGGCAGCACAGGCTGTATCCGGCCCATGGTTCTTAAGCTGGGAACCCATGCTCTAAGCTGAAGCAAATTTGTACGAAGGACAAGAGGGACAAGTGAGGAGCACATAGTCCCCACAGCTTCATGAGAATGAGAAGTTCCATGTGAATCGCCCAATATCAATGTCTTCCACACAGGCTCAGATAAATGTTTATAGAAATGCCTCTGTTTTACAGCATGCCTAGCCTAACGGTTAATCTAGCCATGTACAATGTATGGAAATATCAGTACCTATTATCTCATCTTTTCAACATAAAGAATGAATATGGGTTTTAAAATGTCAAATATGTCTCCAATATAAATATGGAGTTCTAATTTAAACTCATCCACATTTTCTGCAAAAATGCAGGAAAGTATTATTGAACCAGAGACTGAACTGTTACAATATAAATTCAAGCCTTGTAAATTTAATCCAGGGTTATTTGTTGCTCCAGGTCTCTGTACTGTGATGTATAGCTTAGTTACTGAGGTTATCATGACACTATCCCAAAGTTGCATTATACATAAAACATTCAAGTTAACAATGCAAGGAGGTTAACTCACAAAGATAACCTACTATCAGAGGGTTAAACCAGATGATAGGCCTCTGTCAGCTTTCAAGGAGCTATTGATGGTTCAATCAGTTTGTTTTGAAGGTAAAGTACACAAAAGGGCACTAAACTTATTCAAACTGTCAGCAGACACTATCTGGAATGTTGCTTGCAGGTAAGTAATTTTGGGTGTTTTAAGACTATTATCAAACCGCAATGGCTGCAGAAAGAGACAGCTACTAATAACACAGAATGCAGCCATCATAAAACACTTTATGGCAGGCACAGGGATCTATAAATTGTGTGACATATTGCAACTGCTTTCAACTTATAAAATTGCTTGTTAAGACACCACTACTTAATAGAAAAGGATCCATCTAAATTTCACATTCTAGATACAAAATATTTCATTTGGACTAAGGGAGGGAGTGCATCTGCATTTTTATGCAGCACTTTGAACCTCTTTCAGAGTTCCTGAGACTGCTGAAACCATTTTTTCGCAGATGTGTGAAAGAAGGTCATTATCTGCATTGGGGAGGGAAAGCAGTAAGCGCTGCAGAGAGGAAAAACAGATATCCCAGGAAGGTCTTTAAAAGGCCATTTATCTCTGCCTGTGAATCTCTCTTGTAGTCTACAATGTCCTTAGAAAATTGGCTATGCATAGAGTTCAGTCAATTCAGGAAGTTTCATTCTTCAGTAGGTCAAGGGAAGGAGGCTGGATGGCAAGAACACAGATGCAGCATTAATATCAAACCTCTGTTTATCCATTTTCTGGGATGTGAGAAACTTCCAGTCTTGATCTCTTCACGTTTCTTTGAATCCCACCCAGACCCTTGTCCTGTCTTTGCTTCTGAATATTTCTGAAAGAGAATTTATTTTCCTCCATGGAAATTTGTACACAATTTCTCTACATTTTTTTCCCTAATGTGCACATTTAGATATTTGTTTTTCACAATGGCTAACAAATGTGTACTGTATGTCTATTTTTCAAGTAGTATGCGTTTCTGAATATTGACAATTTTTTTTTCAAATGTACACACAAGTTTGTGCATATTTTGTCTCTCAAAAAGTCACCAAAAGCCTCACGACTCAGATTTGAAGACTTCCAAGAGAATCACTTTTGGCCTCACAATGACTGTTGCATGGTATATTTTCATCTAGGAGATCAATAGCAACAAAAATGTTTTCTAATTATTTTATTTATTTGGTATGAAATAAGGATTTGGTTACTTCAATTAAAGCTATAAAATAATTGAAGGGGGGAAGTGTGTGGAAGGGACTAAAATTCAATGAATGGTCATGAAATTTAATCAGACTCATTTTCTGAGCTGTACTATACATATACTATACTATACATAGATTTTAGAAATGATTTGGAGAATATGTGAACGCCTTGTCTTAAATATTTTATTAATTGTGCTAAAATAAAACATTCCACAATTGATTTCTTTCCTTTTCCACCACCCCCAATTTTTTTTAATAAAGAAGGCTTCAGAAATTTTAAAAAACCCAATTTTTGTCTAAATTTTTCTTTTAAACTCTACATCAGATTTTAAAAAGCCTTACCATCTTGGTTACCTGATAGCTCCCCAATGTGAACAATACAGTCACTCTAAAAAGCTGACCTATTGGGTTGAAAACTTGAAATTTTTCATTCTCCCTTTTGAGAGTCAACAAAGAAGACATTTATCTCAAGTGATATATGGAAAAAACCAGATATAAGGGCATGGAAGTAATCATATCATATTAACCACTTCTGTCAGAACATGAAAGCCTGTGTTCATTTAATTTATATGTGTATTACAATTCAATGTCGTACAACAGCATTCACCTCAGCATTGGTTGAAGTTGAGAAACTTATTAACATTCCTGTTGGACAGTGTTTAATATGTTAGGAAGGACTGGATGAGTCTTTCCACAAAACTGCCATCCCCTACTCTGAGATTAACATCCTGTATATGGGTTAAATGCCTTAGTTCAGGTTCAAAGATTGTTGAATAACAAAGTACACAAAAAGAAGAAGAAAGAAACAAATTAGTTAACAGGAAGTAGAAAAAAGAGAACAAGCTATCAAAACAGAAAGACTCAAAACACTAAAATTATATGTTCCACCATTCTTTGGCAATTTATCTCTTATCAGTTAAAGTGAGTCAGGTCACCTATATTAAAAATACTTTGTAATATATTCTGACCGAGGCCATTTTTCACAGTCTAGTAAGAGCATGGCTCATGTTTTCATTGCAAACAATAGACCCCCATGACAGAACGAGTGCTGTTGCTACAAGACAAGTAACCAGCAATTATTGTGTTGACTCTCTGTGACTTTGATCTCTCGGTCATGACCTTTGCTTTTTGGAGATCTTCAAAGCAGACATTGCAGATGAGGTTATTGGGTATTTGTGCTGCTTTGTTAGACACATTCTCCCCTTTCTTCTTGAATCCCTCTACATAGGCATTCTTCCCAATGAATCATATTTTGATTATGAGTAAAGTTTAAAAACCACAAAAGAGAGTCATTTCTATATATTGATACTTAGTAGAAAATAATTCTCCACCATCACCAGTAATCCTAATAATAATAATAATAATAATAATAATAATAATAATAATAATAATAATAATAATAATAATAATTATTATTATTATTATTATTATTATTATTATTATTATTATTATTATTATTATTATTATTATTATTATTATTATTATTATTATTATTATTATTATTATTATTATTATGTGTCAGAAATTATTCTGGGTTGAAAGGATTTTTGCAGAAGAAACTCTGCTCAAAGAACACCCAAATGAGGCTCCTTAAGAGCTGGGACAGAGACAGGTGCTCAATCCGCCATGCAGTACCCGGGTCTCAAACTGCCAACTTGCCAGCCTTCCAGCTAACAAGGAAAGCTTCTTATCCACTGAGCCACCACAGCCCCGTCCTATTAATGATTAGTAATTACTCATGACATACAAAATAAACTAACATTCGATCACTTTGTAAATTTCACAAAATCCAAAATGCTACTACTTATGTTGTTTTGTCTTCTCAACTGTGCATTAAATTAAATTTAAATTAAATTAAGATGACATTATAGTTTCTTGATCATAATTTATTTTTATTTGCAATTTGTCTATAAGGTTGTAAGCTGTAAAACTGAGTTAATTCCTTGAGTATGCTATCAGAAATGTTGTACATTAATCTGCTGAATAAATCTGCTATATAATATACATGCTTAATACAATGCAATACATTTTGGTTTGGGTTTTAAGCCCCACTCAGAATCACTGAAGATTGTATATCCTTAAATATTTAAAATACATAAAATACAAATAGTGACATATTTCCCACTCATTTTATCTTTCTTTCCTCCCCCCATGCATTAAACTCAAGAATGTCAGGTGGCAACTTTGATGGGAAAGGACCATTTGACAGAAATACATTTTGCTTTCTTTCCATTCCATAGAATCATAGAATAAGTGATTTGGAAGGGGCTGTTTAGGCCATTGAGTCCAATCCCCTGCTCATTGCAGAAATCCAAGTCAATGCAGATATGACAGGTGGTTGTCCAATTCTCTCCTGAATGCTTCCAGTGCTGGAGCACTCATCATCTCTTGGGGCAGATGGTTCCACTGTTGTACTGCTATTACCATTTTAAGAAGTTTTTTCCTAATATTCAGCCTATATATGACTTCCCTAGTTTCATCCCATTATTACACATCATGCACTCTGGAATGATGGAGAATAGATCCTTCCCTTCCTCTTTATGATTATTTTTCAGGTATTTGAAGAGTCCTATTATATCTCCTGTCAGTCTCCTTTTCTCAAGGCTAACCATACCCTGAGTCTTTTCTCATGTTGCATAGTTTCCATTCCACTGTGCAGTGCCAAGAATTAGACACAATACTCTAGGTGTAGTCTAGTGCTGAATAGCGGGGGACTAGTACCTCACAGGTTTTGGAGACTATACTTCTGTTAATGCAGCCCTACAACAGTGTTGGCCTTTTTTTTACAGCCACATCACACTGTCATGACCTGGAAAGTCATTTGGTATATACAAGAACTTGTCCATATGCAATGCAATTCTTCCATAGTTCAGAAAGCTTCTCTACATAAAGCAACAGGATTTTGGCCATTATTGCACACACATGAAAACTGACTCTCTCCACATACTTAGTATGTTGCACCATAATTTCCCATTGACCTTCTTTTTTAAAAAAAATCAACATTCTGTATTCAAATGTGAGAACAGACATGATTGTTTTGATATATAGTAGTGTGACATATAATAAATATTACATCACACAACCAAAGGGAATGTCACTCAGTAAGACTCCCCACCGCCGCCGCCCAGACAGCATTAAATGAACCATGGAGTCTTGCCTCTCAATAGCTCCTTTAAGGAACTACTTTTGCTTAAATGATTAATAGGAGGTTTATTGTCAGAAAAAATGTACTTAAAGTGAAAAATAGTAAACTGAAAAGATATCATTCATTTCTAAGTAATTCTGTGGTGAAAATGTCTCATAAATTTACATTGCAACACCATTGCGAGGCTCTTTGTAAGGATGCTTTCAAGTTTAGGGTTGAATCAAAAATATTTTATTCAGTCCAGGCCATTTACTGAAAGCCAAGATGACACAGTTAAGCACAGTTCAGAAGTTGGCTTGTTCCACAGTTTTCAAGATTTTTGAAGGAAAAAATACTGTTTTAATTTCACTACAGATTGTGAGCCTGCCAACTTTCTGAGCATAATTTCAAACAACTAACTACTGCATTAGCAAAATGGTGTTTTTTTTTTAAAAAAACAACTCACAGTTACCAATTAGTTTCTTTCTTTCTTTCTTTTCGACAATACTCATTTCAAGATAAAATAAAATGAAGTGTCAGGATATCTCGTTATCTACAAATGATGCAATCAAAGTATTCTCAAGCATCATCTGAGAAGCCATGAATGATATACCCAAGAAATGTATATCCTCCTCAGATATAGGTATATAGAAATTCACTTCTTTTAAGCTACAGTGAGACTGAGAGTAGTTATTTGGAAAAGTAGTGAAATGGCATCTCCTGTCCCATTGGCATGAACATGGCCTGCCTGGTTCTATCTAACTCAGTGTTTCCCAAATTGGGGCACATGCCCCACAGAGTGACTTCAATTCCCAGAAGCTTAAGTCAGTATATTGGCTGATCAGTGCTTTGGAGAATTGACTTAGGCTTCTGAGAATTGAAGTCCAAAAACTTAAGGTTGGGGAACACTGGTCTAACTCCATATGGTAGCTATCTTACTTTCAGACAAAGGAGTCTGACTTCTCACAGACCTGAAATAACCACATCACCATCCTGATACAAGTTTTATAATGAATCAAAGGAAATGAGCTATAGCTTACCATAAACAGAACCCATAAACAGACAAGTAGTTTAGATATCTGGCTGCAGAGCAAGATCTTGACTTAACAGCATGCAAAAGGTAGAAATTTTACATTGCTTGCTAACTCTTTGACCTCCAAAACTATTTAATGTTGACCGAACAATGTACAATTGAAAGCCGGCTGTGTCCCAAATACTCACCTGTATCTTTGGTAGTCTCCCTCATCCTTGTCTTGGCAGACCAGCTCATTTGGGCATGCTATATTTCCTAGCAAACTAAGGTACTCCAGGGAAGGCACTACTTCAACCAAGTGATCCAGCAGACTCTCCAGTTCTGTTATGTATCCAAGGTTAAGGATTCAATGACATTGACAGAAGGAAGGCTTTATGTGATCACAATGAAATATTTCCCACCATTATTGGAAAGTTTACATTTTACCTGCTGTAAAATTACAAACAATAAGACATGGTATTCAAAGAACGGAAGCATTAATTGTTCCCATTATAAAGGAAACTACAGTATATTGAAACTCAGCTTCTTGGCTTAGAATGAAAGATACCAGAGTTCAAACCTATCTGGGGGTTTCTTCTTCACATTTTATTTCCTAGAAGACTTTGTAAAATGTTAGGAATTTTAACAGAAATGTTAGAAGTAAAATGGAAAATGATTAGCAATGCTGAACCCGGGAAACTTCTTCAGAATTACAATGAGCCGTTCTTTTCTCATTCATCATGGAATAGATCACTGCCCATTAGAAAATGAGTTTTAAAATGGGCTCAAATGACAAGATCCTAGGAGCCCTACCAAAAAAAAAGAGAAAAGAATTGGTAGTGCCTCATAGTATTTAATAAAATTAGTTCATTGACCCATATTTGACCAAATATTGTCTGAAGTATCATGGTATTTGCCACACTGTATCACTTCAAAGTGGAAAATTGGAGTGCAAAATGTAAAACTGGAGTGGTTCTACTGTGACACGTGGTGCCACCTTGAATCATCTTACACTTAGTGCACTCAGGCCATCCAGTAGACACCCACTCTTTAAACCATGATTGAATAGATCTGTTGAGCAATCACCACCAACCAGAGGGAACACTCCCAGGTCAGATTAAATGGGCACAAAAAACTAAGCTTGGTGACAAAAAAGGTCCACCACCATCAGTCCATGAATGAAAATGGCCAAAGCAAGTTATAAAATGAATAAAATTCAAGTGAAATGGTTTGGACTCCAGTGTTTGGTTAAATATACATTTCTGTCAAATTGTAGTGAAAATCACTGAGATACTTTTTTAGGGTTAACTAAAGAAGACAATCCTTCGCAGGCTGCAGGGATTTCTGGGTAGTAGTACAAATGTGACTGTGTTTGTCCTCATCCAATAAATAATGCTCTGTTACCAAAAAGGAGAAGGTTTTTAAAAAGGAAGATATTTTTGCATTAAATCTGCACATGCTAATTTAAACTAATACACAAATATCATCATATTTGTACATTATTACTATAATTTGAGCATAAGTGCTCAACTACTTTCCACAGAGCATAAGTCTCTAACTAGGTGACCATATTGGGACCCAATATTGAGACAAAGATGACACAGAATTCAAATCTATAAAACATAATGCTTAATAACTCTCTAAAATGTCCCTGCATCTTGTTATTTTCTATAGCTCACTGAATATTAATACATATGGAAAACAAATAGTACAAGTTGTATAGTTAATATTTTAATTTCATTATAATACCTTTAATGGGTATTAAACCATAAATAGCATAGTATAGTGAACAAAATGTCATACTAAGACTCAAGAGACCTGACATCAAATCCTTGCTTGGCCATGGAAAATCACTATGGGATAGCAATGGTAAACCACCCCTTGAATGTGGCACATACAGTACCTCAAAAATACTGTCAGGGTTGCCATAAGTCAGACATGATTTGTCAAGATATAACAATAAGTTAAACATTAAACTCACCACCACTACAAATTCAAAATAAATTAATGCATGAAAACAGTAAGTAAGCTTGGCTATATTAATGTAAGTTGTCTGCACAACCTAGTGAGGTCATGAGTAGGTTTAGAGTTGATCCAGGGATGTCTTGTGTCATAATCATTGCCGCGACACTACGTTAGTAAGCTAGATAGAAAGAGGATAAATGTTCATTTGAAAGTCACTAAATATGTTCTATGTATCTTATAATCTTTAAAATATTTATCTTAGTTTTCGCAAACAGAAGTACATTGCAAGAGCAATTACTTTCCTAAAAGAACAGCACGAATTACTTGTTTAAACCAACAACATACTATTTCATTCATCTGGAGTTGTGTGCTACAATTATTGTGCAGTTATCTTATATGTTCAGGTCTTTCATGTTTTTTGTCCCTGACTTTGATTTATGTTATCCTTTTATCTTTGTTATCTCTTGCAGATGAAATACACCCTGTTTCTTCACCTCAATAACTGAAGGGCAGTGGCATTGCCACAGAAAGAAACAGAACTTCCACCTTTGAAGACCTTTCATTCGCTTATGTGTATTTCAATTTACATCTTATTTGCAGTCACCAAACAAGCAAATGTGAAGGGCTATCAAATGCAAGATCCTCATGGCAGGCTTCTGGTTTGCTATTATTGCTGTTGACTTTCCCCTCTATTTTCCACATCTGGTCACAACTAGATGTGAGGCACAAACATTAAGTATTTGTTGCCCATTTTAATTTTGCCTGAGGGGATTATATATTTGATGAATGCAACCGCAGGCTGGAGGGGGTAAGACTGGAAAGAGTACTTGCCAAACTTCTCATTCTTTTTTATTTCGTCTTTTGGACACAGTAGAACTTGGGTGTGGGGGATGTTGAGACTCACAGACCTCCAGCCAAGAGCAAGGTAAAACAAATTCCTCAGATTTCTAGGTGCCAGTCTGAGGTTCTCAATGAAGCTCTGGTATACTTTGGCTTTGCTTCCCTAGTATCGGCAAACAGGAACATGACTGACACATTGTCAGCTAGTCTTGCGTGCATAGGCTGTGCCTTAGCCAGGACTTAACAAGTGACAGGGCCTTGCTTTACACGCTGCTCTACCAGTGGAAAAACAGGGAGATCTTCTGATTATCAGGGTTAATGAGCCTTGGGCCCCCAGATGTTCATGGACTTCAATTTCCAGAAGCCTTAATCAGCAGGTGTGCTGACTGGGGCTTCTGGTGACTGAAGTCCAAGAATGCCTGGGATCCCAAGGTTAAGAAAGCCTGATCTAGATTACTATAGAGCTCCTCACTACAAAAGTGATGGTTGCAGAGCTGCCAAACTTCTGAACCCTCCAATAGATGACAGGTTTGTTGTAAGAATAGGAGGTACTTGAGTGCTTTTATCATTCTGACCAATTGGTTCATATCATAAATGTTATTATGACTCAGCCCAGTTCATCCAATTAGATGGCAAACACCAAAATATTGGTTGAACCATGACAGCTTAAGAGAATTGGGTGCTAGAGAGAAAAAAGGGGAATGTGATGGTTTCATTTACAAAAACCTCCTTTAGACCTTTTACTTGTTTGGGAGCACTCATTTGTCCCTTAAGAATTTGTCAATCAGACTTTACTAGTAAGAAGGTACTGAAACATTGCCACATCCATTAATTAAAAGGCCCAATCCTTCTGAGCATGGTGGCTGATCATCTGGTCAGAGCACTATGCTTGTAATGGAAAAAAGACGGCTAGTGTCTTGCCTACGCTCTTACCCTTGGGGGCTTCCTGTAGAGTTGCCCAAGCAGTGTACTGCATCCTGTGTGGCAGATTTTGATGAAACATATAAGAAAATACTTCTGACAGCAATGAAAATGAAGACAAAACTAGAGGGATAGTTTCAGCTCAGCTCTATTGTCGCCTCAGAATACAATATCGTATGTGTGGCTACTGTGCCCCTTGTGCAAAAGAGGCTTATCAATGTGTTCAACAGTGGAGATCAGGAATGCTGTGCACAAACTGGTGATTAGGAAGCCAAAAGAAAGCTCTGAGAAGCTGAATATTTTAAAGGAGCCCCTGGACAGGAAATCAGACCCATGCCACTGTGATCCAGTGTTCCCTTCTGAGTACAAAACAGTAAAACAACTCTCTTGTTTGGCTGAGAGATTATTCTGGGTCATAAGCAGGCCAATTGTTTAACCTAGTCCTGCTTGTTCCTGTTGCGAGAGTGCTACTGCCAAATTTAACAAGATGTCTTTTCTTTAAGGCACCTTCAGCCTAGAAAAAGCACATGCTTCCTCTTTCCTTTGACTTCCACTGCGCATTGTACTCCACTAGAGGTCAGCCTGCCACAGAACCCAAGCAAGCTGGATCTGTTTCCAAGCACCACTGGCTGATATTTCCCCTTCTCCATCTATTAACAAAGATTCCTTCGGAGCCATAAACTTAGGTCTCACGCTAAAAAATAGAGCAACGGGAAGATATAGTGAGGCATTTCGTTTATGAATGACCCGTCATAAATAACTGTAAAGTATTCTGACTGACAAGAGAGAGAAAGAGAATGCTTTGTCTGCATATGAGCTCTGTTTTACATACTTTAATTTAGCTGACACATAAAGATTATCTGACATTTGGCAGAGTCTCTCCTGCCACCCCCTCCTTTTTTCAAAGGATATTTGGTTCTTGTTGAGCATCAGTGTATGGAGGTGTGGTAACCTGGGTAACCGGAGGTCATTTCCGAGGAGATTGTTGTCCAAGACCAGCTCTTCCAAGCTGCTAAACGTTTCCAGTCCTTCCAGTGACCTGCAACGACAAAGGCAACAGGAAAAATGATACTCCAGTAAATCAGGAAGGCCGTTATGAGCTGAAATAAATATTTTAACCTTCCCTTTCAAGGAACAGGAAGAATTTTGGTTCAGTCCTGTCAGGAGGTTGAATGACAAGAATTAGTGGCAAGGGGAGCGTCAGTCAGTACAACAACACATCCTTCACGGGCTGGCAGAATGAAGGATGGGGGTCACTTAGTGAGTAGCCAGGATCCAAAACAAAAGGCTTCAGATATGAGGCCTGCAGGATGAATTTGTCAATGTCTTGTGCCTTCAGGCACCCAGCCTCGCCTGACCCTAACCTCCATTCCCAAGATAAATAACTCTGTCACAGTTCACCTTCATTCCCTGGACACAAATTTAAGTTGTCATCCATCATTTCTGCCATGAAATATCATACCCCACTAACAATAATAAATACAACTTCAAGAATTGTTCACAGTAGCTACCCTATATATAAAACTGTAGGGAAAATATGATTGCAAGTTTATCCTTCTGCTGTTTTTATTTTATTAACCACTGTATTTTCTCGAGATTGAACATTCATCTAGTTTGCTATCCAAAGCACAAAAAAGAGAATGTTAGAGAAACAGGCAGAATAATACTAGAAACATCAGCATTTTATTTAAATGATCTCTCTTGCAGGTGCACACATGTGCATGCGTGCACGCAGGCACGCATGCATGCATGGACGCACATACCATACCACACTACACCACAGATTTAATATGAAAAGGCAAAAACTTTTTTTTCAATGTGGAAGTAAAGCTTTCATGATTACAAATACACAGACATTAGTAGAAATTTAGCAGCCAATTAGGAAAGTTGACAAAAGGGAATTATTTTAATTAATTTATTTATTTGTCACATTTGTATTGGTGCCCACTTGGCAAGCAACTCTGGGTGGCGTACAACAATTACATCATGAACTACGTAAATCCCACTAGAAAACTAAAAAAAAAACTTAAAACCAGTAAAAACCCCAATTAAAAATACAATAAAAAATTTAGCTCAACAACTAAAAAGAGTGAGAGAGCGATATTGCTATATCAGCCAGCAGTTGGGGGTCACCGTATCCCCAGTGCCCCATACCTCCTTTGCCAGCCAGCTTTTCAGTTCTTTCCTAAAGGGCAGCAACTCTGTCTGGAGTCATAGCTCAATTGGCAGGAGGTTCCATAGGGCTGGATCAGACACTCTTTCTGGTGCTAGAGAGGCAAGCCTCCCTAGCAGGTGGCACAATAAGAGCACCTCTCTAGTCTGCTCTGGTGGGACGGACAGATGTTCTCGGGTTGACGTGATCTCTTAAGTATCCTGGCCCACTACCATGTAGGGCTTTAAAGGTCATTACCAGCACTTTGAATTGTACCTGGAGGCATACTGGTAACCAGTGCAGCTCCTGAAGCAGTGGTTTGGCACGAGCGTAACATCCTCACCCCATTACCTCCTGGGCAGCCGCATTCTGAACCAGTTCCAGCCTCCAAATGGTCATCAAGGGCAGCCCCATGTAGAGCGCATTACAATAGTCCAGTCTGGAGGTGACCAGAGCATGTGTGATCATAAGCAAGGAGTCCCATTCTAGGAGCAGGCGTAACTGGCGTATGACATGAAGTTGTGTAAAAGCCCTCCTAGCCATGACTGCCACCTACTCATTGAACAGGAGTTGTGAGTCCAGCAGAACCCCCAGATTATGCACCGGGTCTGGTTGGGGCAAAATAGCCCCATCCAAAACCAAAGATGGTAGCTCCCGAGATAATGTGGGGCTCCTAACCCATAACCACTCAGTCTTGCTGGGATTTAGCTGAAGCCTGTTGACCCCCATCCAGACCCCAACAGCCCCCAGACACCTGGATAGGACTCCAACTGCATCGCTTGCATTACCGAGCCATTGTCACTTTTCCAAAGCTGTTGTTTCAATGGTAATTCTTCATTTCATAGCTTTGCAAGTTCTTACAGCAATAGGTGGAGAGCTCTTCACATAAATGAAGTAACATGGGTGTGTATGTGCAGCGTACCTATAGATACCTGTTCACAGCTCATTCACCTACCAGACACCTAGAGATATGCTGAGGCTGCATGACATGACAACAGAGTTAGTATGCCTACCAGTTGGAAAGCTCATCACTTTATCTTGTTTCACTCTTTTATAAAATGTGATGAGTAAGGGAGATGTGAGTCTACACTATTTATTCATTGTGCAATGACATTTATACTAAAGGGAATTCTTCCGTCCATTTTTAAACACCCTTTGTCAAGGTCTCCAAAACAAATACCTCTATACCAGCCATATTTCAGCTCCAATTTAGGAGGAACAAACAAATATTAATTTATTCCATAGAAAATTAAATATGGCGGGTCATTTTTAACCTCACTCTAAAAATGAGCCAAATGGTATATTATCTTATATCATAGATGGTCAGTTGAAGCTGTTATCCTATGAGTTCTTGTCCAAGATGAAACCTGAACTTCAGACAATTCACAGCACCTCTCTGAATATTATCTCAAAATGCAGGATGAGTTGGATTCTTGTCCTTTTTTCTTTCCGTCACACTCATGTATCACCAAAAAACAAAACAAAACCAGCTACAAAGGTCAAACAAATAAACAATTACCTTGCACTGTTGTACAATTGGTAATATTACAGAGTTTAGATATTAGGAATTGCAGGATTTCAAAGTCTTAATTCACAATTATTACCTTGAGCCAGTGGTTGCCACATAACTGGTCCAAGACATTTTACTGCTAGAGATACAGTAGCAAAACCCTCCTCCCCTTGCCCCCATGTACACAGTACCCAGTGTCTTATTTTTATCATTTCTCTACTACCAAGAGTTTGGGTCTCTCCATGGGTATAATGACTTTGGATGCAGCAGCACTAAACAATTATGTTGTCTTTCATCCAAACCAGTGTCCTGGGTTCTTTAGCTAGTAGGTTCTTTCCTGTACTTCTTTTATCATTTAGTTTACCACAAAATATCTGTCTTTTGACACTTTGCATGTTATAACTTTGCTACACTTTTGTCAATCGCTATCTTTAACTTCTTATCCACTGCCAACAACTTATAGTGGAACTTCGGTAAACATAATTAATGTATTTTTCCAAGACTTTTTTTTACAGCGAAAATTACTTTAACTGGATTTCCCATAGGAATACATTGAATGCAATTTCTCATAGGAATTGGGCAACAATATAAATATGAATGAATGAATGAATGAGGAAAGAAAGAAAGAAAGAAATGCATTGAAAACCAAAATACATTAACTGAAATGCAGTTCCCCATACGAATGCATTGAAAACCAATTAATCCATTCCAGTGGGGGGGGGGGGGGTCTGTAAACCAAGCTACAATTTTCTATGGATTTCCTTTTGTTATGCGATTTTTATGTTAACCGAGCCATTTGTTAACCACGGTTCAACTGTATTTGGCAACTGAGGCAGAACAGTACACAACCTCCTCTCCTTAATTATGGTTGGACAAAGCTGCTGCTGAGCTAATAATTTGCTGATTTTTCATGAAATACAAAAACAGCTGCTTGAGAGAGAAAGCTCCCTCTGCCAAACTCAGGACCGGCTCTGACCATGGTTAAAAGACTAACAGTTCAATTACATAATGTTCTAATGATTCTGACCTCCCATTCCTCCATAAGCCATTAAGGAAGAAGGAACTGTAAATGTAACTTTTGACTATGATTTTTTTTTACTTTCAGCTTATAATAAAATCTAACTGACAATACTCATTTAAACATTCTCCCTGTATAAACAGTTTGTGGTGGATTGTGTCCAATCTTGAGTTTATTGCTTTTTTAAAAAAACCAACTCTTCCTGCTTGCCAAAAAGGGAGTTCACAAAAGGCCATCATCTTGTCAGCACCACAGAGCCTTATGGGACACTAATAGCCCCTTTGTGAGTATGCATTACTTGGGCTCTGTTCTGTGTCAGCTCCAAAATACACATTGTTCCTGAGTTGTGTTATGCAAATATAATACCCTTATCATGAGAATCTGCAAATGGTTGGCAACTGGCAGGAAGAATAAAGCTCACATCAAAAAAAAATTGCATAAAACAAAATGACATGCTATGAAATTGGACAAAGAAAGAGAGGGATTTTGCCTCTTTCTTTCAGAAATAGACACCAAGCCACAAAGCCTGCACAAGCTTTCAGCAGCAACAGAGAAAAGTCCTCTTTCACACCTTGAGTAGGCTGGATGTTAAACAGGAAAAAGGAAATGGAATGGCAGGAGAATAAGAAGGTGTGAGACACTTCTGAGAATTCAATCTGCCATTGCCTTCTCATTTTAAAAAAGGAATGGAGGGTGTGCTACCCAGACCTAGCCAGGTTAGACCCTGACTGATGAGAAAAAACATGCTTCTGAACACAGCAAGGCATGCAAGGGAAGGGGAACTGAGAAGTCCCCCACTGAATTTATAAAAGGCAGTAGTTGCTTGTATCCCGGTTCAGACATGGAAAGTCACTGGTGATCAACAATGGTAAAACCCCATCTTATATATTTCACATACTCTGAAACCCCTTCTAGGATTGCCCTTAGTTGGGTACAATTGACCATACATAACATAGCATATGCATTAGCTATGCAAGACCTTGTCCACTCATTCCTATTTTAAAGCCATCAATGGAGGCATTGGGCATTTAGCCCAGCTGCTGCTTAATGTTCATTACTGTCAGCAGCATCCACATGGAGGGGTATTAGGTGTTTTGCTCCTGCTACAATTTAATCAGCTAAATCACACACCCCCAACCAACTATGGCCCATGGCTAGATTGCCGCCAATGCTGGAAGTGACCTGCTCCAGCCGTAAGTCATGAAATCATGCTAAAAAGCACCCAAATGCTGTGAAAATGCAGCAAAAAAACCCACCCCAAAACATGGCAGAAATGTGCCACCTTTGCTCCTGCTGCCATGGGAAATGGTGGAGGTTTCAAAAATGTCTGACAATGTGCAGTGAATTCATGTGCCAGCGCCACCAGGAGGAACCATGTGTCCGGCCTCCTCAGCTGCCTGAGGGGGTGTGGTCAGGCCCTCTTAGCAGGAAAGGTTTGGACACGCCTGAGCTAAACTTTCAAAGTAAATGGTGACGAACCGTGAAGCTGTAGCTGGAGGGAGCATACAGGCTTCCCTTTTTTGCTCTAGTTTTGCTAATTTTTAATAAAAGAAATATTCCAAAAATAG
The DNA here is from genome assembly GCA_030440675.1 of Furcifer pardalis. Classification (NCBI taxonomy): domain Eukaryota; kingdom Metazoa; phylum Chordata; class Lepidosauria; order Squamata; family Chamaeleonidae; genus Furcifer; species Furcifer pardalis. Next base: position 5,440,341 of record CP126895.1, on the reverse strand, counting down.
CTGAAGGAGAGATATAAAACAAAAGATGCCACGCTGAAGGGGGAAAATTCTGTCCTGTCCCATTCTTGTCCATCTAACACTTCTCTGTTTCCAACCACTGTTTCCCAAAATGTCTGTTTAAGGGAAATTATTAAATTGTTCTGATAGACTTTGGTTATTTGCTTTTGAATGTGTAATGTTCTCCAAGCATCAGCTTTATCTGTGTAATAAGAATCTTTGTAAATCACCATGATAAAGGGAAGCACTTTGCCCCCCCACACCCGCAATTTCTGGTTGCATTGGCCTCTTACACAAGAAGAATCATATGACAGAACTGGAGATTTTTTTACAATGTGCATCAGCTGAGTCAGCACTCCGGGACTCAGCTCGTGTACAGAATGTCCATTGCCCTCCATGCAGAGGAGGGCAGTAAAATCAGAAATGAAAGAGATAGGGCTAGGTCCCCTCTCGTCTACCCATGGGGAGTATATTCTGACACCTAAAGCCACAACAGACATTTTAAAAAAAAAAAATTTGCAACCATTATTGTTTTCTATATATTACTTGCCAACCTTTGCCTCAGTTCTCATCTCCAGTAAATGGGTGTAGAGTGGGAAGCCTAAATGAAACATTCAAACCTCATCTGAACTATTCCATTACAATTTCCGAGAACTGTCTTCTATGAATTTGCTTGCCTTGGTTTTCCGTTTACTGAACAGACGACAGTCTCCTTATACTCTAACACACCCAGATGACTAGAAAGCTACCTCAGTCTCTGGAGCACTTTTAAGAACTTCAGCAGATAAGAAGTGCTATTCAAATGGAAGGGATTAGGATCACTGTTTTACTGGGTGTTTGAAATAGGCCGTTTCTGTACTTGGAATATTCCTTTTATTAAAATTCTGCAAAATTCACAGAGCTGCTTGGAAAGCCTATAAGCTCTCTTAGTTTGCAGCAAAGAACCTTCTGTCTGTCTTAGTGAATTAAAGGCAACAAAGCAGAGGCTCAATACCATGAATTTACCACTGAGGGCTTAAGGGGTAGTGGCAGGTAGTCGTCCTCCCTAGTTGGTTTAGAAGGCTAATCAGCGTCACTCAAGTCCATTGCAGGTTGATCTGTCCCTGCTCTAATGACATGAAAGCTGCCCATTATCTCACCCACAGGTACCATCTCAGTTACCTCGTTGCAGGCCTCCCCTTCCCACTCCGGGAGGACTGCAAACGTTGCCAAGAGATTTCCAAAGAAATTTCCAAAGTCACATCAGAATGACAAAACATCACAATGCGTTCAGCTCAGCCTGATTCCAGCAGAAAGAACTTTAAGTTTCCACTGTAATTAACCCTATCCTCGTTAAGATAATTATGATCAAGCTCCCTGTCACAGCTAATATCACAGCATCATTGCCTATGGCTCACACTTTGCCCTCATTAGCTTACAAAAACAGTGTGCTGAGCAGGCAAACTGACTCCTTCCCTCCCTCTCCCCTCCGTGGCCACCTTGCAGCTTACAAGTTTGGTATCCAAGGCAGTAACAATAAGTCTTTGGAACACAAAGTTCTCTAGAAACAGTCCACCTATTTAAGCCTTTCATCCAATCAATTGTGTTTTCCTAAACTGATACACATCCTACAATTTGTTCACAGGCTGGGGGGAGGGGGGAGTCCTTTTTAATCTCAACGGAATGATGTCAGCGACAGTTCCTTCATTATACATGAAAACATGCTGACCTGATATACAAAATGTAAATGCTAATTTGCTTATAAATCAATGTGTGCTTCTTTTTTAAAAGCTCTTGTATACAAGTTATTTTGAGTTGTGTTTTCAAAAAGAATGAAAGAAAGAAAAGGGTGTATCAGCAATCCCGTTTCAGCTGACAACACATACGCACATCACATACACACAAACCAAGTAATTAATGTAGGCTTCCTCATTATGCAGCCCCAATCAACAGAGAAGCACAGAAGTGTATATTAAACAGAACATATTATGTCCCCTTCAATATCAAATAGCTCACTCACTCAAAGCGACAGTTCTGTCTCCTTTTTGCTGCTAATCTTATATGAACAAGAGTTAGGGCAATCATTCCTTGAAACTGATTTGTTCTGAATTGACAAGAAACAGTCATTACCAGAAATTAAAAATTGTCTTTTCCCCAAGAAAACACATATACCCTTCCAATTTTAAAGCAGATTTAAACAAACAAACATATCCAGACACAGTGATTGGATTACACTTTCACTTGAATAGAAGTAATGAGTACTAGTTTGTAAATGTACATCAATCATCAGTTAGATGTCAAAATAGTTTCCAAAACAAAGTTTTGTAATGCAGAGATTGCTATCTTGCAGGACAGACACATAAATCATGAAAATAGATTTCATCACAACTAAATAAACCAAGACACACACATTTATTGGCTGAAATTCTGTTGTTTAGTGTAGTAAATTGCAACTTCTTCTTTCATGTCCTGGTCAATCCCCGGACTGCCAAAATGAAGCCACTTTCTTGACTTTGTCATTGCCCAGAGGCGAGTCCTCATCATGTATGTCTCTGGCAGCAATCAGTAAACATGCAAATGGGCCAGACTCTGTGTCTCTCCACATTCACACAGTGTGTTGTTGTCCACCAGCAGTCCCCACTTGAGCATTAAGGGACTCCAACCCTCAACCTATTCAGAGTTGTCCAGGTGACATAGGGGAGATTGAGATCTTCAGCTATATATCCACCTTTAATGTTGTTCCTTTCCCAGTGAGCTCCTTCTTCCATCTTCTAATTTGGTTTTGCTCTTGAGTCAATCTTAGAAGAAATCAACCCAGAATGCTCCTTAGAAAGTCAAATTGTAAAGATTAAGCTAAGGTGCTTTGGACTTCAAATGAGAAGAGAGGATTCGCTTGAGAAAGCCTTGATGCTGGGAAAGGTGGAGGGCAAAAGAAAAAGGGGGCGGGCAAAAATGTGATGGTTAGATGGTATTGTAGAGACAATGGGCACAGAACTGAGCAAGTTGAGGAGGATGGTGGAGGACAGAGGTGCCTGGCGGACAGTGGTCCATAGGGTCGCAGAGGGTCAGAGTTGACTGTGCGACTGAACAACAACAACAAAAACCCCTCAAGACTGCAGTGGCTCTTGTTGTTAAGATGCTGACTGGGAGGTGGAAGGCAGCAGTTCAAAACCCAAGTACTGCATGATGGAATGAGCTCCTGTCTCTGTCCGAACTCTTGCCAACCTAGCAGTTCAAAAGCAAGAAATTGCAAGTAGATAAATAGGGACCACTTTGGTGGGAAGGTGAACAGCATTCCATTCACTTTGGTGTCTAGGCATGCCTGCCACATATCTACAGAAATGTCTGCAAACACAGTCAGTGATGGGATGTAACAGGTTCTCACCACTTCGCCAGAACCGGTAGTAACTTTCCCCAGTGTCCCAGAGAACCGGTAGCAGCTTTTGGGGGGAACCACCTTCGGGGCTTACCTTTTCACTGGTTCCCCCACTGCGCATGTGCACCAAGCACTTGGTGTGCATGCATGTCTACAGTGCTTGGCGCATATGCACAGCCTCCTTGCTGTCCTCCTTGCTGTCCTCCTTGCTGTCCTTGTGTTGTGGGTGGGTTGAGGGGTGTGTGTGTGTGTATGTGTGTGCTTATTTTTATTTTATTATTATTGGAGAAGATGTTGAGGGTCATTCTCTTTCTTACTTCTCTCAGCACCTGCTGTTACTTCTCTCCTGAGCTGTGGAGTAGTAACAACAAGAGGGTATATTTACTCAACTGGTGTAGGTTTAAGAATAGGCCTGTTGAATCAGTGAAATTCAGTGAGCCCTCTGTAAGGCACACTCTAATTGCAAGTTACTGTGCCAAGCAACAAGATTTCAGTCATTGTTCTATGAAGATGGAAAGGAAGGGTGAAACTAATCAACCTTATTGATTAATAGGTTTAATCTGCACTGAACCCAATCCAAAATATGGAGTCATTCTCTGTTCATAATTCCAGTCACTCTGTGAAACATACAATTTTTATTTTTTGCCTCTCATTATAAGTCTCATTTTCCCCTCCATCAGGGCATATTTCATAGCCTCTGAGGACTAACATCATGTTTTGAGTTGGGAGGCTTCACCTCTGCTTAATATTTTCTGTACTTCTGCAAATCTGAGAATGTCCCAGAACTACATGTTTCTGCACGAGTGGCACCATTTTGGCTACAGCACTGACCACAACACAGAGAGATTAACAGGGAGATCATTTTCTGCTGACATTTACAAGCTATTAACATGACTTACCCACAAAAACTAATGGAATTCTGGAACACTGTGGCATTATTTTCCTATTGTTATGAATGGCGGTTTTACTGAAGTGTCTGGGAAGAAATTGATCACACATCAAAACAAGACATGCTTATCATCTTAGGTGACTGGAATGCAAAAGTAGGAAACAAAGCTGAACCAAATGTTGTTGGCAAGTTTGGCTTAGGGGATAGAAATGAAGCAGGAGAAGGAGTCATAGAATTTCGTGAGGCCCACAATCTGATTATTGCCAATACATGCTTCTAACAACTGAATGGACAGTTGTACACATGGATCCTCAAAATGGCCAATACAAAAATTAAACAAACAACATACTGTATTTGGAATTGGGAGGTGGAGAAGCAGTATTCTCTCTGCCAGAACAAGACCATGGGGGAATTGTGGTACAAATAATGAACTGTTAATAGCCAACATTACATAAAACCAGTGGTGGGATTCTACTTTTTAACTACCTACTCTGTGGGCATCGTATGGTGGGAGCGGCCAGGGGGAAAGCCCTGCATTGCATCCAAATTAGGACTACTTTATTTCAAAACTTGGCTAGGCAGGGACCACCAGAATTTCTGCTACCAGTTCTGGTGAACTGGGGCTAACCTGCTTAATCTCACCACTGGATAAAGCTGGAGAAAACCTCTGAGAGAAACACAGTTATAAAATATAATTTAAATAATTTAAAGTCCACATAAGAAATATACAGTGGTACCTCACTTAAAGAGCATAATGTGTTCCACAGGACTGCTCTTTAAGCGAGTTTGCTCTTTACGCGAAACACCATTTTAAGTGACCAATTGTGACTTCTGGCAGGGGAGAATGTGAAACCCAATTTAGTTGTTAAGCAAGTTTTTGGTTGATTTTATGAGTTAAGCAAGGTGACCATTCAAAGAAAATTCTGCTCTTTAAGCGAGTTACTCTCTAAGGTAATAGCCCCCTCCCCACCCAGGGCAAAGTTCTAATATTATATATGTGTGTGTGTGTAACATTGTCGTCCCCCCCCCCCAATATTTATACACACATCTAGAATTCTGGCTGCGGCCCTGACTGCTGCACAGAAATCAGAAGACTGAGAGTCGGAAGGGCAGCAATGAAGGAATTAGGAAAAAAATCATCAAGTGTAACGATATGTCACTGGAAACCAAGACAAAAATCACCCACACCACTGTATTGCAGATAAACAGGTATAGATATAAAAGCTGGACGGTAAAGAAAACAGAGAAGAAATTGTTTTGTTTGAAATATCGTGCTGGAGGAGAACTTTCAGATACCTCGAATTGCCAAAATGACAAACAAGTGGGTCACACGACAAATCAAGCCTGAAATGTTTCTGGAAGAAAAAAATAATGAAATTGAAACTGTCCTATTTTGGGCACGTTATGAGAAGACAAGACTCTCTGGAAAAGACAATAATGCTGGTAAAGGTGGAAGGCAGCAAAAAACAAGGAAGGCCAAAGAAAGGTTGATTTCTAAGGGGAGCCACAGACTAAATTTCAAGAGCTGAGCAGGGCGGTTGAGGACAGGACATTTTGGGGGCGGCCAAAAATGAGATGGTTAGATGGTATTGTAGAGACAATGGGCACAGAACTGAGCGAGTTGAGGAGGATGGTGGAGGACAGAAGTGCCTGGCGGACAGTGGTCCATGGGGTCGCAGAGGGTCGGAATCGACTGTGCGACTGAACAACAACAAAAACAACTAAATTTGACAGCTCATATTAACAACAATGCAATTTTGGTACAGTATTTGGAAAGATGAGCACATATGAGTGTTTTTCTTCCCCTTGCTGCAGACCTCATGCAACTCCTAAGCATGCATATGAACTGTTGACAATGAAGCAAATTGGATGACAGAAAAAACATAAATGAAAAGGGGAGAAACCAAAGCAAAGCACAAACAGGTTAGCTAGGCACCAACTCATTTAGTGAAACAAAGTACATTTAGTTGTGAAGATGATTTACTGCTGGGGAAAAAGAAAAATCTAGAGTGGATGTCTTAGAAGACAGAAATACTGTACTATGTTTCCTAGCCTTTCCAACTTGTTTTGAAAAGTGCTATTTGCTCTGCTGTCTAGAGGCTTACCAAAGAAACAGGCACAAACAATGCAATGTATACTATTGTCCTTCTTCTCAATTCTGTGGAAGGTTTGGGCTGCAACCTGTTGGAGAAAAGGACAGGCCCACAAAATATGTGCCCCTGCTCCTACATCTTACTTTCATGGATTGTTGAACACAGAGTAACTAGAGAGATGTGTTGATCTAATTCCTGCTCAGCTACAGTCTACAATGCGTCCTTGGGAAAGCCTCACATTTTTAGCCTAACCAATACAAAAAATTTGTTGTGAGTATCGAGTAAAATTTTGTTGAGAAAAAGAATGTGATAGAAACATGTGTAATATATTGTCATTGTGACAAACATGGATGTTCAGATCTGAGTAGCAGCAGATGTCAGAAATCTAGTGCAGACAAGGTGTGGCTGGACTGCAGCTCCCAGCATTCACTGCTATTGGCTGGGCTTGCTGAGGCTATTGGGAGCTGCAGTCCAACAATATCCAGAGAACTGCACAGCATCTACTAGAAATGATGTTAATACTCAACCAAGAGCATACTTTTCCATTTTAGTGACATACTGGTACTAAACCTTTAACAATGTTATCCTTAAATATAATTACAGCTGTGTATTGCAAACAGTTCCCCTCCCCTTTTAAACCAGAAGTAGGAGAATCGAGACTGCAAGACAGTAGACAGCACACTTCAACTATCAGTGAAGTGAGCAAGGGCTAGAGGGGGAGGGGGACTGTTAGAGAGAAAGTAATTTTTCTCCCATCTTCCACAACAACCAAGGCTGGGGAGTGACAAGCAAATTGACGCACTGCTCAGAGGGCAAAAGATAAATGTTTGATGAATTGGCCATCGCTGGAGGAGTGATGGGCTTCATATGTGCATAATGGACTAGCTGCCTTTCATTTGAGATTGCCTGCCAAGATAAGAAACTATAATGAATGGACAAAGCAGAGCCTCTACCATAAGAAAAGTCTAATCTGACTAGTTTTAATAAACTTAATAAAAAAAGATGAAGTGGAGAGAGGCCAGCAGAAAACCAGCCTTTGTAACCAGCTACCAGAGGTACAAAGAATAACGGACAGGTTCGTGCATGATGGGGGAAAGGAGAAAACAAATGCCATGGAAATGTTGCACCTGAATCCTTCTCTCATTGTTCACATATGACTTCACAACAGGAATTCAACTGTATCAGAGCAAAATGTACGGTCATCAAGGTTCTTTTTATGCCTTGCCCCAAACATGCCGTTTGAGATCAATCCACTGTCTGGAGTGATACAGAAACACTTCAAGGAGAGGAACAGTCAAAGTGATGATCTTAACCACAAAGGGAAAGTGAGTGAGGGTACTTCCTTCCTTTCTTCTATTCCCCCCGCCCCCTTTCCATGCAAACCACTTGCTGCCATTCCAGCTTGGTTTGGCTGGCATGGCTGAAACAGAGCAACCAATAAACACAAAATACAAAAGATAGGAAAAGAGCATGACTTAAATTTCTTCTTCCTTTATAACTAACCTATTACACTGAAAAAGTTTCTGATAAATCACTTTAATCTGACATGTGTTTGGATAAACTTTATGTGGACTTCAGTACGTATGTATAGTGGAGCTTACTAGCTATCTGCAACTGATGAGCTTGACTGCAGTGGCTAGCTTGTATGAGCAATGCATTCCCACGCTGGTTAAACTCTGACTCAATTGGGTACAAACAATTAAGCCTTCTTTTCAGTGATGGGCTCAAAAAAAAATTACTACCACACTGTGGGCATAGTATGGTGGGCGTGGCCAGGGGAAAAGCCATGTGTTGCACCATAATTAGGACTACTTTATTTCAATACTTGGATGGGCAGGGCCAGCCAGAATTTCTGCTACCGGTTCTGGTGAACCTGCTGATGCCCACCACTGCTTCCCTTGTATTAGCATCCCTTGTTGTATCTCAGGCCTATATGAGGCTTTCCCTAGTCACACCTAGTTTCATACACATCCCTGTTAACTCCTTGCCTTTTGCCCAGATGCCTCTTTCTGATTGATTGACTGATTGATTGGATTACATTTATATACTGTCCATCTAGGCCAGCAGCCACTCACGGTGATTTACAATAAACAATCATGCATCAAGAGACATAAAGCCAATAGCATAATCAAGTATTAAATATGAACAAACAAAAACTATATTATAATAAAACAATAAAATTCTAGCTTAAAGTCCAATCTTTGTCATTCGTTAACCTCCATAATCTTTATTCTAACTAATACCAGGTTTTTTGTATATATATTCACCTATATCCACCCCTCCCTACTTTGATTCTTCTCTCTTTACTTTTAAGAATGTTGACTCCTTGGTTGCTGCATTCTATCTACATTATTTAGCTTGTGAGATTGCAAGATGCCAAATGAAATTGAATATGCAAATAATATTAAGTAATCCTTTCACACCCACTGTTCAAAATGTATTGCTAACTTTTCTTCCAGCAACATTTTGAGTATAGGCTTTTTGGTTGCAATCCTATATCCATCTACCTGTAAATAAGCCTTATTGAACTCAACAGGATGTATTCAGAGGAGACATGTGTAGGCTTGTGCTGTTCACTCTTCTAGCCCCTCAGGTGGTCTGCTCATAATTTCTCATCCCTCAATCTCTTGTCTTTTACCACTCCTGAAAGTAAAATTATTACATGGAGAAAGCTTTGTAGAGTGTTAATCTTTATTTCTGTTTGCAAGGAATTTCCCCCCTAAGGGAAGTTAAACACATGATTCTTTCATTTGTAGTTTGAATGAAGATGACCATTTTTGTTGTTACCTGCTGACAAGTCAGAACCAACTTAGCAGTCCTAATATGGTTTTCATGGTAAGTGAGACATTTAAAGCATGGCTTTACTAGTTCCATGCCCCCAAGGGAGTTTCCATGGCGAAGCAAAAATTTCAACCCTTGTCATTTGAGTAGCGGCCTGAATATTCTACCACTTAAGAAAAAGTGACACTGAGAATTCTCCAGCCAGCCTAGACCTTGGGCTTCTAGGAGGTATAGTCCTAAACAGTAATTTTACACATCCTGCTCATGAGTGGTATACTTTTATTTACACTGAGAGTAAAGGATACGCACCCGGAAAATATAAATGAAATATATCTAAAATTAAGAAACCCACCACAATATTCTCTATCAGTTGGCAGTGCGGGAGATGTAGAATCTTCCACCCAGGAAAACCTGGCAAGTCTTTCTATGGTGAGTTTTAGGGCTCTATGTTTTGTATATATACCGCCCAGAGTAGTGGGTTTCTGCTAAGTCAGGCTGCAGAGAAACTGAATTAAAAATAAACAAATATATAACTTTTTCATGTTCCCCTTTAAACCCCTTGCATGTTTCTTCCAAGCAGAGTATTAGATGACTAAGGCTTGTGTTGAAAGCACACACAGAATTGTTCTAGCAACATCTGTGTGATTCATTCCCATTCTAGTTTTTATAGTTGTGTGTTACTACTTGGTTGGGACCAAGATGGTTTGGACCAAGTAGGGTGGCATATAAATTGAAATAATAATAATAATAATAATAATAATAATAATAATAATAATAATAATAATAATAATAATAATAATAATAATAATAATAATAATAATAATAATAATAATAATAATAATAATAATAATAATAATAAAGCAAAGAAAGATTTTTTCATTTCATTCTGGAAAATCCAGCAAAGGCTCCCCTTATTGAACAAAACTAAAAGGAACACTGACCGCAATGCTCTGCTCTTTCTTTTGTGTGTATATACATTTGAGAGTAAGAGAGCGAGAAGTGAGAGTGAGAGACAGAAAGACAGAGAGGTAAGCTCAGGAGTGCTGGGTGAATTATAGACTGCCTCTCAAGATTCACAGCTCTTCAAGGTAGGAGGTTAATATTCTCACATGTCATTGGGTCTGCTGGCTCTACTGATGGCTCATTGAATCAGGCAGCAAATTATTTCCTCATGCAGCAGAGGACATCACACTTCAAAGGAAAGGAGCCAGGGTCAAGACGGCTCTCCAGTTCGATTAATGAGTTGGGATCAACAGAGGTTGCCTGTAGGTAAGAAAGTGACTGAAGCTTTTGACAAAGCTGATTTTTGAACAGGACCTCCCTTGCTGTCACCCCTCCCCCTCTTACCCAACACCAAATTTTATTTCCAACCATTGCCTCTGAGTGACCTGGCTTAGGCCTGCTGGGATAGTTTTGACCTCCTCATTCTTTGTTACCAGACATAGAAGCAGTCTAGCAGTAGTGGATGGGCATCACTCTGGGGCCCATGCTATCTCACAAGATGCTCAATGGAATCCTTTGTAGGCAAGAATGGTGAAAAGAATTTGGATTTCTTTGTTTAGTGAACATATTCTGATCAAATTAATGGAAAGGTATAATGACATAAAATGTTTCCTCACTATACAGCCATTAATACTTTAAAGAAACAGAACTGAGCAGATCATAGCAAGATTTCTTTAAAAATACAAGTTTTTTATGTGCAAATACACAAACACAGAAACACACAGAGAGACATGCATGCAGACATGCAGAGATTATTAAGAATATATTGAAAATATATTAATATGTTTGAAGGGTGGATGTAATATATATAAATACATCTGTCTTTGTGAACTTGTTAAACTCACAATATCCTGGAAAATAAAACATGTCAACTCTTTCTTTGTGTTTAAAACAATGTTTATTGTCATAGTATCAATATCTACTAAGCGATAATTAAAACTAACAGCTACTTTACAAACCTATCTCAATCTTTCCCCCTGCAAAAAGGAGTAATACACTGCTTTTGATCTTCTCCTCCAATATGTTAATGAATATTTTACTTCATATTGAAACCAGCTTCATCATAGTAATGTAATTTTGGTACATATGATATCCTCAAACATCACCCTTGTAAAAGCAAAGATGTATAAACATATCAATATGTGAGTGGATGGCTTGTTTACAAAATTGTTGTCTACTTTTACTGAACCTAAGGCGCAGTGAAATACTTCCTCACAGATAATAATTAATCAACAGTTATACTCTGGCATTAACAGCCCCTAAATGACTCCATCTGTACCTAACTGGAAGTATTGCTTATCTAACTGTAAAAAGATGCTTTTCAGAATTATCCAAATCTTACCAAAATCAATAATTAGAACACTACTGAATCTTTACATTTCCTGATTGATGAAATTGCTGATCAAATTAATATCCTTGTTAATATCTTCTCTCTTCATTTAAGAAAGAAAAATAAAGTGAGGATTAAGGCTAACTAAACAAGATAAATGCCTATCTGGTTGAAGACCAATTTTTGCATACATCTAATGGCAGAACAAAGCCTATTAAGACCTAGAACAGTGCAACTTATCTTCTGATTTTTGCTAAGGTGGGACAATTAAATATGTAACAATCTGTTTGACAGTATTAAGGAGTTAGATTAAGAAAAGTCATATTTGTTCTCTCCCTGTGTAGCCTGTTTTGCCTTATCACCTTTTGAGCTTCGGTAAGAAAGGAAGATCAAATTAACCTCTATTCAAATAAATTCATTAGTTGTAACTTTTTTGTTCCAAAAAGAGCCAAATACTAACATTTTCTTTTCATTTTGGCAGACACTGAGAAATGAAAACATAACCATGTGCTCAATTCTATCGTATGATATGCTATTCTACATTAACTTCTTCTAATTTCATTTTTGAGATGTGGAGAGAATAACTGGGGCATGAATTGGACTGGATGTCTTAATTTCAAGGGAGTCTATCTATCTTTGGGTTGTATTTATTTATTTTTATTTATTGCATTTCTATACCACCCATTTGGGTGGTATCACACTCTGGGTGGTGTACAAACACAAAACAAATAACAACATAACACACACCAAATGAAACCAAAACAATAAAAATGAAAGTATTCAAAGTAACAATAAAAACAAAAGTACAGTAGACACCTGTATAATGAAAAAACTCTATTCTGCGGAGCTCTTCGCTATATTTTTTTTTTTTTTGGTTATATGAAGTGCTATTGGTGATACACCATATAACGAAAAAAATATTCGTTATACAAAGTACTATTGGCGATACCTCATACAATGAAAAAAATTGTTGTACGGGTATTGCCAATAGCACTTCGTATAACGAAAATAATAGCCACACACCGGAATTCTTTTCCATGCGTAGCATGTCCTATCTTTCCTTTAGAAAACAAGTTCTCTCCCTCCTTTTTCTCTTTGTCTACCCTCCCTCAATTTACCTCACAAAACTTGGCCTCAACATTCACAGAATATTGCTATGTCCATTCTTTTTACAGATGCTTTCAGTCTACACGTGAATGACCTTTTGCTGGGAAAGGTGAATGACTGAGTAGCTCTTTACGTAAAAAATATGGAAGTAGAGAGAAGATGAAGGGGAAGATGATTATGACAACATGTGCATATTGATGAAGGTAAACTTTTTGTTAACATGTAACATGGATAAGGCAGGAAGACATTGGCATTCCATGGTATTATCATTATCTTTTCATGTCCCCAAGAGCAGTGACAGAGTCAGACACTCAATCCATCATGCAGTATCTAGGTCTTGAACTGCTGACTTCCAGCTAACAAGGCAAGCTTCTTGACCACTGAGCCACCACAGCCCCTGGATTTCCATGGTAATCATATGGAAAGCACTGGAACTCCATTGAATTAGAGGCACTGATCTTGGTTTAAATTTCCAGCTGGTAGTTGTGGTCAGTCTGTAGTTGGTCATAGCAAAAGCAATGAAGAGGTTTGTAGTGTTTGGCATATGTATAAAGTGTAAACAAACAAACAAAACTTATTTAGTACAGGCTATTATGAATGTACCCAATGCTATTGAAAAAGATAGTTGCAAACTACTGTACCTTGTGTTACTTAAGCATATGTAGCTTTTGTATTGAAAATGAGAAAAAAAGCAAATGTGTGAAATGATGTTATTATGTAATACTGTCAACTATGATTTTATGAACAATTACATCAGTTAGTATTAGGAATAGCTAGAGTTCCTAACCCAGGATTTTAGGATATAATTTGACCCTTGTTTGGGGTCATGTGGGTGCACACAGATCTCCTGTGTTTAGGAGTGATGGGTTGCATTCAGGCTCGAAACTTGAGGAAGATTAGGCAAGAAATGTGCTATCTATAAATCAACCACAGCATTACACCCATTTCAATTCTGCCTCATGGTGACTGTGTGGTAGGAATAAACACATGGATATACCAGGCCTTCCCAAGCTCTTCTTCTGTATCACTTGAAAGGTTAATGTTTTGCTTCAACAGGAAGCAAATGTTTACAGAACAACACTACAGTATATGGGTTGGAGACATCAAACTAGCAAACCATGTAACAATGTTTTATCCTTAATGTTAAGTAAAGGAGCAGCACATTGTTATTATTTTAAAAACTGGTAAAAACTGAAGCAAAAAAAAATATATAAACCATCTTATTATGTAATTGGAACTAGGCCTTGGGCTTTTAACAGTAAAGAAGGGATTAAGGCCTTCAACCACCTGGGTTGTCATTCTCTTGGGCCCCATTACCACCCCCTTATTCGTTTTTATAGCCAACAGATTAAAACGCAAGCACCACAATCTTTGATCTTTCACTTGCTGACACAAATCCTTTCAAGCCTCCAACGTTTTTCTGCTGAGGTAATTAGTACTAATTAAAAGGTTTCCAACAGCCTTTGCTCTGGTTCCCCCCACCCACCCTTTCCAAAGAAATTGCTTTTACAAGTCCCTTCCATCTTTGAAATGTATGCATCGCTCACTTTCTTCTTTATCTGACTCAGAGAGATTAAGTAGATTAGTGACTCCATTATTTGCCAAGACAAAGCCAGACAACAAACAGGTTTTCCCTATCTCCCTGACCTGTTGAGGTGCTTGGCTTATATTCAGAAACAAGTACCTTCTCATCTATTAAAAGACAGTCCCATTATGCATTAACAGACATAAGGCAGGGTTTCTGCATTTAAGGGTGGACATCATTTAACGATCCAGTACTCTCCCAGAAAAGATGGAGGTGACTAATCAATTTGACAAGTTGTAGAATAAATAATGGAACTAATTTGTTTTCATTCTTCTCCATGTGGGTCTTCTAGGCAAAGAGTAAACATTAAAAAAGATGAAGTTGATACTTGTTCATTTTAAAACCATGTTTAAAACATAACCCAAGGAAGCGGAAAGCCATATTGGAAAAGTTTCTTGCATAAGAAGCATAGCAGAATGGTAAAAAAAAAAGGTGGACTGCTTATGACTAAAATATTAATGAAAACAATCCCCACTATTTTATAAGAAATCAAAGTAGACTTAAAAAAAAAGAGTTGCGACAAAAGCTAAAGACAATACTGTACACTGAGAAAAAGACTATGTTTCAATTCTACATATTTCCAGTCAAACAGTCAACCACCATGGGCCTTGTACAGATTATTTTTCTTTAGGAATACCTGGAAGCTTTGTGCCAAGAATGAAAAAAATAAATTACACTCATGAAATAAATGTGCTATTTAAAAAAAAGAGGACTTAAAGTTCTCACTTTCTGTTGAATTTGACAGTACGCCTCATGCTGTGTCTTCTCTGGCACAACAGATCAGGAACTGCACACACAGCTACAAGAGGCTATCTAACATATCGTTATAAACACAGAGGTCTATTCTCTTCTCACAAGGCAAGCACAAAACACCTGTCAGCACTAATGGGTGTTGTGTGCATCAAGGAAAGGCATAGTGAGAGAATGCAGTATTCTAATATGAAGGGACAGAAAAGCTTCTAAGGCCATGCCACAAGTGCAAAGCTAAGACTCAGGCACCTACTTCGGGTCTGATCTTTCAGTTCCTATTCTAATAAGATAGTCTGTATTTTTTTTTAAAAAAAAACATACAAATATACTAGATTAACCATAGGTGAACCACCTCCCCAACTGGGATTCACAGGAACAGCAGCTGCCAAGCAAATCCAAATGTGCTTCTTACAAACAATATCTGAATCCACATGACAACTTCATTTCAAACTTACAGAGGGTGAGTTCATGTGGTTCCATGGCAGATTAACAACGTAGCTGAATTTTGCTGGTCTGCATTAAAGAATTGGGCCTTTATATCTATTCAAAAGATACAGAAATATTACAGCTCATGTTGCACAAAGCTCTGATTAAAAAGATAAGAGTATAATTTTGAGCCAACAGATAATGAGTAAGGGTGGTGATGGTCGTAAATACATGCCATTATGTTTTCACTATATTTTCTAGGACTAGCACCTCACTGAAAACCTTCCACATGGCAAGTAGGTTAGCCCTGTGGTGGAGTCATCTTGCATTCATAATACAGTCAAACCTCGCATAAAGAGCGCCTCGCTTAAAGAGTAACTCGCGTAAAGAGCAGAATTTTCTCTGAATGTTCGCTTTGCTTAACAAATAAAACCAACCAAAAACTTGCTTAACAAATAAATCAGGGTTCGTAATTCCTCCCACAATTGGTCACTTACAATGGTGTTTCGCTTAAAGAGCAAAGTCGCTTAAAGAGCAATCCTGTGGAACGCATTATGCTCTTTAGGCGAGGTACAACCGTACAGAGTTGTCTACCCAAGACCTCAGGCTTGTTAATGCACCTGTTCGTATAGCCTGAGAACATCTACCATATTAATAAAAATTGAGTGGTACTTCTAAGTAATTGCCACATAACTTCACATTAGCTCTTCATTACAAAACCACAAACCAAATAATTAACAAAAAGAGACAGATCACATCATTTTGCATCTTCTGTGGCCCTAATTAGCATTTAGACTTTGAGTAAGGAGTAAGGTTAGATAATAGGGACAGCTTAGTGGTTAAAATGCTGAACTAGACAAATGGAAGGTTGGCAGGTCAGCAATTTGAGACCTGTATACTGCATGATGGAGTGTGCTCCCATCTCTGTCCCAGCTCCTGCCAACCTAGCAGTTCAAAAACAAGAAATTGCAAGTAGATAAATAGGTACCACTTTGGCAGGAAGGTAAATGGCATTCCGTGCACTCTGGTGTCTAGGCATGCCTGCCACATTCCATGGAAATGTCTACAAACAGATAGCGCTGGCTCCTTGGCTATAAACAGAGATGAGCACTGAACACTGGAGTCAGATATGACTGGTTTTTGAGCAAGGGTGACCTTTACCTTTACTAAGGTTAGATAGGTGGCTTAGCTCTTTAAAAAATCAACCCAACATCTTCAGTTATCACAGGTTCTCCTCTTAAGATATTCACTGAATGGCCCAGTGGCTCTTTCCAGAGTGCTATATGTCAGTGATGGCGAACCTTTTAGAGACTGAGTGTCCAAATTGCAACCCAAAACCTACTTATTTATTACAAAGTGCCAACACAGCAACAGGGGAGGAAGGAAATGTTCCCATTAGGCTGCTGGGAAGAGTGAACTCTGTGCTGGGGAGAAAGGAAGAAGTGATCCCATTGAGCTGCTGAGCAAGAGGGATGGGGTGACCTCTGTGCTGGGGGAGGGAGGAAGCACTCCCATTGGGCTGCTTGGCAGGGGGCAATGCAAACTCTGTGCTGGGGTGACTGCACGGGTGCCAAAAGAGAGGGCTCCGAGTGTCACCTCTGGCACATGTGCCATAGGTTCATCACCATTGCTTTATATCATATAAGTTGTAGTTTTTGCATATGTTGTACAGATAATCTCACATAAAAGTTCTTATTTCCAAATCTAGGGTCATAATATTTTTCAAATATGTCATACATGATATCCATGTAGTACATGTAGTCTAAATAAATGCCAAAAATATGATATACAGTTGTACCACACTGAAAGAGCATAATGTGTTCCACAGGATTGCTCTTTAAACGAGTTTACTCTTTAAGCGAAACATCATTGTAAGTGACCAATTGTGACTTCTGGTGGGGGGATTGCGAACCCCGATTTATTTGTTAAGTGAGTTTTTGGTTGGTTTTCTTTGTTAAGTAAAGTGAACATTCAGAGAAAATTCTGCTCTTTAAGAGAGTTACTCTTTAATCGAGGCGCTCTTTACATGAGGTTTGTCTGTAAAGTGTAAATAGGGAGGAGAGAGAAAGTTACAAGGAAAACCTTGAACAATGTCTTTGAGCCTTACATTTAGTCACTGAAAAACCATCCTGCCAAAGGCTGCACTTTGACAGTGGAAAAATGAAAAGCAGAGGAATAAAAGGTACAGGCTGTCACTTAGTGACATCACTCTATAAGCTGAGGTCAAGAATCAATATTTACAAAACCTGGCCAGAGTCAGACTTTCAACAAGAGAGAAAAGCAGTCATTCATACACTGCTGTGCTGACCATTGTGAAGCACAGGCCCTTATCTATTGCAGATTTGGTAGAGAACAATATCCCTGGTTAATGCCCTCCCACTGTTTTATATAACATTTAACCTGATGGAGACTCCTGGGGAAATTCTTATGTGACTTGTATTTGTCCTAATAAAGATATTGCCATAGCCTGTGTGCCATGGTTTGTCAGAATTTGACACAAAATAATTTCACAGTATGCAGTGTTTCTAGTTTAGCATGAACTTATGGTTTTGTTGTTGTTGTTCAGTCGCACAGTCGATTCCGACCCTTTGTGACCCCATAGACCACTGTCCGCCAGGCACCTCTGTCCTCCACCATCCTCCTCAACTCGCTCAGCTCTGTGCCCATTGTCTCTACAATACCATCTAGACATCTCATTTTTGGCTGCCCACTTCTTCTTTTGCCCTCCATCCTTCCCAGCATCAAGGCTTTCTCAAGTGAATCCTCTCTTCTCATTTGATGTCCAAAGTACTTTAGCTTCATCGTTACTATTTGACCTTCTAAGGAGCAGTCAGGGTTGATTTCTTCTAAGATTGACCTATTTGTTCTCCTTGCTATCCAGGGGACTCTCAAAACTCTCCTCCAGCACCACATCACAAAAACATCTATTCTTCTGTGCTCAGGTTTCCTTATGGTCCAGCTCTCACAACCATACATTGTCACAGGGAATACCATTGCTTTGACAATACGAATTTTTGTTTGCAATGTGATGTCTACTTTTCACTATGCTCCCCAGGTTTCTCATCGCTTGCCTCCCAAGAATCAGTCACCTTTTTATTTCATGGCTGCAGTCACCACCTGCAGTGAGCTTTGATCCTAAGAAAGTAAAATCAGCCACTGCTTCTACTTCTTCCCCCTCTATTTTCCAGGGGCTGATAGGGCCTGTTGCCATTATCTTGGTTTTCTTTATATTGAGTCTCAAGCCAGCGTTTGCCCTTTCTTCTTTCAACCTAATCAGGAGCTTTTTAAAGTGCTCCTCACTTTCTGCCATTAGGGTGGCATCATCTGCATTTCTCAAGTTGTTGATGTTTCTCCCAGCAATTTTGATCCCAAATTTTGATTCCTTGTGGTATCTTATGGTAGAAAACACAAGAAAATTTTTGATGAAGCTAATTTTGATGAAGTTAATTGAGAAAGCTTTGATGCTGGGAAGGGTGGAGGGCAAAAGAAGAAGGGGGCGGCCCAAAATGAGATGGCTAGATGGTATTGTAGACACAATGGGCACAAAGCTGAGCGAGTTGAGGAGGATGGTGGAGAACAGAAGTGCCTGGCAGACAGTGGTCCATGGGGTCGCAGAGGGTCGGAATCGACTGTGCGACTGAACAACAAAATTCGAGCACAAGTTCTTATGGTGAAGAGTTCCTTGATGGAATATGTCTGAACTTTTTAAAGTGGAGTAAATGACATATTGACTTTAAGTTACACATAAACTCAATGTTGTTCAGCCATTATTGATTTTAGCAAAAGGTGTAAAAGATACTTAAACATACAATGTGCAAAACATTTGACATGTTTTGAGATTATATTTTAAAACCAATGAGTGTATCTCAAAATGTTCACACTTTGTCAAAATGATTCTATCAGTACAGGTTAAATTGTCACTATTTTATTTATGAAACAGAATTTGTACTTTTGGTATGCATATATCCTATAATATGTAGGGCCTGAGGCATGACCAGAAGGCAGCTGATGTTGTTTGGACAGACTGCAATGAACAAAATGTTGCTGCTTTTCAAATAATTAAGGTATTTCTTGTTTTTAAAGGATAGTACTTCTCCATAACTGAGAGTTTGTTATTTTTAAAAAAAGACCCAATGGATGGCTTACAAACATTAACTCTGATTTGTTGACAGCTTTCATGCAGAGTCATGTTTAACAGATCAAGGATCTGCTGTTGCTGATCAGTATCTATCAGAATATAGGGAGCGAGATCTCTTGAGAAGGTTTCAAGCAACTTTGAAGTCATGCCTCATTATACATTTTGATATTTCTAATAGCACATTCCATTATACACAAATTTATATTTTCTGTGTTTTTACCTTTTGTAACTTGAATGTATTTTCTGGATTATTTATTATTATTTCTAAGTGTGTTGTGTCAATATAATGGGAAGTTTTCTCCTATTAATTATAGCTAATGGTACTGGCTATGCTCCATTAGCTTTGGATTATTTTAAGGAGGCATGCCAGTTTTCCACCCTGCTGAAGCTAAGCAGGTTTAGTTTTGGTTAGTAGCTACAAATGTGATTGTCAGCATTCCTTGCCTTGCGTTCTCTAGAGAAAAAGTGTGTCAAATACAAAATGAAAAGTGTTTAATTTGTTCCCAAGTAATGCATGGGGGCGGGGGCAATAATCCAATCATCAAAGCAGGATAAGATAAGACTTCCCATCTCTATCTCAATATTTCTCTGGATATATTAGCTGACTTGATAATTCAGTTAGTTAAAGCAGCTGGCTAAGGAGATAGATGTTGTGAGTTCAATTCCTCGTTGTACCACCAGGAGAACAACCAGACCCATTAGGCAACTACAGAAAACCAGAAATGTCCCTAGGAGAAAGAATGGCAAACTAATTCTGAACACTTTATGGCTAGAAAAAGCTGGAAAGGGTCATCAAAAGCAGAAACTGATTTAACAACACACAATATTTATTATGTTTTGTATTAACAGCGCTATCAGCAGATCACACCCATTTGAATGAGTGCTTTACCAAAACATACTAACATCTTTTCAAAGGAAGCTTTGGAGAAAAAAAAAAGAGATATACCCAGTGCTGGGCATGGGCCGGTTTGGACCGGTTCTCCAGAACCGGTAGCAACAATTCTAGGTGGTTTCCTGGGGGGGGGGTTTTTAGTAACTTTCCCAGGAGACTACCCGGGACTGCTACTTTTTTTTTTTTGAGGCAACTGTTTTGGTCACCTCTCCATCCAGGCACTTGATTTGTGGAGGGTGGGAGAGAAGCCCTCCCCACTCCACAAAGCAAGCACCTAGATCCCAGCGCTCCAGGCACTTGCCTTGCAGAGGTGGGGAAGGAAGCCCTCCCCCCTCCACAAGGCAAGCATCTGGAGCACTGGGATCCAGGTGCTTGCTTTGTGGAGGGGAGGAGGGCTTCTCTCCCACCCTCCACAAGGCAAGCACCTGGAGCGCTGGGCTGCCTCCTTTAAGATGGGGCTGGCTGGGGGTGTCAGGCACCTCCAGCCAGCCCATAATCTATTTTTATTTTTTTAACTTTGGCTCCGCCCATGTCATCGGCTCTGCTGATGATGTCATGATGTTGGCTCTGCCCATGACTCTGGCTCTGCCCACAGTGTGGTAGTAAAATTTTTGGCTGCCCATCACTGGGTATACCTTTTTCCATGTAGTCAATTATCTGTTCCATTTTCAGCTATAGCTTGCATCCTCAACACAGATAACGAATCAAAGGCCTACCTCCCTTCAAATAAAAATGAATGAGTCTAAAG
The DNA here is from genome assembly GCA_030440675.1 of Furcifer pardalis. Lineage (NCBI taxonomy): Eukaryota > Metazoa > Chordata > Lepidosauria > Squamata > Chamaeleonidae > Furcifer > Furcifer pardalis. The sequence goes on along the minus strand of CP126895.1, from coordinate 5,419,248 downwards.
AGGCAAGGTTCTTGCTTACATATAGGCTCTACATTCATTTCTTCTCCATACTTGTCCCTCGGAGAAAATTATGAAGAAGGGGATAAAGCCAGAGGCGTAGCTACCGCCGTATCAGCCGTATCAATTATACGGGGCCCCCGGGCTACGGGGGCCCCCAACGGCAAAAAATAAAATTAAAAATAAAAAAGACCAAAAATTTACTGCGCATGCGCAGAAACTCAATCTGATGCATTGCGCATGTGTCAGATTGAGTTTCTGAGCATGCGCACTTTATTGGAGCCATTTTTGGCTCCAATTTTTTAAAAAAAGCCGGAGGCAGAGAGTCGGAGTCGGAGCTGCAGCTTTTAAGCAGCGAGGCAGCCCCGACTCCGAGGCCCTCCCCCCGGTCGCCGCGGGGGCTCCCTGCCTGCGCCAGCCCGGGCGGCGCTCTCCACGGTCGCCGCTGGGGTGGGAGTCCACCAGCTGCAGGACCAGCTCGCGGGCGCGCCCCGTCCCCCGGCAGGCGGCAGGTCACCTGGAGCACGCCTGGAGCTCCCCTGCCGTGCGTGCCTGGAGCTCACCTGCCGCGCGCGCCTGGAGCTCCCCTGCCGCGCATGCCTGGAGCTCACCTGCCGCGCGTGCCTGGAGCTCACCTGCCGCGCGCGCCTGGAGCTCCCCTGCCGCACGTGCCTGGAGCTCACCTGCCGCGCGCGCCTGGAGCTCCCCTGCCGCGCGTGCCTGGAGCTCACCTGCCGCGTGCGCCTGGAGCTCACCTGCCGCCTGCGTGCGGAATGGGGCGCGCGAGCTGGTCCTGCAGCTGGTGGACTCCCACCCTAGCGTCGAGGTGGAGAGCCCCGCCCGGGCTGGCGCAGCCTGCCAGGGAGCCCCCGCGGCAACCAGGGGGAGGGCCTCGGGGCTGCCTCGCTTCGCCCGCTCGCCTTCCACAACTGCCCCTTGCCTTCGCCGTGCGCGGCGAGGGAGCGATCGGCAGCAGAGGCGGCGCGGCGGCGGTGACAGCAGAGGCGGAGGAAGAAGAGGCCCCAGGATTAAGGTAAGTGAGGTTTTGTGTTTCGGGTGGGTGGGTGGGTTGAGGTGTGTGTGGTTTTTTTTTTTACATTTTAATTCTATTTTATTTATTTTATTTTTATTTATTTTATTTTTGGCCCCGCCCACGATGTCATGACGTCATGACGTTGGCTCCCCCATGACGTCATGATGTCATGACGTTAGCTCCGCCCCACATCTAAAGGGCCCCCAAACAATTTTTATACGGGGCCCCGGCAAGGTAAGCTACGCTTCTGGATAAAGCTAACCAATATTTTTATCCATTTTGATGACAGTAGATTAGGTAAAAATGGAAGAGACCAGAGTGTGTCTGTATGTGTCTACACACAAAGACATATAAACTTATGTTTTCCTGTGTGAGGGAGATCCATGGGAGTAGTGCTGGCAGTGTAATAATGAAAATAGATCTGTGGGTGTCTGGAAGCTTATCCCACCTCATATAAGATGTTTAGATGCATGTATTTTGAACACCTATTTCTGTGAAAACCACACACACGGCAAGATGAGTGGCACCATAACCTTCTGTCTGAGATACCAGTTGTCTCTCTCAGAGTCTTTCTCCTCTCCTCCTCATGTTCTATTTGGATACAGATTGATCCTACATTATTAGAACAAGATATATATTAAGGTCTCTTTGACAAGCAGCAGAAAACTGGCACCTTGCTAAGGATGTGGCTTAAATGATTATTCTTCCTGGTGATTCCTCCCTCTATAATTATTGTGTAAAGCAACTGCATCTTGATCTATGATCGGAAAATGAACAGAAAGGGGGATATTTTTCCCTTTTTAAAAAAATTGTCCAAAAACTGGGATATTATGGAAATTAAATATGTGTGCAATTGTGGTGGTGATGGCAGTGGAGGTGGTGATGGAATTAAATTTGAAATATAGCTATGCATATCAGTCACTGCTAAATTTTAGCCAACATCTCTTCGAGCACAGGAATTTTTATTTTACTAAACTGCATGGACAGCTTATAAATCCAAGTTTCATTTTAGAAAAAAATTGTATTTATTTATTACTTTTGGTTGTATGGATTTTACTGCTAATTACTCTCTGCTTCAAAGCAATTTACCATATTATTCTGGTTTTTGTAATGATTCTTCAGCAAACAGAGATTATTTACTTCTTACTGTCATTAAATCTGTGGGCAAAGAAAAATTGGTCATGTCCTTCTCTACCCTCACAATACTTACTCTTGCATAATTCTCAAAACTATTAAAAGTCTTAACACCAATAACAAGAGCAACCAGGAGCAGCAGCAATTATTCAAATGGAATATAATTGATAGGTAACACTTTAGAATGTTGATGTTTACATGTGCTGTTCAATACAGTCAAACTTTTCATAGAGAGCACCTCACTTAAAGAGTAACTTGCTTAAGGAGCAGAAATTTCTCTTAATGTTCGCTTCACTTAACAAATAAAACCAACCAAAAACTCGCTTAACAAATAAATCGGGGTTTGCAATCCCCCCCCACCAGAAGTCACAAATGGTCACTTACAATGGTGTTTTGCTTAAAGAGCAATCCTGTGGAACACATTATGCTCTGTAAGCGAGGTACCACTGTATATTACTTTTCTATCTAAAGTACGGTACAGTGGACCCATGCTTTAAGGAAGGTCCGCCTACAGGAAAACTCACTTCAAGGAAAGAAACCCATGGGAAAGGGTGGTCAGCTTTAAGGGGCTGGGGAATCACAATAAATTCAGTTTACAGAATAGGTTTCCCCCATGGTTTTCAATGCATCCTTATGGGAAACCGCTTTTAGGAAAAAAATCACTATAAGGAAATTTTATGGAATGGATTAATTCCTTAAAGCAGGGGTCCAATGTATAATAATAATGTGCTGTCAAATCAGTTCTAACTTATGGTAACTCTTTTTCATGGTTTTCTACTTGAAGAATATACAGAAGTTGCTTTCTGTTCCCTTCTTCTGAGCAGCTTGCCTAAGACTATGAAGGCTGTGTCTCCCCCCTCCCCCAGGAGGCACAACAGGGAATTTAATTCCCAATCTCTGGTTCTACATCCAGATACCTAACTCATTAAGATAGCCAGCCAATTTCAAAGTACACTATAGTGTTCAAACGTAATGTTAACATAACTCAATTGAATATTTTACCTTCTTATTGTAATGAAATTCTGGGGTTCCTCAGGTGGTACATGGGTGAACACCCCATCACCTCAGGAACTCCAGAATTTCACTAACATTATAATGTGTCGACTGTATATATAAAAGAAACATGGTATCTCTTTTTCTTTTTTTAGTGAAAAACTTGGTAATCCATATCTTAAATGCCTTCACAACAGACATTGGGTGAAAAATGAGAAGAAACTTACAAAATCACCTTGTCTAGGTGAATCTACTGGTTTAAAAGATATTGGAAACTACAAGTCTCAGTTCCCAGTACAAATATATCCTGGATCACTGCCATATAAAAAATCATGTCATACATATTTCTTGTTGTGCTTTACAACTTTTGGTCTTTATGTGACTTATGCTCATTTGGTCACATGTGTGTCAGTTTTCCTTGTGTTATTTATCTGTGTATGTGTGTAACTTTAACAATTCAATAAAAATATATCGGCTTAAATGCTACAAAGCTGCCCCAGGCAACTGAAGCAACACACGTTTCCTTCACAAACATAACATGCCTTGAGATAACGCATCTCAAGGTCAATTGAAACAGGGGCTCACCAGAAAAGAAGTGCTTAAACTGCAGCAGATTTAACAGCTTAACCAATAAAGCTACTCCAGCCTTCAGTCAATGAGAATCAAAACAATGATTTTAAACTATTTTATTCAATCTACAGGCAGGATTAGTACATGGTAGAGCCTCCCCTGCTATTACTTTCTTCTGAACACTAGAAACTAAACCATCTAGGGTTTTTAAGGGGTCTTTTAAAAAGGAGTAGATTACACGTCATCTTAGAGGTGCAATTACAAATACATAAATACTATTTTTAAAAGATGTTTCAGGTTTATTCTGCATTGCTCAAAATCTTTAAATCCTTCAGAGTTTAGATTGTCTCATCTGTAGTTCTTTGGAAACCTCAAAAAGCACACAGTAAGAAATTCTGTCATTTAGTAGTCATTGATTTCTTTCAAATCCATGGTTAAAACCCCCAAGTTGCCAAAGAGATCAGGACATTAATAATTTTTTTAATGGTAAATGAAGTCATTTGCTGCCATAAGCAGAATAAAGGTAATGACCCAAAATAGTACAAATTACCACATCAATCATTATTATTAGGGGCTTCTCCTTCTTCAAACAATTTGAAAACTGTCAATAAAGATTTCAAAAGATCATGTACTTTAAATTCCAGCCACTCCTTTCTCACAATCCCTTCCCCTTCACACATCTCCCTGTCTGTTTTTCAAATGACATTTTTAGCTTTAATAGCAATTATGTTATTCCATAGCACTGTACTCAGATCCTATAGTAAATTATTCTGCAAGATTGCCTTAACTGTTACACTCAACAATGTCTTCTAGGTTTAATCTGGAGGGAGAAGGGAATGTGTCTGTCTAAACACCATTGTGTGTCATATTGACTGAGCCTCTTGCCTAGCAGGGACATTGAATCTGGGCAGTGGCAGGAGCGACATCTAAAGCTTTAAGAACTATAGTAAATCTTCAAACAATTTATCCAAACAAAGGCCAGTGTGTAGAGAGAGAAAAATACACGGGAAGCAGATGAATAAGCAACATCAATTATGGGGGGTTGACCTTTCCTGCCCCGCACCATGGCACAGATTTCACACCAAATCGCAGCAGATTGAAGTTGACATGCCTGGAGTGAACACGCCGGTCTCCACAATGTTGCCACTCTGCATTCACCATGACCGCTGAGAAATGGAGAGGAGGGAGAAAATAAAGAGGTGTGTGTGTGTGTGTAGGGGGAAGGAGAAAATGAAAAATCACACATAATGGTCCTGGGTTTATTTTTACAGAGAGCAAAATAGCTCAATTTGAGCACTTAGATAGTTGAAATTGGCCTGGGTGAGACAGAGAAGGAATATCCGAGCGGACAGTTGGACCATGCGCCTTGTACTTTGTGAACAGGAAAGAAAAGAAAAATTAAAAACATTGTAATTAAAATGAGAAAGGGTACAGCAAAACAACAGCAGGAGCAATATTTATACCATGAAATATAATGATCAGCTTTGCATCTCAGACAAATGAGAAAGAAAGAAAACCACTACACTTCAAAAGGAGGGCATTTAAATAGAGAATTTGTATTTTGGGCTTGAAGGTGTAGTGAATAATAATTATACTAATACATTTATAAATCTGTTATTGATAAGCAGAGATGAAAGTACACTTTTGAAGAAACATTTCTGTACACAGGAAGAGAGAGAACTATTCCACTCATTTTGAATTTCTTGCTGAGGAAATTAATTCATCAAGACAATTGAATCTGTTGCAAACTTTTAGCTCCTTTAGGTTTCTCTCTAATAAAAAAGCACTGCTCATTTAAAATGGAGGGTTTATCAGAGACATAAGTCTTAAAAATAACTGCCTAGAAGAGATAAAACTATTTAACTCATGAAAAAGCCACAAACTGACTAATGTGTATCAATTAAATAGATTGTTTCAATTCTGGCCTTTGAAATAGTCCATTTAAAGATTCTCCTCCCTACATTGCCTGTGTAGACAGATGATTATTAAATATTTATATGTCTACAAAAGGCAAAGCTAAAGCATTTTTTGTTTGTCCAGGAATATCATCCCTTCCAGCAAGCATTTATAGGTGATCATTTTACTATTTGCTTCATCACTTGGTTCAGGGATTCTCAACCTGTGACCTGTGGGCTTGATGCGGCTCATGGCACCATTTCACGTCCCCCCCCCCACAGCCTCCACCACACTAGGAAGTGCCTACTTCTTACTAGTACTTCAGCAAAACTTTTATGCATATCTTGACATGCTGAGAACAATCCAGATGGAAGGATTCAAATGTAAAGCTCATTTTAATAAGAACTGCTTAAGAGTAAGCAAATGCTCCTGTGCAACTCCCACTTATATCACTATGCTTTACTGTCTGCTTAAAGTTTGATAAATGTATGGTAAAAATTGGATTCCCCCCCTTCTTCTTTCGTGTCCAGATCAAACTTTAGACTGCCAAAATAAAGCTACTTTCTTGGCTTTGTTGTTGGCCAAAATTAGATCTCAATCGGTACATGTCTCTGGTAGTAATCGGCAGACCAGTAAATGAGCCAAATTCTGTATCTCTCCACATTGACACAGTGTGCTGCTGTCAACCAGCAGCCCACACTTAAACAAGTTGGTCTTACATTTAGGCACTATCAACCCTCAGCCTATTCATGGTCCACCAAGTGAAGTAGGAGAGGATGAGTTCCCCAGCTATATCCTCCAGTGAGCTCCTTCCTCCATCTTCTAATTTGTTTTTGCTCTCGCAAGAACAAAACCTCAAGAATATTTGTTCTTGTCATAAAGCTCTTCCTGGATCTGAGCAGTGGACTTGAGACACATATCCTCTCAGAGGATGTTGAGGGTCATTCTCTTGCTTAGTTATCTTGGCATCCACTGCTACTTCTTTCCTTATTTTAGGTGGAGGGATACCAACAAGAGGATATATTTTGTCAACTGCTGGAGATTTGAGGCTTCCTGTCACTATACGCATTGCTTCATTAACAGCAATGTCAACTTGTTTTTCTTGTGTAGATCACTCCATAGTGGAGCATCATACTCTGCCGCAGAGATGCTCAGGGCCAAAGGTGATGTACGTAGTATGGCCAGTTGAGTTCCCCATTTACAGTTTGTGAGTTTCCTGATGATGTGGGGTAAAGGTAAAGGTCACCCTTGCTCAAAAGCCAGTTGTATCTGACTCTAGGGCTCAGTGCTCATCTCTTTTTATAGTTGAAGAGCCGGCACTGTCTGCATTTGCAGATGTTTCCATGGACATGTGGCAGGCATGCCTATGCACCGAAGTGTATGGAACACTGTTTACTTTCCCACAGATGAGGTCCCTATTTATCTACTTGCAATTTCTTGCTTTTGAGCTGCTAGGATGGCAGAAGATGGGACAGAGACAGGTGCTCATTCTGTCATGCAGTACTTGGGTTTTGAACTGCTGACCTTCTGCCTCCCAGTCAGCATCTTAAACACTTGAGCCATTGTACTCCCTTATGATGTGGGATGATTGCTATTTATAAGATGGCAGTCCCATTTCCATAGTGATCTTACTTATTTCTTTGGAGTTGCAGAGCAGCCTTAAGTAAAACATTATACCTAATGTTCCATTCCCTACTCATAATTTTAATGTGGAACATTCTCTCCTAGAAGAAAGCACAGAACCCAGATTTTATATATGCTGTATATTTATAGGAATGTAAGTCCCTTATTGCAGCAATCTTTTCTCCTCAGCTGCACTATAGTGATATTTTTTTTGTATGCAATTTTTGTGATAACTACATGATTCTGCAAAATTATGGTAACTGCTGCCACATTGCATGGACTTTTAAAAGTCAGAGACATCAAGTGTATTGTTTCATCTTTTGATCAATCAGCCAGACCTTCTGACCTTGTACTCTATGTAGGAGTGTGCATGTGTCCCTTCTGTGCTTTCTAAAGAGAAATGGCACTCTATCTGCACACAATTTGGGCAAAATGCAGAATCTTCAATGAAAAAAGTGTTCCTTTTGAATCTGAGGTTGCAACTATATGGTGAGAAAAATGAGGATTCACTTGCTCTGAAGTCACACCTAGGAATTCTAGGTTCCTCGGGGGGGGGGGGGAAATGAGTTAAGTGACCACACAGGGAAAGAGAAAAAAATTGACTAAACAGTCTTGGTTGAAGCTTGCTAATCTAGCTTTCCTGTACCCTTCTGATATGCAGGAGGCAGGTCTACAAGAGCATTATTTTAATGAGCTATGAATAAAGATCAAGTGGAATTTTCCTCTTTACATTTCCTCATCTTTCTCTCATTTTGCTTTGTGTTTGCAGGTGTGTGCGCACACACTTGTATTATGTCTAGGTGCCCTAACATAACAGGATCACACTTTTCTGCACTGATTCAAGTGATCATACTGCCTGATCAATGCTAGTTTTTCCAAGGTGGAAAATAAGTAGAAGCCGCAGTGGTGTTGGTTGTGGGGGACTATGCATTTGGGGAGGAAACCTCTGAGCTGATTCACATTTGTTTTTACACCATGTGACCAATAGAAAAAATGCAAATCAGATTGCTGCAGTGGGACAATTCTAGAAAAAGTAATATTTCTCAAGACGACAGGATGTTGAGGCAGCCTACAAGATTGAGACAGTCTAACTTGCATTTTTTTCCTTCTAACTAGATGACATAAAATATATCTATATTTTGGGGCAGGAGATTATGTGATAGGTTTGGAGAAGAAATATCTGGCTTGAAACCTAAAAGCCATAACGTTCGTCAGATGGAATTGGACCATTTGGTAACTTTCAATCTAATGTCACTCATAGATATGTTAGAAATAACAAAATCCCCTCTATTGGAGGAAGGAGCTTACTGCACAAGGAATAACATTAAAGGAATAATGGCCGAGGAACATGATTTTCCCTATGTCATTTGGTTTTTTTTGTTGTTGTTCAGTCGCACAGTCGATTCCGACCCTCTGCGACCCCATGGACCATTGCCCACCAGGCACTCCTGTCCTCCACCATCCTCCTCAACTCGCTCAGTTCTGTGCCCATTATCTCCACAATACCATCTAGCCATCTCATTTTTGGCCGCCCCCTTTTTCTTTTGCCCTCCACCTTTCCCAGCATCAAGGCTTTCTCAAGTGAATCCTCTCTGCTCATTTGATGTCCAAAGTACTTCAGCTTCATCTTTACTATTTGACCTTCTAGGGAGCAGTCAGGGTTGATTTCTTCTAAGATTGACCTATTTGTTCTCCTCGCTGTCCAGGGTACTCTCAAAACTCTCCTCCAACACCACATCTCAAAGGCATCTATTCTTCTGCGCTCAGCTTTCCTAATGGTCCAGCTCTCACAACCATACATTGCCACAGGGAATACCATTGCTTTGACAATACGAATTTTTGTTTTCAATATGATGTCTCTACTTTTCATTATGCTCCCCAGGTTTCTCATTGCTTGCCTCCCAAGAATCAGTCGTCTTTTTATTTCATGGCTGCAGAGTTACTAAATTTAAGACCAACATGCTCAAGTGGGGGTACTGGCGGATAGCAACACTCTTTGTACACGTGGAAAGATACAGAATTCAGATCATCTGCTGGACTGCTGGTTACTAACCAGAAACATTTACTGATGAGGACTTAAGTTTGGCCAATGACAAAGCAAAGAAGGTGACTTTATTTTGGTAGTTTAAAGTCTGACCTAAACATAAAAGAAGAAGAATCCCCTCTGTATCTTCTTGAGAAGTTATTCGTTTGATAAAGAAATGTAAAATTAAGTTAATAAATATATTTAGCTATTAAATATTGTTTCTCTTACCACTCACACGAATGATTGTTGAGAGCCAAAGTCATTTCTATATTAACCCAACAAATTTCACTGTTGCAGAAATACAGATCACAATTTCAGCTTTTCACAAAACACAAGTTACAAAAACAATTAACTAACCCTTGTTATCCCAGAGCTAATGTCTTAAGTTGTGGAAAGTACACAAGTGCACAGCACATACCTACATAGTTCCCCATTGTTTCTGAGAGTCACCCCTGTTTTTTATCGCTCTGTAAAGTCAACAGTTTAGTTTTATTTAGTTCAGTTTAATGGATTACAGCACAACTCTTTTTTTGTAACATTGTACATCCTCTGAAACCTTGTGTCAAAGAATTACCATATTTGCCGGCATATAAGACACACTTCCTCCTCCCCTCAAAATATACCCAAAAAAATGGAGTGTGTCTTATATGCCAGTAACAGCCACCCTGTGCTAGTGAGGTTCAGCAGCTAGCAACCATTGACTGCTAGGAGCCGGGCGAAAGGAGGTTTGCAAAGGAGCTCTCTTGCCTGGCCGATCCTGCCCTCCTCACCTCTAGAGATAATCCTTCCCCCCCATCCTACTCTTCTCAGTTGGTGGGGGAGGGAAGAAGGATCATTACACCCATTTCTTCCCCCCATTCCTCTCTCCTCAGCCAGTAGTGGGGTGGGAGGAGAGAAGGATCCCCAGACATGCATTACATCACATGGAAACTAAAGTAGCGGATGAAGCTGGCTGCAGACTTTCACTCCAGTATTGCAATCCACTACCATTCATTTCTTCTACATGGTTCAATTGATTCTTGGAAAGATTTCTAAAAGTAATTAGCTACTTTTATAGCTTTGATGCATCCAAAAGTAGTTAGGTGTTGTTACACTGTTAAAAACTCTTTATTTTTTTCCATTTTTGGGGGATGGGGGGAGATTATTTTTTTAAAACCTGAATGACAAAAACAAACTACAAAACACATTTCTTCCAGTCTATGTCAGAATCACCCCTACATCAGCAACAGAGCCTGAGACACAGCAAGAATAAGCACTTGGACATGTGATATTTCTTCTCCAATATTTAGCAGTGCCCCATGTAAATAGAATTAAAAGTAATTAAATCATGAAATAAAATGGAAAAGAGAGAAATATTATCCCTGACTAAGTTACAGTTCTAATGTTAGCTAGCTGTGTTTTAGCTACTGCAAAAAGGAATTCATTACGATTACATGGATATTAATTACTCTATCTATCTACCTACCTACCTACCTACCTACCTACCTACCTACCTACCTACCTATCTATCTATCTATCTATCTATCTATCTATCTATCTATCTATCTATCTATCTATCTATCTGTGACATTTTATACTGTTTGGTTTAGTGGCTAACACTACTCTGAATGGTGAACTACAAATAATGTTCACAATAGCCATCTAACTAATATAAATCAAATCCCACATACAACTAGTTACCTTTCAACTGCTAGAGAAGTCAATAATTAAAAATATGGTGCAATCTAAACACAAGCATATCTTCATGTTTTACTGTAATACACACAATGGCCCTTCATTATGACAGCCTTAATCAATAGCAGACATGAATAAACCTGACAGCTAGGTTGCCAAATATGAATTTAGATTTCAGAACTTTGTAGGCTTCATTATATCTAAATGCTGCAAGATTAGCATATTTTTCCATACAAAACTACCTAAAATCTGCTAGCAATCAACCTTAAAAAAGGAGTTCAAGATGAATTGAAATAAATGCCAAGATTCTTGCTAGTTATTACAAATCCAGATAGTATCAGGTTAGTCCAGACAGTCCATTATTTCAGACATTTGTATCTTTACATTGATAGAAATACTACTTATGCAAGAAAGAAGAGCAGTAACTTGCTTAAAAATAAAATAAAAACCTATACACTTCATTCATTCACTAATTAATTCAAGAAGACTTCCAGTTTTCGTTATTATTATTCCTTTTATCACTTACTTTCCAGCACTTGGTATAATGTCAACACTTACATCTTTCCCCTACTACCAAAATCATCTTAAAAACATTTTTATCCTAAAATGTTCACCTCGATTTTAAAAAAAATTATCTCAAAGATAAGAGATTTCTTTCCATTTCAGTCCCACAACAAGGAGAATGTCAGCACAGCTTTTTTGACAGACAAATTATTGAATCAAAGAAAGAATATGCCATTAAACCCACAGGTTAGGAAGTGTCAGGAATGGCTTAAAGAGATATTCCATTTATCTTCAAAACAAGCACGGAATGTCACTAATGTGTGTTTATCATGTATAATCAGACAAAGAAAATATCGAAATAAAGTACTCCTGCATACAATAGAAGTCTCCTTCCATCTCTCAAGATATCAGTGCTATTCAAATAGAATAATAATGATGAAACCCTTTTTTTCTTGAAAATGGAAATCAAGGGAAATGTAGATAGAAATGATTTTCTGTAGCTGATGTACATTTCTAAAAGTGCATTAACAGGAAATCCAGAACTTTTAGGTCAATTATATTGTCAGCATTGTCAATGCCACTGAAATGAATACCTAAGCAGCACATACTCCTGCTTGAAGAGCGGTAGAGAGCGAAATCCTGCATTTTTTTATATATATTAAGAGACTGAATTGATAGACTTAAAAGGCTACTTTGTTATACAAATGCTATATTCGGGGGGGGGGGGAGCTCCTCCAAACACTATTCAGTTTTACCTTCTCTTGCATATGAAACAGTAACAGCATTTCATTTTATCATTTCCCCCAGTTCACAGTTTTTGTCTAGAGCCAGCTGGGGGAAGCCCTTTAAGGCACTAACCTGCACTGCACCCTTCTTCTGTCTGTCCTCCAGTGATGTTCGACTTTGCATGGGGCTCACTCCACCACCACCACCATCAAATTCATCCCTTGGAAAATAGGCTCATTTGAAAGACTGGCTTAGGAATATCCAAGGAGCTTTACAATTGAGCAGGTATTTGAAATTGGATTTCCCCAATACATCACTCTTAAAAACTTTATCCAGCAACACTATCCATACGCTGTTCACTCCACTCTGCTCTTCATTTGTAGTGTTGGGATTCATAAATGGGTTGAACTACACCATACCAGTGTGAAAATTTCGTCGTCGTCGTCGTCGTCGTCGTCGTCGTAGTCGTCGTCGGCGTCGGCGTCGGCGTCGGCGTCGTCGTCGTCGTCGTCGTCGTCGTCGTCGTCGTCATTATTATTATTATTATTATTATTATGTTTAATTTGTATCTCACCTACTCATAAAGTGACTAAGGGTGACTCACAGCCATATATTCAAACAAATATACATCACAAAACAATAATTCAATACAGTCAAATACAATAAAAATAACAAGTAAATCACAGTGTCACATCAGATACACTGCTACATTTTCCCTTTCACTATCTTTTTTTTTTTTTGTAGTATCTTTGTTTAAAAGAAGAAGAATAGGAGAGGATTTTTAAGCCACAACTGAGGACAGGGTTTTATAATAGTATTGGCGGAAGAAATATCAGTCCTCAGCCCACCATGATGACTCATTCCTACTAAAATGGTCCCTTTTCCAGAATGCTTGAAGTTAAAGGAATACTTAGCATATTGTGCATCTTGTTAACCTAGATGCTAATGGAAAAGGTAGCAACCAGGGTAAAAGCTCTCCAAATAAAAGCACAGAGATAGGTTGTTTGAGAGACATTCTGGCCCTCTCCGTCCCCAGGTCCAAGATTATATCTGTGGATCTCATTTTGAAAAGAAATGCTGCATATGGGGGTAGTTTATTTGATCCTAACAAACCATTCCAGAATTCCAAAAAGGCTATCTAAGCAGAATGCAATTCTCTCTCTTCACCTCACAGTGTTCTAGTGGAATGACTTCAAGGGCAAATATAAACCTTATATTAACCTCCACCTGAACCATCTGTAGCACTTCAGTGGATGGAAAGAGCAGGGCTGACCTTAGGCTCTACTGAGGGGCTCAGCTGTCATCTGCCTTTTCCTTTGGTGCCAGCATCTCAAAATAATATATTATTCTTGATTTTATGGAAATACCATTGCTTTAACGATACAAATTTTTGTTTGCAATGTGATGTCTCTACTTTTCACTATGCTCCCCAGGTTTCTCATCGCTTGCCTCCCAAGAATCAGTCGCCTTTTCATTTCGTGGCTACAATCACCATCTGCAGTGAGCTTTGATCCTAGGAAAGTAAAATCTGTCACTGCTTCTACTTCTTCCCCATCTATTTTCCAGGGACTGATAGGACCTGTTGCCATTATCTTGGTTTTCTTTATGTTGAGTCTCAAGCCAGCTTTTGCACTTTCTTCTTTCAACCTAATCAGGAGCTTTTTTAGGTCCTCCTCACTTTTTGCCATTAGGGTGGTATCATCTGCATATCTCAAGTTGTTGATGTTTCTCCCAGCAATTTTGATCCCAAATTGTGATTCCTCCATCCTTGCATTGCACATTATGTGCTCTGTGTATAAGTTGAATAAGAAGGGTGACAAAATGCAGCCTTGTCTTACTCCTTTTCCTATTCCAAACCACTCTGTCATTCCGTATTCTGTCCTAACAGTTGCTTCTTGATTCATGTACAGGTTTCTCATGAGGCATATCAGGTGCTCTGGTATTCCCATCTCTTTAATTACTTGCCACATTTTGTTGTGGTCCACACAGTCAAAGGCCTTAGTGCAGTCAATGAAACAGAAGTAGACTTGTTTCTGATATTCCTTTGTTTTTTCCATGATCCAACGTATGTTGGCAATGTGGTCTCTAGTCCCCCTGCCTCTTCTGAAACCTGCCTGCACTTCTCTCTTCACGTGCTCCTGCAGTCTATCCTGTATTATCCTGAGCATCACCATGCTAGCGTGAGGGATGAGCGCAATTGTTCAATAATTTGAACATTCTTTGGCATTACCCTTTTTGGGGATTGGAACGTATACTGATTTTTTCCAATCCCGTGGCCATTGTTGTGTTTTCCAAATCTGCTGGCATATACAATGCAATAATTTGATTCCATCATCTTTTAGGGCTTTGAAAAGTTCAACTTGGATACCATCATCTCCACTGGCTTTGTTGTATGCAGTGCTTTTTAGGGCCTTTCTGACTTCACTCTCTAGGATGTCTGGCTCAAGTTCAATTTCCTCATAATTGTTATTATCAGGAGTGTTTAGGTCCTTTTTGTAGAGTTCCTCTGTGTAAAGAGCAAACTTGCTTAAAGAGCAATCCTGTGGAACGCATTATGCTCTTTAAGCAAGGTACAACTGTACTATACTCCTTGTACCAAGGCTACAGTCAAACAGAGATCTGATGCAAATCCTTATTATATGGAAGCATATTTATCTTGTTCCTTTGAAGAGTCTATACAGCTAAATGTATTAAAAGGCCAAAAGGCCTGCCGTGAAGAGTGGCTTACATGAAATTCTGTAAAGCCAAGTAGTCTTGGGAGAGCATTGACTCTCAACTTCTAAAAATGGTCTCAAGTTGCATAGATTTACACTGGAAAATATCAAATTTAGTTTCACAAAATGGGTTTGAGCTATGAAAACTCTTTTGGGCTCCTTATTCTGAACAGTATCCTTTCTTGCTGGGAAGTCCAAACCAGCTAGTGAAAAAATGAAGTTAAATTTACGGCTATCCCACCGGATGGAAAAGTAGTAGGAAGATCTGCCCCTTCATCATAAATGTTACCCACCCTGTCATAACCTGGATAGTGAATCTAGAAAGTTAGCAATATAGCAAGTCCGTATTGTTCCTCTCTCCCTAGACTTCTTTACATGAAGTAATGCATATTTACCTTTTCATGACTTTGTTGTAATAGAGCACAAGTCATTGATCCTAACTAATGAAAAATAGTGAAGAGAGTTTGAGAAAGCTTAAGTTGTTCACTAGCAATATAAGAATATATAAGAATGTATATTAGAACAACACCAAAAGTCTCTCTCTCTCTCTCTTACACACATACACACACGCGAGTGGTATAATGCAGCATTTCAACACTTTACCTCTTGAAAATTTAAATGAATGCTCCTTGAGAGCAAACTACAAAATGCTAACCTTGAAGTGTTGAGTGGCAGAAGGAATTATGGGTTATTGTACTGTCAAAATGCCAGACAGCTGTATGTTGAGTTACTGTGTTATTTAGACAATCAGAAACTTGGAAGCTAATGTGACTTTTTTCCTCCTGTGTGAGAGCGCCTGACATGCGTCATGATAATTTCTAAAAGGACAAAATGTGTAGTTAAAATAAGAGGGGGGGGGAGTGACTTTAGGAAACTCCTTCACAGATAGAATGTCCTGCTTCCAAAAGGGATAAGATTTATCTCAGGGGATACTTCAGATGGTTGCCAGGTAGCAGAAAGAGTTTCTCCTATGAGGTAACCATTATAATAATAATAATAACCATGTGGTAGAAGATCAGCTCTGACTTAGGGCAGTCATCATGGGGTTTTCTAAGAAAAAAGTGCTCAGAACTGGCCTACCAGTCCTTCCTCTCTGGTGGTGTTCTGGGGCTATGTAGCTTGCACATGATACCCTCAGGTACACATGGACCCTGGACCCATCCCAGGAGCAGAGTTCAGATTCAAACATCTAGCCCCTAGCCAGGCATTTCAGCCCACTGAGCCATAATATCTTGTTTAGGAGGTGGGGTAACAACAGTTCTGTATTCAGGTAATTAAGTACATGGTGTAAAGATTTCATTTCTGGGTCCAACATCTAGTCATGCCTGTCACGTGACCATGGAAATGTCTGCAGATGCAGGCAGTGCTGGCTCTTCAGCTGTAAATGAAGATGAACACTGTACTCTAGAGTTGGCTGGCTTTCAAGCAAGGGAGACCTTTACTAGTTCGTCTACATACTTAAAATTATAGATTCCAGGATTCAGAATTATTAAAGTTATTTTGTCTTTCTTTGCTTACTTGTTTTCAATTGTTTCTACAGATTCACATTCACGTGTGTATGTGTGTACATGCATACATGCATCTGCACCACCACCCCAGAACTCCAACATGTAAAGCTCTGACTTTTTCCATCATTTATTTCTGAAAAAGCATGAGCTTCACGGTAAAATGGTTTCCTAGGATTCCCTCCATCTTTAATTTAGTCTACAATGTGCCAAATACAGATTTAGAACTACAGTTGTACTTCGCTTAAAGAGCATAATGTGTTCCACAGGATTGCTTTTAAAGCGAGACACCATTGTAAGTGACCAATTGTGACTTCTGGTGGGGAGGATTGTGAACCCCGATTTATTTGTTGAGCAAGTTTTTGGTTGATTTTATTTGTTAAGCGAAGCGACTATTCAGATAAAATTCTGCTCTTTAAGTGAGTTACTCTCTAAGTGAGGTGCTCTTTTATGCCAGAGTTTACTGTATGTAAAAATTTAACCTTGGTCTTTCTTGCATGATCAGAACTATTTTACAGTATTAAATACAGTGGTAATGTGGTCCATGGGATTGTTCTTTAAGTGAAGCACCATTTTAAGTGACCAGTTGTGACTTCGGGGGGGGGGGATTGTGAACCCCGATTTAGTTGTTAAGTGAGGCAATCGTTCAGTTAAAATTCTGCTCTTTAAGCAAGTTAGTCTCTAAGCAAGACACTCTTTATGCGAGGTTTTATTGTGCATATAGAGGTGGGTGCTTCAGTTGATTTAAAGCTAACATTTTGAGATGGGAGAGGAAGAGTTTTCAGTTAGGGTTGGCTCTGGCTAAGGGGTTTAAATGAAGAATGCCTTGTCTTTTCTTTTTTTCCAGCTTATTAATTTTTATTTTTATTTGACAGTTAACCTAATGCTAAGATAATACTGTGTAACTTTAATGCTGAAAATTGATATATAGCTATAGGCTATGTTTTTTGATGGATGGGTTCTGCCTTTGCAAAAGGAGACATGCAGGTTGATTACTGTTCATATTGAACCAACCCGATGAATATTCAAGAGATTAATTTTTGTGTGAATAATATAAAGATTAGTACATTAAGACTTGTATTGTTGTTACCTCTTTGGAACACCTTCTGTATTTAATATATCCAACAGAAAAAGATCTGGTACATATTTTCTTTGGATTACTGTGTCTCTTAAGTTTACCACTTTCTAGTTTTGTTGTTGGAGTTTGTTTGTTTCCTGAAGCAAAGAATTAACTTCTGCACGTCAAACTTATTTATTGTTTGAAACATATTAGCCAATGGGTTAAAACAACATACTTGGTGATTCCCATTTCAACTGGGCTTTTTCTTTTTACTACAGAGAACAGCCAATTCATAAGTATAATCAATCTCCAACTTCTTAAATGCTGCTGGTTGGATCTAATCAGAGTTAGTTAAAGATTAATTCCTGCTGAAATCAGTGAAGCAAATTAATCAAGATTTTAAAGTCACATTGAGTTCAGCACAGAACTAGCGTGGATCCAACCTAAGAGGTTTAAGCAAAATTAGCTGTATAATGTGTAGGAGAGGAGAAGATCTTGGTCAGGAAGGGGGGGGATCACTGTATGCATTTAGCTTTACTACACAACTGGAAATACAGAGTCCAGACATATATGATATGGTAAACTAAGGCCACAGCCAGGGCCGTAGCCAGACAGTGGCCAGGGCGGGCTTGGCCCACCCTGAGTTAGCAGTTTGCCCAACCTGGCAAAGCGTGGTTTCCCATAGGAATGAATTGAAAAGAGGCCTTGCTGCCCACCCTGAAAAATATTTGCCCACCCACACCTAGAATCCTGGCTATGGCCCTGGCCACAGCTTTACTGGACTTTAAAGTCAACCACATCAGGAAGAAGGCCACACTCCAGCTGGCCAAAAGGCTGGGGCACAGGGGAGTCCCAGGATCACAAGATCCTATGAGCCCTTTTGCCAAGCCCCCTTCAAAGAAAGGGACCCATGTTAGCAAATCTATCTATCCTTCAGCTCTCCCACTACAGCAATAGACTAGAATCCCAAACAACTATTCTCTGGGACTGGGAAGGCTCAGAAGCCCTCAAATCCCAGTTCGCACATCAGCAGGGTGGTGATGACTACATTGTCTGCCCACATGGTTGGATTCATCCTGGAAGCCGAGAAATCACAACCTAGGCCAGTGATGGTGAACCTTTTAGATACCGAGTGCTCAAACAGCAACCCAAAACCCAGTTATTTATTGCAAAGTGCCAACACAACAACAGGGGAGGAAGGAAATGTTCCTATTGGGCTGCTGGGCAGAGGGGTGGGGTGAACTGTGTGCTGGGGGAGGGAGGAAGAACTCTCATTGGACTGCTGGGTAAAGGGGCAGGACAAACTCTGTGTTGGGATGACTGCATGGGTGCCCACAGAGAGGGCTCCAAGTGCTACCTCTGGCACATGTGACATAGGTTTGCCACCACTGACCTAGGCTGCAATCTGCAGCCACCACTCAGCTCACAATCTGAGTTTGATCCCCACTGGCTCAAATTAGACTCAACCTTTTATTCCACTCATTAAAATGAGCACTCAGCTCATTGTTGGGGGCAAAATGCTAATTACTTTGCAGACCACCAAGAAAGTGCTCTAGGTGCCTATGGAGTGCTATATAAATGTGATTGCTATTGCCATGCTTAACACATTTTTGCAAGAGATGCTCCCTCAAGTGGTGAAAGATGTGATGAATCATGTTACTTTTCCTCAACTATGTTTCTTACATTTAGAATGTTTTCTTTTGTGATTGGCCATTGGAAGGTAAACCTGGGTGATAATTGCCATTCTGATTGCTGAGACACTATCTCTGTGTAAATGGCATTGAAGGAGGGAAAACAGACATTCCCTTTAATATAGAGTTTGCCCTGAAAGTCAACTAAGAATCTCTGGATCGCAAAGGAAAAGAGTCCATTTTGATGTACTGTACCTTTACTATTCAATATTTCTGCAAAATGTGCTTCACGTACATGATCTACACCAGTGGTTCCCAATGGGGGCCCCACACCCCACAGGGGGGGTTCAATTCCCAGAAGCCTAAGTCAGTACATTGGCTGATCAGTGTTTTGGGGAAATGACTTAGGCTTCTAGGAATTGAAGTCTAAAACCAAAGGTTTGGAAACACCAGCCTACACTTTCTTTGCATAGATTCAGGGGTGGTGTTGCAGCAGCTCCCATGCTGCTATGGTTAACTGAACATATCTGTACAGAAGAATGTGGTCACCGTTGAAGTAAGAGTACTATAAAAAGTAATGAAGTAGACAGGGATGAAGTGCAAACAAAATACCTGGAAATACTAATGATCTGTATTTGGACATTATGCCAGAAAACATGTAGAACCAAAAGAATGGTGAGAACATACATAAAGCCCTTCTATCTCCACCATTGGCAATCCTTTCAGACCTTTGCATGTTTAACACAAATTATAGAGCAGAGCCTGTTAATATGTTTGTCTGATGAACATACCCACAATGCTTTTGGGTTGTGTCCTTGGGGAAAAACACAGTTTCCAGTGGTGTCAGGGGGCGGCAAAATTTCACAATAAGTAGGACTTCACCACCACCCTGGACTTCCTAGCACCCAGGGTGAAGAGGCCACTGTGAGATGGGCGCCAGGACCCTCCACCACTGTCGGTGACCAGGGCCGCACCCCGGACAAGGGCACAAAAGGCCACTACAGTGGCAGGACTTCACTTCCACTGCCAGACTTCTTACCGGCCGGGGCAAAGAGGCCGCTGTGGGAACAGGTGCCGGGACCCTCCACCACCACCGACATCCTGGGCCCCACCCAGAGGGCGGCAATTTTGGCCTATGCCCCAGGTGGCTGAAACCCATGCTATACCACTGACAGTTTCTGATCATGAGAGGACTGGAATTAATGACCTTGCTACTCTTTCAGCACTACTCAGAATCCTTCAGAATAACTGCATATGGTTCTAGATAACAGCAAATAAAATAAAACGTAGGATAGAGGCTCAGACACTGGTTGAAAGTAATTCAGGGTCCAAGAAGGCAAGAATATGAAGAAAAAGTCAAACAAAAGAATTCACTGGAATGCTATTATATCTGATAAGTGTGTCAGTGTGCATGCATGTTTGAAGGAGAACTAAGCACAAAACTGTGATCCTACAATAGTTTAATAGAGTTTAGTTAATTCTACCACAATTAATGGAGAAACTTCCTCAATGGGATTAATAATGATTTCAATGTAATCTACCAAGCCCTTCTTTCACATTTGATGCACTGCCCCCTGGTGGTGCAGTGGTTAGACTGCTGCACTGCAGCCAAAAAATTGTGGGTTCGATCCTTACAGGAGCCAATGTTGACTCAGCCTTCAATCCTCCCATGGTCAGTAAAAACAGGATGCAGTGTGTTGCAGGCAAAACACGAATTACCTTGTGAATCACCCAGGGAGTGCACTAAGCGCTATGGGGCATCATATAAGTGTAATTGCTTTTACTACAAGTCTAAAGCCACCAGAAAAAGAGACCATTCACAACTTCCTTTCCTTCTCTAGTCTTCTGTATCACTTTCCAAGGCTACTTTCTGGTGCCTGTGCAAAGCAAGCCTAAAATACCAAACATCCATGCCTCTAATTAATCTAATATAATCATTTCCGCAGAGCAGAATTAAGACACTCAACCAACACATACTAGACAACTTCATGGATCTGAGACAAAAGATGGATTCCAGCCTTTGGAAGTCTGGACAATCATCTGTAACTTCAGAGGCATTTAAAAACACTACAATAAATATTTCAGTCTTTCTCCTCTCCTCTGTTCCTCTTCTTTTAAACCAAACTCCTCTTTTCTTCACATGTTTGGTCAGAGGCGTAGCTACCGCCGTATCTGCCGTATCAATTATACGGGGCCCCTGGGTCATGGGGGCCCCCAACGTGCGTAAACAAAACAAATCTTTACCCTTCCTAAGGGCCCCCAAAAGATTTTTATACGGGGCCCCGCCAAGGCACGCTACTCTTCTGTGTTTGGTACCCCTCATGCTTGACACGTGACATATGTTAGGTATGGCCTCTCTGAGTACACACTAAGGTTGTCCATGTCTGTGATATCACAAGGCACAGAAAATGTTGCATCCACTTCTCAGAGAACACAAGCTTCACAACGGAAATACTGTATACCAAACACACGGTTCACTGCATCGGGTTATTTAGTCTTTATTATCTACACAAATATTCTTAATCATTTCCCCTCATATCCAGAGTGCTTATTTCTTATTTATAGCTATAAATAAAAAAGACGGCAAGACCATATTTTACAGACAGTTATTCCAGTGGCACCAGACTCTTTCCAACATTACGAATCAGCATTCCTCTATTTCTATGTACATTTTATTATAAAAGGGGTTTACCATAAATACTGGAGTTTGAATTCTACCCAAGTAATGCATTAATAGATACTAAACCATTAATAATTCTTGTACTTTTTTTTCACAAACGGGTAAAGTCTAATAAATAAACGATAGCTCTTACAAGCTGGAGCAGGGTTAACAAGTACCAAGGAGGTTTCAAAGACAAACTACTTCCATGGCCTGCCAGAAGATAAGATTCATAATGATGCCACAAATTCCAGGGGCTCATTTTTTACTGTCCACTCTGGCAAGTATCTGAAATTAAATGCTAAGCAGAAATTTGTCCCAAGTTCTGACATGCAGTAGTTAAGGGTAAACAATCTCTAAAATTAAAAACAGATTCTTGATAATAAATCCCACTGCATATATCTTCATAACAGACAACCATTCCTGTAAATCAGAAGCCTAATCCATCCCTACAGAAAGCTCTTCTTTTTATATTAGAACAGATGATCTCCTAAAATATTCTGTCTGTCTCTGTTCTTTAATGAATGTTTGCAGTTAATTCCAATATGGGGAAAATATTTCACAGATTATTCCTAAAAAGATGACAATATCTGTGATAACTGTCACATAAAGAGTCTCAATTCAAGAGGCCAGAAAAGTTATTTTCACAGCTCTTGGCCTGGTGAATACATACAGCAGAATGTGGTAGCACCATGCTAAGGTGATGCAATGGACTGTATGAAGGCTACAGATAACCAATGGGATTTACACACATGGCTTGCACATGTTTTCAGGAAAACTCCTTGCAAGGAACAGAATGAGAATAGCAATGCTAAAGTGCTACAGTTTCCCCCTTATTTGCCAGGAACATTTTATCTGAAAGGGCAATTAAAACTCCTCCTGAGAACTTTAGATGCAAAGAAAGATATAAAGTTTTAATAAAGAATCATGGAAAACTCCCACCTGTGCCTGAAGAGATGCAAACCCATTCTTACTTTGTCTCCTTGCATGACCATAGTTCAGTCCCAAAAATAATATAGACAATGTATGGAGTAAACCATTTACTCAGAGCTAAATGAGATATGGCAAAACAGTCAAGTGTGTCTGGTCAAGCGTCTGCCCATCCTAGTAGTTAAACTGTAAGGCCAGAAATACATTGTTTTGAAGATAGACCAGTCACTCACATAAGTTGTGCAAAGAAGCCAGGGCAGGTTGAGGACCTTGCCGCCCCTCCCCCTGTGCCTATACCAACTGCCAGGGGAAGAAGAAGCCAGGGCAGGATGAGGACCTTGCCGCCCCTCTCCCTGTGCCTATACCAACTGCCAGGGGAAGAAGCCAGGGCAGGATGAGGACCTTGCCACCCCTCCCTCTGTGCCTATACCAACTGCCAGGGGAAGAAGAAGCCAGGGCAGGATGAGGACCTAGCTGCCCCTACCCCTGTGCCTATACCAACTGCCAGGGGAAGAAGAAGCCAGGGCAGGATGAGGATCTTGCCGCCCCTCTCCCTGTGCCTATACCAACTGCCAGGGGAAGAAGAAGCCAGGGCAGGATGAGGACCTTGCCGCCCCTCTCCCTGTGCCTATACCAACTGCCAGGGGAAGAAGAAGCCAGGGCAGGCTGAGGACCTTGCCGCCCCTCCCCCTGTGCCTATACCAACTGCCAGGGGAAGAAGAAGCCAGGGCAGGATGAGGACCTTGCCGCCCCTCTCCCTGTGCCTATACCAACTGCCAGGGGAAGAAGCCAGGGCAGGATGAGGACCTTGCCACCCCTCCCTCTGTGCCTATACCAACTGCCAGGGGAAGAAGAAGCCAGGGCAGGATGAGGACCTAGCCGCCCCTCCCCCTGTGCCCACCCCAACATATTATATTGTAATGTAATGTATTGTCTGTAAGCCACCCTGAGTCGCCATGGCGAGTGGGCAGCAATATAAATTCGAACTAATAAATAAATAAATAAATAAATAAAGAAAGAAAGAAAGAAAGAAAGAAAGAAAGAAAGAAAGAAAGACATATCTTGGTCCATTTAATAGGGAATTCAGAAGTCTAGACAGCAAACATGAAGAGGACCTTAGAAAAAGGTCAAGTGTAGAGTCCTTACATCTCTCCTGACAAGCCAAATTCAAGCTGAGAACCGTGGAGCAAGGGCATGTTATCAGCAAATGATGAAACATGAAGGAGGGAAGTAGTAGGACATTGAGCACAGGATAGAAGGCTATGTGCTGGATCCAAAGGTTCCTTGTTCACGTAGACAACCTGTACAAGAGTGCTGCATAAAATGAAATTCAATCCAGACATTTTCTGTTTTTGTATGAGTTTGTGTAAAATTTCCTGAAACAAAGATGGGAGCAATCAATGTGAACCTTCTTATTTTTGTGCTCTTGGACAAATATTTGCTTAATATTACTAACCCCTAATTCCCAACTTCTCACAGTTCTTTGGATGTAGCCTCTGGACAAGAGCAGAATGCCAAGCTATACATCAGTGCAGGGATGATACTGGTTTTCACTACTGCCATTTTTATAAGCCACATTAATGAGACCTAGTTCTCTATTCCAAATTTTTAAAAAACCTGAGGCTGGATCACCACATTAAGTATTTGGATAGGGAGCATGCTTCTCTGATGGTGAAACCTGGCTAAAATATAGCAAAACATTTTTTCCACAATGTAGAGGTAAAGTCAACACAAAATTTCACAAAAAGTAGACAGCATTTTGGAATTTCCATCTTTGCATGTGTATGAATGAGTACCTAGCACATACATCTAAAAATGGAAGTACTGTACTGTACTTTTTATAATGGAAAAAAGTTTTACATTGGTTTAAACTTAAGAAAATTGAGAACATATGTCACTATATAATTTACAAATAGGAGTAAATAGGGTTTTATGTACAGACTGGATCTTACCATGTGTCTTACTGAGCAATGAAAGACAGGTTGACAAGCTTTTAGTCAGCTGTGCATTGCTCCCGAGCTCAGAAAATTAGAGAGGAATGAGTTAAAAAAATCTCAATAAATGCATTTACAGCATGGGAGCCATATTTTATATGAATGCTAGACTTTCAAGTAATGACAAATACAACTGGAACATGAAGAACAATCTTGTCTCCGGCTTCTTAACAGATAATGACTTCAAGGTCATTCCATTAGTGATCACGGCAGCTTTTAAATGAAACACATATAACCCTAATCCAATTAATGAAAGTATCCTACATTTCTTTTACATGCTAATCTTGAATGAATGCTTAAACCTTGGTCATCCACCAGAGCATGCATTATAACTCAAAATGAGAGAACCATAATAACATTAGAAAGCAAGGCAGAGGGAAGGCTATGTATGACGAAGAGAAAATGTGCTCCATGCCTGACAGGTACTTTCCATTTCTTTGATGCCTCTCCTTTCCTTGCTTGTTTAAACTTAGATTCATCCCTGAATTATAATAAAAATAGAAACCAACCACTTTTAGGAGCCATACCTCAGATAACGTTTACGTCAGATAACGCTAACATCGCATAATGTTAAGTAATCTGGGGAGGAGAATTGGATCGAATAACATTATGGTCCTATGGGATGGATTGGATAACAACCGCTAAAGCCTGTGCAGTTACAATGTATCTCTATGGAGCTTTAACGTTATCCGATCCATCCCATAGGATTTTAACATGGATCGGATAACACTAAAAATTGGATAACACCAAGACTTGTGGAACCAAGTCTTAGCGTTATCCGAGGTATTACTGTATTTGCCATTTCTGTGTATTGTATCTCAATTTCTTTCCAGTTCCCCTGTGCTGAATTTTAGGTAGAAAGTACTCCGAGGTTGGAACCTAAATTTATTTAGCTACTCAGTGAATAACTATTCATGTCAAGAAATAATATTCATTTTTTTGTGGAAACCTGTATTTTGTTGTTTTTAATTTGTTTTTGTTGCTCTATTATCCTCCCCCCATTCTCATTCATTCAGTCATTAATTCATAATGTTCATATCCCACCCAACTGATCAAACACCATTCTGGGCTTACAAGCAATAAAAGCATAAATCCTCATATAATACAAACAACAAAAAGCCTCAAAACAATAGATTGGTAAATCAATAGAACAATAAAACAAACATCCCAAGTGCCAACAGCATAATTCAAAACAGCTAGGACAGGTACCCAACCAATCTCCCCAAAAGCACATGACAATCTCTCAGACTAACAGTTGGCATGTTAAGAGGGGAAGGCTCCATGGAACAGAAATGTTCTTCTTGACCCTGGAATTCTCTTATCCTTATATTTTCTCCATTATTTCTGAACACATTGGGCAGAATTCTGACTCCAACACTGGAGGGCAACTCCTCACAGGAGTGATGTTCAGTTTGCAGTTACAGAAGATGGAGATCACCCCATTTAAAACAAGGGAGTTCACTTGCACACATTGACTCTCCTAAATAAGTCACAAAAATTGCAACCACATGGATAGTGGGCCATCATGTGCAAGGGGGGAAATGGGAAGGATATTGGCCATCATAGATCCCAGCCCATAATTCACTCCTGTTTTGTCATCTTGGATTATGCTTGACCATGCACATTAAATCAAATCCAGTTCCTACGTAATTCCACTTAACATTGTTGTGCTTTGGAACATTCCTTTAGTTAGTATATATTATCTTTCTGATTCTAAATGGCAGATGATGAAATGATTTGACTGGACTCACAGTTCAAATTTTTGCAGCTTTTACAGCTGTATAATGTTTCACTAGTAGGCTAGATGAATTTGAGGGATTTTGATCCGTTTTGATGGAGATGATTTAAGATTGCATTTTGGTTATCTCCAGCTTTTAAAATATCCTTCTTTAGTTCAACATTTGATATCAATCCATCCATCCATCCATGAACACAATCATAATTATAAAAAGCCATTAAAAAGTGGAAGGACTCAAGGGAGGGATCCAACCTAAACTCCCAAAGGAGTGCATTCCACAAACTAGGAATTGCCACAAAGACGACCCTCTCTAATGTTCCCATCAAATGCAGCTGCAATGGCAATGAGATTGAGAAAAGATTTTTCTCTGAAGAGTTTAAGGGACAAGAAGGCTTATATTGAGAGATACAAACTGTGCAATCCCAGTGTTTTGAATCATGGACACAGAAACAATATCCTTCTTCCATAAATTAGAGGGTTTTTGAAGACCTTAATTACTGATATCACTCAGGATTCAGCAACTAATATAATTCAGGAACTCTAAATAAACTCATGAGGGGAAGAACATATTAGTATTGCACCTTTTATAATTGCTTTGGTGTCACAAAAATAAGGGATGACTGGTTTTAACTGAGACATCTCTCTCCTTTTGGGCTATGGTCTGCCTAAAGTTGACACAGTCAGTGCTAGAAAGGACTTTATACTCTGTGGAGGACCCTGGATCATAAGGAGAGTTCAAACAAGTAGAAGAAATTATCCTCTTCAGCTCTATTTCGGTGCACATGGGCAATGCCAGAGTCACTAGGGCAGGACTCTAAAGGTCCTTTCATGTATTACTTGGCTGAAGGGAGAAAATATTCAGAAAGGGACAACTTACTCAGAAAGAGCTGCATATTCATGTAGGTATACATAAGACTCCACCCATAGACCTGTGTGAATGAAAGCTTATGTGGGAAGCCAAGGATGTCTTGACAAGACTACAAACATTTATTTTGAGATGATGGGTTTGCATAGCATATCTCTACTGCTGAATTCTGCTTAAAATAACCACTATAGCAGATCTTGATGAGAATCATTATCCAGTTGAGAAAAAATATCAAAGAAATGTAAAAGGAAGCTAAAACAATGTTGTTTTCTTGTTGCTATGTGCTGTCAACCTATGCAGATTCTATGAATGAGTGAATGCGAAAGTGTCCTCCTCTCTGCAACAGAATGATATAATTTGCTTATTAGAAAATGAGTATTCTAACTTTTGATCAAATTAATTTGAGGGCAGCTTACAATAGGGTATAAAACAGTAACAGTGCAAAACAGTTTATTGCTTGATTACAGATGGACGAAGAGAAAAGTTGTGATGAGGGGAGATGACATTGAAACCACTTCCTACTTCTTTGATATCCATGCTACTGCGGGATGAACAAAACATACAATGAACTAAGGGAAAATAAATCCCCCTCTCTCCAGAAGTGTGGTGTCAGATATCACCAATGTAAACTATCACTTGTGACCAGAGCTTCCCTTCACATGGGTCAGATGGGAGATGGCTCATGTAGTAGATTATTTAAAATGCTGGAGCAACAGAGCACTAAAGTCTCTCCAGCACCTCTTGCAGTTGTTTTTCATATACTGACTGTAGCAATCCTGGGGAGTACAGCTTTATCTAGTCGAGGAAATGTACGTCTAGGCAGCACAGTCATACAACTGAGCAAGTTACTGACTATATGCAAAATTTCATCTGAATTTTGTATACTGTATATGCTTCACTCATGTCTAAATATTTACCTTGTAAAATACTACAGAAATCTTATGAAATTTACCCTCCCCATCCTAAAAATAAAATCCTACAACCATTATGGTGAACCTTTGTACTCCAGATGTTCTTAGACTTCAATTCCCAGAAGCCCAAGTACCTTGTGAATCCACACAAATGGGTTTACTGCAATTCACTGAGCCCGCGCTGCCCTCGTTGCTCCAGGAAGCGGAAGTAAAACTTGCCCATACTGCAATGTGGCCCAGATGAATCGATGTAAACCCTGGATTCACAGGGTGCTTGGGCTTCTGGGAATTGAAGAACATTTGGAGTGCCAAGGATCGCCATCATGTTCCTACAAAATATAACAGGATTTTCTCTGCCCCCAACTCTGCAATAGCAGGTAGCAGTTAACAAAAGACATAATAGTCGCTACCATAAGGCAATCTCCTCCTTGGTCACAGTGGTGTGCCATAACAATTCTGTCACTAGCTGGCCTTTTGGGTGGGATTCCTGCCAAGTCGCAAGCTGTGGGCAACAGAGTACACACATTAGCAATTCATTTGTATCAAATTATCATTGCATTAGGATGAACTGCAAATACCACAAAGGATAAAATAACCTCCATTCTGGGTCAGATCTCTCTCCCTCTTCTGCCACAAACATTTTTCTTCCATATATGGAACAAGCCTGGAAGACTGAGCTAACTCTTTCAATAAGCTAGTACAGTGGAACCACAGTTAACAAACAGCTCGGTTAACATAAAAAATTGCATAACAAAAGGAAATCCATAGAAAACAGTGGTGCGGTTTATGGATTTTTTTTAAGGCAATAGATTAATTGGTTTTTAATGCATTCCTATGGAAAACTGCATTCAATGCATTCCTATGGGAAATTCAGTTAAAGTAATTTTTGCTGTAAGAAAAGTCCTGGAGAATGCATTAATTATGTTAACGGAGGTTCCCACTGTACATCAGTTTTTGTCTGTGAAAAATTTAAACATTATACTGATACATTTCCAGCACACACTACCTCCCATATTTCTTAGATCTTCAAGGCACAGTATTCAACACAGAGCATTCTCATAAATGTAGGACCTTGTGATAGTGACAGTATAATGATATGAACAGAATGAAACAAAGAGCCAACATAGTTATGAAAAATTACCATTGGCCTACCAACTTCATTTTATTTAATTTCAGCATAGAGTGAGTGACTATTTTTAGATATTTGAGAGGTCAGCAGCTAAACACAAAAGAAAAACAGAACCATACGAAGGTGGTAAAAAATTTAGGACTATAGATATATGGAATGATAGAAGACACAACCACCCGCAATATATTAAAAATTAAGAATAAAATTTCCATATTCTACATTGCCTATTGCAGTGATGGCTAACCTTGGCACTCCAGGTGTTCTTGAACTTCAGTTCCCAGAAGTCCTCAATAGCAGGAGTGCAGACTTGGGCTTCTGGGAATTGAGGTCCAAGAACACCTGGAGTGCCAAGGTTAGCCATCACTGGCCTATTGCAAAATGATTGCTGAATGAAATTAAACACACATGAAGAAAATTCATCAGATTCAGCTCATGCCTTTTCTATGTGCTTTGTCACTCAGACACAAAGCTTACACATTCCCAGTGTTACCTAAAATTTTGAATAAAGCATTATAATTAATCAAAACGTTTATTAAATCACAACACTCACACACACATGGAAAATAAGGTAGAAGCCAAAAGTTAAATCATACGATTGGAATGCTCTCAAGGAGGAAGGGGGATTACCCAATAGTCAATAGACTCTGGCAAGGAATGTAAAAAAAAATAAGGTCCATTGTGTACTGGGTCAAAGGGTGTGAAAACCGGTTTGTCGGGTGTCCTGATAAGCAGAAATTCCTTTTCATTACTTCACAAAGGAAGCTGAATGACTCATTCCTCTGGTTTGATTAAAGTTCAATTAAACATTGATTAGAACACTGACCCAAGGATAAACATAGCAAAATTCTGTGGGGAACAACTACACAACCCCAAAGTTGATCAGGAAGGGGGAGGGGGAAGAGAGGACGTGACAAGTCACACACACCTGGCAAGGTACAAAGGTTAACTGGAGTTCACCCTGGGGACCACTTAACTTAAAACTTTTCTCTTTACTTAAGTAACAGGCATTTACTTAATCTGTTCCTGTCCATCCAAGCAGATTCACACCACATTAAGCTGCCTTCCAGAGAACAAAGAGATATTCCTGTCAACCACAAATATGCTCCTTTGACCTAATGTAAACTCTCTATAACCGGTTTTTTCAGCAATAGCCGTAATCTGCCGCTTTTGTGTAACTAAATTCTCTGACCTCAGAGCTGCCTTTTGTTTTATGTTTACATGTAATTAAAATATGTTGATTGCCTTACCTCCTCCCAAACTCCTCCCCTCCCCTTGCATGCAGAGTTAGTTTAGATAGAATAGTTAAATACCCCTTCCAGGTGGGTGGGGGCATCTTCTGTTCACCAAATTTTGTGAGCAGGGATCACGAGGGGGGCCTTTTCCTCAGAACGGTTGCGGGAAGGTTAGCTATTTAGAATTATAGGTCTGGCCAGACTATATGCCTGAGTAGGCTTCCCTTTGCTTTTGCTCCCAATAAACCATATTTTGTTCTGACTGAAAAACCTGCCTCATTGTAAGTTCTTGGGTCTTTCTAGTACCTCTGCCAGAGAGTGAATCCAATCACCCAGAATTGGGTGACACCAGTAAGGATATACAGTTGTACCTCGCTTAAAGAACATAATGCATTCCACAGGATTGCTCTTTAAGCGAGTTTGCTCTTTAAGCAAAACACCATTGTTAAGTGACCAATTGTGTGTGGGGGGGATTGCGAACCCCGATTTATTTGTTAAGCGAGTTTTTGGTTGGTTTTATTTGTTAAGCGAAGCGAACATTCAGATAAAATTCTGCTCTTTAAGCGAGTTACTCTTTAAGAGAGGCGGTCTTTATGCGAGGTTTGACTGTATTTCAGTGCTTGAGGCAATTTCCAATTTTAGCCATATTTAGCTTTTATTTAAGGCTCTATTGCATTTTTACAAGTTGAAACTTACCTACAGAAACTAACACTTTTCTCACCTAAAGTTATGTTAATAACATGCCACTGAAATTAATGCTAATTTATTAATAATATGTTAAAAAATAACAATTAAGTTAAAAAGCAATCAAAAAACAGATAAGCAAATAGCACAATATCCATTCATTAAAGGTGCAAGACACAGGAAAATCATTATCTTGTGGCTTTTGGTTTGTTTCATGGACAGCATGCATTAGAAATTTCTGATGTATTCGTTGCATTTTTTGAATTTCTATGCTTGCAGCTTGTCCTCCTTTGCAAAGAGAAAGGGTGCTACTCTTAGGCAGTATGTGGATGTTAGAGAGACTTTGGAAAGAAAACCAGTGCTGGTTACTGAGAGGTGAGGAATTTTGCTGGACTTCAAAATTCCACACTGAGGTATCTTGGAATGCCAAGATAGCCTAAATCAGGGGTGACCAACCTATGGCCTGTGGGGTGGGCTTGGTCCATGGCACCATTTTATGTCGCTCGCTGCCACGCTCATGGCTAGTAGAAGTGGAAGCAGATAAGTTTACAACAGATTAAAAACGTGCCTCACATGCAGAAACACGTTCGCGTCTACCGTAAACACTGCCATGAATGCACCTGTGGCTGTGATAAATGTGTTTACAACAGCCACTGATGCATTTTATGGCAGCGTTTATGGTGGGAGGAACCACATGACGGGCCCATTCAGCAGTCTGGGGGCATGGTCCAGCCCACAGTGTGAAAAGGTTGGGAACCCCTGGCCTAAATCAAAATGAGCAAAGAATTTAGCAAGCACTTTTCCTATCCTTACTCAATCAACCATTCAAATGTCAAAATCACATCTAATAAAAACTGTATTTGCCTGGTGGCCAAAGGGCAACTGAGAGGAAACCAAGCTAGTTAATAGACTTCCACAACCTAAGTGCAACCACAAAGAAAACCCTCCCTGACTACCTCTCCTCTGAGGACAGATAAACCAAGAGAATGGCTTCTTTAGGAAACTTCAAGGTCACGGTGGGCTCTTATTAACAAGTGAATTCCTTTAGTTAACCTGCGCACCATTTTACACCCTCTTAACATCTTCACCAGTCTGTTCTTCTCACCACTTCTGAGATTCTTGGCATTTCCCCACATAGTTTGCCATCATCTTGGCTAAAACATGGGATCAGTTATTTTACACTAATCTGTGCTTACACCAAATCATGAGAGATATCCAAGCATGTCTAGTTTAATGTTAGGTAAAGCTAAAGGTCACCAGTTGTATCCGACTCTAGGGTTCAGTGCTCATCTCTGTTTCATAGCCAAAGAGCCAGCGTTGTCTGCATTTGCAGATGTTTTTGTGGTCAAGTGGCAGGCATGACTAGACACCGGAGCGTACGGAACACTGTTTACCACAGAAGTGGTCCCTGTTTATCTACTTGCAATTCCTTGCTTTCAAACTGCTAGTTTGGCAGGAGCTTGGTTAGAGACAGGAACTTGCTCCATCCTGCAGTATTCAGGTATCGAATTGCTGACCTGCCGCCTTCAAGTCAGCGTCTTAGTCACTTGAGCCACTGCAGTTAGTTGCAGATAGCTGGCAATTATATAGCAAATGCTGTGTAGCTATAAAGACTATCCTTGTAAAGTTTTCATTATATATTTCTTGTTGTTTTGTTTTAGGCTTCATGTTGCCTGGCTTTTCTTCATATTATTTTGGATGGTGCAAGGGAAGTGTCAAAATATGGGCACCGATGAGTTAACTAATATTTTCATGAGTTGGCAAACATTCAGTCAAAAGCTGGCCAACTGCCTGTTGTTTACTGACGCTAAGGAGGAAGCATCTGCAACATTACCAAAAGCATATTGTAAAAGGCAACACATGCAAATTAAACCTCTTGAGCTATGAGTAAATTGCTGGGAAAATTTATAACTCCTTTAATAAAACTTGAAGTAAATACATTGCGTTGGCTCCTCAAGAGAGAGGGGAAAAACATTCCCATGATTCGTTTTCTTTTCCCCCAACAGAAAAAAATAATAATTCTGCATCCAGATTGCTTGAATACTGAATTTAGCATAAAACAAGTTCCACTGGAAAAATCTTTTCCTGCAATTTCAGATTACAAAAATATACATTTTGGTTAGCTTTTAAGTCTGAACATGATTTTATAACTGAAAATTAAAAGAATTTTGGCTTAAAACAGCTTGCTTGTGCTGGCCTAATGGCAACCCAGTTGACTCTTTTCTTAGCCAAGCTAAAGTATTATGCTCAAATATCTAAATAATGGTTAAAGAGGAGAAACATCTAAAGCAGTGTTGGGATTCAGCAGGTTCACCCATGTTCACCAAAACTGGTAGCAGAAATTCTGGCTGGGCCCACCCATCCAAGTTTTGAAATAACGTAGGGCTTACCCCCGACCATGCCCACCATACCACACCCACAGAGTAAGTAGTTTAAAAAAATTGAATCTCACCACTGATATAAAGCCTTCCATAATGTATTTTTGTGCATTTTTCTCAGAGACAGATTAACTCAAACTATTAAACATATACAATTAAGGAATAAAGACTGCTTAAATCAAAATGGCATCCATAGCTTTTGGTTCTTGTTGATATAAACAAAGGTACCCAAGGCCTCACAGAAATTTTATTCAGGCTCTGGCCTCTGAGATGTATTGCCCACATGCTTTCAAACTCATCTCTACAATTAGAAGGGCTGCTAGAAGGAAAGAAAGATTCTTAGGAAGAGGATTTTAGTAGCCAATAACACATTGCACATTTTTGTTGCACTCTTATGCTGTCACACAATCCGCATATAGCATAAAGTTATTATCCCTTACTTTAGTCTGGAGTAATTTAGGAAGCAGTTAAGGGATAGAATAATGAGACTCCCAGGATGGTTTTGTTTCCACAATTGTAGTGAGAAACAGTATGAAGAGGATGAAACATATAAGTAGGTAAGAGAAACTCACCCTTACTGTCAATGCAGCCTTCAGAAATGGTGCAGTTATCAAACCTACTAGTTTGTTCCACCCCGCTCCATACATTTTGGTGTGTGTATTAGCAGTTTGGGTGCAATGATTTTTGACTCTAGGTATTTCAGGGGGCATGAATGTTGTGAGTGGACACAGCTCAGATTGAAAACAAAGAAACAAGCAGGCCACGATTACAGTTGCTTCTTCTTTTCCTCTTCACTGCATCACCACTCAATACCATCCCAGAGGGAAGACCAGGTCAAGTGAGAGAGGGCAGGTAAGCAAATGGAAGAAGAAGCAGGTTGTGGTAAGAAAAAACAGAGGCAACAAGCATTTATCTGTCCACTGTGTGCTACATAAGCAGATTGCTGACACTAGGACTCTCTGCCCTTTATTCCAATTTGTATTTTTCCTCTCTCTTCATGGATTTTTTCTAAGAAAGATGTAGTTTGTGTGTGTGTTTTCAGTAAGAAAAACATTCTAAGACTCCCACCCTGGATTGCTAACATGGTCACATTACCCTTAGACCACACCGAGTGGTGGGATTCAAATTCTTTTTACTACCTACGCTGTGGGCGTGATATGGCGGATGTGGCTGGAAAAAAGCCCTGCATTGCACCCAAATTAGGACTACTTTATTTCAAAACTTGGATGGGCAGGGCCAGGCAGAATTTCTGCTCCCAGTTCTGGTGAACTGGGGCAAACCTGCTGAATCCCCCTTTGCTGCCTCTGAGGGGGGAGCAGGCGGTCTGCTTCAGGTGGAAAGGGAAGGCAGGCAGGTATGTGTGCTCCGAGGAGTCCGGGGAGGGGCATACAACCACCCCCTCAGCTAGCAGTCGGGGCGAAGAGGCTGCTGCGGGGATATTCTATTGTTTGAATTATTGATGTATTGTGTTGTTCTATTGAATTGTTACATTGTATTCGATTGTATGTTGTGAGCCGCCATGAGTCAGTTTTCACTGAGTAGGGTGGCATATAATAATAATAATAATAATAATAATAATAATAATAATAATAATAATAATAATAATAATAATAATAATAATAATAATAATAATAATAAT
Source organism: Furcifer pardalis (assembly GCA_030440675.1). Taxonomy (NCBI): domain Eukaryota; kingdom Metazoa; phylum Chordata; class Lepidosauria; order Squamata; family Chamaeleonidae; genus Furcifer; species Furcifer pardalis. The sequence continues at coordinate 5,384,003 of CP126895.1, read as the reverse complement.
AATAATACACACCTCTGACACGCACATTTGTCTTAACAAAGCTGTAAGGAGAAGAATCAAAGGAGAGGTTGAGCTTTCCTCAACAACCATATATCTGTTGCTCCAGAGCAGACATACCTTCTGAGCTAATTGAATGAAGAGGACCTTATTCGGCACTGGAATTTCTTAAAGCTTACCTTCTGATAATTTTTAAGAAGCATATACAGTGGTACCCCATATAACGAATGCTTAGTATAATGAACAATTATTATAATGAAACGTTTTGGTGCTATTGGCGATACCCTGCAGAATGATTTTTTTTCATTATGCGGGGTTTACCCCATATTAAGAACTTTTTTTAAAAAAATATGGGGTATACCCCATATAATGAGAAAATGTTTTATTATACGGGGTATCGCCAATATGATTCGCATAACAAAAAAAATCGTATAACGAAGAGCTCGGTGGAACAGAGCTTTTTCATTATATGGGCACCACTGTACTTTACATAGCTTGTTTCAGTTGCTCAGTAGTTATATCTTAAACATTGATTAAAAATGCAATACATGGATACAACTATTACATTGCCATATAACTACAGTAATCAAAAAGCCAGATCTGGCCGGAGCACCCTGTTGTAGGCACATTTCATGGCAAATGTGGGTTGACAGCCATACATAGGATAACAACAAATAAAGGCCATGTGCTTTTAAAAAAAATGAAATCAATTAGTCTTCAAAGTACACAACTGTGGCTGAATTGTGCACATATTCTTCAGATGTCAGTGAACACATTATGAGGCCCTCTTATCTGTAACACTGTTTTAACTTAATCAGTACAATTTTCCAGAGTAATATGCTTGAGATACAACACACAGTCCATTTTCCAACAAAAGTTCCGCACATATTAATAAAAATAGAAAATTATTATTATAGACACTATATTCATCGCCCTTTTCCTGTTTCTCATCTTTTCCCCCATCGATCACAGCCGTCAGAGTTTTGTGACTGATGTGTGCTGACTGACAACAGAAAGAAAAATTCTGAGGAGCCAGTGAAATGACAGAGCTGTCATGGCTGCTTTAAAAATGAAAAAGAATAGATACCACTTTAGAAGGTGAATGGGTAAGGGGGAGTCACATACAGACAGTACTGATGTTCTGTTAACAAAAGTGTTCAAAGCCCCATCTGCTCTATCCCCAGCACTTCGGTCTATCTGGCTGACACTGTTAAAGGAAACCAATCTTTATAGCTTGAAATACATGAATAAGCAATGCATTTTTGATGGCCACAGCATATGAGGAGTAAGGTTTTATGAGTAAGTGGGATCTTTAAATTACTATTATTTTACTGTTGTAGAGGTAGATGAGTGAGAATAGGTGGGTGCTGCGGCTGGCAGTGAGATGGGATTCTTCAGTAGAGGAGCCAGGCCAGAGCCAACAGATTTACAAAAAATACATGGAACTACCTGGATTTGGGGAGTCATCTGAGCTTAGTCTCAAAACCTTCTTCTGACCTTCTGACCATCACAAATAGAAGAGTTGAAATGCTTCACATGTAGAGTAACTATTTAAATATCATATTTAAGAAAATGAAGAGAAGCGACAGTAAAAAAGAGGGATCAAAAGACGACACTAATTTGCATAAAAGTCATTATAATGTACATGTTTAGATGCAAAAATAGTTTTACACAGGTACACAAATCAATAGATAAGCATATTACATCATAGAGATGCTAAGACCTAGCTTATGTTTCCTAGCTTCTGTTCAGAAAGCCTCCATCTGGCTTGCTAAGGGACTTAGCGATGGGGGGACTTCTTAAGAGAGGCTTGGGACCCTTTTCCCAGCCTCTCTTAAGAAGCCCCCCCCCCCAAAAAAAAAAATACCTGGATAGCTAAGCCCCTTAGCAAGCCAGGGGAGGCTGATTCTGAACAGAAGCTAGGAAAACTTTTCCCCAGCTTCTGTTCAGAAAACCTCCATCTGACTTGCTAAGTGACATAGCGATCTCAATAACACAATCTCAATAACAATCACAGCATCTGCTAAGCCCCTTAGCAAGCCAGACCCCCGGGGGGGGGGGGCTGATTTTGAAAAGAAGAACACTTTTTCCTAGCTTCTGTTCAGAAAACATCTGTCTGGCTTGCTAAGGGACTTAGTGATGGGGGGGGGGCTTCTTAAGAGAGGCTTGGGACCCTTTTCCCAGTCTCTCTTAAGAAGCCCCCCCCCCAGCCTGGATAGCTAAGTCCCTTAGCAAGCCAGGCTGGGGGCCCTGATTCTGAAAACCTCCTTCTGGCTTGCTAAGGGACTTAGTGATCGGGGGGGGGGGGGTCTTAAGAGAGGCTTGGGAGCAAGCCAGGCAGGGGGGAAGAGCTGATTCTGAAAAGAAGCTAAACGAGGGAGCAGATCTTTTAAAACAGCACTTTATAAAGTTTTCAAAAGTTTAAAAATGCTGTATGGCTTTGTTCCCCTAAAGTCAGGATAGTCTGGTATGTTTTTGTAATGTATTTACCCTTTAGACAATTATTTCTTAAAGTTCTTTAAGGTTCCAGCATGTTTCTTTGACTTTCCTTTGAAGTCTGTGTTGTTTACAGTGCATTTCTGTGGAGTTGACGTTATCTGAATCATCTGCATAGGATTTTAACGTTATCTGATGCATGCATCGAATAAGGCTAAAAATCGGATAACGTTAAGACTTGTGGAACTAAGTCTTGATGTTATCTGAGGTATTACTGTTCTGTACTAGTTTTAAAATGTACCTGATTTCAGAAAACTGAATCATATTTTGGCTACATTAGTTTATCTTTATAACATTTATGCAAATAAGAATTTAATTACTATTAAAACAAGCAAAGCCCTTATTCTGGACATGCACTTGGCTGCAATACTCTTCTACAACCCAATCAAAGACGCTTGGCACCTTAATATTTCAACTGTGCCCATTGGTCCTTGGTAGAGCATTTACTCAGACTTCTAGGGATGGGCAAAATAAGGTATAGTGTCTTCTTAACTAACCATTTCCAACTCAACTGGGTGAAATTTCACAGCTAATCCAAATAACAACCACAGATCTTCTGCTATTATCAGCTGTAAAAAGCTACATAGATTTGTATACTTATCTGTTATGCTAACCAATCATAGTGTACCTCTGTACCTGATGTGTATAAATTGATCCCATGAAGTCTCATTCTTATGTCTGACAAAGTGGACTTGATCCACAAAAGCTAACATTAAAATACAGCCGTTAGTCTTTAAAGTACCTGTGTTCATACTCATATTATGATAAAGCCACCAGCACCACATTATGTGGCCTATGTTTAAGTACATGATGATTCAACACTGCAAGAAATGGGGTACACAGAGAAAGCCTCCTCGAAGATTGGGGTATTTTTGAACCACAATCGGGTTTACCCTGGTAATGGCAACCTTGTGTTGCTGGCTAATCCTTCTCACAGTAGATCAGGAAAAGGGAACTGCAGAATGAACCCACCAAATGGTGACTTCATTTTGTCAGTTTTACATCTGGCCTAGACATGGAAGGGGGGAAGGAGAAAAAAAATACTGAAAGAAATTACCAAACAAGTCAGAGTTGTCAGCATTATTGTAATAGTTTTGATCACCATCACCACCTTTCGTAAAAATCACACCAATGTTCTCTGATGTCAGATTTATTTTATTTTGAGATACCCAGAAAACAAAAGAAGCATTATTTTGGTTTCATCTACAGACACAAAGCATCTTTCCCCTGTGGAACCTACCCTGTTAGTAAAAACAGAGCAACTCAAATATAGTCATAGAAATAAAATACTTTAGGACTATTATGCATAACAGATTTCAGTTTTAAAGCCCAGGTAGAGTTCCCCCCCCCCCAACATATGATAGATGTGTTTACCAGGTCGGGAAACCCCTTCACAGCATGCAAAAATTGTCCTTTTTTTGTTACAACCCACAAATTTCTATGGGATTGCTGATTGATGTAACCCTTGGATTAGAAATACACAACATGAAATAAAGTTCCCAGAGAAGGGAAAAAAGAGCTCCTTGATGAGACTGTTGAAAGAGCGATAAAAGCTTCACTCAAGGACTCCACTTTAGTATCAGATTGTGGGAAACTTTCATTTAAACAGCCCAATGGAGTCCATTAGCCATCAATCTGCAGGCACTAAATAAACCCTTAACACCTCTTCTTAGAAACTGCAACATAATCATCCAGCCATCCTGCTGGAGTTATTGACAAAAAGAGCTGTTGAAGATTGAAGAAACTTTATAGGGGGAAAAAGAAATTTCCTCCCAACACAGCTACTCACAGTAAAAACCATGCAATTTTATTTCTTCAGTGGCCAGTTTAGTAATCACAAAACAAAGATACCATCACTACAAACAAACAAGACAATAAACAGAGACAGAAACGTATACGGAGCCTGTCATTTTGGAAGCCTAAGCATCAGCTAGTTGCTGGTTGTACTCCAGAAAGCAATACATACTGGACAGAAAATTAGGATTTCTTTTTATCTTTGGAATTTAGGTACACAAACGTGTGGTTTCCACATAACATAACCCACATTAGCATTAGAGTATTAAAAAAAAACACATGGAAGTGTGACCCATGTTGTTAGTAAAAGTTACTAAAACACTAAAAATATCTCCACCAGCATTCTTATAAATAACCCCAGATCAAGGAAATACTCCAGCTCCCCTTCTCAAAATCAGGATCCAACTAAAGCATCAGCTGACCCCTGCAACCCAAGAAGGGACCTAGTCACCTGGAACAGGGTTGTGGGTCAGTTATCCGTTGAGGCAATAAAAGCATTGAAATATTGACATTTCACCACCTCTATCACCACAATTGTAGGCCCTAATAGTGGCTCTACCCAGTGTTTGGTTGGAGTCGGTCTTGGTCTTCACCCAGCGGTGTTCTAGACATCTCTTTGCATGTTTAAGCTCCCTAAGCTCCTTGGTAAACCATGGAGAAGAGTGGGGCCTACGTGCGTGGAGAGAAGTGGTGAGCCGCTGTCGGTTCAGACCGGTTCAGCCAAACCAGTAGCAGAAATTCGGAGGGGATCGCCAAGGGGGTAGTAAACCCCCGGGCGACCGGTTTGGTCACCTTTCCGGCCGCCCACCGGATTTCTTTTCCAGGCAGCAGAAAATGGCTGCTCGGAAGCGCGCATGCATCAAAACTCCATTTGACACATGCCCACTGAAAAATAGAAGTGTGCAAGTGTCAAATGGTATTTTGACGTATGCGCACTTCCAAGCAGCCAGGGACTTTGCTCCACTGCAAGGGGGCAGGTACCCGAGCAAGATTCCCAACTGACCCTCAGGGCCCACACAAAGAAGCATAGTCACACAACCCGGGACCTGTGGAGCCATGGCTCTTGGGACTCCCAATGACTCTCTGGCTACAATGGTGACCCCACCGTCTCTCCCCTTATCCCTTGGCTGGTGCCAAATACTGAAACAAACTGGACACATATCAGCCAGAGGAACACCATCCTCTGGTGTCAGCCAGGTTTTGGTGATGCATGCCAGGTTGGCCTGCTCCTCCAAGATTTTATCAGAAAGCAGAGGTTCTTTACTGCAGCATTCACCAACAACGGCCTAAGGGCAGGGTCACTATGGATCAGCTAGCCAGGTCCCAGAAATGTAACTGTGGGGCTAAAATGAGAGACAGATATTATGCATCGTTCCTGCATTCCCTGAGTGTGGCCCATCCCGCAGGCCCCGCCATATCACCCCATGCCCATCACCACTCCAATTTGAGACCCAGGAACCCCACAACCAACTCCAGGCAGAGCACATCTCCCCTCTCCCTGGCCAGGCCATCTTGTACTCTCCCAGCCCTGCCACCGCCCCACCCCATCACTCAGCTGCCCCAACTTTTCCTGGGGGTCATGGTGTGATATCATCATGCAGCTAGTTCTGATGTATTATTTGACAGTGTGATGTCATAATGCTGACCAGGTGCTCCCAGGTTTGATTGGCTCAAACAGGCCTTAAGAAAGACAGCTTTTAAGAAAAACAGCACTAAAGCAGGCATCTTCAGGGGAAAGAAAGACTGGGTAATACTAAGACTCCTTGGAAAGAAAACGGAAGGAGAGAAAGAGCAGACTTCTAAATCAGGTTTTATTCTGTATCAAAATAGCTTTTCCCCCTTTTGTGCTTCTGAAATCCCCACCCCAACCCCCAACCCTGGTTTCTAATTTCTTGCTAGTTTTGACTTTGGATATCCTTTTGAGATAATAAGAAAGTCTGGCCTGAACAATTCGTTTATATGCAATGCCATAAAAGAGTAAAACAAGATTTCCCCCCTTCTTCTCCATCCTCCACAGCCCCCAATTTGCTAGTAAACATTCCTTAATGTGCCTGATAAGGGCTAGGAAAAATCTTTCCATTTCATTCACAGAAACAAAATCTTTCTGCAGAAAGACTTAATTTGATTCCACTCTTACAATGTATATTTAGCCTATTCAGACCAGTTTTGCTTTGCTTAGACAAGAAAGCGATACTATAAGCAATACAGAGGTTAGA